>OZ012737.1:210310412-210923742 GCA_963859935.3 Lathyrus sativus
TGGTAAGAATCCACTTATTCTTTGGGACAATATATCAATACATAATAAACACATTTCTATATTTCCTAAATTTTTAGATTAAACACAATACGTCACATATTTCATATAAAATACTAGCATTTCAGATAAGACACTTACCGTATATGACTCTTCTAACTTTTCTATGTCTTTCTTCCGACTTTCCTGCTCGGCTTCTAACATCTTCCTCTTCTTTTATAACTCCTTTTCAACAAGAGCGAGCTTTTCTCTATGCTCTTATAATTCGGCATTATCGGTGTTTTTTTTGTTGGACCAAAGAGTAATCTAATGTCGACGCATTCTCCAACACCACAAACGCGCCCATCATGCTCATCTGTTCCAATAGCCTCGACTAGTATATCATGTCGTAGTTTTGGAAAAAATGAGCCTCCATGGGCCTCCTCAACTAACACATCCTACACAACATGCATGATAATATTAATATTGTGATTACCACAACATTTAAATAACACATAACATACGAACAACAAATCATACTTACAATTTTCTCAGCAACTGTTCTTGAAGCATCTGAGGTGTACTCTCTATTTGGTCTTAGTCGAGGCCTCTTTGACTTCTCATGCCTTGAAGGGGAGATGGGTTGCGATCATGACTTATGGAGTCCTCATCTCCCATTTGTTGTCTTTTTCTTCCATCATTTTTTTCTTTAGTTTTCTTTAACCCCCACAAGATAATCTATAAGGATAAATGTTTTTCACTTTATTTTGAATTCCTGCTTGACTTTTAGTCTGTTATAAACATAGTGAAAATATGATTAGTGACCTGTCACCAATTCTATGAGTTTCCATTCATTTATTCAGCATAAAGTCATAATAGTCGGTAACACTTCTTTTGAATTGTTGATGTTTATTATACTTTCCGCATTTTCATTATCGCATTGTTTCTATAAGTAGTTTATGTTGTATTTGGTGCATTTTATGCGTTTGGTGGTAGTCTTGATAATTTCAGGTTCATAAGAAGTAAGGCTAAGTACTCGGGCAAAGAAATCGAGGATTTCGGGAAGGCGGAAAAGGTTTTTAAGCAAATTCAAGGGCTTGACATGGAAACTCATGTCACCTGACATGGATCGTGTCAGGAGAAGGACAACATGGGCGTGTTGGTGTACAAGACAAGGAGCTGACACGGGTGTCCGTGTCAGCTGACACGACTCGTGTTAGCAAGGCTGGATGATGAATATTATTTTGTATCTGGACCAGGGGGCCAACACGGCCCGTGTTGGCCTGAGCGTGTCATTTTCCAATTTTTGTCAGTTTTGATCCCGGAGGGCATTTTTGGAATTTCTTGGTCTGTCTAGTGGATCTGTGAGTATTTGAAACGCTTATTGGAAAAGAGAAAGAGGAATTTTTGATCGGGAAAGAAAGGATAAGAATATACGATTGAGAGCTCAGGAGAAAAGGGAGAACGAGAGATTTTCAAAGGCAACAGTAATTGATGATCAAAAGTAATCCCATTTCTACTGTAATGTTGTATTTAATTATTTGATTTACTTTATTGACTATGAGTAGATAAACCCCCCAATGCTAGGGGGTGTCTTTGAATTGTTATTGTAATGACATTATCTTATTTATTTTTATAATATAAATACATATTTTGTTAATCAAGTTTTATCGATCAATGATTTTATAACTTTTTCAACCAGAAAAATTAATTTAGTTTTACGGTTAACTTTAGGTCGGACAAACCATCGTTAATACAATTTGATCGATAATGCCTTAGTAGATAAGGCCTAGGACTAGGATTACCCTTTTGTGCACTTGAGTACTGCTGAAATTATCTTCAATACTTGATTTCAAATTAGTTTGCCTATGGACATAGTAAATTGATTATGATTCCAAAGTTTTTCTCACTAAGGCCTTAGGAGTAAACACTAATAGCAGTCAAGAACTTGATAAAAACCGTGTTTATGTTATGAAATAAGGATTATATTATTGCAAGGCAATTCATACACTTCCCCTAGCATGCTCTCATATCTTGTTGAACTTTGTTTATTATTTTGCT
Organism: Lathyrus sativus; assembly: GCA_963859935.3. Classification (NCBI taxonomy): domain Eukaryota; kingdom Viridiplantae; phylum Streptophyta; class Magnoliopsida; order Fabales; family Fabaceae; genus Lathyrus; species Lathyrus sativus. The sequence goes on from OZ012737.1 coordinate 210,312,450, forward strand.
TCATTCTAAAATATTTTGTTTTAAGATTAGTAAAACCAATTTTACAAACCCCCAATTGACTTTTGTTTGATTAGATCTAAATTAAGCTTATATTTCATAACGAAGTCCTCGAGATCGATACTGGGGATATCCCCTATTTTAACTACAATTGGCAGAATAGTACACTTGCTATTTTACCGATCATGGTTTTGGCGCCGTTGCCGGGGACTGCCAAATATAAGCTGAATTTTTATTTAATTGAAGTTTTGTTGCTCCGCGACTAAATTCTTTTTTTTGTTTGTTTATTTTTAGATTAATTTATATTATCACTAATAATTGTCTAATCTATGTATGCGAGGAAAGCCCTCAGTTGAGTTTATTTTATATACAGAACCCGAAAGATTACTGCACGTAAGACGTTGTCAAGAAAAAAAAGCAAGACTGACAATGTCAGAGGAAGAAATTTCGGTGCATTCTGAGCATTCTGATTCAGAGACAAACATAGACACAGAGACACAACCAGAAGGAGTGATAATGGCTGGACTTCCACCAGCGGAAAGACTTCTGGGTGACTATGGAGGAGCAAATCCTCCAGCAGGTCAGTTGACCATTGTGAATCAACCGGTTAATGTTACAAACTTTCAACTGCACCCGACAATAATCCTTCAGCTCGAAAAGAGACCTTTTACGGGAAAAATCAATGAAGATGCAAATAAGCATTTATAGAGGTTTCTTACGATGAGCGCAACACTGAAAATTTAGGGGCATTCGAAAGAAGCTAAAAAGTTGCGGATGTTTCCATTCACTCTCGCCGAAGATGCAGAAGAATGGTTTTATTCTTTACCTGCAGGTAGTATTATGAATTGGGAGGAGATGGAGACAACTTTCTTGGATGAGTATTTTCAAGCTTCTGTTTATATTCGCAAAAGATACGACATTGTGAATTTTAAACAGAAGGACGGAGAATCACTTGGTGATGCATACAAGAGGTTTAAGAGATATTGGTTGCTTGTCTCACACATAACATGGATCAAATAGAAAAAATGCAGATGTTTGTAAATGACCTGAGGATGAAGACAAAACAACTTATTGATACAGCTGCTAATGGCTCTTCCAACTTTACAACAACCACTGGTATCAAAAAGATCATTGAAGCCATTGTTGCAAATGAACACCTGGAATTATATGATCGAAGTGTGAGCAAGCCTGAAGGGTGATTGATTTAAAACTTGCTAATCAAGTGGTGAAGATGGAAGATCAAATCAATGCTGAAGTTGAGATGAGGCTAAAAGCTATGAATATAGATACCAAAACTATAGCACAAGTTCAACCGGTACAAGCTGTTAGTTGTGAGATTTGTGGGGGTCCTCATTTTACTATGCATTATATAGCCACGACTCAACAAATTAAGGAAATCAAGTTCTTGAAGCAGAATAACCCTTATTCTAATACTTATAATCCGGGATGGAAGAATCATCCAAAGTTTTCCTGGAAAGACCAACAAGGGAATGCACAGAAACAAGGACATACACAGTACCCAACCCAACCACAACAACAACAGTACCTACCTCAACAACAATAGCAACCACCTTATCAATAACATTATCAACAACCTCAGCCACAATATCAACAACAAACTCCAAAGAAAAAGGATTGAGAAATTGCCATTGAAGATGGCCGCTCAAAATATCCAGTTCCAAGAAGAAACTAGAAATAATCAGAGGAACACTAATGCTTCTATTAAGAATCTAGAGGTTCCATTGGGTCAGATAGCACAACAGATAACAAATTCTCAAGCACATGGGGGCCTACCTAGTGCCATGGTGACAAATCCAAGAGATCATAATCATGTGAATGCCGTAACAACCAGAAGTGGGAATAAGGTGGAAGTGTCTGAAGAGAAATTTGAGGAAGATGACCGATTACTTGAGGTATATCTGGAAATCTTAGAAACTAAAATCCCCATCGAGGAAGAACAGATTCAAAAGCCAGTAGTGAAGAAAAAACCCGCTGAACCAAAACTCGTCATTAAGCTTCCTTTCCTAACAAGAAACAAGAGGAAAGATCAACATGAGAAAAACTTTGAAAAGTTTCTAGAGATGTTTAGAAAGTTAGAGTTCAACATTTCTTTTGCCGAGGAACTTGAGCAGATGCCTATATATGATAAATTCATGAAGGATATCATCTCAAAAAAGTGCACCATCGACACTGAACCTATTATTCTAATTGAAACTTGTAGTGCTATTTTGCAGGGTATGAAGATCCCAGTGAAGAAACTAGATAGAGGATCGGTTACCATTCTGTGCATAATAGGAGATAGATCATTTAAAAGGGCACTTGTTGATTTAGGGGCTAGTGTGAGTCTTATGCCATTGTTCATGTACAAGAAGCTGGGAATAGGAAATGTTCAAGATACTAGGATGATACTCCAATTTGCAGATCATTCAGTAAAGAGGCCTTATGGGGTAGTCAAAGATGTTATAGTAAAAGTTGATAAATTTATATTTCCTGTTGATTTTGTGATTCTAGAGATACCCGAAGATGAAGATATCCCTCATATTTTGGGGAGGCCATTCTTAGAAACAGGAAAATGTAGTATAGACATTAAGGAAAGCACTGTGACCCTCAAGCTTTATGATGAAGAGCTGAAAATTGATGTGAGGAATACCATGAAGCACAAAAAAGATATAGAGACGAGCCACATTGTGGAGGTTATAGATAACATGGTAGTTAAAGCTATTCACAGTCAAATCCCTAAGTCACCTTTGGAAAGAGTTCTTGGGATATCATCCCAAGAGATAGAGGATAATGAGGATGAAAGAGAAAAAGAAGTTCTTGAGATGTTGAATGCTCAACCACCTTGGTTGAAATCTAAACCACACTGGTGGGAGGATTTGAGAGCTTCACCAGAAACTAAGACTGCAAAGGAAAATAAAACAGGTATAAATTCCAAACTACATCAATCACCTGAAAATCTGAAGCATGTATTTTTGGATTCTGGAATCAAATGTCCCGCTATAATCAATTCTGGGATGAAAGAAAAAGAAGAGGAAAAATAGGTATAGGTTCTAAAATGCAAGAGTGACATGGAAGGGACTGTTGGAGATTCGAAAGGAATTATCCCCACACTATGCATGCATAAGATACTGATGAAGGACAATCACAAACCAGTGGTCCAACCCCAAAGAAGATTGAACCCAACAATGAAGGAAGCTGTGAGGAAAAAGGTGTTCAAACTGTTGGAGGCTGGGTTAACTTACCCTATTTCCGATAGTTCGTGGTTTCTATATGATGGTAAATCGTATCTATGGGATAATGTCAACGGACAGAAGCTTAAGCCTTAATATCCGGGCTGAGAGGGTGGTGAGATCAAAGAGGTTCATCTTATCGAATGAGATGAACGACCGTCGAGTCATGCGGCGTTAAACGAAGCGCTTCGTGGGAGGCAACCCACGCGTTTTTTTCTAAACTTTTGTGTTTTTTCTTGTTTTTGCTAGGAAAATTAGGCTTACAATGCACTCACAAAAATCGTGAAGTCTCCCTAAGGACAAGTGTTTTTGAGGTTACAGATGTATAATCAAGTGTACCAGAGGAAAAAATCAGAAAAAGTCGAAAAAAGGGCAAAATGTGATAAAATAGGGGCCTGACACGGCCCGTGTCAGGTCATGAAGGATGATGAAAAAAATAGTGGAATTTGGAGCATTCTAGTGGACTGACACGGTCGCCCGTGTCAACTGACACGACCCATGTCAGCATACACAGCCCGTGTCAGACCCACTAGGGGAACAAGTTGGAAAACACGATTTGAAGAGGGGAGGCAGCATGCTGACACAGCCCGTGTCAGGCATGTGTGTGTTTTTTTTCAAGTTTTTTTTCCTTTTCTCACATGGTGGAGCCCACACGACCCAAACCTCTTAACTACCCAATTACTACCCATTATCCCTCATCAACTCAAATTTTTTACCTCCTTTTCTCTCACCTTTCATCTTCTTCTTCCTTTCTTTACAAAAATCCCATTAAACTCCATAACAAACCTTTATTAAAGCTTCAAACTTTCCACAACCCCTACATCAAAACCTCATACTACCTTCACAAAAAATGGTCACCTCTCCATCCTCTACATCATCCCACTATTTTTTTTCACTAACTCTAACATTTATTTTCGTGATTTTTCTCTGTGTTACAGGTACAAAAATAACAATGCCTCCCAGATGAGTGGTTAGAGGAAAACAGTTGGATACCGAAACCTCAAGGTCGAGGAAAAGAGTGAGTCGGACGCCTAACACGCACGACATTATTTTCGACGCACCCGAACATGAGAAGCGTTATGCATGCCATGTGAAGCATAGAATTACGCCAACAAGCTATTACATGTAACATTGAGTATGTCTCAAAGGGTGCCAAGGCATCGGGTATTCAAAATCCATGTTTCAGGTATGCACATAAAGCTTTAACGTACACTCTATTCGAGAGGGGAGATAATATCAGAGCGACCACTCAGAGGGAGTTATTCTTCCCGTATGCTATGGCAAACTCTGAAATGGTAAGTGTAGCCACTTTTGCAGCGGACTATCTAGGTAGAGTAGGAAGAGCAACTCATGGGGAAATCTCTGTGGGACACCAGTATTAGGTAAAAATAGACTGGATATGGCGGCCCTGGTCCAACAAGGTATGATTTCTATTACACCAAATTATTATGCTGTAATGAGCCATAACAGGTTAGTAATTGCCCTCCTAGCTCCTAATAGAGTTAGTATTACTGATATGAATGACTGGATTTATGATAGTACCGTCCAAGATGAGGACGAGTACCATGAAGAGGAGGATGCTCCTGAGTTTGAGCAGTTTGTGCCATAACAGGAGGGACATATCTATACAGGTGCAGGAAGCTCATCCACTACTGACGATAACTAGTTGTGGGTGCATGGTGAGATTGAGTATCTCCGGGAAGAGCAAACCCAACAGGCAGAAGAGCAAGCTCACAAAGGGGCGATCATGGATGACATGCACACCATGATGCAACAGCTGATGTTGCGCTTCCCTCCTCCTCAGTGAGGCTTTGTGAGTCCCCTCTCAAGCTTGTTCTAAAATATTGAGGTTAATGTTTAGTTCAAGTGTGTGTGTGTGTGTGTGTGGGGGGGGGGGGTTTATTTACTTTCTGTTTGTCTGTTTTTCGAATTTTTAATGATATTTCACTTGTGTGTTGTTTTTATTTTTTTGGTGTGTTTTGTGTTTATGTGTTTCAAATTGGAGACTTGTGTTCCGGATGAATAGAGATGCTTATAGTAAAGTGGATGAGAAGACACAACCTAGGCTTGATCTCCAGGAAACCCCCGAAAGTTGATACTATTGAAGTGGATGATTGGATGCGATTTCCCAATACGGGACTGATACAGGAGTACTTTAACCTGAGACAGAAATGATGCCACATCACACGAGAGGTACCTTGGAAACTGTCAGTATGCCAAACATGGCGAGGATTTTATAAAGCCAAACACTTTATCATCGTGAGAGTATCAGGTATGTCTTTGTCACTCTTAGCTTGCGTATTTGTCTGTTTGATTGTTTATATGCACACATCTACACACTAAGGCACTTATTTTTGTTTAGCCCTGAGCCTTTCAAGCTCACCCTTATATGTTACCCCTTGTTAGCCCCTTCAAGCCATATTCCCATTTATTTGCTATCAACCACATCATATAACCTTAAGCCCAAACATTTCCTCACCATGCTCGGATAAGTGTTTTCAATTTCTGATCCGTGTAAAATTATATATTTGGGGTTGGGGCACTCGCATAAAAAGTAGGTAATTGCTTTCGAAAAAAAGAATAATGAAAAGCCTTGAAAAAAAAGAGAAAAAAAGAAAAAAAAACAATTTATATGAAAGAAGGCACTTACCTAGAAAAGGATCCGGTTGGAAAATAAATTGTAGAAAATATTCTCAAGGTTTCACTTGAGGAGAGAAAAGAAAAAAAAAGAGAGAAAACTGGAAAATCCAAAAGAAAGTGTGTCAAACACCCTTGGTTGTGAAAATAAAAAAGTACACGGTAATGAGAATGATGACACTGCATTCGAGCCTATAAATCCTTTTGTTTTCCTTTTTTTTCGTTTGTCTATCCCACCATGTCCCTAGCCCAGTTACAACCCGTAAAGCCCTCACAAAGTGTGTATTTCGTGTTTATGATAAGAAAATAGATGATATTCAAGCTTATGAGTCGACTTTGCATACTGTGATTTGTGAGTGTAAATACTTTAACCCGAGAGATTTGGTGAGAGTGTAAAAAGCAGACAGTTGAGAAGGTACTTCGATATGGAAATGTGGCGGAACGTCAAAAATTGAGTAAGAAGGAAAATGTTGAAAGGAACATTAAAGGTAAATCGCGAAAGATTTTGGCAGTATTGTGGTGAAATTATTGCAAATAATTTGTGGGTGACCTTCTTGTTGTCTCGAGCATTACTTGAGGACAAGTCATGAGATATGTTTGGGGTTGTGACCGGTCACAAATTCTATGAGTTTTCGTCCATTTATTCAGCGTAAAGTCACAACAATTGGTAACACTTCTTTTGTAATGTTGATGTTCATTATACTTTTGGCATTTTCATTAACACATTGTTTCTATAAGTATTTTATGTTATATTTGGTGCATTTTATGCGTTTGGTGGTAGTCTTGATAATTTCAGGTTCATACGAAGTAAGACTAAGGACTCGGGGGAAGAAATCAGGGATTTCGGGAAGGCAAAAAAGGTTTTAAAGAAAATTCAGTGGCCTGACACGACCACCCGTGTCACCTGACACGGGCCGTGTCAGGAGAAGGACAACATGGGCGTGTTGGTGTGCAAGACAAGGAGCTGACACGGGTGCCCGTGTCAGCTGACATGGCCTAGCATGGCTGGCTTATGAGTTTTCTTTTGTATTTGGACCAGGGGGCCCACACGGCTGCCCGTGTCAGCTGACACGACCCGTGTTGGCTTGGGTGTGTCATTTTCCAATTTTTGTTAGTTTTGACCAGTTTTGACCCCTGAGGGCATTTTTGGAATTTACTGGCCTGTCTAATGGATCTGTTAGTATTTGAAACGCATTTTGGAAAAGAGAAAGGGGACTTTTGGATCGGGAAAGAAAGGACGAGAAGATACGATTGAGAGCTCAGGAGAAAAGGGAGAACGAGAGATTTTCAAAGGAAACAATAATTGAAGATCACAAGTAATCCCCATTTCTACTGTAATGTTGTATCTAATTGTTCGATTTACTTTATTGACTATGAGCAGCTAAATTCCCCAATGCTAGGGGTTGTCCCTGAATTTTTATTGTAATGACATTATCTTCTTTATTTTATAATATAAGCACTTATTTTGTTAATCAAGTTTTATCGATCAATGATTTTATAACTTTTTCAACCGGAAAAATTGATTTAGTTTTACGGTTAACTTTAGGTTGGACAAACCATCGTTAATACAATTTGATCGATAATGCCTCAGTAGATAAGGCCTAGGACTAGGATTACTCTATTGTGCACTTAAGTACTATTGAAACTTTTTTCAATACTTGATTTCAAATTAGTTTGCCTATGTATTGCACCCCAAAATTTGCCCAACCTTTTCTTAACTTGGTTTATGTTTCATTTCATTTCTTTCTAGCATTTGCATTGCATAACATGTTGCATTGAACAAGGGATCAAGAGTTTGTGCATAGAAAGAGGAGTCTACTCAGAGGGTTGAGCCTAAGCAAGGGTTTTACTCAAGTTGGATGGTCATCAAGTCAGCTAGAAGTGGACAGTGGTCTTGTGAAAGAAAGGATGGATGTATGTGGGTCAGCTCCTAACTTGGAGGCCAGTTCAAGATCATCAGAGGATTGTGAGTTCATGGTTATGGATATAAGATGTTGAGAGAGCTCATTAAGTGCCTTGAGGGTCATTGTAGAGCTCATCCAAGTGTTTGTGCTAAGTGTGAAAGGTTACAGTTGAAGGTGTTGCAGTTAAGGTTTCATCTGGCTAATCCTCAATCAACTGTGCAATTGAATGAGATTAAAACTCAATCCAATGTCTCTATGGTTATGGGATGTTGTGTTAAGATATATGGGACATCATTTCAAGTTCAATTCATCAAGGATCAAGTGTGTGAGAAGTTGCTAAATTAGGGCTCTCAGGGTAAAATCCCCTATTTAGTGCTTAACTTCAAGACCACCTATCTCAAGATACAAGTTTCATCTCAATTTTTGACCAACATGGAACTTGGAGATCATGTTCTTAGCTTTAATTTGAGTACTATAAGTCCTTGATTGGATTTATAGAACCCAAGTTATGATCCAGACAAGTTACAGGTCATCAGAGGGATGTGATTTGGTCAACAAAAGTCAACCAACTTCCGAGCCATTTTTGACCTAGAAGGATGTTTCTCCTCAACTTTTGCCCAACATGAAAGTTGTAGATCGTGGTCTTAGCTTTCCAAAATGTACTAGAAGTCTTTCATCTAATTTGTAGAACTCAAGTTATGAGGTTTACAAGTCAGGGGTATTTTGGGAAAGTAAGATTACATGTCATAACATTATAGGTCCATTTCACCAACTTGCACACTTCAAATGAAGATTTTTCCAACATCAAACTTTCTCCAAATGGTGTTATTTGCTTATTCAAGCATTGAGAAGTCATGGTTTATGCTTGGAATGAAGATTGGATTTGTGAATTTTCATGGAAGAAAGTTTAAAAGGGAAAATTTGGAATTATTTCATTTTTTTTATCAATTTGGTGCAAATAAGTGCATTTTTTTGAGTGCAAACTTCATTTTGAACACATTGGCAATTTTACAATTTGAATTTGAGGTGTTTAAGTGAGCCATTTTCAAGGTTTCTTCACTATGAAGTTACACAACCAACATGAGCCATTGAGATCAATTAAGGTTTTAATCCTGACCATTCATACTCCATGTGGTACCAGCAAGCTTTTTCAACCATTTTGGAGCCATTTTGAGTGAATTTTCGTGTACATGAAAGCTCCAAAAAACTAAATTCCTTAGATTTTGATATGGGCTGTTAGAGGCTAAGTTTGGGCTCAATTATCATCAAGATCCATCATATATAAAGTTTTGGCCACGAACAAATGATCAGAAGTGGAAATTGGAGCCAAATTGATCAAGTTCAGTTTTGAAAAAGTGTTGAAAATTCAAATTTTGAATTTGGATATTGAGGCCATTTCAAGGGAAATTGTGAATTGAGAAAGCTCTATTGAAGATCAGTGAACGATTCTGGGCAATTATCTTCAAGCTTAAGCTCCATTTGAAGGCTCAGTGGAAGTTCTCCACTAGGTAATTGAAATTCAACTTTACACTCTTGATAAGCATCAATTCACTGCCATTTTTGCATATTTGAGACGTAGAAACAATGTAGATCATTAATGTGTAAAACGAACTGGCATTGGTTGTGATTGTTGGATGATGATCAAAAATGTTTGGATCTGTTTTGGCTTGTTTATGCATGTTCTTGCTTGTTTGACACTTGATCTATCACCTACGTGATTTCTAGATGAGTTTTAGACCAATTTGGAGTTGTTTTGATGAACTTTGGATTTTGGTGTGTGATCTTGTTGGCTTCGGTTTGGATTTATATTGCATGGTTAATGATTTTTGAGGCCAGATATGAGATCCTCGTGATCTCTAGATGAATTTTGACATAAAATTCATGCAAAATGGTTTAGAGTTGGTATGGCGTGTTGTTGTTGTTCTGTTCACGACGGAGGATGGCCGGAGAAGATGATGAACAGTGTTCTCCGGTTGATGATGTGTTTTAGGGTTTCTGGAGGAAGAAGATGACCTCGTGGCAGTGTGTGGCGCATTTGATCTGATGACTTTTCTCTCCAACGGTGGAGATTAAGACCTATGGTGGTCTATTGTTGACTGGATCTACATGATTCCATTTAAATCCTCATTTATTTGCTGGCGCGTTCGTGTCCATTTGATTGATTACTTTTTGATCATGTGATTCTGGTTGAGTTTCCATGGTATGCTTTGTTTGACCGTGTTGCACTAGATCATCGGGTTTTTGTTTTCATTTTGTTTTTTCTGAGTGGGCCTGGGACGCGCCTACTATGCGCACCCCCAGTTGGGCCCAGTTCTCACTTTGTGCTGCCTTTAATTACTATTTGCCACGCTTATTTTTCATTTTCATTTTATTTCTTTTGTTTTATTTTATTTTTTCTGTTTACAATTTAAATTAAATTAAATAATTCCAATACTCCAAAAATTCACCAAAAATATTTTTTATCAACTTTGAGATGTCTACTTTTTTTTGGATATTTTTATTTTATTTTTTAGTTTTATTTTCAATTAAAAAATTAATTAAGTATTGGAGTTGTTTCATTTGAATTGAATTGTGACATGGTTTGCTTTTGCATTTATTTTTCTCATTCCTTTTTGATCCAATGATTGAAAATTGATCCTCATCTCAATGATGAGTTGATCAATTTTAGAGGACCATTTTTCCCCTGGTTGTTGACTTTTGAGTTGACTTTTGTGGCTTTTCTTTTTGCCTTTGTTTCTCCCATTTCAAAGTGGTACATCTAAATGATTTGATTCTTTTGATGGTGCTTTGAGGGGACATTTGTCTTGATTTCTTGGCCCCTGGTTGCCAACTTGTGTAGCTTCTTTGTGTATTTTATTTGATTTTTTAGCCCTTTTCCTATTTTTGAAGTGACTTACAAGTTAGGTCATTCCATAGGACAGCTCACACAAGTGCTTGACCTAGTTTGGATTGGAAATGACCTTTGTGGATCCAATAAGCTCTCAACTCTTCTTGTTTCACATTCTAGACATGTTGAGCTTGCTGTATGTTCATTTTTAGGTCAAAATATTGTTCATTGCTTGTTGTTGGATGCTTTTCTTTGTGTGCTTTCAACTTGAACTCCTAAGTAATACTTGCTTGCTTCCTTTGTGCTCTTACTTGCATTTCTTCTTGTTTTGTTTTGATATTGCTTTTGAGCTCTCTTATCTTCATCTCCCTTCTCTCCAATGACCTTGGAGTGTCATTTAAGGTAGCTTGGTGCCTTCTTAGGAGGAATTTGAAGCTTACCTAAAGTGATGAATCCATGAGGACTCTTTCTTTGTGTTTGTCACTTGTTTGTTTGCTTTTGATGCATCTCTCTGTTTCTTCTTCTATTTTCTTGCATTTCCATATGCATGCTTGGTTGAGATAAGCTTGTGGTGGTTACTGCTCCACACTATTCTCCTCCCACTATTATTCTATTTGTGCATTCTATGTGTGCATCTTTTCATTTGCATATGCATTCTATTCTTCTTCTTCTTCTTCTTTAGTTTTTCTTTGACATGCTCCCCATAAGTTATCTAACCTCTTGAGGTTATGATAGACATTAGGTTCTTTACCATGCATGATAACATTAGGTAGTTCCCTTTTCATCTCAACTTTAAGTCCACTTTGCATGATAACTTTTAGGATTGATTAGTCTCCCATTAGTGTTCCTTCTTCTCTTCTCATCTTCGAACAAGTTTAACATACTTAATAAGGATAATGAATGTTGTGCCATGAGCCTTATACTTGGGAAATGGTGATTAAGGGGCCACCTCTCAATTACCTAGAGTGTTTAGTATACGTCCTTAGGATGATATGCGACGCATTCGATCCTAGGTTTTAGACTTTGTTATAACATACATTATGAACACTCTAAATTCAAAACACTTCTTCTCTAAAAAAAACAAAAACATTTCAAACCTTTTTCACCCTTTGGGGTTCTTAATCAAGGAAAATCTTTTCACAAAAAGAGTTTCGTTAAGTCTTAGTTCTACCACAAAGGGTAACGCCTAAGTCTCCAATGGTCGAGCTGCATACACCAACTGCTAGAACTATCTGTTAACCCTACTCAGGCCTAAAAACCTGTTGAACCAACCTGTGGTCCTTTTAGCCCGAACTACGTTTGCTCTGATCTTTCGTACCAGACGAAAGTACGTAGGCACGAGACAACGATGTCTCGGCGAGCAACCTTTCCCTTTTCACCTGTAGTTAGGCGAACTACGTTGACTCTGACTTTCCCATTGCACGAGGGAGTACGTAGGCACAGAGCGGTGATGCTCTGCCGAGTCAGTTCTCTTTTCTTTTCCTTTTGTCCTTAAGCCTTTAGCTAGATAGTTTCAACACACCCTTTTAGATAGACAACAATGTGTGGATCCCGTCGAGTACGACAGACGTGAGGGGTGCTAATACCTTCCCCTTGCGTAACCGACTCCCGAATCCAGACATGGTTGCGATGACCTTGTCTTTCCCTTTTTCTTTAGGTTTTTGCGATCGTTTCCTTTCCCTCTCTTTGTGATAAATAACGAAAGTGGCGACTCTTCTGTTTTTCCGCCAGTGGTTTTTCGCAGGTTGCGACAGCTGGCGACTCTGCTGGGGACTCTGGTTCCCTATGCGGGTCAATCCTAGCGCTTGTTTGTTTATCTTTGGGTATTTTATATATGTGCTTTATTTACTTTCCCGCATTTATTTTCCGCATCATATATCATTACTACTGTGCTGTGGGATGGGAAGTTTCATTGAGTGATAAGCCAGACCCGGGCTTGAGTACAAACATAGTATTAGAGTGGAGACTAGTGGGGGGCCTATTTGCTTAGCAGATACAGTTCCCCACGAAATTCACACTCGGACGAGATTTTCTTTGAGGACTTTCCTTCAGATCTTTAGGATCGGTTGGGATTTTGGATTTGAGAATTGTCGACTCTAGGAACCGATCATTTGTGAGTCAGCTAAGTGAGGCCTCTTCAGGAGATAATGACGCCAAACCAGAAATGGTGAACGTATCATCATTTCTTGAAAGTCTGTGACGCTGATGAACGCATAGGATGCCGAACCTTGTCAGTGGATAGGTCCACACCTGTGAGAGGGATTGGGTTGTGCAGGAAACCTTAGCCTTCAGATTACCTGGTTCTTTGCAAGTGTGAATCTGTGTTTATGATATCAGTGGATCCTGTTGTCGGTGCTTTGTTCTTGCTAAGGCGAAGCTCTGGTTTTTCTCGACCGACATCACAACAATCTTGATCCCTTGTTTTGCATTTGCATTTTCATTTTCATCTGCATTTCATTAACATGTATTTGTGCTGCAGGTGCATATTTCTCCTTTGATTCTAGTGATCTTTGCCTTCATTGCTGTTATGGAGTCCCTGAAGAGTACAATGGCCTACAAGTTTCCAGTTCCGGATGTTAGTACTTTGTTGAGTCTGATTGCCTTGGGTGAGAAAGAAGTAATGGAGGATTTCAAGAAGTCTTATGGGAGATTATTGAGATATGTCCGCAAGCCTTCTGAGTATGAGATTAGTGGTGTCTATGCTCTCTTACAGTTTTATGATGCCCAGTTGAGGTGCTTCGTATTTCCTGACTATGTCTTGGCTCCTACATTAGAGGAGTATTCTGAGTTGTTAGGAGTACCCATTCTGAATCGGATGTCGGTTGTTCATGTTGATACTAAGCCTGATCTGGCCAAACTTGTCGCTATTTTGCACCTTGAGGCTTCAGAATTGGATGGGAAGATGATCCGAAGACTTGGGATGTATCGTTTTCCGTTGCCTTGCTTGATTGAGAAAGCTCAGCAGTGCGCTAAGGATGGCTGTTGGATTGTGTTTAGCGCCATCCTGGCTCTTCGTATATATGGCATTTTTCTGTTTCCTCATCTTCCAGACTTTGTGGATGTTGACGCGTTCTATATCTTAGCTTCAGGCAACCCAGTACCCACCTTACTTGGAGACTTTTATCATTCTATGCACTATAAGAATGAAAAACGAAGGGGTAAGAACGTAGCCTGTTGTGTTCCTCTGCTGTATGCATGGTTTCTTAGTCATCTACCCCAGACGGGTTCGTTTGTTGCCACTGCCAGTACTTCAGAATGGTCCGAAAGGTTGATGGGATTATCTACAGAGAATATTGTTTGGTTTGATCGAGACTTGCTGGGTAAGGATATTGTTTATAGTTGCGGTGGTTTTCCTAATGTTCCTTTGATCGGAAGGAAAGGTTGCATCAACTATAATCCTTCTTTAATGGTGAGACAGTTCGGGTACGCATTGAGAGAGCCTCCTAGAGAAGAGGAGATACAGGAATCTCTGTATCTTACTGACTTATTGGAGGGAGAGGCTCTGGGAAGACTTGAGCATGCATGGAATAATATTCACCGGAAATGGAAGTTAGCTTTGGGGAAGAGTAACAGCCGAGCGTATGACCCTTACTTGACTTGGATCTGTGCTAGGGCTTTGAAGTTTCTGATGCCATATCCTTCAGTTGCACCACTATATCCTCTCATGATCGAGGAACCCACTACTGTAGATATCCAGAAATACAATCAAGTATTGGTGGAGAAGGAAGAGCTGAGAAAAGCGAATGAAGAATTGGAGAAAGAGATTATCCAGCTTCGCAGCGAGAAGATAGATGCAATTCATTCTTTCAGGAGACAAACCGAGCTTGTGAACAAGCTGGGTACGGACCCAACTAAAGAGACTAAGGACAGAGAGTGCACAGGCCGAGACTTGAATGCCACTTATAGTGCTCTTGCCACGAAGAAGGAAGAGTTGGATAAGGCTTACACGAGGATCTCCAAGTTTGAGTCAATATGGAATGCCACACTCACTAACAACAAAGAGCGTGAGGAAAAGTTAAAACTTCAGATCCGCAAGGTGAAGGCTCAGCTTAATGCCAAAGATGAAGAGATTGCAGCAGAATCATCATGTAGACGAGACAACGAGTGCAGGTTGAATGAGGCGATCGCGAACTTGAAAGATCTCAAGCTGAGAGCTGGTTCCAAGAGATGAAGACTTGAGGCATGTTTCAGAGAGAGAGCTTTGGAGGATCACGTTGATAGCCTACAGCATACTATGAGTCAGCAGGATTTGCTTATCTAGAGGTTACTTGCCAGGCCAGATCATCCTGAGACGTTGAGGTTGTTAGAGGATTTTCGATCACGTCGTCCTGCTTGACCTGTTTTTGTCTATTTTTGTTGTAGTTTTGCTGTTTATTTGTTGTATTTGACCATCGCCAGGCTTGTTGGCCGAGGTATTTTCCTTATTTGTACTCAGTTGGAGTTTGTATTTTGCCTGATGGCTCTTTTGATCTATATATGAGGAGTTGGTATTCTATGCTTATCCGCAGGGTTCTCCACTGTTATTTGTTCCTGGAAACTAGAATCAAGGGGGGAATATCCCTATTGCATTAATACATGTCTGCATTTTAGCATTTTTCTCGCATTCGCAGGTGCACCGGAACGATTAACCTTATTTTCTCTTGTGGTTTACTAGTATTTCAGGATTGCTGACGTGACAACTCACCAGTATGGTACCAGAGGAAACCAGAAAAGGCTGATGGATCAGATGCAGGTAGAAATGCAAGAGATGAGAGATCGTATGGCACAGCTGATGGAGGTCATGCAAGGGGTTGCTAGTGGTCAGGCTCAACTTCAGACATTGGTGCAACCTCTGATTGCGCGAGTGAATAGTGATGGTGTGCTACACGGTGGGATTGCTTCTAATCCTCCTCACCATGAAACTCCTCGGGTGGACAACTCTATGCCAACCTTGGTCATCCCTACTGTTGGAGGGGGTGGTCACGTTGCTGGTGCTGGAAATGCGGCAGGTTTTAATCATGCTGGTTTTGCCAATAGTGGTAATGGTAACGAAAATGGCTATGGTTATGGTCTCGATACTACAGGTGCTGTACATGGCAGTCTGGACCACACTTGGAATGAGGATAGGCAGGAAGATGTGTTTTCTCCAAGAATTGTGAATGCTGAAATACCTTCTGAGGCTGACAGAAGGATTAAGATGATCGTAGAGAAGATGAAGTCGTTTGAATGCCAAAACTCAATGGGGTTGGATATGTCTAATCTGGGGTTGATTCCAAACTTGAGAGTGCCTCCAAAGTTTAAGGTCCCAGATTTCAATAAGTAAAAGGGTACTACTTGCCCTAGGGTTCATCTGAGGTCTTATTATCGCAAGATGTCTGCGCATTCTGAGGATGAGAAACTCTTGATGCATTTTTTCCAGGATAGCTTATCCGGACCATCACTGGAATGGTATATGAGCTTAGAGCCCGCTAATGTCCATAGCTGGAAAGACCTAGCCAAAGCTTTTGTAAGGCACTATCAGTACAACAGTGACCTTGCTCCGAATAGAGTCCAGTTGCAGAATCTCTCTCAGAAGAGCAGTGAATGCTTTAAAGAATACGCCCAGAGGTGGCGAGAACTTGCTGCTAGGGTACAACCACCAATGGTAGAACGAGAGCTTGTGGATATGTTTATTGCTACCTTACCAGGAGTGTATTATGAGAAACTTATCGGCAATATGTCTGAAAGCTTTTCTGATCTGATAATCACCAGTGAAAGGGTGGAGAATGGAATTAAGATAGGAAAGATCAATGCCGGCGAAGGATCCTCAGCAGGAGGAGGGAACAAGAAGGTATTCGGAAACAAAAGACGAGAGGGAGACACTAACGCCGTATCCAGTTCAAGGGGAAGGAATAGAGGTCGAAATTGACAGAATCAACAAATTGCTAGCATCACTATTCCAGCAGTTCAACAACCACAGCAACAACAGCGTCAGCAACAACAACAACCTCAGCAAAATCAGCAGGGGAATAGAAGATACCAAGATAGAGGTCGGGCAGCAGGGAACATACATTTTAATGCCCTTCATATGCCTTACTCCCAGTTATTGCAAGCCTTGCTACAACTTCAATTGATTCAGAAAAGAACTATGACTCCTTTGACCGGACAACCTCCACCGGGGTACGATGCAAATGCCCACTGTGAATTCCATTCGGGGTGCTCCAGGACATAATATAGACAATTGTAAAGCCTTCAAACATAAAGTGCAAGATATGATTGACAGTAAGGCTATCAATTTTTCCAATGATGTTCCCAACGTGGTGCAGAATCCCATGCCGAATCATGGGCAGGCTGGGGTGAATGCAATTGTAGAGGAAGAGGTGTTGAACTTGGTGACCAATGTTGATGAATTGAAAACACCCTTAAGCTTTGTGAAAGCCAGACTGCTAAAGGAAGGTGTTTTCCCGGGTTGTGCGGAGGACTGTGTTGAATGTTCTGTTGATCCTGAGAGAGGATGTGGATTGTTGAGAAGCCATATTCAGGAGATGATAGACGACGGAGTGTTACAACTTGACCGTTCTGTGGGAAGAGAATCTGAGGATTTAGTGACTGAAGAGAAGAATGAGATTGCGACAATCTCCATCCCTTATAAGACTGTCACTATCTACGCTCCAAAGCCGCCAACGATAACTATCACCAAAGCAGGTCCTATGCCGTTTGAGAGCACTAAGGCCATTCCGTGGAACTACGGAGCTGAAGTGTATTGTAATGGGCAGAAGATAAACCTGAATGATACCCCTGCAAGTTCAGTTGACAATTTAGTGGGAGCAGGAGGCATCACTCGCAGTGGCCGAGTCTTTTCATCGCCTGAGGTGATTGCTGATAAGGTGGACAAGGGGAAAAGACTGGTAGTGGAAGAGACTTCTCAATCTGGGGAGAGAGAATCTTTGTTGAAAGACGCGGAGGAATTCATGAGGCTGATTCGGAAAAGCGACTACAAGATAGTCGATCACTTGCAGCAAACTCCGTCCAAAATATCCATACTGTCGTTGCTCCTTTGCTCTGAGGCGCATAGGAATGCACTGCTGAAGATATTAAACACTGCTTATGTGCCACAGGAGATCTCAGTTAATCAACTTGAAGGAGTGGTGGCGCACGTAAACGCATGCAATGGCTTAGGCTTTATAGACCTAAATTTGACACCCAGAGGCAGAAATCATAATTGTGCGCTGCACATATCTCTAGAATGCTGCGGGGCTGTCATGTCTCACGTGCTTATGGATACGGGATCTTCTTTAAACGTGCTTCCCAAGAAAGCTTTGATGAAGTTGGATATGAAGGGGTTAATTTGCACGCCAAGTGACTTGGTGGTGCATGCGTTTGACGGAACCCGAAGATCCGTGTTTGGGGAGGTAACTTTGTCGATTCAGGTTGGACCTGAAGTCTTTGATGCTGTGTTTTATATCATGGATATCCAGCCGGCCTACAGTTGCTTACAAGGTTGCCCTTGGATTCATTCAGCTGGGGCTGTTACATCAACTCTGCATCAGAAGGTGAAATACATGGTTGGCGGTAGTGTTGTGACGGTATGCGGGGAGGAGGATATCGTGGTCAGCCATTTATCATCCTTTAAGTATGTTGAAGTGGATGGAGAGATCCATGAAACCCTCTGCCAAGCCTTCAAAGCGGTCAAGATCAAGGACAAGTCTCCTGTTGTGAGTAGAGAGCCTGAAGTGGCTATGTCCTCGTTTAAAGAAGCCCAAGCAGTGGTGCAAACTGGGGCAGTGCAGGGGTGGGGTCAAGTGTTGGAAATTCCCCACAAGCAAGAAAAATTTGGTTTAGGGTATCGACCGTCGTTTTCCTCTCCTTCAGCCTCGCATAGCGCGTCGCGCTATAAAGGGCCCGTGCAGTTCACCAAGGGGGAGTCATCTTCGAGAGAATCAATGTTGTATCTGACGAAGATGGAGACAGTGACTGCAAAATGGATGCCTGGATCAAGCCATGTATTCTGGGACGGAGCCTACACAACTGGTCAATTGAAGAAGTCATTCAAGTGACGACCGAACAGTAACGCTTTGTTTTTCCAGTTATTGTACTACCCTATGTCCTACCCGGGGCATAGCGGTATTTTATTTCAGGGCCTTACTTGTTTATGTTTGAACACTGTTTATCAATTAATCAAAGGGCGTTTTCTCATTCAAATTTTGGTGATCTCTGTTTTTCTTATTTTCATTTTTCACAATAAAATGGCAATGTGGTTTATGCTTGTTTGCAAATTGTTTGAAACATTTAACCATTTTCGTTGCAGGATTCCTATTGCAGATGACACCGATCCAGAACCTTCTATGACTCGCTTCGACTTTGATCAACCGATATATCAAGTTGAAGAAGAGATTGATGAGGATGAAGACCTGCCTGAGGAATTAGCCAGACTTTTGAAACAAGAAGAGAAAATCATTCTGCCTCATCAGGAGGAAATTGAGGTTATTAATCTGGGTTCTGAAGAAGTTGTCAGGAATGTTCGGATAGGGGCTGCGCTACAGAGCGACATCAAGCAAAGGCTGATCGAGATGCTTCGAGAGTATAGTGACATCTTTGCTTGGTCGTATGAAGATATGCTTGGACTTGATACCGACATAGTGGTTCATCGCTTACCGTTGCGCGAGGAATATCCGCCGGTCAAGCAGAAACTGAGAAGAACTAGACCAGATATGGCGGTAAAAATCAAAGAAGAGGTCCAAAAGCAGTGGGATGTTGGATTCGTAGCTGTGACTACCTACCCTCCATGGGTCGCTAACATCGTACCTGTACCGAAGAAAGACGGTAAGGTGCATATGTGTGTTGATTATCGGGATTTGAACAAGGCGAGCCCTAAGGATGATTTCCCGCTCCCTCACATTGACGTATTGGTCGACAATACTGCTCAATTTTCGGTGTTTCCTTCATGGACGGTTTCTCGGGTTATAATCAGATAAAGATGGCACCGGAGGACATGGAGAAAACAACATTCATTACACCATGGGGAATGTTTTGCTACAAAGTGATGCCTTTTGGTTTGAAGAATGCCGGAGCAACATATCAGCGTGCTATGACAACGCTCTTTCATGACATGATGCATAAAGAGATTGAGGTTTATGTTGACGATATGATTCCTAAATCCCAAATGGAGGAGGAGCACCTGGTTAACTTGTTGAAGCTATTTGAGAGGCTTAGAAAGTTCAGACTGAGGTTGAATCCGAATAAGTGCACTTTCGGAGTTTGGTCCGGAAATTTATTGGGGTTTATTGTCAGCGAAAAAGGAATCGAGGTCGATCCTGCAAAGATAAAAGCCATACAAGACATGCCAGCGCCGAAAACAGAAAAAGAAGTCCGTGGTTTCCTGGGGAGGTTGAACTACATTGCTCGGTTCATATCTCATCTCACAGCCACGTGTGAGCCAATGTTTAAATTGTTAAAGAAAGATCAGGCGGTTGTCTGGAATGAAAATTATCAAAAAGCATTTGATAAAATAAAAGAATATTTGCAGGAGCCTCCAATATTGATACCCCTAGTAGCTGGAAGGCCTTTAATGATGTACTTAACGGTTCTTGAGAATTCCATGGGTTGCGTTCTCGGTCAACACGACGATACTGGAAGAAAGGAGCATGCGGTTTATTATTTGAGTAAAAAGTTCACAGATTGTGAGTCTTGTTACTCAATGCTCGAAAAAACTTGTTGTGCACTTGCTTGGGCAGCTAAACGTTTGAGACAATATATGCTCAATCACACAATCATGCTGATTTCGAAGATGGATCCGATTAAGTATGTCTTCAAGAAGCAAGCGCTTTCAGGAAGAATTGCTAGATGGCAGATGTTACTGACAGAGTATGATATACAGTATGTTCCTCACAAAGCCATCAAAGGAAGTGTTCTGTTAGAATACCTTGCTGAGCAGCCTATCGAAGATTATCAACTGATGAAGTTTGAATTTCCTGACGAGGATATCATGTTTCTCAAAGCGAAAGATTGTGAAGAACCACTGCACGGTGAAGGTCCAGAGAAGGATTCTCAATGGCAAATGATATTCAATGGTGATGTCAACTCTTATGGTAGCGGAATTGGGGCAATTATTACGACTCCTCACGGTACTCACATCCCGTTCACTGCCAGATTGACATTTCCAGTCACCAACAATGAAGCTGAGTACGAAGCATGTATCATGGGTCTGGAAGAAGCTATTGATCTGAGGATCAAAAATCTCGATGTATATGGCGATTCAGCGCTGGTTGTTAATCAGATCGAAGGAGAATGGGAAACTCGTCAACCAAATCTGATTCCTTACAGAGATTATGCAAGGAGGTTGTTACCATTTTTCGATCGTATAGACTCCCACAATGTGCCAAGAGCAGAGAATCAGATGGCCGATGCTTTGGCAACGCTATCTTCGATGTACAAAGTGAATTTCTGGAATGAGGCTCCAAGAATTGTCATTTCTCGCTTCAGATTGATAAGCTGAAGGCGCAACTCAAGGTCAAGGAGAAAGAAGTAATGGTGGAATCGTCCCGCAGATACACGATTGAGCAGAAATACCATGAGACTTTATCAGCGCTTGAAGAGCTCAAGATCCGAGCAGGTGTGAAGAAGCCCAGGTTGGAAGATGCCTTTGGCGAAGATGCTTGGGAAGATTATTGTCATTGTCTCTGAGATGTGATACATAGAAGGGACATCTTCATCAGAGAGTTGGTTGTCAGACCAGACCATCTAGATATGAAGACATGCTTAAGGAGGCTCAGGCCTGGGGCAAAGAGCATGATTGCTAGGGAGGTTTATCTTCTGATATGTCATAGTAGTTTCTTTCCTTCTGTATCTTGATCATCACCAGATCTGTTGGATGAGATCAATACCTTTTTGTGTTTGGATCTTTCTCATTTGTTGTTATGTATTGTCTCAGCTTTACTTGATATGAGAAGATTTTGGTGGTATTCTTGTCCATCTCTGTTGTTCTTGTTTTTTAAAACTAGAATCAAGGGGGAGATCTCCCTGTAAATACATAGACATGTTTGCATTTTGCATCTTGCATTTTCATTTGCATCGCAGGTGTTCTCAGTGGCCTTTGTTCTTATCTCTGCTTGGTTTTCTTCAGTAACAGGATTTAGGAGTTCAATTTCCATATATATATCCAACTCAAGGGAATCAGCAAAAAGTAATGGATCAGTTTCAAGCTGAATTGCAGGAAGTCAGAGCTTGCATGGCCCAGTTCATGGAGCTGATGCAGAATGTTGCTAGTGGGCAGGAATAATTAAGAACTATGGTCCAGCCGTTGATAGCACGGGTCGACGAAGAGGGCGTTTTGCATGGGGGATCTGGTGTTATTCCTCCACCGATTGGTGGGACTGTTCCACAGGGTATTCCTACTGTTGTCATACCTCCGAGTAGAGGTGTTGCGAATGAAAATGGTAATGTTGCTGGTGGAAGTGTGTGTGTTGTGCACGGGGCTGCTGGCCCTCATTGGGAAGATCACCAGGATGATGTCTTTTCCATGAAAGATATGGAGGGTGGTTTGCCAACTGAAGCTGACAGAAGGTTTAAACTGATCGAGGAGAAGATGAAGTCTTTTGAGAATCAGAGCTCTTTGGGTCTTGATGTCAGATCTTTGTCTAATTCCTGGAGTCAGGATTCCCCCCAAGTTTAAGTACCAGATTTCGACAAGTACAAAGGAATAACCTGTCCTAGAGTACACATTCAAGCGTATTTCAGAAAAATGTCTGCATACTCCGATGATGAAAAGTTGTTAATGCATTTTTCTAAGACAGTCTGGCAGGAGCGTCTTTGGAATGGTATATGGGGCTTGAGAGAACTCATATCCATAGCTAGAAAGAATTGTTCGAGGATTTCGTTTGTCACTATTAGTATAATAGTGATCTGGCACCGAACAGGGTACAATTGCAGAGTTTTTCGCTGAAGAATACTGAGAGCTTCAAGGAGTACGCCCAGAGATGGCGGGATTTAGCTGCGAGGGTGCAATCTCCTATGGTGGAAAGAGAACTGATCGACATGTTCATGGCTTCATTTCCTGGTGTGTATTTTGAGAAGTTGATAGGCTGCATGTCTACGGGATTTTCCAATCTGGTAATGGCTGGTGAAAGAGTCGAAAGTGAGATTAAGTCTGGGAATATTCCAAATGGTGGTGGATCCTCTCCAGAAGGAGCAAAGAAACCATATTCAACAAACCCTAAGAGGAGGGAAGAGGATGCAAATGCTATTTCTCATAAGGGTAAAGGTAAAACACAATCTCGTTATCATCAACAAGTTGCTACTGTAGCTATCCCAGTTGCACCTTAGCAACGAGTTTATACACCCCGACCTTACGCTACTAGACATAGAATGGCTGATAGGCAGTTTGAGACTCCTCCGATACCGTATTCTCAGTTTTTACAACATCTGTTGCAGTTGCAACTGGTTCAGAAGAGGACTTTGGCTCCTCTCACTGGTACACCGCCTCCTAGTTACGATGCGAATGCCAGATGCGTTCATTCAGGCGCCCCCGACCATAATATTGACAACTGCAAAGCCTTCAAGCACGAAGTTCAGGACTTGCTTAACTAAAAGGCTATCAACTTGACCAACGAGGGGCCTAATATGAATCAGAACCCGATGCCGAATCATGGGGTGGTAAGAGCTAATGTCGTTATTGAGGGAGAAAAATTGAATCTGATAACTGATGTTGAGGATTTGAAGACTCCGTTGAGTTTTGTGAAGGCTAGTTTACTGAAGAAGGGTGTGTTTCCCAGGTGTTCTGCTGACTGCTAAGACTGTGAAATGCAACCTGAGGGCTGTGATCTTTTGAAGAAGGGTATTCAGAGAATGATTGATGAGGGTTGTTTGCAATTTGACAAGGTTGTAAGAGAAGACGTTGGGGATAAGGTGAGTAATGATGGAAGCGAAGTTGCTACAATCTCTATTCCATACCGAACAATTAATATTTCAGCACCTGCTAGGTCAGTGCCGGTTATCATTACTGTTCCTGGACCTGTGTCGTACAAGAGCACTAAAGCCATCCCATGGAACTATGGGGCAGAGATGTTCTGTAAAGGGCAAAGACAAGAATTGACAGAATCTTCATGCGGAAGTTCTTCAGTTGAGAATATAGTTGATGTTGGCGGTATCACTAGAAGTGGCAGGATCTTTTCCCCACCGGAGGTTCATACTGATAAGAATGACAAAGGAAAGGGTAAGGCAGTGATTGAGGAGAACATCCAACAACGGGTCGGTAGTGATGTTTTTCAGAAAGACACGGAGGATTTTATGAGACTCATTCGAAAAAGTGACTACGAGATTGTGGATCACTTAAATCAAACTCCTTCGAAAATTTCCATTCTATCATTATTGTTGTGTCCAGAGGCACACTGCAACGCTTTATTGAAAATCATGAATTCAACATATGTACCCTAGGAGAACTCTGTTAATCAGTTGGAGGGGGTAGTAGCTCATGTAAACGCTGGTAATGGTTTGGGTTTTACTGATTTGGATTTAACTCCTGCCCGGAGAAACCATAACCATGCTTTACATATATCAATGGAATGTAGAGGGTCCCTGCTGTCGCATGTTCTGGTTGATACAGGATCATCCCTCAATATGATGCCGAAGAAGGCGTTGATGAAATTAGATACTCAAGGTTTGATATGCACGCCAAGTGATTTGGTGGTGAGGGCTTTTGATGGATCTAAGAGATCGGTGTCTGGGGAGATTGTGATGCCTATTCAGGTGGGACCGGAAATATTTGATGCAACCTTTTACATTATAGATATGCAGCCAGCATACAGCTATTTACTTGGCCGACCTTGGATACACGTTACGGGAGCAGTCACTTCAACGTTGCATCAGAAGCTGAAATATATGATGAAAGGGAAAGTCGTTACAGTATGTGGTGAAAAGGATATCATGGTCAGCCATTTGTCATCCTTCAAGTATGTTGAAGTGGATGGGGAGATCCACGAAACACTCTGCCAAGCATTTGAAATAGTTTAGATTCAGGAGAAGTCTCCTGTAGAAGCCAAAAGCCTAGAGGTTTCTATGTCATTGTTCAAGGAAGCCCGTGCTATCGTAGAATCCGGTTCATCGCAGAAGTGGGGCCAAGTTCTTAATGTTCCCATCAAGCAGGACAAGTTCGGCCTGGGATACAAACCCTCCAGTTCTTCTCAAGACGTTCCGAGATACAGGGGACCTGATCAATTCACCATCAGTGGTGTGATATTTGATAGGTTAATGTCGTTGAAGATGACGAAGGTGAGAGTGATTGCGATATAGATGCTTGGATTCGTCCATAAACGCTTGGCCAGAAGCTGTACAACTGGACTACTGAAGAAGTCATTCATGTTACTACTGCAGAGTAATGTTCATTATTTTGATTATGTTCAGTCCTACATGTCGCAACTGCGAAAAACCACCGGCGGAAAAACAGAAGAGTCGCCACTTTCGTTATTTATTCCAAAGAGAGGGAAAGGAAACGATCGCAAAAACCTAAAGAAAAAGGGAAAGACAAGGTCATCGCAACCATGTTTGGATTCGGGAGTCGGT
Source organism: Lathyrus sativus (assembly GCA_963859935.3). Lineage (NCBI taxonomy): Eukaryota > Viridiplantae > Streptophyta > Magnoliopsida > Fabales > Fabaceae > Lathyrus > Lathyrus sativus. The sequence continues at coordinate 210,337,559 of OZ012737.1, forward strand.
TACACAAGGGGAAGGTATTAGCACCCCTCACGTCCGTCGTACTCGACAGCATCCACACATTGTTGTCTATCTAAAAGGGTGTGTAAACTATCTAGCTAAAGGCTTAAGGACAAAATAAAAATAAAAAGGACAATACTTAGAAGGGGGGGTTGAATAAGTATGAAGATTAAAACTTAGAAATAAAAACTCAAGTATTTTTATCCTGGTTCGTTGAACTCAACTACTCCAGTCCACCCTTCCTAGAGTGATTTGCCTTTCTCAATCAAGGACTTAATCCACTATTAAATCAACTGATTACAATAGTTAACACTTAGAACAACTGTTCAAAGTCTTCTCAAGAACTACTGATCCTAACTGGATCTTCTTAAGTGTCGCTACTGCGAAAATCGGCGCCAGCTAAACAGAAGAGTCGCCACCGTGCGTTATTTATCCCAAAGGAGGGAAAGGAAACGCGCAGAGTAAACCTACCGCAAAGACGGGAAAGGAATGGTCATCGCAACCAAATCCTGGATTCGGGAGTCGGTTACGCAAGGGGAAGGTATTAGCACTCTTCACGTCCGTCGTACTCGACGGGATCCACGCTTGTTTTCTGGTACAGATTGTTATTCTATCTATTCTACAGGTCTGGGGTTAAAAGAAAAATAAAATGACTCGGCAAAGTATCGCACTTTATGCCTACGTATTCCCGTCTGGAACGAGAAATCAGAGTCAACGTAGTTCGCCTACCTACGGGAAAGGAGGGGAAGGTTGCTCACTAGGATATCGCATCCTATGCCTACGTACTTTCATACAGCATGAAAGATCAGAGCAAACGTAGTTCGGGCCACGTACGACACAAGTCTGTCTTGATTGTTTTTATCCTTCTGAAAAAGGTTTTCTCCTGATTATGGGTCCAAGCGGACAAAAATGACGTTTTGATTGGTTCACATTCTTTTACGGAAGAACTGTTTTTTATTGTGTTTGAAATGTTTATTGTGTTTTTCTGATTGTTTTGAGAAAGAAGAGATAGCAACTCTAAAACCTATGGTTTAAAAAGGGAATCAAAATCTAACCTAATGTTGTCATGCATGGATGAGAACCTAATGTCTGTCATATTTCTCTCTTGCGCAGAGAGAAACAGAGATCCTAAGGGGATAAACGGAAAAACAACAGCATATATACAGTAAAGCAGTAAAATGCATGAATGCAGCAGTACAAGCGAGGCAAGGGAGTCCCACTCGATCTCGAACCTAGAAAACAACAGGCAAAGTGAAACAACTTCACTTCAACCTCAAGGGGAAAATTAACAAACAATACAGTCAAGAAACTCAAACAATACACCACCAGCTCTAAACAACACCAGCAGCTCTAAACAGCAAAACCTGACAGCACAAACTCCTTCTTCTATCAGTCTTCAAGGCAATGAACTCCATCTTCAATCTTCAAAGTTCAAGGTTTCTTCAAATCCAGCTCTCCTAGATGAGTAATAGTTCACAAGATGATTTGGGATGTTAAACAGTCAATTGACCACCAAAGGTGGCATACAGACTGTTAACAAAATACAGACTGTTTCTCTCAAAAGTTCTATCTCCCAGATACTGTCACTAAGCCTTCCAAAGGAAGGAGGTGAGTATCAAAGAGAGACTTTGAATCATAGAGAAGAATGGAGGCAACAAAAGCCATCCATATTTGTAAAGAAATTTTCTATTCTAAGGCTCTACCTAGCTCCTAAGTCTTATAATCTTCAATCAATCTTCAAGCAAGCCTAGCATCTTCATCAACTTTGTCTTCAATATGCTTCGTCATCATGCTCTTCAAGGCTAACCCACACCCCAAGCAAGCCCAATAAGCCCATACAAACAAAATAAACCCCAAAAGGGCACACCAAACAAGGATACAATTGCAAAATATACTAAAAAATATTAATATAGTAGGGAAAATTCTAATATTATTTCTAAGGGAAGTACTAAACCTACCCTTAATACCCATATAGGCCCCATAGCCTAACTTGTCCTAAAAAACCCAAAAGAAATTGTTTTAATGCACCTAAGTTGAAGTTTAACCTAATTCTATACAACCTAATAGCATCTAATCAAAACTATCCTAAAAATCATCACAAAAATATGGAATTAATCCAGGGGGAACCTAAAACATATATCTAATTACCCTAAAAAGATTGACCTAAAAATCTAAAGGGAGCTACCTAAACTAAAATCTACAAAATCATACATCAATATAAAAGCATTAAAAAGCTATTAAAAGTAAAAATATGCAAAAAATATTAAAATGCATGACATGCAAAATGTTTTTATTTTATATTTTTCTAGACAAAAATATGAAAAGGGAGAAAAAACTCCCATTAAAAAATATTGATTTTTCTATTTAATATGGATTTTCAAAGTATGAGAAAAAATGGTGAAAAATAAAATGACAATTATGAGCCAGGGGTGCAAACAGAAATAAAATCCAGTTAAATTTCATATTTGGGCCCAGCGTGGGGGGTGGCAATAACAAAGCGCCTGGGCCCATTATCTAATTCAGAAAACAATTAAAAAAAATCTAAAGAAAAATACAAAACTAGCGGTGCGAATAGAAACAAAATATAGTGTAAAACTGGAATTGGGCCTGCTAGGGGGGGTCTGAAAATCAATACGCTTAAGCCCGGTACCAATCAGAAAACGAATGAAAAAACATAAAAGAAAATAAAAAAACTGGCGGTGCAAAAAGAAATGAAATACAGTGTAAAACATGATGGGCCTCGCTTGGGGGGTGGGTATAGCAGTTTCACTTAAGCCCATGAAGACTCTTTAAGTGGAACGCAGCGTTTCGCTGCCCAGACTTCCCTCTCGTTTTCGTTTTAAATCTGGGGCGTTGGATGGCTTTCCCAGTCAACAAGTCCGCGTGTGATCTGACGGTCCGTGAATCATCTTCAACCTTGGGATAGTTAGGGTTTCTGAAACTCCATTAAGACACATGCCATGCACATATTTTCGTCCGACTCGTTCTCTCTCGTTTCAGCATCAATTAACACGATGTAAAAACCAAACTTAATCCATTTTCCACGCTGAACACGACTGTGGTGTTGGTTTCCATTGAAAGAGTCTAAATCATGCAAACCGAATGGGGAAACTCCATGAACCTCACAATATCATCAGTTTTCGACCTCAACCAAACTCATCTTTCTTTACATAAAAATGATCCTTGCACCATCCTAATTAAAATCAGCTATTAAACTAGCATTATCATTCACTATATAGCACGATCTTGCTCATCCAAGAATTAACCTCCATTAATGAAACTTCACCAATTACTCTCAAACTCATCAAAATTGATCCCCTAATTGTCTCTAACAGCTTTACACTAATAATTTACCCTAGCCATGCCTAGATAAGGGTGTAGGAATGATTTTGCAAACCTGGTTCTTGGATATGGTAGATGATGTAGATCTTCAATTCAAGCCTTGCAATTCTTCAAGAATGATCCCTAGACGATGAAAACTCTTTTGTATGCAAAAGATTTGGAGGAGAGAGCTTGTACTTCAAGATTCGAATGTAAATGCTTCTTTGCAAATTCAATGTGAAAACCTTCAATTCTCCATCAATGGAGTTTCAACTCAGCATGAACACAATCAGAAATATCAATGGAGAAGGTTTATGGAGAAAAATTGGATTGCAATGAAGAAGAATATGAAGTTTGAATGTGATTTGCAATGGAGGAATTTGGATTCCAATCTCTCTTATCTACACCAATTAACACCAACCTTGCATCAATGCAAGTTGCACTTGTTATATAGAATGGATTAAAACAGTCTAGAACCATCAAGAACAATCCAATGAGAATTTGAAGATTTCATGTCATGGTATTTTGAATTTTCATTTCTCACCACATGGTATCTCATGCCAAAACCCTTGTAATCTTTGTAACCAACTTGAATCTATCCCCACATGATATTTTGGATTAGTTACAATGCATACTTTCCTTGTGTATTGAGTTTTTCCTTGTTTTGGTTTGGTACCCTAATATGCAAGCAATCAAATTACAAATCAACCCTATGATGCAAGCCTCAAATCAAAATTGTGGATGAACCATTGTTCTTAGAATGTCGTTTGGAGTCAAAATGACCTATTACATGACATGGTTTGGACTTATAACTTGGGATTTCCATTTTTCAAATTCACTTGAATTAACTTATGCCTCATTTTTAGGCCATTTTTATCACTTTTTGATATGAGCCTTTTCAACATCTCATGACCTCCCTACTAGCCTTAAAACATCATTCTAAGCAAGTTTGATGTTGAAGATTTTTCCATTTGAAGCTTGGAAGTAGGAGATATGGCCTTATGCTTGAAATGACTTATAACCTCCAAATGACCAAAATGCCCTTGGCTTGCCAAGATCATAAGTAGAGCTCCGCAAATCAGATTGAGGCATACCATACCTTTCTAGAAAGCTAAGATCATGAGGGACAACTTTCATGCTGGCCAAAAATCCAATTGAAAATTCCTTAAGGGAAAAAAGTTGCTTGGAAGTCAAGTAACTTTCACAGACAAATTTCAGATGCCTCTGATGACCTGTAACTTGCAAGAACCATAACTTGAGTTCTATAAATCTCCTTGATGCCTTCCACCACTCAAATTAAAGGTCTTGAGATACTCTACAAATTTCATGTTGGCCAAGGATCCATTTGAGACTTGCATTTTGAATTACTTTGCTTGGAAGTTTGACCTAAATCAGGGAATTTTACTCAGAAACCCTAATTTAGAAACTTCTCTTCTTCTTGATTTCTTGTGATTTATTCTTGGCACAACACCACATCCATATCCACATATCAAATTATGAATCCCACATCCTCCAAATAGGCCTTGATGCCCTTCAATCAAGCATTTGACCTAGGGTTGACCCAGGGTTGACCCAGATGACACCCTAGCTGACTGTCTTCAACTGTAGCTCTTGTAACCACACCAATGACTTGTCTTACTTTCAAAAGGACCCTCTAGGTCTTCCATGCCCTCAATTCATAACCCATAACTTCTCTGATGATCTTCACATACCCTCAAGATAGGAGAGAAACCCACTGCTTGGCCTTTAACTTCCCAAAGCTTCAATTTCTTTCTTGGTGATTTGAATAGGCTTGAATCTTGATAAGAGCCTCTTGAATACATTCCTTGAGATGGAAAATAACACTTGATCCCTTGTCAGATGACTTGTTATGCTATGCTATGCAAATGATTAGACTATGTACATGACTTTTTATGCAAATGACAATGCAATTGAAACATAAACCAAGTGAAGTAGGTTGAGCAAATTTTAGGGTGCAACAGCTGCCCCTATTCAAACGGCTTGGACCCGACTGGGTGAAACGCCCGGAGCCTTCAGATAATCGAGGTACGAGACGGTTGAATACAAAATAAACCCAGAAATTTGCCAACTGCAAAAATAGATTGCGAAATAAACTGCGCCACTACTTGGGGAACACTATCTACAAATCTGATTTCAACGCTATCTTGTCAATACCGGAATTGACTTCACTGGGAGAAGTATTTTTTGTCGAATATAAGAACGCAATTCTGTCTTGTCATGGGACACATACTATGTTCCTTACGGGGAAATCCTTTGTCTAGATACTGAAGAGTTCATCTGCCTATCTCTCACGGGAAACATGCATCGACTTAGTAACACTTCGTCCGCCTATCCAATACGAGAACACTATTCTGTTTATATTACGGGAAAATTTTCTTCTGCCCATCACACAGGAAAATTACACTTCTGCCCATCACACAGGAAAATTATTCTTCTGCCCATCACACAGGAAAATTACACTTCTGCCCATCACACAGGAAAATTATTCTTCTACCCATCACACAGGAAAATTATTCTTCTGCCCATCACACAGGAAAATTATTCTTCTGCCCATCACACAGGAAAATTACACTTCTGCCCATCCCACAGGAAAGTTATTCTTCTGCCCACCACACAGGAAAATTACACTTCTGTCCATCACACAGGAAAATTACACTTCTGCCCATCACACAGGAAAATTATTCTTCTGCCCATCACACAGGAAAATTACACTTCTGCCCATCACACAGGGAAATTATTCTTCTGCCCATCACATAGGAAAATTATTCTTCTGCCCATCACACAGGAAAATTATTCTTCTGCCCATCACACAGGAAAATTATTCTTCTGCCCATCACACAGGAAAATTATTCTTCTGCCCATCACACTGGAAAATTATTCTTCTGCCCATCACACAGGAAAATTACACTTCTGCCCATCCCACAGGAAAGTTATTCTTCTGCCCACCACACAGGAAAATTACACTTCTACCCATCACACAGGAAAATTACACTTCTGCCCATCACACAGGAAAATTATTCTTCTGCCCATCACACAGGAAAATTACACTTCTGCCCATCACACAGGGAAATTATTCTTCTGCCCATCACACAGGAAAATTATTCTTCTGCCCATCACACAGGAAAATTATTCTTCTGCCCATCACACAGGAAAATTATTCTTCTGCCCATCACACAGGAAAATTATTCTTCTGCCCATCACACAGGAAAATTATTCTTCTGCCCATCACACAGGAAAATTATTCTTCTGCCCATCACACAGGAAAATTATTCTTCTGCCCATCACACAGGAAAATTATTTCAGACATAGTTTCTTTGCCTATTCTCTGCAGTAACTAACTCCGCTGGGGATATTCCGAAAATAACTATCAAACACTCGTCTAGATAACAAGTAGCTACTTCTGAACTTTGATTTTATGAAAACCTGAAATGCTGCCCCAGCAACAAACTTGAAGAAACATTCCGCTGGCCGGATACAATAACGCCTCAATTGGCAACTCTGGTGGGGAAAGTGATAAACTGAACTATGTCGTCACACGTCTCCTGGCGAGACCTCGATTGTCTGGTAATATCTGAGCTTTAGAACTCCACACTCCTATCGAGGAACACACCTGAAAGCAAAAAGGTCAACCAACCTGATCTATGTTTCATAATGCGTATGCTTGATAATGGCGTAATGCTCCATACAACATGGAAATGCTACGCGTTTTTTATTTGGTAGATGCAAATATGACACTATATGCCGATGCAAATGCAGGCTCGAACAGCTGGGAAAAGCTCTGACAAGCTTGCTTCATCAAATCTGCCGTCGAGGACAAATGCCACCATGCTGGGGAGTGAACGGGTATCACAATGTACTCCGGCAAAATAAATGCCAGGACACACAACCAACTCTGTCGGGGAGAGTTTTAACCTTCGAGTTCCACTGGGAGGAAAAAGAACACTTGCTGAAAAGAGAGAACTCCGCTGAGGACGAAACGACTCTCCTGGGGAAAATCAACTGACTCCGATGAGGGGAGAATAAATGACCCTACTAGGAAGGGAATCTCTACGGGGAAGAGTAGACTGTCTGGGTACAGCTCACAAGTTGGAAATATTAGTCTTCTGAGGCTAAACCACTCTGCTCGGGATGGGGAACCCTTTCGGGGGACACCACACTGTGTGAATGCATTCGATCTTAGGATCGTCAATTCTGTCGAGGATAAACGACCTTGCTGGAGAATTTCCTTCGGATAAGCTGCGACTAGCTGGGGAATTTGATCCTTCTTCAGTAAGGGACATTGTTATCTTAGAAGCGCGACCTGCATGGGGATTCACTTCACGTAACGATCAAGCCTTTCCATTACGAGCTTCTGGTTAGTACTGCAATCTTTTGATCGTCCACTTTGTATGGTCAAGAACCCTGCAACACCACAAACGAGACAAGACAAGTCTATGCAACCAAATCTATTCAGGTTAGCGTTAGTGACATCATTTTCAGTCAACTCAAAGTTTTAGCAATTATTGGCAAGGGCCAGCGATGTTATACACTTGCTAGTTTTATTAACCATTGGCGTTTGTCATGTACAAAACAGTAAAGAACAAGCATCAAATACTGAATAACATGTTTTATTGATTGGGCCCCTGAATGGGCAGAGTTTTGTACACGGGATGTAACTCCTGAAAAGAGGAAGCTACGCACAACAAATATACAAGTATGCACAAGAAGCATAAATACAATGACAAATCAAATTTGCACACATGTCGGCAACGTGATGCAGACGAACATCATGAGTTGATCCTCCTATGACTCGCCTGACTCTAGCGCTTTCCCGGTATTCACACTTCTGAAGAGATTGTATCTGATAATCGACCCCTCAGGTATACTCTCCCGCACCAATGCGCGCCGCAGTATCAAATTCGGACCGCAGTCATTTGCCTTTCAAATCCCTAACTTTTGCGTGAACCGCCCTTTACGTGTTTTCAGTTCACCGGGATACCCTTTTTTGCCGAAGCCGCCCAGTGTTGGTTTTCAACTTCGCGGGCGTACATTTTTTTCAATTTTATCCCTAATTTTTGCCCGAACCTTGCATTCTGTTTTTGGTTCGCCAGGATGCCCCATTTTTGCCTGGACTCTCTTTTTTCTGTCCAGCGGGTCAATTTCAAGCAAAGTATTTTTTAACTGCGTCCGAATTCACAGGCGACGTAAAGTCCTCACCGTCCATGGTGGACAACAACAAAGCTCCTCCTGAAAAGACTTTTCTGACAACGTATGGCCCTTCGTAGTTGGGGGTCCACTTGCCCCTGTGATCTGCCTGTGGCGGGAGAATCCTCTTTAGCACAAGGTCGCCCGTCTGAAAGCTCCGAGGGTGTATCTTTTTATCATACGCTTTCTTCATTCGACTCTGGTACAACCGACCATATGCTAGAGAATCTAACCTTTTCTCATCCATTAAACTCAGTTGGTTTAACCTGTCTTTCATCCATTCTGTCTCGTCCAGTTGGACATCTCGTAATACTCTCAGGGAAGGAATCTCAACTTCCAGTGGTAACACTGCTTCCATTCCATATACCAACGAGAACGGGGTTGCCCCGGTTGATGTGCGTACCGTCGTACGATAACCGTGCAAAGCAAAGGGTAACATCTCATGCCAGTCCTTATAGGTCACCACCATCTTCTGAACAATCTTCTTTATGTTCTTATTGGCCACTTCAACAGCGCCATTCATCTTGGGTCGGTAAGGAGAAGAGTTGTGATGCTCGATCTTAAAACTCTGACACAGCTCCTTCATCATTTTGTTATTTAAGTTCAAACCGTTGTCGGTAATTATCCGCTCGGGGATTCCATATCTGCAAATGATATCTCGCTTGATAAACCTGGCTACCACCTGCTTGGTCACATTCGCATAGGATGCCGCTTCCACCCATTTGGTAAAATAATCGATTGCTACCAAAATGAACCGGTGTCCGTTAGATGCTGTCGGCTCGATCTTTCCAATCATGTCGATTCCCCACATTGAGAATGGCCACGGTGACGACATCACGTTCAGAGGACTCGGAGGCACATGGATCTTATCTGCATAGATCTGGCACTTATGACACCTCTTTGCAAACTTGAAACAATCGGTTTCCATAGTTAGCCAGTAATAACTTGCCCGCAGCAGCTTCCTCGTCATAGCATGCCCACCAGCATGCGTACCAAATGTACCCTCATGTATTTCCTCCATGAGCAACTTCGCCTCTTTCTCGTCTACACAACGTAGTAGCACCAAGTCGTGATTTCTCTTGTATAGGACACCGTCTGGATTCAGATAGAAATTACCCGCCAATCTCCTGAGAGTCTTCTGATCGTGACTGGATGCCCCAGCCGGATATTCTTTGTTTTTCAGGAAATTATGGATATCAAAATACCAGGGTTTATCATCAGATGCTTCGTCAATGGCAAATACGAAGGCGGGTCTGTCAAGCCGAGAGATAACAATTCTGGGAGCCTCATTCCAGAAGTTGACTTTATACATGGAAGACAATGTGTCCAGGGCGTCAGCCATCTGATTCTCTGCTCGCGGTACATGATGCAACTCCACCTTGTCAAAGAAGGGCAACAATCTCCTCGCGTAATTCATGTATGGTATCAAATTAGGCTGACGTGTCTCCCATTCTCCTTTTATTTGATTCACCACCAGAGCTGAGTCTCCATATACATCCAGATTTTTGATTCGCAAATCAATGGCTTCTTCAAGCCCCATGATGCAAGCTTCGTATTCGGCTTCGTTATTGGTAACTGGAAAGGTCAATCGAGCAGTAAATGGGATGTGTGACCCATGTGGAGTAGTGATGAATACCCCTATTCCGCTACCATAGGAGTTTACAGCTCCGTCAAAGATCAACTTCCATTTGGAACCCAATTCTGGTCCTTCGTCCGGCAACGGTTCTTCACAATCTTTCATCTTTAGGTACATGATATCCTCGTCAGGAAAATCAAACCTCATCGATTGGTAGTCCTCAATAGGCTGCTCTGCCAAGTACTCAGATAATACACTCCTCTTTATAGCCTTCTGTGAGACATACTGGATGTCGTATTCGGTCAAGACCATCTGCTAACGGGCAATTCTCCCCGATAATGCCTGCTTTTCAAATACGTATTTGATAGGATCCATCTTCGAGATGAGCATGGTTGTATGGTTCAGCATGTATTGCCTCAAACGCTTGGCGGCCCAGGCTAGCGCGCAACAAGTTTTTTCGAGCATTGAGTATCGAGATTCACATTCAGTAAACTTCTTACTCAAGTAGTATATCGCATGCTCTTTTCTTCCTGTCTCATCGTGTTGACCGAGAACACAACCCGTACTTCCCTCAAGAACCGTCAAATACATAATCAAGGGTCTCCCTGCCACTGGAGGTATCAAAATAGGAGGCTCCTGCAAATACTGTTTTATTTTATCGAACGCCTTTTGACAATTTTCATTCCATGTTACAGCCTGGTCTTTTTTCAACAGCTTGAATAGTGGCTCACACGTAGCTGTTAGATGAGATATGAACCAAGCGATGTAGTTCAACCTCCCTAAAAACCCGCGCACCTCTTTTTCTGTTTCAGGCGTCGGCATCTCCTGTATGGCTTTTATTTTTGCAGGATCAACCTCTATTCCTTTTTCACTCACGATAAACCCCAGCAGTTTACCCGATCTCACCCCGAAGGTGCACTTGTTAGGGTTCAGTCTTAGCCTGAACTTCCTAAGCCTTTTGAATAACTTCAGCAGATTCACCAAATGCTCTTCCTCCGTCTGGGATTTGGCAATCATATCATCAACATAAACCTCGATCTCTTTATGCATCATGTCATGAAAGAGAGTCGTCATTGCACGCTGATACGTTGCCCCAGCATTCTTTAATCCGAAGGGCATCACTTTGTAGCAAAATGTTCCCCAAGGTGTAATGAAGGTAGTCTTCTCCATGTCTTCTGGCGCCATCTTAATCTAATTGTAGCCTGAGAAGCCATCCATGAAGGAGAATACGGAGAATTGAGCAGTGTTGTCAACCAGCACATCGATGTGAGAAAGTGGGAAATCATCTTTCGGGCTCGCTTTGTTCAAATCACGGTAATCTACGCACATTCTCACTTTACCGTCTTTCTTTGGCACTGGTACAATATTAGCGACCCATGAGGGATATTTTGTAACAGCTAGGAAACCAGCATCCCACTGCTTTTGGACCTCCTCCTTAATTTTCACTGCCATATCAGGCCTAGTTCTGCGAAGCTTCTGCTTAACCGGCGGGCATTCTTCTTTTAGCGGCAGACGGTGCACAACCATATCCGTATCCAGCCCATGCATGTCTTCATATGACCAAGCGAACACATCACTATACTCTCCGAGCATTTCAACCAGTCCTCGCTTGACGTCGCTCTGCAGCGCGGCTCCTATACGGATGTTCCTTTCAACCCCTTCTGACCCCAGGTTAACAATTTCAATGACCTCCTCATGAGGCAGAATGATTCGCTCTTCTTGCTTTACCAACCAAGACAACTCTTCTGGAACATCGCCATCTTCAACAATCTCTTTTTCGGCCTGAAATACCGGGTGCTCAAAGTCGAAATGAGTCATAGGCGGTTCAATGATGTCATCTGAAAATATTATCCTACAAAAGGAATGGTTAAATGCTTCAAAATGTGTATAAAGCGAATAACCACGTTGCCATTTTATTGTAAAACACAAAAACAGGAAAAATAGAGATCGCAATATTTGTACATGAAAAAACGCCTTTTATTTAATGATTAAACAATGCAATGTACATAACAGTACGACCCTAAGCAAAATCACGATGCCCCGGGTGAGACACCGGATTGTTCAACAATTAAGAAAACAAAGTATTACTGTTTGGTAGTCACAGGAACAGTCTCCTGAATAGACCAATTGCATAATCCTTGTCCTGACATGCTCGGCTGAATCCAGGCGTCCATGTCGCAGTCACTGTCCCCTTCTTCGGAACCTGAAACAGCGTTGATGGCCTCGTGATACACTCCACTAGCCGTGATTGTTATTGGTCCTTTGAAACGGGGTGCCCCTGCAGCAGGCGTTGATGACGATGGTTGATATCCCAACCCAAATCTGTCCATCTTCACGGGGATATCCAGAACCTTGCCCCAGCCTTTTGTCTCACCAGTCTTCACTAGAGCCTGAGCCTCCTTGTATGACGAGACGGCCACCTCTGACGCTTTACTCGGCCCTGGAACTTTGTCTTTGATGCGCAACCCTTCAAAGGCTTGACAGGGTGTTTCATGAATCTCGTCGTCGACTTCTACGTACTTGAATGATGACAGATGGCTGACCAATATATCTTCTTCTCCACAGACCGTGACCACACTGTCCCCTACCATGTATTTCAGCTTTTGGTGCAAGGTAGATGTGACTGCCCCAGCACCATGGATCCATGGTCGTCCGAGAAGACAGCTGTATGCCGGCTGGATGTCCATAATGTAAAATTCAGTTTCGAAAATCTCCGGCCCCACCTGGAGAGGTAACGTTATAGATCCGAAGACTGACCTTCGTGCACCATCAAATGCCCTGACCACCAAGTCACAAGGCGTACAAATGATTCCCCTGATGTCCAATTTCATCATTGCTTTCTTTGACAGCACGTTCAAGGAAGATCCGGTGTGTACCAGTACGTGGGACATGACTGAGCCCCTACACTCAACTGAGACGTGCAACGCCATGTTATGCTCCCTCCCCCTCGGGGTCAAATCAAAGTCCGTAAATCCCAAGCTATGGCCTGCGTTCACGTGCGTCATTACCCCCTCCAACTGATTCACAGAAACATCTTGGGGTACAAACGACGTGTCCAGAATTTTCAACAATGCATTCCTATGGGCTTCGGAACACAATAACAGCGACAGTATGGATATCTTCGATGGCGTCTGTTGAAGGTGCTCAACAATCTTATAGTCACTCTTACGAATAAGGCGCATAAACTCCTCTACATATTTCAGTGACGTTTCCTTTTCGTTCCTCTTCACAGGGACATCCTCATTCATTTTTCCTTTTCCTTTCGCCAATCGTTCAGCCTCTACCTCAGGCGATATAAAAATTCTCCCACTTCTCGTCATCCCTCCGGTCCCGACGACGTTGTCTACAACCTCAACTGGCTGTTTACTAATATCAATTTTCACCCCATCACAGTATGCTTCCAACCCATAAGTCCAGGGTACTGCCTTAGTGCTCTCATAAGGGGTTGGTTCTGCCTTGGTGATAGTGATCGGCGGTCGCCTGGCTGGCGCCGTTATAGTTATTGTTTTTCGGGGAATTGTCACGGTAGCTACATCACTTTGCTCGTCAACTACTACCTCTGCAGGTTTCTCAACTGACGTTCTGTCGAATTGCAACGTGCCTTCATCTATCAAGGTTTGAATACCCTTCTTCAATTCAGCATAACCCCCAGCTTGGGTCCAACACTCTAGGCAAAACTCATCGCAGCCCGGATACACACCTCCTTTCAATAATCTGCTCTTTATTTCACCCAACGGCGTCTTTAGTTCATCAACATTCATGATCAAGTTCAAACCCTCCTCAGTTAAAATAGCATTTGTCCCATGGTTGGGCATGGGCTGTTGTACTATTTTGGACCTGCTTGTCCAAAATTTATGGCCTTGCTATCCAACAGATCTTGCACCAAATTCTTGAACGCATGGCAAGTCTCTATGTCATGGCCAGGAGCCCCGGAGTGGAACTCACAGTGCTTGTTCATATCAAAACCAAACGGAGGAGTGCCCAACATTGGCGCCATAGTCCTCTTTTCCACCAAATTCAAACCCAGTAATGTTTGGAGTAACTCCGCATACGTATAAGGAGGTACATCAAATACTCTTTTCGGCCTCGTGTTAGGAAATCTCCTCTGTCCCTGATTTGGCCTCTGCTGCTGCTGCTGTGGTGGTATCTGCTGTAGTGGTATCGGTTGTTAATGAAATGGAATTGTGACACTTGCCACCTGTTGCAGATGATTATACTGATTCCGCCCTCTGCCCCGGCCTCGGCCTCGGCCCCCGAATACTGCACTTGCATCACCTTGACGGTGACCACCAAAAGCTCTTCTGTTACTGCCAGCTGAAGTAGATTCCTCAGCTTGGAATCTCCCCATTTTAATATTACTTTCAATTTTCTCACCCATCAAGATTAGGTCCGAGAAACTGCCCAAGGAAGTATGAAACAGCTTATCATAAAACACACCAGTAAATTTTCCTATGAACATATCATTCATTTCTTTTTCATCCAAAGGAGGATGAACTCGTGCAGCCATGTCGCGCCACCTCTGCGCATATTCTTTGAAGCTCTCGTCTTTCTTCTGGCACAACCCCTGTAATTGGACCCGGTTGGGTGCCAAGTCACTATTGTACTTATAATGAGCCACAAATGCTTCATCCAGCTTCTTCCATGTTTTTATCTGAGTAGGCTCCAATCCCATGTACCATTCAAGGGAAGGACCAGACAAGCTGTCTTGAAAGAAATGCATCAGCATCCTCTCATCGTTTGAATACGCCGACATCCTTCTATAGTATGACCGCACATGCACCTTTGGACAGGTATCCCCCTTATATTTGTCGAATGTGGGAGCTTTAAACTTTAGCGGTACCCTTAGGCCAGGCACCTTTCATTTGCTCCTCGAGCATCTTGATTCTCTGAGAGTCATCTACAGGACCTTCAAAACCTCCACCAGAGAAGGCATCTTATTGCTGATCTTCTATCCAATTACCATTCCCATTTCCGTATCCATCATACCCGTTGTTACGGCCAAATCTAGTCTGATTCATCACAGGGCCCCGCCCCCTGTTACCATACCCTGGAGCGACTCCGACAAGTCCAAAAGACATCATTCCAGCACCATTCCTGTTGCCGAATCCGCCATAACCCTGATTGGTAATACCAAATCCATCCTGTCCGAAGCCCTGAGCGTTGAAGCCGTACTTCCCAGCATGATCAAACCCCTGGTCGTTATAGCCAAATCCGTTGTTACCGAAGCCATTACCTCCAATATTATCACCACCCAGATTGGCATCTCCGAACCCAAAGTTGTTGACGACAGTCTCGTTACCGATTCTTGCGTTACCGTTCCCGGCGGCAGCGCCGTTGTTCACATTCACAGCAGGTATGTTCGCCACAGGTGGAGCTACCGGTGTAGGAGTACCATCCCCGTGAATGGTGTCAACCCGCACAGAATTGTGGTCTTCATTTCCGTGCCCAGCATTTCTCATCAGCAAAGGCTGCACCAAAGCCTGCAAGTTTTCCTGGCCTTTCACAATGGTCTCCATTGTCTGCATGAATAGCGCCAGCTTCTCACGCATGTCCTGCATTTCATTCTGCATCTGATCCATAACTCTTTTGCAGTTGGTACGAGTAGAGTATCAGTGCGGGCGTTGACTTTCAATCCTGGAAAAACCTGTATGGTGCAGGAAATGAGATACAGTTCAATAATCACCTGTAATGCAATATGAATGTGAATGCAAATGCGACATGTGTCTGTGCATTAGGGAATATCACTCCCCAATTCTAGTGCGAATGTGTCAGTGTGGTGACAGTGACAGCAATACGAAATTCGGAGCCGAATCATAGAAAACACCTCATACATTGCAGAGAAACCCATCAAGTCAGGAATACAATATCAATGAGCGTACAATAAGAAGGCATGACCTCAACCAACAATCCTGGTGATGGCCAGCACAATGCAAATAAAGCATACACATTAATACATGAAATAGTCAAGTGCTCCCATGCGCCTGGTACTCCTCTAATAACCTCTTAGTCTCTGGATGACTTGGTCGGGTAAGCAAACCCTCAACAAGTAGATCTCTTCGCTTGAGAACACATCGTAAATCACCAGCAGATTCCTCCCGTGCCCCTTCTCTGAAGCGATCCTCTAGCTTCCGTTTCTGAGACACAACCTCTTTCTTGCACTCGATGGCCTTGTTCAATGAGTTCTGAAGACTATATCTTGCCATCACCTCTTCTTCATACTTTTTATTGCTAGCCTTCAACTGATCTTCGAGTTCAGAAATTTGCTGCTTCAATTTGTCTTCCCTCTTTTTGTTGTTGGTTAGCGTAGCATTCCACATTTTGTTGCAAGAAGAGATTTCCGGTGGGCGGCATCGAGTGCCTTCTTCTTGGACTCCAACATATCATGAGAGCTTCTGAATTCTTTCCCCAGGCGTTCACGCTTCTTTTTCTCTTCGGTCAGTTCAGCACCTAGCCTGTTTACTAACTCAGTCTGCTGTTGGAAAGAATGCACAGCCTTGTTCTTCTCACTACGCATCTGAGCCAGTTCCTTTTCTAACTCTTCATTGATCTTTATCAAGTCCTCTTTTTCTTTCACGACCCACTCATAGACCTCAACGGCTACAGTAGTAGGTTCCTCCACTGGAATGGGAACAGGACGTGATACTGCTGGAAAAGGCATCTGTACCTGTCTTACCCTCTCCTGGATCCACACCTTGTATGGCATATAGGCTTGACAATCATTCTTGCCTAGCAATGGTTTCCTCTTCTGCAGATATGATTCCAAGCGTGCTGAAGCTTGGCCAATAATTCCCCACTCAAGTCACTGGTGAAATACAGAGATTCCTGTATTTCTTCTTCCTTTGGCGGGCTTTTCAAAGCATAACCGAATTGCCTGATCAATAATGATGAATTGTAATTAATGCACCCTTTCCTCCTAATCAGAGGAACATTAGGATATCCGGCGCAGCTGTAGATAATCTCATATCCCAATAAAGCTCTGTCAAACCAGCTAACATCTTCTGAAGAAAGTCCCATCAGATGCTCAGACCAATCCACCGTATCTGCAGACTCAGCAAAGATACCCTTCTTGGGCAGATGACTCTCAAACCACATATACAGCAAAGGTACACAACAAGAGACGTTCTTGCCTCTCCTATTCTCATTTTTGTAATGCAATGAATGGTAGAAATCCCCGATCAATGTGGGTACAGGGTTGCCAGCAGCAAACAAATGAAATGCATCAAAGTCCACAAAATTCGGGAAGTTGGGAAACAACACTATCCCATAGATGCACAGAGCCAAAACAACATTAAAGACTATCCAGCATCCACTCTTGGCGTATTCCTGGGATTTACCAATCAGAAACTGGAGGGAGAAGCCTGGAACCCCGCGCCAAGAAGTCACCAATAGCTCAGAAGCATCCATGTGTAAAGCTACTGCTAAGTCCTCTAACTTGGGCTTAGCGTCAAAGTGAATGAAAGGAACCTTATTCTGTACTGGCAGCTCAATAAACTCTGCGTACTCTTCCAAGGTGGGCCCCAGAAGAAAGTCCTTAAAAGTGAAGCATCTCAATGCAGGGTCATAAAATTGCATCAAAGTATACAGCCCATTCAGCCCCACATCAGTTGGTTTGCAAACCAATCTCAACAGTCTTCCGTAACTCATCCTGAAGCTTCTCCGGACATCCTCATCGGCAAGGGAAATCAAACCAAGCAGGGGAGTAACATCAGGGGTAGGTAACTTGTATGCAACTGTCCTTCTCAAACCAGCCATGACCAATAATCAGAAGTCCGGACACTAGAATCAGGGAATATGCAAATGCACCTGCAACACAGACACACGTTAATGAAATGCAATGATAATGGTTATGCAAACGATGCAATGCAAATAAAATGCAACAAAGGACCAAGTGCCCCGACTGAGAAGCCCAAATCACACCAAGAACAAAGTCTCCAACAGACCTTCCAATATTCTTCAAACCATGGTCTTAGACAGACCCCATACACAAACTCCAATCAAGTCTCTGCTAGACCCAGTAACATAACTCCAAGTGGTCTCTGATAGACCCTTCAACTGTCCATAAGTAGCCTGAATCTCGAATCAAGAAACAAACCAGTATCTGGAGGTCTAGTTACCTGCATAGCCCCAAACCCCCTCACAGGTAGGTGTCCTAGCAACTGACAATGGTACGGCATCCTATGCGGTCGTCGGCGTCACAGACTTTCAGGGTTGATGATACGATTCCCAGAAGGAGTGGCATCATCAAATCCTGAAGAGGCCTCACTTAGCCAACTTCCAATTGATCGGTTCCCAGAGTCGACAATCCAACTAACCAGCAACCCATGCCACCCAAAGGGTGGGACAAGAAGCCAACCAGAAGAACCTCGTCTGAGTGTGGATTTTGCGGGACACTAGGACATGCAAAGCATGTGCGCGCCCGCTACTTTCCACTCTAATTCTAGGTGCACTCAAGCCCAGGTCCGACTTATCTCTCAATAACAGAACCCTAACATACCCACAACAATAATCACAATAAAATAATGCTGAAAGTAAATGACATAAATGTAAATCCATACAAAGCCCACGACGGGAAAACAAGCATTAGGATTGACTCGCTTAGGGGACGTTGGATCCCCAGCAGAGTCGCCAGCTGTCGCTACTGCAAAAATCGGCGCCGGCTGAACAGAAGAGTCGCCACCGTGCGTTATTTATCCCAAAGGAGGGAAAGGAAACGCGCAGAGTAAACCTACCGCAAAGACGGGAAAGGAATGGTCATCGCAACCAAATCCTGGATTCGGGAGTCGGTTACGCAAGGGGAAGGTATTAGCACTCCTCACGTCCGTCGTACTCGACGGGATCCACGCTTGTTTTCTGGTACGGATTGTTATTCTATCTATTCACCAGGTCTGGGGTTAAAAAAAAAAAAATGACTCGGCAAAGTATCGCACTTTATGCCTACGTATTCCCGTCTGGAACGAGAAATCAGAGTCAACGTAGTTCGCCTACCTACGGGAAAGGAGGGGAAGGTTGCTCGCTAGGATATCGCATCCTATGCCTATGTACTTTCATACAGCATGAAAGATCAGAGCAAACGTAGTTCGGGCCACGTACGACACAAGTCTGTCTTGATTGTTTTGGTACCCTAATATGCAAGCAATCAAATTACAAATCAACCCTATGATGCAAGCCTCAAATCAAAATTGTGGATGAACCATTGTTCTTAGAATGTCGTTTGGAGTCAAAATGACCTATTACATGACATGGTTTGGACTTATAACTTGGGATTTCCATTTTTCAAATTCACTTGAATTAACTTATGCCTCATTTTTAGGCCATTTTTATCACTTTTTGATATGAGCCTTTTCAACATCTCATGACCTCCCTAATAGCCTTAAAACATCATTCTAAGCAAGTTTGATGTTGAAGATTTTTCCATTTGAAGCTTGGAAGTAGGAGATATGGCCTTATGCTTGAAATGACTTATAACCTCCAAATGACCAAAATGCCCTTGGCTTGCCAAGATCATAAGTAGAGCTCCACAAATCAGATTGAGGCATACCATACCTTTCTAGAAAGCTAAGATCATGAGGGACAACTTTAATGCTGGCCAAAAATCCAATTGAAAACTCCTTAAGGGAAAAAAGTTGCTTGGAAGTCAAGTAACTTTCACAGACAAATTTCAGATGCCTCTGATGACCTGTAACTTGCAAGAACCATAACTTGAGTTCTATAAATCTCCTTGATGCCTTCCACCACTCAAATTAAAGGTCTTGAGATACTCTACAAATTTCATGTTGGCCAAGGATCCATTTGAGACTTGCATTTTGAATTACTTTGCTTGGAAGTTTGACCTAAATCAGGGAATTTTACTCAGAAACCCTAATTTAGAAACTTCTCTTCTTCTTGATTTCTTGTGATTTCTTCTTGGCACAACACCACATCCATATCCACATATCAAATGATTAATCCCACATCCTCCAAATAGGCCTTGATGCCCTTCAATCAAGCATTTGACCTAGGGTTGACCCAGGGTTGACCCAGATGACACCCTAGCTGACTGTCTTCAACTGTAGCTCTTGTAACCACACCAATGACTTGTCTTACTTTCAAAAGGACCCTTTAGGTCTTCCATGCCCTCAATTCATAACCCATAACTTCTCTGATGATCTTCACATACCCTCAAGATAGGAGAGAAACCCACTGCTTGGCCTTTAACTTCCCAAAGCTTCAATTTCTTTCTTGGTGATTTGAATAGGCTTGAATCTTGATAAGAGCCTCTTGAATACATTCCTTGAGATGCAAAAATAACACTTGATCCCTTGTCAGATGACTTGTTATGCTATGCTATGCAAATGATTAGACTATGTACATGACTTTTTATGCAAATGACAATGCAATTGAAACATAAACCAAGTGAAGTAGGTTGAGCAAATTTTAGGGTGCAACATTAAGGATTACAATCAAATGTAAAATCAATACAAGTGTTTAAGATTGCTTCTATAAAGATTTATCACAACTGTGATTTTTCACTTAACTATTTAGAACAAAGAAATAAATTCTTAGAATGAATATGAAAGTATGAGAGCTTGAATGTTTTATTTCTTTTCAATAATAATGTCAACTGAAGAATTTGGTGGAGTCTTGCTTTTATAGGCAGCTGATCCAAGGTGAGCTTCACGTTGATAAGAGTGTCAAAAAGGTCTGAGCCTTTTTGTCTTCACATCAAGTGACCTTTCCTAGAAGAAGAAATCACAGAAAAATCCTTTTTGTCTGTGTTCTTGTGTCTAGCATAAATAAGGAAAGAGACGTTTGGTTCACTCCAACGGATATAAACTTTGAATAATTCTTCTTTAGTTTTCAGAAAATTCATCAGAGTCTAACTGGGTCAGAGTCTTCTGATGATGATCAGAGTTTTGCTGAATCAGAGTCTTCTGCAGCAGGTATGCTTTCAGCGTGTTTAAGATCATAGCATATTTGAGACAGAACTTCAGTACTGGCAGCTTTAGTACTTTCAGAATCTTCTGTAGAAACTATGCTTTGAAAAACTCTTCATACAAAATTCTTCTTTGCTTCCGATGCTTCTGACTTGCTTTAGATTCTTCTGGAGCTTCTGCTTCAGATCCTTCTGGAGGCTACGCTCAGAATCTTTTGTTAGCAGCAATTAGAATCTTCTGTTAGCAGCAATCAGAATCTTCTGTTAGCAGCAATCAGAATCTTCTAATGAATGCATCTGGCACTTCAAAGTCTAGCTAATTTCTTGTGTTCAATTCTGATTTGCTTCTGGAGTGTTAATTCCTTTACTATCTGCAGTAAAAATTCTCAAGCAAATTTTAGAGTATATAATTCTTAAATACAAATTTTCATAATAGTTATCATCAAAACATAGAGATATTATTAAGAACCAATCTGTGTTCTAACAATCTCCCCCTTTTTGATGATGACAAAAACATCAGAAATTTTGTTTAATTGAAAATATTAAAATTATAACTCCCCCTGAGATGATAAATCTCCCCCTGAGTTAAATACAGATAAGGAATAGAAACTTCCCTTTTGTCTTGAGTAATTTTCAGAGTTAGATCTTGATTGTTCTTTTAACATTTTAAAGTCAGAATGTCTTGCAAATATCAGATTCAGAGTTTGATAATAGTCAAATGATCTGAGAGACTCAGAGTTTCTTTTATAGAGTGTACTTATCAAATGTTCTGAAATACTCAGATTAAATGTTAGATAGAATAGATATGTCTGAAGTTTCATTCTGGTGGAGTTAAATTAAACAGTTCAGATCTATATTTTCTCCCCTTTTTTTGTCATAAGCAAAAAGTAAAAACTTTACAAAGACAAATAAAAGGAAACAGTAAATGAGATAGTTCAGTGGAGAAAACTTTGATTCATTCAATGAGTTCAGATCAAGAGTACATGCATCAGAAGATATTTCAAAAAGTACATAAGCAAACATCAGATGCAAAAACATCAGAATGAAAGAAAATGAAAATCTAAGAGTGTTTTGACAAAAGCATCTTCAACAGATCTGTGATCTCAGAAGAGGACTGCTCTTGCTTTGACATCCACTTAGCCATTGTTTCATTCTTCTGATCCTGCTTTGACATCCACTCTGTCATGTCTGTTGCACCCCAAAATTTGACCAACATTTCTTTACCTAGCTTGTGTTTCATCTCATTCACATTAGCATTATCATTTGCATTTCATTGACATGTATGCAGGAGATCAAGAGGTATGATTACCAACCAAGAGCTATACAAGACTTTGAAGCTATCCAAGAAGGTTATTCAAGTGTTCAAGGGTTGATATCTTTGTCAGAGAAGTTAAAAGATCCTCAGAGAGAGTGGTTGAAACCAAGGGTGTGTGCCTCCTAACTTGAGAGTTGTGGGGAGTCCTCAGATGATTCTGAAGCCATGAATGTGGACTTGAAGCCTTGAGAGAGCTTATGAGATGTATTGAAAGCCATCATGAAGCCTAGACAGGTCATTGTGCAAGATTAAGAAGCCTCAGCCATGAGTGGTGCAGTTAGGGTTTGACTGGGTCAACCCTAGGTCAACTGATGATTTGAAGAAGGTTGAGACCTAATCCAAGAGCCATGTGATCATGGATTGGTGCATTGAGATGCTACAAGGATGATTCCAAGGCCAACTCATCATGATTGAAGAGTTTGAGAAGTTTCAAGCTAGTGTTTCTAGGGCTTGACAGTGTAAAATCCCCTAGTTTGACCCCTAACTTCAAGGAAGTTTAGCTCAAGATGTGATTGTCATCTCATCTTAACCCCAACATGAATGTTGTAGAGATTGTTCTTAGCTTTAATTTGAGTACTAGAAGTCCTTGATAGGATTTGTAGAGCTCAAATTATGACTTTGACAAGTTACAGGTCATCTGAGGTATGTGAATCTGGGGCCTTGAAAGTCACCCAACTTGCATCGAACTTTTGCCCAAGAAGGATGATTCCTATGAACTTTTGGTCAACATTAATGTTATTCCTTATCCTCTTATCTTTCTAGAGAGTACTATAAGTCCTTGATAGGATTTGTAGAACTCAACTTATGGCTTTGACAAGTCAAGGGCATTTTGGTCATTTGGAGATTATAGGTCATTTCAAGCATAAGGCCATAACTCCTATTTCCATGCTTCAAATGGAAAAATGTTCAACATCAAACTTGATTAAAATGATGTTTTAAGGCTAGTAAGGAGGTCATGAGATGTTAAAAAGGCTTGTAGCTCAAAATGGTAAAAATGACCTAAAATGAAGGCATAAGTTAAATAAGTCAAAGTTGGAAATTGAAATTTCCAAGCTACACATCCAAACCATGGCATGTAATATACCATTTTGACTCTAGAAAACATTTTAGAAACAATGGTTTAGCCAAATTTTTGATTTGAGGTCTAAATCATGGACTTGCTTTGGAAAATGGTTACTTGCATATTAAGGTACATATGCAAAACATAAGGAAGATCAATGCACAAGCTAGCAAAGCATCCTAACATCTCATGCATCTCATCTAAGGAGTTTTTCAAGTCAGATACAAGCGCTGCAATGAGCCAAACACAAGCTGGTATATGAGATGGCTTGAATTCAAAAACTCATGACATGAGAATCTCAAATTCTCATTGGATGCTCCCAGAAAGTTCTGGATGGTTCTGAACCATCCTATATATTGATTAGAAGCTGCTCAGATGCAAGGTTGGTGAGAGATTAGAGAGGAGAGTGAGATTTCCATTTCATTTTCTTCCATTGCAAGTTGAAATCAATTTCTATATTCTGCACCATTTCCATTGATTCTTTCTATTGTAACATCTTCCATTAATCATACTGAGTGAATCCATACCAAATTGAGAGCAAGATCATGAAGAATTGAGAAGATAGCATTTTGATTTTGGAAGCTGCAAGTCACTATCGGATTCTGAGATTCAAGCACCTTTGATCAAAACTTTTGCAAATAGTAGCAAGATCTTGGCACAAGGAGTGATTCTGGAGAGATTGAAGGGTTGAATTGAAGATTTGATCTATCTGTTATTCAGAAATTTCCAGGTTTGCAACTTTTACTCTACACCTTAATTTAGGCATTGTTAAGTTAGTTTGTTAGTATAGAACGGTTAGAAACAAGTAGGAGATGGATTCTGGAGATTTTGAGGGCATTTGGCGAGGTTCAAGATAGTGACCCCATTTTTGTTTGGATCAAGAACGTGTTTGATATGGTGAATTAATGAGAGTTCTATAGCAAGTTTTAACCAGCGTGAGGTGGTGAGTATTTTGGTACAATCAATTTCAAGAATCGTTAAAGTTGAAGTTTGAGCATAGTTTTGATCTTTGATCGGGTTTAGAGCTAGATAAGGTTTCAATTGATTATAATACCATATGTGGATTCAGGGTTGGATTTAGAGCAGATTAGGGCTTTAGATCATGGTTTTTGATGGAGAAATGAGAGAACCCGAGTGAAGATGATTGTCATGTTCAAAACACTGTTCAATGGAGCTTTCCCTCTATTTCCATGGCTGGAGGTTGAAGAAGGGTCCACAGCCCTTGGATCACGGTTGACTCATTGACTAGGACGTCATCTAATGGCCACGTTTTAACTTGAGATTGTGAAGAAGGAACTCTGAAGACAACCAAACACTGCGTATCATTAAAAGTGAGGTCATGGGCTTAAGTTGGTTTTGATAGCCACACCCTCTCTCGTGGCCCATTGTGGATCTGCACTGATTCTAGTTGCTAAATACACCGTGGATTTTCCCTTTTCTTTCTGATTTCTTTTCTCATTTAATTTCTGAACATCATGGGCCTAGCGCATTTACTGATGACACCCCCATTTTAAGCCCAGTCATGATTTGCACTGCATATCATTGCTATCTGCACCAACTGTTGTCACATTTCATTTTTATTTTCTTCATTTTTCCTTAATCTTTAGAAAATCATATTAAATGGAAAAATAATGATTTTGGCATGGGAATTTTTCCTCCTATTTCACATTGATGACTAGAAAATTATAAAATCAAAACATTTGCATTTCATGCATTTTTAATATTTTTTGTATATTTTCTCTTTTAATAGCTTTTAATTCATTTTATGTTGATGCATAGTTTTTGTAGAATTTTGTTTAGCTAGTTCCCCTTATATTTTTGAACCATTCTGTTTAGTATAGTTAGATTAGAACTTTAGCTCCCCTCTGGATTTATTCCATAATTTTGTGATTAGTTTTTGATTAGTTTTGATTAGACGACTTTAGGTTGTGTAGATTTAGGTCAATCCTTAACATAGGTCCATAATAACACTAGAATTTTGAGTTTTTAGGTCAAGTTAGATATTGGGACATATAGGGTATTAAGGGTAGTTATATAGGATCCCCTAGAAATTATATTAGATTTTAATATAATAGTATACTATTTTTAATTGATTTTTGTAATTGATTGTTGTTTGTGTTACCCTTGTGGGCTTGGATTTTGTTTTGCTTTGCTTTGTGGGCTTTTGCTTGGCTTGGTGGGCTTGGTCTTGCTTTGTGGAGCATGGAGGAGCATAGTGGAATACTTGAAGATTGAAGAAGGAGCTTGAGAGCTTGAAGACTTGTTTGTTTTGTTGTTGTTTTAGGGTTAGGAATTAAGTAGAGCTTAGACTTAGTTAATTTCTTTCTTAAACATGGATGGTATCTTTCACCTCCATTCTTCCCCATGATTCAAGGTCCTTCCATGGTATTCACCTCCCTTCTTTGGAGGGATAAGCGATGGTACCTAGGAAGTAGAACTTTTGAGGGAACCATTCTTCTGATGTTAAACCCTTATAGGCCTCCTTTGGTGGTCAATAAGCAGTTTAATATCCTAGCTTATCCAGTTAAGTGATTTCTTCTGGTTTGAGTATCTTGAAGATGTTGGGCTTGAGTTTGAAGATGAAGACTTCATTGAAGAGTATGGAAGAGGATGATTCCCTGAGCATTGCCATTTCAGCTGAAGCTTGAAGAGCAAGAAGAACAGATTGATACTTGAAGACCCAATGAAGATCCAGTAAAGATTGAGTGCAGGGCTGAGGCTTGAGGAATAAAGGATGAGTTGACACTTGCACTGATGCAGTGAGAGCCTGAAGGAATCAAGTTGACACTTGTAGTTAAGAGTGAAGCCTGAAGGTGGAATTGACTAAGGAGCTGAAGCTTGGAGAAGAGAGAATAAGTTGAAACTTATGTTGAAGGGTGGAGACCTGGAGAAGCAAATTGATATTTGTCATGAGAGAGGATAGCCTTGAAGGGTGGTTGAAGTCTGAAGACTGAATTGCTGTCAAAGGAGCTGAGGCTTGGAGTTGAGAGAGGAGTTGATCTGCTTTCTTGTCTGTTTTCTTTTCTGTGCTGATGTGCCTTGTGTGATTTGCTTGATGCATTAGAATAAGTCCATGATTAGACTGACTTTAATCTAGGAGCATGATTGCACTAGAGGTTGAGTTGCTCCCTCTGCTTGTATTGTTACTGTATGGCTTTGCTTGCGGGTAATCGGTAGAGCCCTTCTCCCTTGCCCATGTGGTTTATTTTGCTCGATAGCATGTTATTTCTTCTGTATAATTGCAGTTATCCTATTTTGCTTGATAGCATGTTATTTTATTTTCCTTTATGATTACTGTTATTCATATCTGGCTTGAGGTTGAGATGAGCTTGTGGAGGCTGCTGCCCCACACACATTTCCTCCCTCACTTGCATTGCATGCATTTTACAGTCGTTTACTGTATTATTGTTTACTGTTTAAGCTGATGCTTTATCTGTTTCTGTGTATCATTGACATGATCCCTTAGGACTCTCACTCCCTTTGATAAGGAAGTGATGATAGAACTTTAGGTTGAAACCTATGCATGATAACTTCTAGGAGTTCCCTGTTTCAGACCTCAACTATAGGATGAATCCTTGGCATGACAACAGTAGGACTTGATAGTCTCCCCGTAGTTGAGCCTGTTCTCTTCTCATCTCAAAACAGCTTAAGATACAGTAATCATGAATGATTTCTTTCGTACGTTACGAGCCTTAAGCTATCTGAGAAAGGATTGTTGGAGAGTTTCTTTTCAACAGTCTGGATGTTTAGTATGGTACCCTTTGGGTGACATGCGACGCATTCACTCTCAGGTCATAGTCTTTAGTGCGATTGAAATTGCAAACACAATAAAAAACACTTCTTGCGTAAAAGACAGAAAACAAACTTCAAACCTTTTTGCCCCGTGGGCCCATAATTCAAAGGAAGCTTTTCTGAAGAAAAGAGTGTCGTTAAACTTCAGCGCCACCGCAAACAGGCTTTGTCCCTAAACTGCTGGAACTGCTGTTTAACCCTACTCGATAAAACAGATGAATCTGAATCCCCGTAATCCGTAGTATCCCGAACTACGTAAGCTCTGATCTCTCATACCTGTTGAGAGTACGTAGGCACAATACTGACGTATTGGCGAGCCACCTTCCCCGTACCCCGTAGTTAGTCGAATTACGTTGACTCTGATTTCTCATTCTCTGATGAGAATACATAGGCATAAAGCGCGATGCTTTTCCGAGTCATTTCTTTTCTTTTTTAGCCAGCCTTGATAGGTAGATAGTTAAACCAACTCGTCCAGTAAACACAACAAGCGTGGATCCCATCTAGTACGACGGACGTGAGGGGTGCTAATACCTTCCCCTTGCGTAACCGACTCCCGAACCCAGACAACGGTTGCGACGACCTTGTCTTACCCTTTTTTCGTCAGGTTTTTCCGATCGTTTCCTTTCCCGCTCCGAGGGATAAATAACGAAAGGTGGCGACTCTTCTGTTTTACCGGCACCTTATTTTCGCGGAAGCGACAGCTGGCGACTCTGCTGGGGACTTGATAGTTTCCTGGGATCCAACGTCCCGTATGCGAGTCAGTTTGGGGATCCAACGTCCCCTGCGAGAGTCAATCCTAGCGCTTGTATGATTACTTGTTAGGTTGTGTTTATTTATCGCATTTTTATTTCCCGCACTTTATTTTCAGTATGATATGATTATCTGTGCTGTTGTGGGAGGGGCATTCTGATGAGTGAGAAGCCAGACCCAGGCTTGAGTGAACATAGCATTAGTTGTGGAAATTAGTGGGCGCGTGCTTGCTTGGCAGGCACTAGTGTCTCATGAAATCCACGCTCAGACGAGGTTCTCCCGGTTGGCTTCTCTTTCAACCCTTTGGGTTGAGACGGTTGTTGGTTTGGAGGATTGTCGACTCTAAGGACCGATCATTTGTGATTCAGCCGAGTGAGGCCGCTTCATGAGCTGGTGATGCCACACCTTCTGGGTATCGTATCACCCCTCTTGAATGTCTTTGACGCTGATGAACGCATAGGATGCCGAACTTGAGTCAGTTTAGGTCCATACCTGTGAGAAGGGTTGAGTTTATTGCAGGAAACTTCGACCTTCAGACCACCTGGTTTTCTTGATAGTGGATCAGTTTTGTTGGGATCTGAGGATCTCATCTGCAGATATATGATTGTTCTTGACAGAGCAGGTTTATGATTGGGATCAGAAGATCTCATCAGCAGGTGTATGATTGTTCTTGACAGAGCAGGTTTATGATTGGGATCAGAAGATCTCATCAGCAGGTGTATGATTGTTCTTGACAGAGCAGGTTTATGACTGGGGTCTGAGGATCTCATCATCAGATGGTTGTTCTTGACAGAGCAGAGTTAGGATCCTACATCAGAGGTCCTTATTATCAGATGTTTGTTCTTGACAGAGCAGATTTATGGTCCTGTATCAGAGATCCTTATCATCAGATGGTTGTTCTTGACAGAGCAAATTTCTTGGTCTTGTATCAGAGGTCCTTATTATCAGATGTGTGTTCTTGACAGAGCAGATTTATGGTCCTATATGTGTGTGTTCTTGACAGAGCAGATTTGTGGTCCGATACCAGGGTTTTCTTATTATCAGATATGGTAGTTGTTCTTGACAGAGCCGCATTATG
The DNA here is from genome assembly GCA_963859935.3 of Lathyrus sativus. Lineage (NCBI taxonomy): Eukaryota > Viridiplantae > Streptophyta > Magnoliopsida > Fabales > Fabaceae > Lathyrus > Lathyrus sativus. Next base: position 210,366,565 of record OZ012737.1, read on the forward strand.
GTTTTGTTGATACAGAATTTCCACAACACAGTTGCTTTGATCTCCTGCTGCATGATTGCATTTTACATTGCTTTGCATACTCATTTGCATTTCATTAACGTGTGTCTGTGTTGCAGGTACCGTTTTCCCCGATCCAGGATTTCTTGCCTCCTATTGTATTGTTATGGGTTCTCTGAGGAAGACCGTGGCTTACAATTTCCCTGCCCCTGATGTGGTTCGGCTGACTGGTTTGATTGCTTTAGCAGATGATTCTGTGAGGGATGAGTTCAGAAAGTCTTACAGCAAATTGCTCAGTTTGGTTCGTAAACCTTCTGCGTTCGAGTTGAATGGGTTGCACGCTCTGCTGCAGTTCTACGATCCTCCATTGAGATGCTTCACTTTCCAGGATTTTGTTCTCGCACCCACGCTGGAGGAATATGCTGATTTGTTAGGTGTGCCTATCAAGAGGCAGATGCCTTTTGTTCATATGGATGTTGAGCCTGACCTGGCTAGTCTAGCTCCTTCACTTCATCTGGATGCCTCCGAATTGGTATTGTCTAGTTTGAACAAGGTTCCTGGTTTCTCCTTGCATTTCTTAGTGGGTAAAGCTCAGCAGTGCGCCAAGGACGGATGTTGGGTCGCGTTTAACGCCATTCTCGCTCTGTGCATATATGGCATCATTTTGTTCCCCAATATGCCTGACTTTGTAGACTTCGACGCATTTCACATCTTTGCATCAGGGAATCCAGTCCCTACCTTGATAGGAGATGTCTACCATTCCGTCCACTACAAAAACGAGAACAGGAGGGGCAAGAATGTCTCATGCTGTGTACCCTTGCTTTATAAATGGCTTGATAGTCATCTGCCCAAGAGGGGTCCCTTTGTTTCGTCTACAGCCACAGCTGAGTGGTCCGAGCGTCTGATGAGTTTATCTGCAGAGGATATTGACTGGTTTGACAGAGATAGGTTGGGTACCGAGATTACCTTCAGCTGCAGCGGGTTTCCAAACGTGCCTTTGATAGGAAGGAAGGGCTGTATAAACTACAATCCGTCTTTCCTAGTCCGACAGTTCGCGTATGCTTTGAGAGCTCCGCCGAAGGAGGAAGAGGTGCAGGAATCCCTGTACCTCACTGGTCTTCTAGAGGGGGATCTGTTATCTAAGCTTCAGCGCGCTTGGAATGGCAATAGTAAGAGGGGAAAACCATTGCTGGGGAGAAGCAATAATCAAGCCTACCCTCCGTACGTGACGTGGATCCGAGCCAGAGCCGATGCTATAAGGATGCCGTTTCTTCCTGCCAAGCCAGAAAGCCCTCCAGTGATTGAAGAGCCTACTACCGTGCCCATTCAGCAACATAATCAGGTGTTAGCTGAGCGAGATGAATTGAAGAGGGAAAATGAAGAACTGGAGAAAGAATTGGCTCAACTCCGAGGTGAGAGAAACGAAGTTGTTCATTCCTTCAAAAGGAAGACAAAGCTGGTGAACCAGCTGGGGACAGATTTGACTAAGCAGATAGCCGAGCGCGAACGCATGGGTCAAGACTTCAAAGTTGTCAACGATGTACTGGCTACGAAGAAGCAACACTTGGACGAAGCGTATCGGAGGATATCCAAGTTCAACCAGCACTGGAAGGCCTCCCTAGCCACCAGGAAAGAGAGGGAGGATAAGCTGATGCTACAGATCTCCAAGCTGGAAGCCCAGGTGAAGGCTAGTGAGAAGAGGTTTGATGAGGAAACCGCTCGCAGATACGCCGCCGAAGGCCAGCTCAACAGGGCTCTTGCTAACCTGAAGGAGCACAAACTGACGTTTGAGTCCAAGAAACGGAAGCTAGAAGATTGTTTCGGCGAAGGAGCCTGGGAAGATTCGGTTGAAGGTCTTCGGTACACCATTGTGCAAAGGGAATTACTCGTCGAGGGGTTGCTCACTCTGCCTGATCATCCAGAAACGAAGGAGTTGTTAGAAGAGTATCGCGCCCGTGTCCGTACTTGATTATTTGTATTCCTTTTGTTTTGATCATTGTTGTATGCTGACCATCACCAGGCTTGTTGGCTGAGGTCACGCTATTGATTCATCCTGTACTCGCTGATGTTGTGTACTGCCTTGATGGGCTTTCTTTATATATGAGATTATTATTTCCATGATTGGACTTGGACTTCTTCTTATTATCAGCACTGGCACTCAGGCACTAGGATCGGGGGAGATCTCCCTAATGCACAGACACACGTTTGCATTTGCATGAAGCATTTGCATAACGAGCATTTTGTTGTTTTTCCTAACCCTTTTGTGTTTCCAGGTTGTTTCAGGTGGTTCCAGGATTGATCAGAGACCTATTCACCGCTATCCGACTAGAGCTAATCAAACCAGGATCATGGAGCAAGTGCAAACTGATGTTCAAGAACTCCACGAAAGAATGGATCGCTTCATGGAGCTCATGCAAGCGGTCGCCAATGGCCAGGATCAGCTCAGAACCTTGGTTCAGCCCCTGACTTCAAGGGTCGATAGCAATGGCGTACTCCATGGTGGGACTGTGCCTACTCCTCCACCAGTTGAAACTCCGCAGAATGGTGTTCCCGTGACCGGGGGAAACGGCAGTGCCAACGGCAATGTGATGGCCAACATGGGACTCAATACGACGGGCGTCGGTAATGGGAATCTGGGAGCTAATGTCAATGTTGGGCTGGGCAACGACAATGCAGGTGTTGGGAATCTGTTTGGGCCTCAGCCGTGGCTAGAGGATCGTCAGGACGATGTGTTCTCTCAGAGAGGTGCTGAAGGGGAGCTGAATGCTGAAGCACGTCTAAGGTTCAAGGCACTTGAAGATAAGATGAGAAATATCGAGAATCAGAACACCCTGGGCGTTGATATGTCCAAGTTGGGACTAATTGCTGATTTTAAGGTACCTCCCAAGTTCAAGGTGTCTGACTTTGAAAAATATAAGGGCACCACTTGCCCTCGCGTCCACTTGAGATCGTACTACAGAAAAATGTCAGCTCATTCTGAGGACGAGAAGTTGCTGATGCACTTCTTTCAAGACAGTCTTTCCGGGCCATCCATCGAATGGTACATGAGTCTGGAGCCTACTAGTGTGCGCACGTGGAAGGATCTTGCTGAAGCATTTGTGCACCACTACCAATACAATAGCGACTTGGCCCCGAACCGAGTCCAGCTGCAGAATCTGTCTCAAAGGAACAATGAAGGGTTTAAGGAATACGCCCAGCGGTGGCGTGAGTTGGCAGCCAAGGTTCAGCCGCCGATGGTTGAACGTGAGCTTGTGCAGATGTTTGTAGCCACCCTCCCAGGGGCTTACTATGAGAAGTTGGTCAGCGGCATGTCTGGAACGTTCTCAAATCTCATTATCACGGGGGAGCACGTCAAAAATGAGATCAAACTCGGGAAAGTTCAAGGTGATTCATCCTCAGCTGGAGGAGGCGGAAAGAAACCTTATAGTGGAAAAAGACGGGAAGGAGAAGCGAGCGCTGTGACCAACGCTCGAAGGAAGGGTAAAGGTCCTCACCAGCAAGTGGCCAACATAACTATCCCGGCAGTTCCACAGCAGCAGTAGCAACAACCGAATCAACAAGGGTACAGAAAGTATCAGAATCGGGCACCTTTGTCGAGCCGTCACCTCGAGACACCGCCCATGTCGTACGCGCAACTCTTGCAGACTTTGCTTCAGCTACAGTTGATCCAGAAGAGAATGCTGGCTCCCTTGACAGGGGCACCTTTGCCAGGGTATGACGCGAATGCAACTTATGAGTTTCACTCAGGGGCGCCAGGCCACACGGTAGAAAATTGCAAAGCCTTCAAGCACAAGGTGCAGGACATGGTGGATGCCAAGGTCATCAACTTCTCGGACAATGTGCCAAATGTCACGAAGAATCCTATGCCGAATCATAGGGGAGGCGGAGTGAACGCCATTATCGAAGACGAGAGTTCAGATTTGTTGACTAACGTCAGAGATCTGAAGACGCCGCTTAGCTTCGTTAAAGCTAAGTTGATGAAAAGAGGGTTCTTTCCAGGTTGCGGAGAGCTATGTATGAACTGTGCCACACGTTCTGGTGGATGTGAACAGTTGGTAGAGGGAATTCAAAGTCTGATGACTGAAGGGATTTTACAGTTTATCCGAAGGGCCGAAAGTGGGTCAGGAGAGGTAGTGCTGAAGCAAGATGACGAGGTCGCCACCATCACCATCCCTCGCCAGACGATAACTATTACTGCACCCAGACCGCCCATGATTACTATCACCAAAGCTGGGCCGATACCCTTCGAAAGCACTAACGCCGTCCCGTGGCATTATGGGGCTGAAGTCTACTGCAACAGACAGAAGTTGGAGCTAGAACCGTTTGGGTCGTCGGTGGAGAACCTTGCGGGAATCAGCGGTATTACTTGCAGCGGAAGAGTGTTTGCACCACCAGAGGTCGTGCCAGATAAAGCGGTTAGGGCTGATGCGGCCGATAAAGGTAAAAGTAAAGTCGTTGAAGAGATCCTGCGTGGGGCAGAAAAAGACTTACTTGTTAAAGACGCCGAGGAGTTTATGCGGTTGATTAAAAAGAGTGACTACAAGATTGTAGATCATCTCCATCAGACGCCCTCGAAGATTTCCATCCTGAACTTATTGCTGTGTTCCGAAGCGCACCGCAACGCGCTGCTGAAGGTGTTGAACGCTGCATATGTACCGCAGGAAATATCGGTAAATCAGCTAGAAGAGGTCGTAGCCCACGTAAATGCTGGAAATGGGTTAGGTTTCACTGACCTAGAGCTGACGCCGAAGGGGAGGAACCACAATAGCGCTCTACACATCTCGATAGAGTGTAGGGGCACGATTATGTCGCACATGTTGGTGGACACGGGTTTGTCGCTTAATGTTCTTCCGAAGAAGGCATTAATGAAGTTGGATACTCGTGGAGTGATTTGCACACCCAATGATCTGGTTGTGAAGGCGTTCGATGGGACTAAACGCCATGTTTTCGGGGAGGTGACCCTGCCAATTCAAGTCGGACCGGAAGCATTCGATGCGGTCTTTTATATTATAGACATCATGCCTGCCTACAGCTGTCTCTTGGGCCGGCCGTGGATCCATGCTGCTGGTGCCGTGACCTCCACGTTGCACCAAAAACTCAAATATGTCGTCGGGGATAGCATCGTAACTGTTTGTGGCGAGGAAGACATAATGGTGAGCCATTTGTCGTCCTTTAAGTATGTTGAGATGGATGGAGAAATCCATGAGACTCTATGCCAAGCGTTCGAAGCTGTCAAAGTGAAGGACGTAGCTCCTGTAGTCACGGAAAAGCCAGAGATGACTCTCTCCTCATTCAAGGAAGCTCGGGCCGTTGTCCAAGCCGGATCTACCCCAGGCTGGGTGCAAATTTTGGAGATACCTAACAAGCAAGACAAGTTTGGGTTGGGATATTCTCCTGGAGCTGAAGCTTCTTCTTCTAGCAGTGCATCGCGAGGTAAGGGGCCGATCCAGTTTACCAGTGGCGGAATGATTTTCGAAAGCATCAACGCGGTGTCTGAAGACAGCGGAGATAGCGACTGTGACCTCGACTCTTGGATCCAGCCAGGCGAGGGCCTCAATAATTGGTCTGTCAAGGATATCATCCAGATGACAAGCGAAGAGTAATGATTTACTTTTTCCAATCATTGTACAACCCTATGTCCTACCCGGGGCATGGTGGTTTTATTGTCAGGGCCTTGTTGGATTATGTACATGCATTTTGTTAATAAATCAAAGGCGTTTTCTTCGTATTCAAATATTGTGATCTCTGTTATTCCTGTTTTATATTTGTTTTGAAAAACAATAAAATGGCAATGGGGTTTGTGCTAACCTGCACATCCTTGTTTTAAACTTAACCCTTGTTATTGCAGGATCCACATAACAGATGACATCATCTATGGACCTTCTACGGATCACTTCGACTTCGATTGCCCGATCTATCAAGCCGAAGAAGAGATTGATGAAGACGAAGACCTTCCTGAAGAGTTGGCCCGCTTGTTGAAACAAGAGGAGAAAGTTATTCTGCCTCATGAAGAGGAGATCGAGATTGTGAATCTGGGTTCTGAAGAACTCGTCAGAAATGTCAGGATAGGGGTTGCATTGCAGAGGGATGTCAAGCAGAGATTAGTCAAGATGCTGAGAGAGTATAGTGATGTCTTTGCTTGGTCATACGAAGATATGCCCGGACTTGACACTGACATCGTGGTCCACCACTTGCCGCTGCGAGAAGATTGTCCTCCCGTTAAGCAGAAGCTTAGGAGGACGCGACCGGATATGGCCGTTAAGATCAAAAAAGAAGTGCAGAAACAGCTTGATGCTGGCTTCTTAGCAGTCACCACTTACCCTCCGTGGGTCGCCAACATAGTGCCTGTACCGAAGAAGGACGGTAAGGTACGAATGTGCGTCGATTATCGGGATTTGAATAGGGCGAGCCCTAAAGATGATTTCCCGCTGCCTCATATTGATGTGTTGGTCGACAACACAGCCCAGTTCTCCGTGTTTTCGTTCATGGATGGCTTCTCCGGTTACAATCAGATCAAGATGGCGCCGGAGGACATGGAGAAAACAACGTTTATCACTCCCTGGGGAACATTTTGCTACAAGGTAATGCCTTTCGGTTTGAAGAACGCAGGGGCCACTTACCAACGAGCAATGGTTACTTTGTTTCATGATATGATTCATCATGGGATTGAAGTCTATGTTGATGACATGATTGCGAAGTCCCAAACGGAGGAGGGACATCTGGTCAATTTGCTGAAGCTTTTTGAAAGGCTTAGGAATTTCAGGTTGAGGCTGAATCCTAACAAGTGTACTTTCGGAGTACGGTCCGGAAAGTTACTGGGGTTTATCGTGAGCGAAAGAGGCATCGAGGTTGATCCTGCGAAGATAAAAGCGATACAAGAAATGCCAGTGCCAAAAACAGAAAAAGAAGTTCGTGGTTTCCTGGGCCGAATAAACTACATTGCAAGGTTTATTTCTCAGCTCACGACCACGTGTGAATCGATGTTCAAACTACTAAAGAAAGATCAGGCGATTATCTGGAATGAGGATTGCCAGAAGGCATTCGATAAGATAAAGCAGTATCTACAGGAACCTCCAATCCTGATACCCCCAGTGGCTGGACGACCTCTAATCATGTACTTGACAGTTCTTGAGAATAGTATGGGGTGTGTTCTCGGTCAGCACGACGAGACGGGCAGAAAGGAGCATGCCATTTACTACTTGAGTAAAAAGTTCACAGATTGTGAATCTCGTTACTCGATGCTGGAAAAGACGTGTTGTGCACTAGCCTGGGCTGCCAAACGTTTACGACAGTACATGCTCAATTACACCACCATGATAATTTCGAAGATGGATCCGATCAAGTACATCTTCGAGAAGCAAGCTCTTTCGGGCAGGATTGTCAGATGGCAAATGGTGTTGACGGAATATGATATTCAGTACGTTTCCCAGAAGGCCATTAAGGGCAGCGTACTGTCTGAATACCTTGCCGAACAGCCAATCGAAGATTACCAGCCGATGAAGTTTGAATTCCCTGATGAGGATATCATGTTTCTTAAAGCGAATGATTGCGATGAACCGTTGCCCAACGAGGGGCCGGATAGGAAATCCCAGTGGAAATTGATATTTGACGGGGCGGTTAATTCTTATGGAAGTGGTATCGGGGCGATCATCACGACTCCCCACGGATCCCATATCCCGTTTACTGCGAGATTGACGTTTCTGGTCACCAATAATGAAGCGGAGTACGAAACATGCATCATGGTTCTAGAAGAAGCAATTGATTTGAGAATCAAGAACCTAGACGTATATGGTGACTCGGCGCTTGTGATCAACCAGATTAAAGGGGAGTGGGAGACTCGTCAATCAAATTTGGTGCCGTACATGAACTATGCCAGAAGGTTGTTTCCGTTCTTTGATCGAGTGGAACTCAATCATGTGCCCAGGGCCGAAAATCAGATGGCTGATGCCTTAGCCATGTTGACTTCGATGTATAAAGTCAATTTTTGGAATGAAGCTCAAAGAATTGTCCTTTCTCATCTTGATAGACCTGCATTTGTCTTTGCGATCGAGGAAGCCGCCGACAGCAAGCCATGGTTCCATGATATCCAGACTTTCCTTATGACTAAGGAGTATCCTGCGGGTGCGTCAACCCAGGATAAGAAGACTCTGAGGAGGCCGTCTGGAAATTTTTATCTCAATCCTGATGGAGTTTTGTATAAAAGAAACCACGATCTCGTGCTACTCAGATGTGTAGATGAGAAAGAAGCGAGTATGCTCATGGAAGAAGTCCATGAAGGCACATTCGGTACGCACGCCGGCGGGCATGCTATGACAAGAAAGATCCTGAGAGCAGGATACTACTGGCTGACGATGGAGTCGGATTGCTTTAGATTCGCGAAGAGGTGTCATAAATGTCAGATTTATGCTGATAAAGTTCATGTGCCCTCGTGCCCTTTGAATGTCATGTCCTCCCCGTGGCCGTTCTCCATGTGGGGCATCGACATGATAGGCAAGATCGAGCTCACTGCATCTAACGGTCATCGCTTCATTCTAGTAGCTATCGACTACTTCACCAAGTGGGTGGAGGCAACCTCATATGCTAATGTGACCAAGCAGGTGGTGGCTAAATTCATAAAGAGGGACATCATCTGTCGTTACGGAATTCCCGAGCGGATCATTACTGATAATGGTTCGAATATGAATAACAAGATGATAAAGGAGTTATGCCAGAGTTTCAAGATTGAACACCACAACTCATCTCCTTACCGGCCGAAGATGAATGGCGCCATTGAAGCGGCCAATAAGAACATAAAGAAGATTGTTCAGAAGATGGTTGTGACATACAAAGATTGGCACGAGATGCTGCCTTTTGCGCTGCACGGTTATCGTACAACGGTACGTACATCAACCGGGGCAACTCCTTTCTCCTTAGTTTACGGCATGGAAGCTGTCCTACCGTTAGAAGTGGAGATCCCTTCTTTGCGAGTTTTGGTTGATGTGAAACTCGACGAGGCAGAATGGATTAAGAACCGATTGAACCAACTCAGCCTGATGGACGAGAAGAGGTTAGCATCGATTGCGCATGGTCGTTTATACCAAAGCCGAATGAAGAAAGTTTATGATAAGAAGGTGCGGCCTAGAAGCTTTCAGACGGGTGATCTCGTCCTGAAGAAGATTCTTCCTCCACACTCCGATCACCGGGGCAAGTGGACTCCCAATTACGAAGGTCCGTACGTCGTCAGCAAGGTCTTCTCGGGAGGAGCTTTGTTGTTATCCACAATGGACGGTGAAGATTTTGCATCCCCGGTGAACGCGGACGCGGTTAAAAAATACTTTGCTTGAAAGCGACCCGCTGGACAGTAAAAAGAGAGTCCAGGCAAAAATGGGGCATCCCGGCAAACCATAAAAAAGGAAAAAGGTTCGGGCAAAAATTAGGGATATAAATTGAAAAAATGTACACCCGCAAAGTCGAAAACCCAGATGGGCGACTTTGGCAAAAAAGGGTATCCCGGTGAACTGAAAACCCGCAAAGGGCGGTTCACGCAAAAGTTAGGGATTTGAAAAAAAGCAAATGACTGCGTTCGCGTATGGACTTTCTTTGTTTAGTGGTTTGGAAGACCTGAGGGCCGTTTATCTGAATCAATCTCTTCTGAAGCTGAAGCGTCGGAGAAGTATCGAAGTCGAGTGGGTCATAGAGGGATCAACTCATGGTGTTCGTCTACGCCTCATTGCCGACATTTGTATATACTGATGTATGTTTATGTTTTATTTTTTGCGCGGCTTCCTCATTCCAGGAGCTTGCATCTGTTGTAAAACATTTTTACCCATTCAGGGGTTCGTTATCAATAAAATGTATACTATTCAGCAATTCTGTTTGCCTGTTTAGCATTTATCTGTTTTGTTTGCGAAAAAGAACGCCGATGTTTTTGACAAAATGCGCATACATAAACTTACTGGCCTAGGCCACTGATTGTTGAAACAATGAATTACTTAAACATTGTCACAAGATAATAACCTTGATAGGTCCCTTTGAGAAGGGTATCTTGTCTGTTTTTTATGTTGTTACAGGTGTAGCGTGTACCAGACAGTACGCCGTACGCGTCCCCAAGCAGGATGATCTCTCCTTCTCCAACAAGGTTCAGCAGTCTCTCCCCGCAGAGTCCGAGCATGAGATCGTGAGCATTGATATGTCTCCCCAGGCAGAAAAGATTCTCTCCCCAGCCAAGTACATCCTGAAGGAACGACATCTCCCCAGCTGAGTCATGCGCTGAAGTATGCAGCAGTTGATAGTTCCAGACTGAAGTCTCCAGCGGAATCGAGGTTCCCCACAGAGTCGTACTCTCCCCTAAGCAGGATGATTCCTTCTTCCCCAGCCAAGTTTGCATATCCCCAAGAGAGTCGAGTCCTTGGAAGCCGCTCAGGCCATGATTGGTTTTCCCCAGTGGAGTGTTGAATAGTTGATGTTGTGTTTCCCCGCCGGAGTCGTTGTCTCCAGGAAGGTTATCCGTGAAGGCCGCGCAGTTTAGCTTCGCGCTTGACATCGCTTTTCCTCAGCAGGTCCAGGTTCTCGTAGAGCTTCGTTCCCCTGCAGCAGTCAACTGAAGTTCACTTCCCTACAGCGCCCGATCGGGATTGGCGTGACCTTTTTCCCCTCAGCAGGATGGTTCTTTCCCCATATCAGAGTGGTTCTTTCTCCTTGACAGGAGGATTCTCCCTTCAGCATTTATTTTGCTGACGGGATCGCATCATTTTGCATGACTGCATAGCATTTATCATAAACACGTAGCATTTCCACCGTGTGGAGCATTGCGCCATTGCCGAAGCATATGCATAATAAGCATGATCTAGGTTGTTACCGTTCTTGTTTTGCAGGTGTTCCGCCGCAGAATTGATTGCTCAAGATGATTCTTGAATTCTCCCCAACGGAGTCGCTCGCTCAAGATGATTCTTGAAGTCCCCAGCGAAGTCTTCGACTCAAGATGATCTTTGAATTCCCCAGCAAGGTCGTTTGCTTAAGATGATTCTTAAAATCCCCAGTGCAGTTGCCAGAGTTGGTTGCTCAAGTCGATGCTTAGAGTCCCCATCAGAGTGTTTGCTCAGGATGATTCCTGAAATCTCCAGCAGAGTTATCGGTTCAGGATGATTCTTGAAGTCCCCAGCGGAGTTGTTTGTCCAAGATGATTCTTGAAGTCCTCAGTAGAGTTGATTCATCCAGAATGATTCATGGATCCCCGAAGCAGAGTTACTTGATAGTTCTCCAGAATCCCCAGCGGAGACGTGTCTTCCCCAGCAGGTTCCTGAATAGCGAAGTTGAAACTTCCCTCGAAGACTTGATGATTGAAGTCCGACAGTGTTAACGAAGCAGTTCTCTCAGCTGATGCAGAGTGCCTGATGGCAGAAGTTTGGATATCCCCAACTGGCTCATGATTGACCGAGAATTCTATTCCCGATTTACTGATGGAGTCCGGCTGATGCCCGAAAGTTTTCTTTGAATGCCCGACGGCATGATTTAACTTGATTGTTGACCTGATGAGTCCCGAGGAATCTTGATGCCTAACGGCATGATCGACCATGTATCACCGGTTACCGTGTGACCAATTCCCCAGCTAGTGCTGTGCAGATAGTAGTTCAGTTTTCGAAGATTTGTTCCCATCAGAGTACCGTGTACTTGTGCAGTTGGCAAATTTTCGGGTTTGTTGGTATTCAACCGTCTTTTACCTTGATTGGCTGAGGGTCGTTCGCTCCTCACCCATTCAGGTCCAAGCCGTTTGAATAGGGGCAGCTGTTGCACCCCAAAATTTGACCAACATTTCTTTACCTAGCTTGTGTTTCATCTCATTCACATTAGCATTATCATTTGCATTTCATTGACATGTATGCAGGAGATCAAGAGGTATGATTACCAACCAAGAGCTATACAAGACTTTGAAGCTATCCAAGAAGGTTATTCAAGTGTTCAAGGGTTGATATCTTTGTCAGAGAAGTTAAAAGATCCTCAGAGAGAGTGGTTGAAACCAAGGGTGTGTGCCTCCTAACTTGAGAGTTGTGGGGAGTCCTCAGATGATTCTGAAGCCATGAATGTGGACTTGAAGCCTTGAGAGAGCTTATGAGATGTATTGAAAGCCATCATGAAGCCTAGACAGGTCATTGTGCAAGATTAAGAAGCCTCAGCCATGAGTGGTGCAGTTAGGGTTTGACTGGGTCAACCCTAGGTCAAATGACCAAAATTCCCTTGGCTTAATAGCCTTAAAACATCATTCTAAGCAAGTTTGATGTTGAATATTTTTCCATTTGAAGCTTGGAAGTAGGAGATATGGCCTTATGCTTGAAATGACTTATAACCTCCAAATGACCAAAATGCCCTTGGCTTGCCAAGATCATAAGTAGAGCTCCACAAATCAGATTGAGGCATACCATACCTTTCTAGAAAGCTAAGATCATGAGGGACAACTTTCATGCTGGCCAAAAATCCAATTGAAAACTCCTTAAGGGAAAAAAGTTGCTTGGAAGTCAAGTAACTTTCACAGACAAATTTCAGATGCCTCTGATGACCTGTAACTTGCAAGAACCATAACTTGAGTTCTATAAATCTCCTTGATGCCTTCCACCACTCAAATTAAAGGTCTTGAGATACTCTACAAATTTCATGTTGGCCAAGGATCCATTTGAGACTTGCATTTTGAATTACTTTGCTTGGAAGTTTGACCTAAATCAGGGAATTTTACTCAGAAACCCTAATTTAGAAACTTCTCTTCTTCTTGATTTCTTGTGATTTCTTCTTGGCACAACACCACATCCATATCCACATATCAAATGATGAATCCCACATCCTCCAAATAGGCCTTGATGCCCTTCAATCAAGCATTTGACCTAGGGTTGACCCAGGGTTGACCCAGATGACACCCTAGCTGACTGTCTTCAACTGTAGCTCTTGTAACCACACCAATGACTTGTCTTACTTTCAAAAGGACCCTTTAGGTCTTCCATGCCCTCAATTCATAACCCATAACTTCTCTGATGATCTTCACATACCCTCAAGATAGGAGAGAAACCCACTGCTTGGCCTTTAACTTCCCAAAGCTTCAATTTCTTTCTTGGTGATTTGAATAGGCTTGAATCTTGATAAGAGCCTCTTGAATACATTCCTTGAGATGCAAAAATAACACTTGATCCCTTGTCAGATGACTTGTTATGCTATGCTATGCAAATGATTAGACTATGTACATGACTTTTTATGCAAATGACAATGCAATTGAAACATAAACCAAGTGAAGTAGGTTGAGCAAATTTTAGGGTGCAACATTAAGGATTACAATCAAATGTAAAATCAATACAAGTGTTTAAGATTGCTTCTATAAAGATTTATCACAACTGTGATTTTTCACTTAACTATTTAGAACAAAGAAATAAATTCTTAGAATGAATATGAAAGTATGAGAGCTTGAATGTTTTATTTCTTTTCAATAATAATGTCAACTGAAGAATTTGGTGGAGTCTTGCTTTTATAGGCAGCTGATCCAAGGTGAGCTTCACGTTGATAAGAGTGTCAAAAAGGTCTGAGCCTTTTTGTCTTCACATCAAGTGACCTTTCCTAGAAGAAGAAAGCACAGAAAAATCCTTTTTGTCTGTGTTCTTGTGTCTAGCATAAATAAGGAAAGAGACGTTTGGTTCACTCCAACGGATATAAACTTTGAATAATTCTTCTTCAGTTTTCAGAAAATTCATCAGAGTCTAACTGGGTCAGAGTCTTCTGATGATGATCAGAGTTTTGCTGAATCAGAGTCTTCTGCAGCAGGTATGCTTTCAGCGTGTTTAAGATCAGAGCATATTTGAGACAGAACTTCAGTACTGGCAGCTTTAGTACTTTCAGAATCTTCTGTAGAAACTATGCTTTGAAAAACTCTTCATACAAAATTCTTCTTTGCTTCCGATGCTTCTGACTTGCTTTAGATTCTTCTGGAGCTTTTGCTTCAGATCCTTCTGGAGGCTACGCTCAGAATCTTTTGTTAGCAGCAATTAGAATCTTCTGTTAGCAGCAATCAGAATCTTCTGTTAGCAGCAATCAGAATCTTCTAATGAATGCATCTGGCACTTCAAAGTCTAGCTAATTTCTTGTGTTCAATTCTGATTTGCTTCTGGAGTGTTAATTCCTTTACTATCTGCAGTAAAAATTCTCAAGCAAATTTTAGAGTATATAATTCTTAAATACAAATTTTCATAATAGTTATCATCAAAACATAGAGATATTATTAAGAACCAATCTGTGTTCTAACAATCTCCCCCTTTTTGATGATGACAAAAACATCAGAAATTTTGTTTAATTGAAAATATTAAAATTATAACTCCCCCTGAGATGATAAATCTCCCCCTGAGTTAAATACAGATAAGGAATAGAAACTTCCCTTTTGTCTTGAGTAATTTTCAGAGTTAGATCTTGATTGTTCTTTTAACATTTGAAAGTCAGAATGTCTTGCAAATATCAGATTCAGAGTTTGATAATAGTCAAATGATCTAAGAGACTCAGAGTTTCTTTTATAGAGTGTACTTATCAAATGTTCTGAAATACTCAGATTAAATGTTAGATAGAATAGATATGTCTGAAGTTTCATTCTGGTGGAGTTAAATTAAACAGTTCAGATCTATATTTTCTCCCCTTTTTTTGTCATAAGCAAAAAGTAAAAACTTTACAAAGACAAATAAAAGGAAACAGTAAATGAGATAGTTCAGTGGAGAAAACTTTGATTCATTCAATGAGTTCAGATCAAGAGTACATGCATCAGAAGATATTTCAAAAAGTACATAAGCAAACATCAGATGCAAAAACATCAGAATGAAAGAAAATGAAAATCTAAGAGTGTTTTGACAAAAGCATCTTCAACAGATCTGTGATCTCAGAAGAGGACTGCTCTTGCTTTGACATCCACTTAGCCATTGTTTCATTCTTCTGATCCTGCTTTGACATCCACTCTGTCATGTCTGTTGCACCCCAAAATTTGACCAACATTTCTTTACCTAGCTTGTGTTTCATCTCATTCACATTAGCATTATCATTTGCATTTCATTGACATGTATGCAGGAGATCAAGAGGTATGATTACCAACCAAGAGCTATACAAGACTTTGAAGCTATCCAAGAAGGTTATTCAAGTGTTCAAGGGTTGATATCTTTGTCAGAGAAGTTAAAAGATCCTCAGAGAGAGTGGTTGAAACCAAGGGTGTGTGCCTCCTAACTTGAGAGTTGTGGGGAGTCCTCAGATGATTCTGAAGCCATGAATGTGGACTTGAAGCCTTGAGAGAGCTTATGAGATGTATTGAAAGCCATCATGAAGCCTAGACAGGTCATTGTGCAAGATTAAGAAGCCTCAGCCATGAGTGGTGCAGTTAGGGTTTGACTGGGTCAACCCTAGGTCAACTGATGATTTGAAGAAGGTTGAGACCTAATCCAAGAGCCATGTGATCATGGATTGGTGCATTGAGATGCTACAAGGATGATTCCAAGGCCAACTCATCATGATTGAAGAGTTTGAGAAGTTTCAAGCTAGTGTTTCTAGGGCTTGACAGTGTAAAATCCCCTAGTTTGACCCCTAACTTCAAGGAAGTTTAGCTCAAGATGTGATTGTCATCTCATCTTAACCCCAACATGAATGTTATAGAGATTGTTCTTAGCTTTAATTTGAGTACTAGAAGTCCTTGATAGGATTTGTAGAGCTCAAATTATGACTTTGACAAGTTACAGGTCATCTGAGGTATGTGAATCTGGGGCCTTGAAAGTCACCCAACTTGCATCGAACTTTTGCCCAAGAAGGATGATTCCTATGAACTTTTGGTCAACATTAATGTTGTTCCTTATCCTCTTATCTTTCTAGAGAGTACTATAAGTCCTTGATAGGATTTGTAGAACTCAACTTATGGCTTTGACAAGTCAAGGGCATTTTGGTCATTTGGAGATTATAGGTCATTTCAAGCATAAGGCCATAACTCCTATTTCCATGCTTCAAATGGAAAAATGTTCAACATCAAACTTGATTAAAATGATGTTTTAAGGCTAGAAAGGAGGTCATGAGATGTTAAAAAGGCTTGTAGCTCAAAATGGTAAAAATGACCTAAAATGAAGGCATAAGTTAAATAAGTCAAAGTTGGAAATTGAAATTTCCAAGCTACACATCCAAACCATGGCATGTAATATACCATTTTGACTCTAGAAAACATTTTAGAAACAATGGTTTAGCCAAATTTTTGATTTGAGGTCTAAATCATGGACTTGCTTTGGAAAATGGTTACTTGCATATTAAGGTACATATGCAAAACATAAGGAAGATCAATGCACAAGCTAGCAAAGCATCCTAACATCTCATGCATCTCATCTAAGGAGTTTTTCAAGTCAGATACAAGCGCTGCAATGAGCCAAACACAAGCTGGTATATGAGATGGCTTGAATTCAAAAACTCATGACATGAGAATCTCAAATTCTCATTGGATGCTCCCAGAAAGTTCTGGATGGTTCTGAACCATCCTATATATTGATTAGAAGCTGCTCAGATGCAAGGTTGGTGAGAGATTAGAGAGGAGAGTGAGATTTCCATTTCATTTTCTTCCATTGCAAGTTGAAATCAATTTCTATATTCTGCACCACTTCCATTGATTCTTTCTATTGTAACATCTTCCATTAATCATACTGAGTGAATCCATACCAAATTGAGAGCAAGATCATGAAGAATTGAGAAGATAGCATTTTGATTTTGGAAGCTGCAAGTCACTATCGGATTCTGAGATTCAAGCACCTTTGATCAAAACTTTTGCAAATAGTAGCAAGATCTTGGCACAAGGAGTGATTCTGGAGAGATTGAAGGGTTGAATTGAAGATTTGATCTATCTGTTATTCAGAAATTTCCAGGTTTGCAACTTTTACTCTACACCTTAATTTAGGCATTGTTAAGTTAGTTTGTTAGTATAGAACGGTTAGAAACAAGTAGGAGATGGATTCTGGAGATTTTGAGGGCATTTGGCGAGGTTCAAGATAGTGACCCCATTTTTGTTTGGATCAAGAACGTGTTTGATATGGTGAATTAATGAGAGTTCTATAGCAAGTTTTAACCAGCGTGAGGTGGTGAGTATTTTGGTACAATCAATTTCAAGAATCGTTAAAGTTGAAGTTTGAGCATAGTTTTGATCTTTGATCGGGTTTAGAGCTAGATAAGGTTTCAATTGATTATAATACCATATGTGGATTCAGGGTTGGATTTAGAGCAGATTAGGGCTTTAGATCATGGTTTTTGATGGAGAAATGAGAGAACCCGAGTGAAGATGATTGTCATGTTCAAAACACTGTTCAATGGAGCTTTCCCTCCATTTCCATGGCTGGAGGTTGAAGAAGGGTCCACAGCCCTTGGATCACGGTTGACTCATTGACTAGGACGTCATCTAATGGCCACGTTTTAACTTGAGATTGTGAAGAAGGAACTCTGAAGACAACCAAACACTGCGTATCATTAAAAGTGAGGTCATGGGCTTAAGTTGGTTTTGATAGCCACACCCTCTCTCGTGGCCCATTGTGGATCTGCACTGATTCTAGTTGCTAAATACACCGTGGATTTTCCCTTTTCTTTCTGATTTCTTTTCTCATTTAATTTCTGAACATCATGGGCCTAGCGCATTTACTGATGACACCCCCATTTTAAGCCCAGTCATGATTTGCACTGCATATCATTGCTATCTGCACCAACTGTTGTCACATTTCATTTTTATTTTCTTCATTTTTCCTTAATCTTTAGAAAATCATATTAAATGGAAAAATAATGATTTTGGCATGGGAATTTTTCCTCCTATTTCACATTGATGACTAGAAAATTATAAAATCAAAACATTTGCATTTCATGCATTTTTAATATTTTTTGTATATTTTCTCTTTTAATAGCTTTTAATTCATTTTATGTTGATGCATAGTTTTTGTAGAATTTTGTTTAGCTAGTTCCCCTTATATTTTTGAACCATTCTGTTTAGTATAGTTAGATTAGAACTTTAGCTCCCCTCTGGATTTATTCCATAATTTTGTGATTAGTTTTTGATTAGTTTTGATTAGACGACTTTAGGTTGTGTAGATTTAGGTCAATCCTTAACATAGGTCCATAATAACACTAGAATTTTGAGTTTTTAGGTCAAGTTAGATATTGAGACATATAGGGTATTAAGGGTAGTTATATAGGATCCCCTAGAAATTATATTAGATTTTAATATAATAGTATACTATTTTTAATTGATTTTTGTAATTGATTGTTGTTTGTGTTGCCCTTGTGGGCTTGGATTTTGTTTT
The DNA here is from genome assembly GCA_963859935.3 of Lathyrus sativus. Classification (NCBI taxonomy): domain Eukaryota; kingdom Viridiplantae; phylum Streptophyta; class Magnoliopsida; order Fabales; family Fabaceae; genus Lathyrus; species Lathyrus sativus. The sequence goes on from OZ012737.1 coordinate 210,384,852, forward strand.
GCTTTGCTTTGTGGGCTTTTGCTTGGCTTGGTGGGCTTGGTCTTGCTTTGTGGAGCATGGAGGAGCATAGTGGAATACTTGAAGATTGAAGAAGGAGCTTGAGAGCTTGAAGACTTGTTTGTTTTGTTGTTGTTTTAGGGTTAGGAATTAAGTAGAGCTTAGACTTAGTTAATTTCTTTCTTAAACATGGATGATATCTTTCACCTCCATTCTTCCCCATGATTCAAGGTCCTTCCATGGTATTCACCTCCCTTCTTTGGAGGGATAAGCGATGGTACCTAGGAAGTAGAACTTTTGAGGGAACCATTCTTCTGATGTTAAACCCTTATAGGCCTCCTTTGGTGGTCAATAAGCAGTTTAATATCCTAGCTTATCCAGTTAAGTGATTTCTTCTGGTTTGAGTATCTTGAAGATGTTGGGCTTGAGTTTGAAGATGAAGACTTCATTGAAGAGTATGGAAGAGGATGATTCCCTGAGCATTGCCATTTCAGCTGAAGCTTGAAGAGCAAGAAGAACAGATTGATACTTGAAGACCCAATGAAGATCCAGTAAAGATTGAGTGCAGGGCTGAGGCTTGAGGAATAAAGGATGAGTTGACACTTGCACTGATGCAGTGAGAGCCTGAAGGAATCAAGTTGACACTTGTAGTTAAGAGTGAAGCCTGAAGGTGGAATTGACTAAGGAGCTGAAGCTTGGAGAAGAGAGAATAAGTTGAAACTTATGTTGAAGGGTGGAGACCTGGAGAAGCAAATTGATATTTGTCATGAGAGAGGATAGCCTTGAAGGGTGGTTGAAGTCTGAAGACTGAATTGCTGTCAAAGGAGCTGAGGCTTGGAGTTGAGAGAGGAGTTGATCTGCTTTCTTGTCTGTTTTCTTTTCTGTGCTGATGTGCCTTGTGTGATTTGCTTGATGCATTAGAATAAGTCCATGATTAGACTGACTTTAATCTAGGAGCATGATTGCACTAGAGGTTGAGTTGCTCCCTCTGCTTGTATTGTTACTGTATGGCTTTGCTTGCGGGTAATCGGTAGAGCCCTTCTCCCTTGCCCATGTGGTTTATTTTGCTCGATAGCATGTTATTTCTTCTGTATAATTGCAGTTATCCTATTTTTCTTGATAGCATGTTATTTTATTTTCCTTTATGATTACTGTTATTCATATCTGGCTTGAGGTTGAGATGAGCTTGTGGAGGCTGCTGCCCCACACACATTTCCTCCCTCACTTGCATTGCATGCATTTTACAGTCGTTTACTGTATTATTGTTTACTGTTTAAGCTGATGCTTTATCTGTTTCTGTGTATCATTGACATGATCCCTTAGGACTCTCACTCCCTTTGATAAGGAAGTGATGATAGAACTTTAGGTTGAAACCTATGCATGATAACTTCTAGGAGTTCCCTGTTTCAGACCTCAACTATAGGATGAATCCTTGGCATGACAACAGTAGGACTTGATAGTCTCCCCGTAGTTGAGCCTGTTCTCTTCTCATCTCAAAACAGCTTAAGATACAGTAATCATGAATGATTTCTTTCGTACGTTACGAGCCTTAAGCTATCTGAGAAAGGATTGTTGGAGAGTTTCTTTTCAACAGTCTGGATGTTTAGTATGGTACCCTTTGGGTGACATGCGACGCATTCACTCTCAGGTCATAGTCTTTAGTGCGATTGAAATTGCAAACACAATAAAAAACACTTCTTGCGTAAAAGACAGAAAACAAACTTCAAACCTTTTTGCCCCGTGGGCCCATAATTCAAAGGAAGCTTTTCTGAAGAAAAGAGTGTCGTTAAACTTCAGCGCCACCGCAAACAGGCTTTGTCCCTAAACTGCTGGAACTGCTGTTTAACCCTACTCGATAAAACAGATGAATCTAAATCCCCGTAATCCGTAGTATCCCGAACTACGTAAGCTCTGATCTCTCATACCTGTTGAGAGTACGTAGGCACAATACTGACGTATTGGCGAGCCACCTTCCCCGTACCCCGTAGTTAGTCGAATTACGTTGACTCTGATTTCTCATTCTCTGATGAGAATACATAGGCATAAAGCGCGATGCTTTGCCGAGTCATTTCTTTTCTTTTTTAGCCAGCCTTGATAGGTAGATAGTTAAACCAACTCATCCAGTAAACACAACAAGCGTGGATCCCGTCTAGTACGACGGACGTGAGGGGTGCTAATACCTTCCCCTTGCGTAACCGACTCCCGAACCCAGACAACGGTTGCGACGACCTTGTCTTACCCTTTTTTCGTCAGGTTTTTCCGATCGTTTCCTTTCCCGCTCCGAGGGATAAATAACGAAAGGTGGCGACTCTTCTGTTTTACCGGCACCTTATTTTCGCGGAAGCGACAGCTGGCGACTCTGCTGGGGACTTGATAGTTTCCTGGGATCCAACGTCCCGTATGCGAGTCAGTTTGGGGATCCAACGTCCCCTGCGAGAGTCAATCCTAGCGCTTGTATGATTACTTGTTAGGTTGTGTTTATTTATCGCATTTTTATTTCCCGCACTTTATTTTCAGTATGATATGATTATCTGTGCTGTTGTGGGAGGGGCATTCTGATGAGTGAGAAGCCAGACCCAGGCTTGAGTGAACATAGCATTAGTTGTGGAAATTAGTGGGCGCGTGCTTGCTTGGCAGGCACTAGTGTCTCATGAAATCCACGCTCAGACGAGGTTCTCCCGGTTGGCTTCTCTTTCAACCCTTTGGGTTGAGACGGTTGTTGGTTTGGAGGATTGTCGACTCTAAGGACCGATCATTTGTGATTCAGCCGAGTGAGGCCGCTTCATGAGCTGGTGATGCCACACCTTCTGGGTATCGTATCACCCCTCTTGAATGTATTTGACGCTGATGAACGCATAGGATGCCGAACTTGAGTCAGTTTAGGTCCATACCTGTGAGAAGGGTTGAGTTTATTGCAGGAAACTTCGACCTTCAGACCACCTGGTTTTCTTGATAGTGGATCAGTTTTGTTGGGATCTGAGGATCTCATCTGCAGATATATGATTGTTCTTGACAGAGCAGGTTTATGATTGGGATCAGAAGATCTCATCAGCAGGTGTATGATTGTTCTTGACAGAGCAGGTTTATGATTGGGATCAGAAGATCTCATCAGCAGGTGTATGATTGTTCTTGACAGAGCAGGTTTATGACTGGGGTCTGAGGATCTCATCATCAGATGGTTGTTCTTGACAGAGCAGAGTTAGGATCCTACATCAGAGGTCCTTATTATCAGATGTTTGTTCTTGACAGAGCAGATTTATGGTCCTGTATCAGAGATCCTTATCATCAGATGGTTGTTCTTGACAGAGCAAATTTCTTGGTCCTGTATCAGAGGTCCTTATTATCAGATGTGTGTTCTTGACAGAGCAGATTTATGGTCCTATATGTGTGTGTTCTTGACAGAGCAGATTTGTGGTCCGATACCAGGGTTTTCTTATTATCAGATATGGTAGTTGTTCTTGACAGAGCCGCATTATGGTTTTGTTGATACAGAATTTCCACAGCACAGTTGCTTTGATCTCCTGCTGCATGATTGCATTTTACATTGCTTTGCATACTCATTTGCATTTCATTAACGTGTGTCTGTGTTGCAGGTACCGTTTTCCCCGATCCAGGATTTCTTGCCTCCTATTGTATTGTTATGGGTTCTCTGAGGAAGACCGTGGCTTACAATTTCCCTGCCCCTGATGTGGTTCGGCTGACCGGTTTGATTGCTTTAGCAGATGATTCTGTGAGGGATGAGTTCAGAAAGTCTTACAGCAAATTGCTCAGTTTGGTTCGTAAACCTTCTGCGTTCGAGTTGAATGGGTTGCACGCTCTGCTGCAGTTCTACGATCCTCCGTTGAGATGCTTCACTTTCCAGGATTTTGTTCTCGCACCCACGCTGGAGGAATATGATGATTTGTTAGGTGTGCCTATCAAGAGGCAGATGCCTTTTGTTCATATGGATGTTGAGCCTGACCTGGCTAGTCTAGCTCCTTCACTTCATCTGGATGCCTCCGAATTGGTATTGTCTAGTTGGAACAAGGTTCCTGGTTTCTCCTTGCATTTCTTAGTGGGTAAAGCTCAGCAGTGCGCCAAGGACGGATGTTGGGTCGCGTTTAACGCCATTCTCGCTCTGTGCATATATGGCATCATTCTGTTCCCCAATATGCCCGACTTTGTAGACTTCGACGCATTTCACATCTTTGCATCAGGGAATCCAGTCCCTACCTTGATAGGAGATGTCTACCATTCCGTCCACTACAAAAACGAGAACAGGAGGGGCAAGAATGTCTCATGCTGTGTACCCTTGCTTTATAAATGGCTTGATAGTCATCTGCCCAAGAGGGGTCCCTTTGTTTCGTCTACAGCCACAGCTGAGTGGTCCGAGCGTCTGATGAGTTTATCTGCAGAGGATATTGACAGGTTTGACAGAGATAGGTTGGGTACCGAGATTACCTTCAGCTGCAGCGGGTTTCCAAACGTGCCTTTGATAGGAAGGAAGGGCTGTATAAACTACAATCCGTCTTTCCTAGTCCGACAGTTCGCGTATGCTTTGAGAGCTCCGCCGAAGGAGGAAGAGGTGCAGGAATCCCTGTACCTCACTGGTCTTCTAGAGGGGGATCTGTTATCTAAGCTTCAGCGCGCTTGGAATGGCAATAGTAAGAGGGGAAAACCATTGCTGGGGAGAAGCAATAATCAAGCCTACCCTCCGTACGTGACGTGGATCCGAGCCAGAGCCGATGCTATAAGGATGCCGTTTCTTCCTGCCAAGCCAGAAAGCCCTCCAGTGATTGAAGAGCCTACTACCGTGCCCATTCAGCAACATAATCAGGTGTTAGCTGAGCGAGATGAATTGAAGAGGGAAAATGAAGAACTGGAGAAAGAATTGGCTCAACTCCGAGGTGAGAGAAACGAAGTTGTTCATTCCTTCAAAAGGAAGACAAAGCTGGTGAACCAGCTGGGGACAGATTTGACTAAGCAGATAGCCGAGCGCGAACGCATGGGTCAAGACTTCAAAGCTGTCAACGATGTACTGGCTACGAAGAAGCAACACTTGGACGAAGCGTATCGGAGGATATCCAAGTTCAACCAGCACTGGAAGGCCTCCCTAGCCACCAGGAAAGAGAGGGAGGATAAGCTGATGCTACAGATCTCCAAGCTGGAAGCCCAGGTGAAGGCTAGTGAGAAGAGGTTTGATGAGGAAACCGCTCGCAGATACGCCGCCGAAGGCCAGCTCAACAGGGCTCTTGCTAACCTGAAGGAGCACAAACTGACGTTTGAGTCCAAGAAACGGAAGCTAGAAGATTGTTTCGGCGAAGGAGCCTGGGAAGATTCGGTTGAAGGTCTTCGGTACACCATTGTGCAAAGGGAATTACTCGTCGAGGGGTTGCTCACTCTGCCTGATCATCCAGAAACGAAGGAGTTGTTAGAAGAGTATCGCGCCCGTGTCCGTACTTGATTATTTGTATTCCTTTTGTTTTGATCATTGTTGTATGCTGACCATCACCAGGCTTGTTGGCTGAGGTCACGCTATTGATTCATCCTGTACTCGCTGATGTTGTGTACTGCCTTGATGGGCTTTCTTTATATATGAGATTATTATTTCCATGATTGGACTTGGACTTCTTCTTATTATCAGCACTGGCACTCAGGCACTAGGATCGGGGGAGATCTCCCTAATGCACAGACACACGTTTGCATTTGCATGAAGCATTTGCATAACGAGCATTTTGTTGTTTTTCCTAACCCTTTTGTGTTTCCAGGTTGTTTCAGGTGGTTCCAGGATTGATCAGAGACCTATTCACCGCTATCCGACTAGAGCTAATCAAACCAGGATCATGGAGCAAGTGCAAACTGATGTTCAAGAACTCCGCGAAAGAATGGATCGCTTCATGGAGCTCATGCAAGCGGTCGCCAATGGCCAGGATCAGCTCAGAACCTTGGTTCAGCCCCTGACTTCAAGGGTCGATAGCAATGGCGTACTCCATGGTGGGATTGTGCCTACTCCTCCACCAGTTGAAACTCCGCAAAATGGTGTTCCTGTGACCGGGGGAAACGGCAGTGCCAACGGCAATGTGATGGCCAACATGGGACTCAATACGACGGGCGTCGGTAATGGGAATCTGGGAGCTAATGTCAATGTTGGGCTGGGCAACGACAATGCAGGTGTTGGGAATCTGTTTGGGCCTCAGCCGTGGCTAGAGGATCGTCAGGACGATGTGTTCTCTCAGAGAGGTGCTGAAGGGGAGCTGAATGCTGAAGCACGTCTAAGGTTCAAGGCACTTGAAGATAAGATGAGAAATATCGAGAATCAGAACACCCTGGGCGTTGATATGTCCAAGTTGGGACTAATTGCTGATTTTAAGGTACCTCCCAAGTTCAAGGTGTCTGACTTTGAAAAATATAAGGGCACCACTTGCCCTCGCGTCCACTTGAGATCGTACTACAGAAAAATGTCAGCTCATTCTGAGGACGAGAAGTTGCTGATGCACTTCTTTCAAGACAGTCTTTCCGGGCCATCCATCGAATGGTACATGAGTCTGGAGCCTACTAGTGTGCGCACGTGGAAGGATCTTGCTGAAGCATTTGTGCACCACTACCAATACAATAGCGACTTGGCCCCGAACCGAGTCCAGCTGCAGAATCTGTCTCAAAGGAACAATGAAGGGTTTAAGGAATACGCCCAGCGGTGGCGTGAGTTGGCAGCCAAGGTTCAGCCGCCGATGGTTGAACGTGAGCTTGTGCAGATGTTTGTAGCCACCCTCCCAGGGGCTTACTATGAGAAGTTGGTCAGCGGCATGTCTGGAACATTCTCAGATCTCATTATCACGGGGGAGCACGTCAAAAATGAGATCAAACTCGGGAAAGTTCAAGGTGATTCATCCTCAGCTGGAGGAGGCGGAAAGAAACCTTATAGTGGAAAAAGACGGGAAGGAGAAGCGAGCGCTGTGACCAACGCTCGAAGGAAGGGTAAAGGTCCTCACCAGCAAGTGGCCAACATAACTATCCCGGCAGTTCCACAGCAGCAGTAGCAACAACCGAATCAACAAGGGTACAGAAAGTATCAGAATCGGGCACCTTTGTCGAGCCGTCACCTCGAGACACCGCCCATGTCGTACGCGCAACTCTTGCAGACTTTGCTTCAGCTACAGTTGATCCAGAAGAGAATGCTGGCTCCCTTGACAGGGGCACCTTTGCCAGGGTATGACGCGAATGCAACTTATGAGTTTCACTCAGGGGCGCCAGGCCACATGGTAGAAAATTGCAAAGCCTTCAAGCACAAGGTGCAGGACATGGTGGATGCCAAGGTCATCAACTTCTCGGACAATGTGCCAAATGTCACGAAGAATCCTATGCCGAATCATAGGGGAGGCGGAGTGAACGCCATTATCGAAGACGAGAGTTCAGATTTGTTGACTAACGTCAGAGATCTGAAGACGCCGCTTAGCTTCGTTAAAGCTAAGTTGATGAAAAGAGGGTTCTTTCCAGGTTGCGGAGAGCTATGTATGAACTGTGCCACACGTTCTGGTGGATGTGAACAGTTGGTAGAGGGAATTCAAAGTCTGATGACTGAAGGGATTTTACAGTTTATCCGAAGGGCCGAAAGTGGGTCAGGAGAGGTAGTGCTGAAGCAAGATGACGAGGTCGCCACCATCACCATCCCTCGCCAGACGATAACTATTACTGCACCCAGACCGCCCATGATTACTATCACCAAAGCTGGGCCGATACCCTTCGAAAGCACTAACGCCGTCCCGTGGCATTATGGGGATGAAGTCTACTGCAACGGACAGAAGTTGGAGCTAGAACCGTTTGGGTCGTCGGTGGAGAACCTTGCGGGAATCAGCGGTATTACTTGCAGCGGAAGAGTGTTTGCACCACCAGAGGTCGTGCCAGATAAAGCGGTTAGGGCTGATGCGGCCGATAAAGGTAAAAGTAAAGTCGTTGAAGAGATCCCGCGTGGGGCAGAAAAAGACTTACTTGTTAAAGACGCCGAGGAGTTTATGCGGTTGATTAAAAAGAGTGACTACAAGATTGTAGATCATCTCCATCAGACGCCCTCGAAGATTTCCATCCTGAACTTATTGCTGTGTTCCGAAGCGCACCGCAACGCGCTGCTGAAGGTGTTGAACGCTGCATATGTACCGCAGGAAATATCGGTAAATCAGCTAGAAGAGGTCGTAGCCCACGTAAATGCTGGAAATGGGTTAGGTTTCACTGACCTAGAGCTGACGCCGAAGGGGAGGAACCACAATAGCGCTCTACACATCTCGATAGAGTGTAGGGGCAAGATTATGTCGCACATGTTGGTGGACACGGGTTTGTCGCTTAATGTTCTTCCGAAGAAGGCATTAATGAAGTTGGATACTCGTGGAGTGATTTGCACACCCAGTGATCTGGTTGTGAAGGCGTTCGATGGGACTAAACGCCATGTTTTCGGGGAGGTGACCCTGCCAATTCAAGTCGGACCGGAAGCATTCGATGCGGTCTTTTATATTATAGACATCATGCCTGCCTACAGCTGTCTCTTGGGCCGGCCGTGGATCCATGCTGCTGGTGCCGTGACCTCCACGTTGCACCAAAAACTCAAATATGTCGTCGGGGATAGCATCGTAACTGTTTGTGGCGAGGAAGACATAATGGTGAGCCATTTGTCGTCCTTTAAGTATGTTGAGATGGATGGAGAAATCCATGAGACTCTATGCCAAGCGTTCGAAGCTGTCAAAGTGAAGGACGTAGCTCCTGTAGTCACGGAAAAGCCAGAGATGACTCTCTCCTCATTCAAGGAAGCTCGGGCCGTTGTCCAAGCCGGATCTACCCCAGGCTGGGGGCAAATTTTGGAGATACCTAACAAGCAAGACAAGTTTGGGTTGGGATATTCTCCTGGAGCTGAAGCTTCTTCTTCTAGCAGTGCATCGCGAGGTAAGGGGCCGATCCAGTTTACCAGTGGCGGAATGATTTTCGAAAGCATCAACGCGGTGTCTGAAGACAGCGGAGATAGCGACTGTGACCTCGACTCTTGGATCCAGCCAGGCGAGGGCCTCAACAATTGGTCTGTCAAGGATATCATCCAGATGACAAGCGAAGAGTAATGATTTACTTTTTCCAATCATTGTACAACCCTATGTCCTACCCGGGGCATGGTGGTTTTATTGTCAGGGCCTTGTTGGATTATGTACATGCATTTTGTTAATAAATCAAAGGCGTTTTCTTCGTATTCAAATATTGTGATCTCTGTTATTCCTGTTTTATATTTGTTTTGAAAAACAATAAAATGGCAATGGGGTTTGTGCTAACCTGCACATCCTTGTTTTAAACTTAACCCTTGTTATTGCAGGATCCACATAACAGATGACATCGTCTATGGACCTTCTACGGCTCACTTCGACTTCGATTGCCCGATCTATCAAGCCGAAGAAGAGATTGATGAAGACGAAGACCTTCCTGAAGAGTTGGCCCGCTTGTTGAAACAAGAGGAGAAAGTTATTCTGCCTCATGAAGAGGAGATCGAGATTGTGAATCTGGGTTCTGAAGAACTCGTCAGAAATGTCAGGATAGGGGCTGCATTGCAGAGGGATGTCAAGCAGAGATTAGTCAAGATGCTGAGAGAGTATAGTGATGTCTTTGCTTGGTCATACGAAGATATGCCCGGACTTGACACTGACATCGTGGTCCACCACTTGCCGCTGCGAGAAGATTGTCCTCCCGTTAAGCAGAAGCTTAGGAGGACGCGACCAGATATGGCCGTTAAGATCAAAAAAGAAGTGCAGAAACAGCTTGATGCTGGCTTCTTAGCAGTCACCACTTACCCTCCGTGGGTCGCCAACATAGTGCCTGTACCGAAGAAGGACGGTAAGGTACGAATGTGCGTCGATTATCGGGATTTGAATAGGGCGAGCCCTAAAGATGATTTCCCGCTGCCTCATATTGATGTGTTGGTCGACAACACAGCCCAGTTCTCCGTGTTTTCGTTCATGGATGGCTTCTCCGGTTACAATCAGATCAAGATGGCGCCGGAGGACATGGAGAAAACGACGTTTATCACTCCCTGGGGAACATTTTGCTACAAGGTAATGCCTTTCGGTCTGAAGAACGCAGGGGCCACTTACCAACGAGCAATGGTTACTTTGTTTCATGATATGATTCATCATGAGATTGAAGTCTATGTTGATGACATGATTGCGAAGTCCCAAACGGAGGAGGGACATCTGGTCAATTTGCTGAAGCTTTTTGAGAGGCTTAGGAAGTTCAGGTTGAGGCTGAATCCTAACAAGTGTACTTTCGGAGTACGGTCCGGAAAGTTACTGGGGTTTATCGTGAGCGAAAGAGGCATCGAGGTTGATCCTGCGAAGATAAAAGCGATACAAGAAATGCCAGTGCCAAAAACAGAAAAAGAAGTTCGTGGTTTCCTGGGCCGAATAAACTACATTGCAAGGTTTATTTCTCAGCTCACGACCACGTGTGAATCGATGTTCAAACTACTAAAGAAAGATCAGGCGATTATCTGGAATGAGGATTGCCAGAAGGCATTCGATAAGATAAAGCAGTATCTACAGGAACCTCCAATCCTGATACCCCCAGTGGCTGGACGACCTCTAATCATGTACTTGACAGTTCTTGAGAATAGTATGGGGTGTGTTCTCGGTCAGCACGACGAGACGGGCAGAAAGGAGCATGCCATTTACTACTTGAGTAAAAAGTTCACAGATTGTGAATCTCGTTACTCGATGCTGGAAAAGACGTGTTGTGCACTAGCCTGGGCTGCCAAACGTTTACGACAGTACATGCTCAATTACACCACCATGATAATTTCGAAGATGGATCCGATCAAGTACATCTTCGAGAAGCAAGCTCTTTCGGGCAGGATTGCCAGATGGCAAATGGTGTTGACGGAATATGATATTCAGTATGTTTCCCAGAAGGCCATTAAGGGCAGCGTACTGTCTGAATACCTTGCCGAACAGCCAATCGAAGATTACCAGCCGATGAAGTTTGAATTCCCTGATGAGGATATCATGTTTCTTAAAGCGAAGGATTGCGATGAACCGTTGCCCAACGAGGGGCCGGATAGGAAATCCCAGTGGAAATTGATATTTTACGGAGCGGTTAATTCTTATGGAAGTGGTATCGGGGCGATCATCACGACTCCCCACGGATCCCATATCCCGTTTACTGCGAGACTGACGTTTCTGGTCACCAATAATGAAGCGGAGTACGAAACATGCATCATGGTTCTAGAAGAAGCAATTGATTTGAGAATCAAGAACCTAGACGTATATGGTGACTCGGCGCTTGTGATCAACCAGATTAAAGGGGAGTGGGAGACTCGTCAATCAAATTTGGTGCCGTACATGAACTATGCCAGAAGGTTGTTTCCGTTCTTTGATCGAGTGGAACTCAATCATGTGCCCAGGGCCGAAAATCAGATGGCTGATGCCTTAGCCATGTTGACTTCGATGTATAAAGTCAATTTTTGGAATGAAGCTCAAAGAATTGTCCTTTCTCATCTTGATAGACCTGCATTTGTCTTTGCGATCGAGGAAGCCGCCGACAGCAAGCCATGGTTCCATGATATCCAGACTTTCCTTATGACTAAGGAGTATCCTGCGGGTGCGTCAACCCAGGATAAGAAGACTCTGAGGAGGCCGTCTGGAAATTTTTATCTCAATCCTGATGGAGTTTTGTATAAAAGAAACCACGATCTCGTGCTACTCAGATGTGTAGATGAGAAAGAAGTGAGTATGCTCATGGAAGAAGTCCATGAAGGCACATTCGGTACGCACGCCGGCGGGCATGCTATGACAAGAAAGATCCTGAGAGCAGGATACTACTGGCTGACGATGGAGTCGGATTGCTTTAGATTCGCGAAGAGGTGTCATAAATGTCAGATTTATGCTGATAAAGTTCATGTGCCCTCGTGCCCTTTGAATGTCATGTCCTCCCCGTGGCCGTTCTCCATGTGGGGCATCGACATGATAGGCAAGATCGAGCTCACTGCATCTAACGGTCATCGCTTCATTCTAGTAGCTATCGACTACTTCACCAAGTGGGTGGAGGCAACCTCATATGCTAATGTGACCAAGCAGGTGGTGGCTAAATTCATAAAGAGGGACATCATCTATCGTTACGGAATTCCCGAGCGGATCATTACTGATAATGGTTCGAATCTGAATAACAAGATGATAAAGGAGTTATGCCAGAGTTTCAAGATTGAACACCACAACTCATCTCCTTACCGGCCGAAGATGAATGGCGCCGTTGAAGCGGCCAATAAGAACATAAAGAAGATTGTTCAGAAGATGGTTGTGACATACAAAGATTGGCACGAGATGCTGCCTTTTGCGCTGCACGGTTATCGTACAACGGTACGTACATCAACCGGGGCAACTCCTTTCTACTTAGTTTACGGCATGGAAGCTGTCCTACCGTTAGAAGTGGAGATCCCTTCTTTGCGAGTTTTGGTTGATGTGAAACTCGACGAGGCAGAATGGATTAAGAACCGATTGAACCAACTCAGCCTGATGGACGAGAAGAGGTTAGCATCGATTGCGCATGGTCGTTTATACCAAAGCCGAATGAAGAAAGTTTATGATAAGAAGGTGCGGCCTAGAAGCTTTCAGACGGGTGATCTCGTCCTGAAGAAGATTCTTCCTCCACACTCCGATCACCGGGGCAAGTGGACTCCCAATTACGAAGGTCCGTACGTCGTCAGCAAGGTCTTCTCGGGAGGAGCTTTGTTGTTATCCACAATGGACGGTGAAGATTTTGCATCCCCGGTGAACGCGGACGCGGTTAAAAAATACTTTGCTTGAAAGCGACCCGCTGGACAGTAAAAAGAGAGTCCAGGCAAAAATGGGGCATCCCGGCAAACCATAAAAAAGGAAAAAGGTTCGGGCAAAAATTAGGGATATAAATTGAAAAAATGTACACCCGCAAAGTCGAAAACCCAGATGGGCGACTTTGGCAAAAAAGGGTATCCCGGTGAACTGAAAACCCGCAAAGGGCGGTTCACGCAAAAGTTAGGGATTTGAAAAAAAGCAAATGACTGCGTTCGCGTATGGACTTTCTTTGTTTAGTGGTTTGGAAGACCTGAGGGCCGTTTATCTGAATCAATCTCTTCTGAAGCTGAAGCGTCGGAGAAGTATCGAAGTCGAGTGGGTCATAGAGGGATCAACTCATGGTGTTCGTCTACGCCTCATTGCCGACATTTGTATATACTGATGTATGTTTATGTTTTATTTTTTGCGCGGCTTCCTCATTCCAGGAGCTTGCATCTGTTGTAAAACATTTTTACCCATTCAGGGGTTCGTTATCAATAAAATGTATACTATTCAGCAATTCTGTTTGCCTGTTTAGCATTTATCTGTTTTGTTTGCGAAAAAGAACGCCGATGTTTTTGACAAAATGCGCATACATAAACTTACTGGCCTAGGCCACTGATTGTTGAAACAATGAATTACTTAAACATTGTCACAAGATAATAACCTTGATAGGTCCCTTTGAGAAGGGTATCTTGTCTGTTTGTTTATGTTGTTACAGGTGTAGCGTGTACCAGACAGTATGCCGTACGCGTCCCCAAGCAGGATGATCTCTCCTTCTCCAACAAGGTTCAGCAGTCTCTCCCCGCAGAGTCCGAGCATGAGATCGTGAGCATTGATATGTCTCCCCAGGCAGAGAAGATTCTCTCCCCAGCCAAGTACATCCTGAAGGAACAACATCTCCCCAGCTGAGTCATGCGCTGAAGTATGCAGCAGTTGATAGTTCCAGACTGAAGTCTCCAGCGGAATCGAGGTTCCCCACAGAGTCGTACTCTCCCCTAAGCAGGATGATTCCTTCTTCCCCAGCCAAGTTTGCATATCCCCAAGAGAGTCGAGTCCTTGGAAGCCGCTCAGGCCATGATTGGTTTTCCCCAGTGGAGTGTTGAATAGTTGATGTTGTGTTTCCCCGCCGGAGTCGTTGTCTCCAGGAAGGTTAGCCGTGAAGGCCGCGCAGTTTAGCTTCGCGCTTGACATCGCTTTTCCTCAGCAGGTCCAGGTTCTCGTAGAGCTTCGTTCCCCTGCAGCAGTCAACTGAAGTTCACTTCCCTACAGCGCCCGATCGGGATTGGCGTGACCTTTTTCCCCTCAGCAGGATGGTTCTTTCCCCATATCAGAGTGGTTCTTTCTCCTTGACAGGAGGATTCTCCCTTCAGCATTTATTTTGCTGAGGGGATCGCATCATTTTGCATGACTGCATAGCATTTATCATAAACACGTAGCATTTCCACCGTGTGGAGCATTGCTCCATTGCCGAAGCATATGCATAATAAGCATGATCTAGGTTGTTACCGTTCTTGTTTTGCAGGTGTTCCGCCGCAGAATTGATTGCTCAAGATGATTCTTGAATTCTCCCCAACGGAGTCGCTCGCTCAAGATGATTCTTGAAGTCCCCAGCGAAGTCTTCGACTCAAGATGATCTTTGAATTCCCCAGCAAGGTCGTTTGCTTAAGATGATTCTTAAAATCCCCAGTGCAGTTGCCAGAGTTGGTTGCTCAAGTCGATGCTTAGAGTCCCCATCAGAGTGTTTGCTCCGGATGATTCCTGAAATCTCCAGCAGAGTTATCGGTTCAGGATGATTCTTGAAGTCCCCAGCGGAGTTGTTTGTCCAAGATGATTCTTGAAGTCCTCAGCAGAGTTGATTCATCCAGAATGATTCATGGATCCCCGAAGCAGAGTTACTTGATAGTTCTCCAGAATCCCCAGCGGAGACGTGTCTTCCCCAGCAGGTTCCTGAATAGCGAAGTTGAAACTTCCCTCGAAGACTTGATGATTGAAGTCCGACAGTGTTAACGAAGCAGTTCTCTCAGCTGATGCAGAGTGCCTGATGGCAGAAGTTTGGATATCCCCAACTGGCTCATGATTGACCGAGAATTCTATTCCCGACTTACTGATGGAGTCCGGCTGATGCCCGAAAGTTTTCTTTGAATGCCCGACGGCATGATTTAACTTGATTGTTGACCTGATGAGTCCCGAGGAATCTTGATGCCTAACGGCATGATCGACCATGTATCACCGGTTACCGTGTGACCAATTCCCCAGCTAGTGCTGTGCAGATAGTAGTTCAGTTTTCGAAGATTTGTTCCCATCAGAGTACCGTGTACTTGTGCAGTTGGCAAATTTTCGGGTTTGTTGGTATTCAACCGTCTTTTACCTTGATTGGCTGAGGGTCGTTCGCTCCTCACCCATTCAGGTCCAAGCCGTTTGAATAGGGGCAGCTGTTGCACCCCAAAATTTGACCAACATTTCTTTACCTAGCTTGTGTTTCATCTCATTCACATTAGCATTATCATTTGCATTTCATTGACATGTATGCAGGAGATCAAGAGGTATGATTACCAACCAAGGTCTATACAAGACTTTGAAGCTAGCCAAGAAGGTCATTCAAGTGTTCAAGGGTTGATATCTTTGTCAGAGAAGTTAAAAGATCCTCAGAGAGAGTGGTTGAAACCAAGGGTGTGTGCCTCCTAACTTGAGAGTTATGGGGAGTCCTCAGATGATTCTGAAGCCATGAATGTGGACTTGAAGCCTTGAGAGAGCTTATGAGATGTCTTGAAAGCCATCATGAAGCCTAGACAGGTCATTGTGCAATATTAAGAAGCCTCAGCCATGAGTGGTGCAGTTAGGGTTTGACTGGGTCAACCCTAGGTCAACTGATGATTTGAAGAAGGTTGAGACCTAATCCAAGAGCCATGTGATCATGGATTGGTGCATTGAGATTCTATAAGGATTATTCCAAGGCCAACTCATCATGATTGAAGAGTTTGAGAAGTTTCAAGCTAGGGTTTCTAGGGCTTGACAGTGTAAAATCCCCTAGTTTGACCCCTAACTTCAAGGCAGTTTAGCTCAAGATGTGATTGTCATCTCATCTTACCCCCAACATGAATGTTGTAGAGCTTGTTCTTAGATTTAATTTGAGTACTAGAAGTCCTTGATAGTATTTGTAGAGCTTAAGTTATGACTTTGACAAGTTACAGGTCATCTGAGGTATGTGAATCTGGGGCCTTGAAAGTCACCCAACTTGCATCCAACTTTTGCCCAAGAAGGATGATTCCTATGAACTTTTGGTCAACATGAATGTTGTTCCTTATCCTCTTAGCTTTCTAGAGAGTACTAGAAGTCCTTTATAGGATTTGTAGAACTCAACTTATGGCTTTGACAAGTCAAGCGCATTTTGGTCATTTGGAGATTATAGGTCATTTCAAGCATAAGGCAATAACTCCTATTTCCAAGCTTCAAATGGAAAAATGTTCAACATCAAACTTGATTAAAATGATGTTTTAAGGCTAGTAAGGAGGTCATGAGATGTTCAAAAGGCTTGTAGCTCAAAATGGTAAAAATGACCTAAAATGAAGGCATAAGTTAAATAAGTCAAAGTTGGAAATTGAAATTTCCAAGCTACACATCCAAACCATGGCATGTAATATACCATTTTGACTCTAGAAAACATTTTAGAAACAATGGTTTAGCCACATTTTTGATTTGAGGTCTAAATCATGGACTTGCTTTGGAAAATGGTTACTTGCATATTAAGGTACATATGCAAAACATAAGGAAGATCAATGCACAAGCTAGCAAAGCATCCTAAAATCTCATGCATCTCATCTAAGGAGTTTTTCAAGTCAGATACAAGCGCTACAATGAGCCAAACACAAGCTGGTATATGAGATGGCTTGAATTCAAAAACTCATGACATGAGAATCTCAAATTCTCATTGGATGCTCCCAGAAAGTTCTGGATGGTTCTGAACCATCCTATATATTGATTAGAAGCTGCTCAGATGCAAGGTTGGTGAGAGATTAGAGAGGAAAGTGAGATTGCCATTTCATTTTCTTCCATTGCAAGTTGAAATCAGTTTCTATATTCTGCACCATTTCCATTGATTCTTTCTATTGTAACATCTTCCATTAATCATACTGAGTGAATCCATACCAAATTGAGAGCAAGATCATGAAGAATTGAGAAGATAGCATTTGGATTTTGGAAGCTGCAAGTCACTATCAGATTCTGAGATTCAAGCACCTTTGATCAAAACTTTTGCAAACAGTAGCAAGATCTTGGCACAAGGAGTGATTCTGGAGAGATTGAAGGGTTGAATTGAAGATTTGATCTATCTGTTATTCAGAAATTTCCAGGTTTGCAACTTTTACTCTACACCTTAATTTAGGCATTGTTAAGTTAGTTTGTTAGTATAGAACGGTTAGAAACAAGTAGGAGATGGATTCTGGAGATTTTGAGGGCATTTGGTGAGGTTCAAGATAGTGACCCCATTTCTGTTTGGATCAAGAACGTGTTTGATATGGTGAATTAATGAGAGTTCTATAGCAAGTTTTAACCAGCGTGAGGTGGTGAGTATTTTGGTACAATCAATTTCAAGAATCGTTAAAGTTGAAGTTTGAGCATAGTTTTGATCTTTGATCGGGTTTAGAGCTAGATAAGGTTTCAATTGATTCTAATACCATGGGTGGATTCAGGGTTGGATTTAGAGCAGGTTAGGGCTTTAGATCATGGTTTTTGATGGAGAAATAAGAGAACCAGAGTGAAGATGATTGTGATGTTCAAAACTCTGTTCAATGGAGCTTTCCCTCCATTTCCATGGCTGGAGGTTGAAGAAGGGTCCACAGCCCTTGGATCACGGTTGACTCATTGACTAGGACGTCATCTAATGGCCACGTTTTAACTTGAGATTGTGAAGAAGGAACTCTGAAGACAACCAAACGCTGCGTATCATTAAAAGTGAGGTCATGAGCTTAAGTTGGTTTTGATAGCCACACCCCCTCTCGTGGCCCATTGTGGATCTGCACTGATTCTAGTTGCTAAATACACCATGGATTTTCCCTTTTCTTTCTGATTTATATTCTCATTTAATTTATGAACATCATGGGCCTAGCGCATTTACTGATGACACCCCCATTTTAAGCCCAGTCATGATTTGCACTGCATATCATTGCTATCTGCACCAACTGTTGTCACATTTCATTTTTATTTTCTTCATTTTTCCTTAATCTTTAGAAAATCATATTAAATGGAAAAATAATTATTTTGGCATGGGAATTTTTCCTCCTATTTCACATTGATGTCTAGAAAATTATAAAATCAAAACATTTGCATTTCATGCATTTTTAATATTTTTTGTATATTTTCTCTTTTAATAGCTTTTAATTCATTTTATGTTGATGCATAGTTTTTGTAGAATTTTGTTTAGCTAGTTCCCCTTATATTTTTGCACCATTCTTTTTAGGATAGTTAGATTAGGACTTTAGCTCCCCTCTGGATTTATTCCATAATTTTGTGATTAGTTTTTGATTAGTTTTGATTAGATGACTTTAGGTTGTGTAGATTTAGGTCAATCCTTAACATAGGTCCACAATAACACTAGAATTTTGTGTTTTTAGGTCAAGTTAGATATTGGGACATATAGGGTATTAAGGGTAGTTATATAGGATCCCCTAGAAATTATATTAGATTTAATATAATAGTATACTATTTTTAATTGATTTTTTTAATTGATTGTTGTTTGTGTTGCCCTTGTGGGCTTGCATTTTCTTTTGCTTTGCTTTGTGGGCTTTTGCTTGGCTTGGTGGGCTTGGTCTTGCTTTGTGGAGCATGGAAGAGCATAGTGGAAGACTTGAAGATTGAAGAAGGATCTTGAGAGCTTGAAGACTTGTTTGTTTTGTTGTTGTTTTAGGGTTAGGAATTAAGTAGAGCTTAGACTTAGTTAATTTCTTTCTTAAACATGGATGGTATCTTTCACCTCCATTCTTCCCCATGATTCAAGGTCCTTCCATGGTATTCACCTCCCTCTTTTGGAGGGATAAGTGATGGTACCTAGGAAGTAGAACTTTTGTGGGAACCATTCTTCTGATGTTAAACCCTTATAGGCCTCCTTTGGTGGTCAATAAGCAGTTTAATATCCTAGCTTATCCAGTTAAGTGATTTCTTCTGGTTTGAGTATCTTGAAGATGTTGGGCTTGATTTGAAGATGAAGACTTCATTGAAGAGGATGGAAGAGGATGATTCCCTGAGCATTGCCATTTCAGCTGAAGCTTGAAGAGCAAGAAGAACAGATTGATACTTGAAGACCCAATGAAGATCCAGTAAAGATTGAGTGCAGGGCTGAGGCTTGAGGAATAAAGGATGAGTTGACACTTGCACTGATGCAGTGAGAGCCTGAAGGAATCAAGTTGACACTTGTAGTTAAGAGTGAAGCCTGAAGGTGGAATTGACTAAGGAGCTGAAGCTTGGAGAAGAGAGAATAAGTTGAAACTTATGTTGAAGGGTTAAGACCTGGAGAAGCAAATTGATATTTGTCATGAGAGAGGATAGCCTTGAAGGGTGGTTGAAGTCTGAAGACTGAATTGCTGTCAAAGGAGCTGAGGCTTGGAGTTGAGAGAGGAGTTGATCTGCTTTCTTGTCTGTTTTCTTTTCTGTGCTGATGTGCCTTGTGTGATTTGCTTGATGCATTAGAATAAGTCCATGATTAGACTGACTTTAATCTAGGAGCATGATTGCACTAGATGTTGAGTTGCTCCCTCTGCTTGTATTGTTACTATATGGCTTTGCTTGCGGGTATTCGGTAGAGCCCTGCTCCCTTGCCCATGTGGTTTATTTTGCTCGATAGCATGTTATTTCTTCTGTATGATTGCAGTTATCCTATTTTTCTTGATAGCATGTTGTTTTATTTTCCTTTATGATTACTGTTATTCGTATCTGGCTTGAGGTTGAGATGAGCTTGTGGAGGCTGCTGCCCCACACACATTTCCTCCCTCACTTGCATTGCATGCATTTTACAGTCGTTTACTGTATTATTATTTACTGTTTAAGCTGATGCTTTATCTGTTTCTGTGTATCATTGACATGATCCCTTAGGACTCTCACTCCCTTTGATAAGGAAGTGATGATAGAACTTTAGGTTGAAACCTATGCATGATAACTTCTAGGAGTTCCCTGTTTCAGACCTCAACTATAGGATGAATCCTTGGCATGACAACAGTAGGACTTGATAGTCTCCCCATAGTTGAGCCTGTTCTCTTCTCATCTCAAAACAGCTTAAGATACAGTAATCATGAATGATTTCTTTCGTACGTTACGAGCCTTAAGCTATCTGAGAAAGGATTGTTGGAGAGTTTCTTTTCAACAGTCTGGATGTTTAGTATGGTACCCTTTGGGTGACATGCGACGCATTCACTCTCAGGTCATAGTCTTTAGTGCGATTGAAATTGCAAACACAATAAAAAACACTTCTTGCGTAAAAGACAGAAAACAAACTTCAAACCTTTTTGCCCCGTGGGCCCATAATTCAAAGGAAGCTTTTCTGAAGAAAAGAGTGTCGTTAAACTTCAGCGCCACCGCAAACAGGCTTTGTCCCTAAACTGCTAGAACTGCTGTTTAACCCTACTCGATAAAACAGATGAATTTGAATCCCCGTAATCCGTAGTATCCCGAACTACGTAAGCTCTGATCTCTCATACCTGTTGAGAGTACGTAGGCACAATACTGACGTATTGGCGAGCCACCTTCCCCGTACCCCGTAGTTAGTCGAACTACGTTGACTCTGATTTCTCATTCTCTGATGAGAATACGTAGGCATAAAGCGCGACGCTTTGCCGAGTCATTTCTTTTCTTTTCTAGCCAGCCTTGATAGGTAGATAGTTAAACCAACTCGTCCAGTAAACACAACAAGCGTGGATCCCGTCGAGTACGACGGACGTGAGGGGTGCTAAAACCTTCCCCTTGCGTAACCGACTCCCGAACCCAGACAACGGTTGCGACGACCTTGTCTTACCCTTTTTTCGTTAGGTTTTTCCGATCGTTTCCTTTCCCGCTCCGAGGGATAAATAACGAAAGGTGGCGACTCTTCTGTTTTGCTGGCACCTTATTTTCACGGAAGCGACAATGTCTTCAGACTTTTTATCCTGTTTTTCCATCCAAGACTTGATCTCTGATTGACCAGCTTCCAGAGCAGCAATTTTATCCTCAAAATCTGGATGTTCTTTCTTTATCTCAGATGAAGAGGGATGATCATTTTATGGAGCTTGAACAGAGTCAATTTCCATGGGATCTGTAGAGTCTGGAGCATTAGAGCCAGAAGTAAGTTCTACCAGAGTCATGGCCAAAGGATTGTCCTCAGATGCAAGTTCAGTAGTTTCTTCTGATGATGGAGGAGCATCTGTAAGGAGCAGTGGTCCAGATCTCTTGACGGTCCAGAACAAATTTCTTGGCGCTTCAGCAAATCTGAGCTTCGCATCATCAGAACATATGTTCTTCAGATTTGATGCTACAGTGTTGAATCTGCTGATGAATCCATTCCAGATGACATCAGATTCTTGGGCATCCATTGTTGCTGAACACTTCTTCTGTACAGTACCTAAATACAACTGTATTTCTTGCAAAAAAGATTGAAATAAATGATTAACATTAAGTCTAGGCTTGGGATGTAACAGAGTCTCCAGTGTTATTGGTTTTGGTTGGGGAATAGGTGGAAAAATGGATTTCTGAATGGAGATCAAAGGAGGAGGGTAGTATGGAATGAAAGGAATTTCAGGTTTATCAGGTTTGGATCTGTTTAAAGCATTTAACAGATTTGGTTTTGCTTTGGTGTGATAGGAAACCACATCAAAGGGTTTATTTGAGTAAGGTTGGAAGGCAAATTTTGGAGGTTCATCAGAATCAGCAGTTTTATCAGATGAAACTGGTATAGCTGAAGCAACAGCTTTGGCAGATTTAGCAGAATATGATATTGTTGCTAATGAACCTACATCTGACATGGATTGAATATATGTGAGAAGCACAGACGGAAGGGTTATTGTGAGTTTGGGTTTCAGGGGAGTGATAGGGTCAGATGGTTCAACTCTGTCATAAAAATCTTTGAGTTTGAAACCATATGCAAGATTGTGAAATAGGGATGAGACTTGTGCACATGAAATAGATGTTCTTGGGTTAGATGTTGGGTTAGAATTTGGAATCAGAATTTCAGATGATGGTGCAGGTGTGGGAATAGGATCTGGAATAGGAACTTTGGAAGATACAGGGGGTTCTGGTTGGTTGACCTCAGTATCTCTGTGAGAAGGAGAGATTAGAAAATCTGGGTGAATGTCAGATTTTGAGGAGTTTGATGAAGTAGTTGGTGTGCAAGAAGTAGAAGACACTTGAAAAATAGTTTTCAGAGGTGTAACATCAAGAACTTCTGTGTCAGGGATGTTAGTTCCAGATGGATTGGTGGATTCTGAAGGAATTTCAGAGGGATTTGATGAGGGTGGATCAAATGAAATTTTTATTGGTTCAGATGAAACTGGAACAGATGCAGTGGGTTCAGATGATTTGGATGGTGGATTATCTGATGGTGGTTGATGTTCAGAGGCTTTTTCAGGTAGAGGTTCAAATGATTTTTGTGGTTGTTTTTCTTGTGGTTGCTTTTGTTGTTCAGAGGGATTTTGTTGTGCAGATGGTTTTGTAGTTTGTTGTTGTTCTGTGGGTTGTTTTTCTGATGGTTGTTTTTGTGGTACAGATGGTTTGGTTGGAACCTCTGGTTGTGGAGTCTGAATTTTTTGTTTTGTTGTTGTTGGTTGTGGTACAGATTGTTTGATTTGAATTTTTGGTTGAATTGTTTGTGGTACAGAGACTTTTGGAGTTTGAATTGTTTTTGTTGTTATTAGTGTTGGAACAGATGATTGTTTTTCAGGTGAAATGGAAATTGGAGTAGAAGATTTTTGTGGTGATGGGGTAGAAACATGAGGTGGAGCAGTAACAGATGTATTTTGTGTAGAGGGTGGTTTTGGAATAGACTTAACATTAGAATCATTTATAACAATAGGATTTGCAGAAGATACAGAAGTTTTAGTACCTTTGATCTTGATTCTTTTAGCTGGTACAGAAGGAGTGGCTCTAGATTCTTTCCTCTTTAGCAGCTTCTGAGGATTTTCAACAATCTTGGGCTTCTTCTGAACAGGTGCAGCTTCTGCTTCTGGTTGAGTCCTCTTTCTTGGTGGTTCTTCTTCTTCTACAACAGGCAGTGGTTGTCTTGCACTCTTTATAATATCTGCAGGAACAGGCTTTCCTTCTTTCTTGCAATCATCAATGTATCTTACAACAATTTCCCTAGGTTCTTCAGCATAGAACAGAGGGTAATCAACTACAGGAGTTCTCTTCTGACTCAGTTCAGAAGTATTCAGCTTCTTGGGAGCTGTTGTGAGTTCATCCACTATTTTAAGTCTCTGAAGACTTTTGGCATTCAGAGGCTTTCCCAAAATGAATTCCAATTCCTCTGTAACTCCAGCAGCGTACAGAGCAGTAACAAGTCCATTCTCAGTTAGATGATATGAGATTAACCTTCCAAAAGGAATCCAGGTTCTGATCTTCTGACCTTTTTCTTTCACATATTCTCTAGAGGCATTTATATGATTCCAAAGATGCATAAAGAGAATATATGGAAGATCTACCTTGGTGCTCTGACTGAGGCAGTACATAAAGTAAAGCTGTTCATTATTGACATAGTCTGGAGAGTTTGTTGACTTCCTATGATGAATGCATCCCATGAAGATCTTAGCCCAGATCTTGTAGTCAGGCTTCAGATCCTTGAACTTGTTAGAAGCTTGTCCATCAGTCATCACTTCTTCATACACTTCATCCATATCCACACGCCCAGCTGGCAAGTGTGAAACTCCATCTGTTTCCTCATAGCCAATAAGTTTTCTAATCAGATCCTCTGTTATTATAATATCTTTGCCCAGAACAGAGGATAAAATAAACTTAGGGTAAACTGAAGCATGGATCCAGAACTCTTTCACAAGAAGGGGGTAAACTGGTCCAAAAGGTCTATCAAAATACTTCACCCATCCTTGAGAACCTATGATGGAACGAAACTCAAAACCATTCTCAGCAAGTGAATCAAATTCCACCATTGATTCACACAGAACTTCCAGCTTTTCAACAGGGGTGAGTAAAGTTCTTTTTGGTGGAGAATAAGGAGTAACGCCCATGTTAGCAGAGGTAACTGCAGCCATTGTAGATTGAAATTGTGCAGCAGTTGATGATGAAGTTGCCATTGAAGATGGTTTTGTCACACGCTTAGGGTTTTTATGCAGAGAGAAGAGAAGATGGAAATGCATAAAATGTCTGAGATGTGAAAAGTGTGAATGTGAAGAGAAAAGATGTATTTATACTAAAACAAGTAGGCATACAAACAGTCAGAATTTGGCACGTTTGAACAAAGCATTAAATGAAAAGAATAAAAATCATTTCAAGCATTTATTGCTTCTGACAAATTGGGGGGAAAATCAAGATTTTCACTATTCAAACTTCACCTCATACGTCTCTTCAGTAGTGTACACGCCACATTTGCAGATTTGGAGTGACACGTGTTTGCTTGCATATGTTCTGAATTCTCTTGAGAAATGAAACGTTAACCAACGTTCAGATCCTCTAAGGATTGTTAGTTCAGAGTTTCACAAAAATTAATTAAAGAGAATAAATAAGCAATCAGAAGAAATACTTCAGAGCATTAGGCATTTTTGCATCTGTAAAAATTTGCTTCTGATAAATATCATTCTGGACAAAAATCCATACCAATATTTTTCAGAATAAATTTGAATCTATCTTCAACAAGGGGTTTTGTAAAAATATCTGCCCATTGATGATCTGTATCAACAAAGGCTAAATTTATGATTCCCTTCTGAACATAGTCTCTGATGAAATGATGCTTAATTTCTATATGTTTTGCCTTAGAGTGTAAAATGGGGTTTTTAGACAAACATATAGCAGAAGTATTATCACAGAAGATAGAAATGTTACTTTCAAATATTTGATAATCTTATAGCTGACTTTTCATCCAGAGCATCTGCGTGCTACATCCAGTAGCAGCAATATATTCTGCCTCTGTGGTTGAAAGTGCAATTGTGGGTTGCTTCTTGTTGTACCAAGAGATTAGATTTCTTCCTAGAAATTGACAACTTCCAGAAGTACTTTTCCTTTCCACTCTGTCTCCAGCGTAGTCAGCATCACAGAATCCAACTAATTTGAAATCATCAGATTTTCTATAACACAAACCAACATTAGAAGTACCTTTCAGATACCTTAGAATCCTCTTGACAGCTGTTAAGTGTGATTCTCTAGGATCTGATTGGAATCTAGCACACAAGCATACACTGAACAATATGCCAGGTCTAGAAGAAGTTAAGTAAAGAAGAGATCCTATCATACCTCTGTAGAGCTTCTAATCTACTTTCTTACTTACCTCTTCCTTGCCAAGTGAGCTAGTTGGATGCATGGGAGTCTTTGCCAGCTTACTATCAGTCATGTTAAATTTCTTCAGAAGTTCTTTAACATATTTTGTCTGATGTATGTAAGGGCACTCTGAAGTTTGATTGACTTGGATTCCTAGAAAGAATCTGAGTTCTCCCATCATGCTCATTTCAAATTCTGCCTGCATACATTTAGCAAACTCCTTTCCCAGCATAGTATTGGTAGATCCAAATATTATATCATCCACATAAATTTGAAAAATTAGAAGATCTTTCTTAATTGATTTACAAAAGAGTGTTGTGTCCACTTTGCCTCTGATGAAATTTTTCTCCAGAAGAAAATTGCTCAATCTCTCATACCAAGCTCTGGGAGCTTGTTTTAAACCATACAGAGATTTCTTTAATTTGAAAACATGATCTGGAAATTTTTCATTTTCAAAACCAGGAGGTTGGTGGACATAAACTTCTTCTTCTATAATACCATTAAGAAATGCACTTTTAACATCCATCTGATACAAAGTGATGTTATTTTGTGCAGCAAATGAAATAAGAAGGCGTATAGATTCTAACCTTGCCATTGGAGCATAAGTTTTAGTGTAATCAATACCTTCTTGTTGACTGTACCCTTGATCTACAAGCCTTGCCTTATTTATTTCAACTTCTCCTTTTTCATTTAGCTTATTTCTGAAGACCCATTTTGTTCCAATTATATTGAATCCTTGTGGTCTTTGAACTAAATCCCATACATCATTTCTGGTGAATTGATTTAACTCTTCTTGCATGGCAATAATCCAATCATTGTCTTGCAGAGCTTCATCCACAGAAGATGGTTCAATTTCTGACACCAGTCCAAATAATGATGCTTCAGATGATCTTAGAAAGGATCTTGTTCTGATGGGATCATCCTTCTTTCCAATAATGACATTCTCTGGATGAGAAGCTTTAATTCTGGATGATGATCCTCTAACAGTTGATTCTTCAGAAATGTTTAGATTGTTCATCTGAGAAGTTAAAGGAATAGCATCTGGCGTTGCTTCTGGTTCCTTCACTTGAGCTTTGTCTGCTTCTTGGACTTCAGAGTCTGTGAAGACTACTTCTCTATCTGCAGAGTTTTCAGACTGCTTTGGCTTTTTATTGCCAAGCTTATCATCAAATCTGACATGAATAGATTCTTCCACAATCTGTGTCTCAGTGTTGTATACTCTGTAGCCTTTAGAGTGTTCAGAATATCCAAGCATGAAACACTTTTGTGCTTTGGAATCAAACTTGTTCAGATTTTCCTTAGTATTTAACATATAGCAAATACATCCAAAAGGATGAAAATATGAAATGTTGGGCTTTCTGTTCTTCCACAGTTCATATGGAGTCTTCTCCAGAAGAGGTCTTACAGACACTCTGTTCTGAATGTAACAGGCTGTGTTGATTGCTTCTGCCCAAAAGTGTTTTTCCAGATTTGTCTCATTGATCATGGTTCTGGCCATTTCTTGCAGAGTTCTGTTTTTCCTCTCTACAACCCCATTTTGTTGTGGAGTTCTAGGACAGGAAAAATCATGAGCAATGCCATTTTCATTAAAATATTTTTCAAAATATTTATTTTCAAATTCACCACCATGATCATTTCTGACTTTTATAATTTTGAAATCTTTTTCATTTTGGACTTGCTTGCAGAAGTTAAAGAACACAGAATGTGACTCATCCTTGTGTTTTAAGAACTTTACCCATGTAGATCTACTATAGTCATCAATAATGACTAATCCATACTTCTTACCTCTGATGGATGCAGTTTTCACTGGTCCAAACAGATCAATATGAAGTAGTTCTAGTGGTCTGGAAGTAGAAACAACATTTTTTGATTTAAAAGATGATTTTAAAAACTTCCCTTTTTGACATGCTTCACAAAGAGCATCTTAGGTGAACTTCAGATTAGAAAGTCCTCTGACAAGATTAAGTTTATTAATTTGAGATATATGTCTCATATTAATTTGGCCCAATCTTCTGTGCCAGACCCATTGCTCTTCATTAACAGACAAGAGGCATTTAACATTCTGAACTTTAAGTTCTGAAAGATTTATTTTATAAATGTTGTTTTTCCTCTTACCACTAAATAGGATAGAGCCATCCTTTTGACTAATAGCTTTACAATATTTTTGATTAAAAGTAATATCATAACCATTGTCACTTAATTGACTTATGGATAAGTTATGCTTTAACCCTTCAACAAGTAAAACATTAGTAATAGAGGGAAGTTTACCATTTCCAATGGTGCCAGATTCAATGATCTTACCCTTCTGGTTCCCACCAAATGTCACATCACCTCCAGACCTAAGCTCCAGGCTTTGGAACATAGACCTTTCTCCTGTCATGTGTCGTGAGCATCCAGAGTCCAGGTACCATGATTGGCGTCCTGACCTTGCTGCTAAGAACATCTGCAACAGGAATTATTTTACTTTTAGGTACCCAGATCTTCTTGGGTCCTTTAGGGTTAGTGGTTCTGAAGGTTTGTCTAAACTTCTGTTTTTCAACATAAGGTTTATTCTGACTAGCCTTAGATTTAAACATATGAATATTATTTTCAGAGCGTGTTTGTTCAATATCATTCAAGTGACCAAATTTGAAGTGTGAATATAAAGGAGTTTTCTTGATGATAATTTTATCAACAGGTTTTGGATTTAAATCCTTTCCAGAGGGGGATTCATATCCAATACCTTTTCTGTTATTTCTGCTAACTCCATAGATCATAGAAGCCATTTTGCTTCTGTCTATGCTTTTAGCAAGAAACTTCTGAAAGCTATAATCATATTTTTCCAAAATATTTTTGCATTCAGATTCAGTTTCAGGATCAGAGTTTTGTTGAGCTAATTCATAATCATTTTTCAATTTTAAGTTCTTTTCATTTAGCTCAGCTACTTCTGATTTGAGAATATTATTCTCAGATACAAGATTGCTTTGACGCTTCTTGTATTTGAGCTTAATATTGTTATAGCTTTTCAGAACTTCTGATAACACTTTGATAAGTTCTTCTTTAGTAAGTTTAGCCATTACCTCTTCTGCGTCAGAGTCAGATTCAGAGTCAGATTCAGATCCTGAAGTTCCTTCCTCCTGATCTTCTATGTCTGCCATCAAGGCTACATTGGCACATTCTTCTTCTGACTCAGATTCAGATTCAGATGTATCTGAATCATCCCAGGTGGCCATCAAGACCTTTTTCTTCTTATCAAATTTTCTTTTAGGCTTTTCCTTCAGCACCTTTGGACATTCATTTTTGTAATGTCCAGGTTCTTTACATTCATAACAGACAACCTCCTTTTTGCCAGATCTTCTGTGTCCAGAAGATTCTTTTCTTTGGTCAGGCTTCTTGAAGTTTCTGAACTTCTTTCCTTTATGCTTCCAGAGTTTGTTTATTCTTCTGGACAACATGGATAGTTCATCTTCATCTTCAGATGAGGATTCTTCAGAGCTTTCCTCTATTACCTGCAATGCTTTAGCATATTTATTAAATTTTAAAGCTACAGATTTACCTTTCTTTTGAGGTTCATCTTCCTCAAGCTCAATCTCATGACTTCTTAGTGAACTGATAAGTTCTTCCAAGGAAGTCTTGTTCAGATCTTTAGCCATCTTCAGCGCTGTCATCATAGGTCTCCATCTGGTGGGTAAACTTCTGATGATCTTTTTCACATGATCAGCAGTAGAGTATCCTTTGTCCAGAACCTTTAGTCCAGCTGTAAGTATTTGAAATCTGGAGAACATAGCTTCAACAGATTCAGAGTCTTCCATCTTGAAGGCTTCATACTTCTGGATCAGAGCCAGAACCTTTGTTTCCTTGACTTGAGAGTTTCCCTCATGAGTCATCTTTAAGGATTCAAACATATCAAATGCAGTTTCCCTGTTTGTCATTTTTTCATACTCAGTATGAGATATTGTATTCAACAATATTGTTCTGGCCTTGTGATGATTTCTAAATTCTTTCTTCTGAGCATCTGTCATAGATTTTCTGTCTATCTTCTTGCCATTCCCATCTGTGGGATGAACATATCCATCTATGACCAGATCCCATAAATCAGCATCATATCCAAGGAAAAAACTTTCAATTCTGTCTTTCCAATAATCAAATTTCTCCCCATCAAACATAGGGGGTTTGGTGTTGATTCTGTCCCTTTCTTCATATTTGTTGTTAATGTTAGACATTGTATTATCAGCCATAGTAACAACCAAATATATATCAAAGTATTTCTCTCTGGATCTTTACTGTCACTGTTAAGTGGTAGCACACACAGAACCGGATCTCTGATGCCAACTGAAGGTGAGATAATACTTAGAAGGGGGGGTTGAATAAGTATGAAGATTAAAACTTAGAAATAAAAACTCAAGTATTTTTATCTTGGTTCGTTGAACTCAACTACTCTAGTCCACCCTTCCTAGAGTGATTTGCCTTTCTCAATCAAGGACTTAATCCACTATTAAATCAACTGATTACAATAGTTAACACTTAGAACAACTGTTCAAAGTCTTCTCAAGAACTACTGATCCTAACTGGATCTTCTTAAGGATAACAATCAAATGTAAAATCAATACAAGTGTTTAAGATTGCTTCTATAAAGCTTTATCACAACTGTGATTTTTCACTTAACTATTTAGAACAAAGAAATAAATTCTTAGAATGAATATGAAAGTATGAGAGCTTGAATGTTTTATTTCTTTTCAATAATAACGTCAACTGAAGAATTTGGTGGAGTCTTGCTTTTATAGGCAGCTGATCCAAGGTGAGCTTCACGTTGAGAAGAGTGTCAAAAAGGTCTGAGCCTTTTTGTCTTCACATCAAGTGACCTTTCCTAGAAGAAGAAAGCACAGAAAAATCCTTTTTGTCTGTGTTCTTGTGTCTAGCATAAATAAGGAAAGAGACGTTTGGTTCACTCCAACGGATATAAACTTTGAATAATTCTTCTTCAGTTTTCAGAAAATTCATCAGAGTCTAATTGGGTCAGAGTCTTCTGATGATGATCAGAGTTTTGCTGAATCAGAGTCTTATGCAGCAGGTGTGCTTTCAGTGTGTTTAAGATCAGAGCATATTTAAGACAGAACTTCAGTACTGGCAGCTTTAGTACTTTCAGAATCTTTTGTAGAAACTATGCTTTGAAAAACTCTTCATACAAAATTCTTCTTTGCTTCAGATGCTTCTGACTTGCTTCAGATTCTTCTGGAGCTTCTGCTTCAGATCCTTCTAGAGGCTACGCTCAGAATCTTCTGTTAGCAGCAATCAGAATCTTCTAATGAATGCATCTGGCGCTTCAGAGTCTAGCTAATTTCTTGTGTTCAATTCTGATTTGCTTCTGGAGTGTTAATTCCTTTACTATCTGTAGTAAAAATTCTCAAGCAAATTTTAGAGTATATAATTCTTAAATACAAAATTTCATAATAGTTATCATCAAAACATAGAGATATTATTAAGAACCAATCTATGTTCTAACAAAGACAAGGTCATCGCAACCATGTTTGGATTCGGGAGTCGGTTACACAAGGGGAAGGTATTAGCACCCCTCACGTCCGTCGTACTCGACGGCATCCACGCATTGTTGTCTATCTAAAAGGGTGTGTAAACTATCTAGCTAAAGGCTTAAGGACAAAAGAAAAATAAAAAGGACTGACTCGGCAGAGCATCGCCGCTCTGTGCCTACGTACTCCCTCGTGCAATGGGAAAGTCAGAATCAACGTAGTTCGCCTAACTACGGCTAAAGAAGGGGGAAGGTTGCTCGCCGAGACATCGCGTCTCGTGCCTACGTACTTTTGTCTGGTACGAAATATCAGAGAAAAAATAGTTCGGGGTAAAAGGACCACAGGTGGGTTCAACAGTTTTAAGGCCCGAGTAGGGTTAACAGATAGTTCTAGCAGTTGGTGTATGCAGCTCGACCATTGGAGACTTAGGCGTTACCGTTTGCGGTAGAACTAAGAGTTAACGACACTCTTTTTTGTGAAAAGATTATGCTTGATTAAGAACCCCAAAGGGTGAAAAAGAGTTTGAAATGTTTTTGTGTTTTTTAAGAGAAGAAGTGTTTTGAATTAGGGTGTTCATAATGTATGTTGTAACAAAGTCTAAAACCTGGGATCAAATGCGTCGCATATCGTCCTAAGGACGTATACTAAACACTCTAGGCAATTGAGAGGCGGCCCCTCAACTACCATTTCCAAAGTATAAGGCTCATGGCACAACATTCATCATCCTTATTAAGTATGTTAGACTGGTTTCAAGATGAGAAGAGAAGAAGGAACACTAATGGGAGACTAATCAATCCTAAACGTTATCATGCAAAGTGGACTTAGAGTTGAGTTTGAAAAGGTAACTACCTAATTTTATCATGCATATTTAGGCACCTAATTTCTATCATAACCTCAAGAGGTTAGAGAACTTATGGGGAGCATGGCAAAGAAAAGCTAAAGAAGAAGAAGAAGAAGAAGAAGAAAAAGAAGAAGAATGCATATGCAAATGAAGATACACATATAAGATGCACAAATAGAATGATAGTGGGAGGAAAATAGTGTGGGGAAGTAGCCACCACAAGCTCATCTCAACCAAGCATGAATATGGAAATGCAAGAAAAGAGAAGAAGAAGGAGAAAGAAGCATCAAAAGAAAACAAACAAATGACACTCATGGATTCATCACTTTAGGTAGTTCCAAGGTCATTGGACAGAAGGGAGATGAAAAGAAAAGAAAAGAGCTCAAAAGCAATACCAAAATAAAACAAGAAGAAATGCAATTAAGAGCACAAAGGAAGCAAACATGTATCACATAGGAGTTCAAGTTGCAAGCACAAAAAGAAAGGCATCAAGCAACAAGCTATGAACATAATTTTGACCTAAAAATGAACATACAACAAGCTCAACATATCTAAAATATGAAACAAGAGTTGAGAGCTTATTGGATCCACAAAGGTCATTTCCAATCCAAACTAGGTCAAGCACTTGTGTGAGCTGTCCTATGAGATGACCTAACTTGCAAGTCACTTCAAAAATAGGAAAAAGGCTCAAAAAATATCAAATAAAATACACAAGGAAGCTACACAAGTTGGCAACAAGAGGCCAAGAAACCAAAAAAAATATCCTTTCAAAGAACCATCAAAAGAATCAAATCATTTGGATGTACCACTTTGAAATGGAAGAAACAAGTGCAAAAACAAAAACCACAAAAGTTAACAACCAGGGGAAAAATGGTCCTAAAAAATTGATCAACTCATCATTGAGATGAGGATCAATTTTTAGTCATTGGATCAAAAAGGAATGAGAGAAACAAATGCAAACACAAAACATGTTACAATTTAAACCAAATAAAACAACTCCAATATTTAATTCATTTTTTAATTGAAAATAAAATGGAAAAATAAAATAAAAATATCCAAAAAAAGTAGACATCTCAAAGTTGATAAAAAATATTTTTGGTGAATTTTTAACATATTGGAGCTATTTTAATTCATTAAAATTGTAAACATAAAATAAAAACAAACAAATGAAAATAACATGAAAATAAAAAAAGTGTGTGACAAATAGCAATCCATACACGCTCAAACATGGAACGGGGCCCAAACTGGGGTGTAAATAGCACACGCGTGCTAGGCCCACTGAGAAACATCCGCAAAATAAAATAAAATCTGGGAAATCACGTGTGCAGGGGCAAACCAAGCGTACCATGGGATTCAAGCTGGAATGTTTGATCAATTGGCAAGTAAACACATCATAAGGTTAAGAATTTGCCAGCACATTAATGAAAACTTAAAAGCAATCTCATGGAACAAGTCAAACACGATCCACCGTGTTTCTTAATTAACACCATTGAAATGGAAAGTAATCCAATCAGATGTGTACCAAGGAGATAAGTAATCATCTTCTTCCTCAATACTCACCACCGGCCGGACTGAACTTCCGGTCATCCCTACCAACAGCTCCGGCCACCATGGATTGTAACAACAACACGGCTTCTCCAAAACTCCACCGTTTTTGACGAATTTTATATCAAAACTCGTATAGAGATCATGAGGATCTCATATCTAGCATCAAAATCCACATATCTTGTAATATACATCCAAACCGAAAACAACAAGAATGAACATCAAAAATCAAAGTTCACCAAAACCTCCCCAATTTGATCCAGAACTCATCTAGAGCTCACGTAGATCACAAATCAAGTGTCAAACAAGCAAGATCATGCACAAACAAGACAAAACAGATCCAAACAAAATTGAGCATCATCCAACAATCACAACCAATGCCAGTTGGTTTTACATTTTAATGATCTACATTGATCCTATGTCTCAAGTATGCAAAAATGGCAGTTGTCACACCCTAAATTTGTCCTGCATATTACTGGGGTTCAATGGTCAGATGAGTTGATTTTCACGATCAAGGTTATGACATACACAGTTCAGGGTCCAGTTTACCTTCCATTCAGGGTTTTATGCTAGTTCAAGAGGAGGATGGACTAAACTATCAAACTTCATTCCATTATCAATGCTTTATGGTTGGGGATTATCAAAAGTCTGGACGTTTAGGCAATATGTCAAGTCATTTTCAAATCTTGAGTAGGCGTCAGAGGAGAATTCTAACTTGTTATTTGATTCAACACCACTTCGAGATGGAATCATGATTCGGTATTATGTCTCAAAGAATCGATTCAGAATTCCAATATATTCTTGGTCTAATTTTAATAAAGAGTTCAAATTGCTGGAATTCAGTTTTAAGGAAATAATGAAAGCAGGGTAGGAGATTTTTCCGGTTTCAGTTTGGTGACTTCTTCAACAAACTCTTCCATTGTGAGTTTGTCAACTCAAATACGTGTAAACAATGAATCTGATAAGCAAAGTGACCTAGACAAATTTGGCCAAGATGTTTCTGTCAATGATGAAGGGAATACAAATGTTCGTTCTGATTCTAGCCAAATGCATTCTGATGTTGCCAAATCCCATCTTTGTGATAAAGGAGTTGTTTCATCACCTCTTAGTTTAAGTAGCTTGGAATCTGAGTTGACAACTTCCACTGTATCAATCGACGCCAAACCTGTCAATATTTCAGCTTCACAAGTTATTTCAGAAAATATTAGTTTGACATCCTGTGAGATAATGAATAATCCACCTCCTAGTGAATCTGTTTCAATTCATGGACCCACTGGCGACAACGATCCTCAAAGGGTAACTACTGTTGAATCATCTTCTGCCGAGGTAAAAGAAGAAAATGCAATGAAAATAACAGAGGAAACTGGAATATCAGCTCTTGTTGGGTCTTCTGAACAGGAAACTGCTCCTTATCCTCCTGTCAAGGAAATAGAAAAACTTCATCCTTCTGGTACTTCTGGACATCTGATCAGTCACAGTATGCTTGATGTTGGAACTCATGGTGCTGCAATACTTGGTGAACCGCAAAGAACAATAGATGAGAAGGTTACCCAGGAATGCACAAAAGAAATTAGCGTGCCTCCAGTACTATGTGAATCTTTAGAGA
Source organism: Lathyrus sativus (assembly GCA_963859935.3). Lineage (NCBI taxonomy): Eukaryota > Viridiplantae > Streptophyta > Magnoliopsida > Fabales > Fabaceae > Lathyrus > Lathyrus sativus. The sequence continues at coordinate 210,419,589 of OZ012737.1, forward strand.
CACAGAGTGCTGGGGTCACCATTTCTGTTATTAATAACAACAAGGAGATTTTACAGGAGACTTACGACAAGTCATCTCCGAAAGAGTTAGGTGACATTTTACGTGGGAACAACGATTCCATATCTTCTCCTTTGCCCGACTCTCGTGTTGAGTTACCTGAGACTGGAAGCTTTCCTGCCAGTGGTATTTGCAGTCCCTCTAATACATTCAGAAGCCCTTCTCAAACCGAAAAGGAGGAAAATCAAGGTAAGGCTTCTGCTAGTACATTCAGAAGCCCTTCTCAAACCGATAAGGAGGAAAATCAAGGTAAGGCTTCGGCTAATCAGAATCTCGCGGAATCTGTTTTAAAAAATAGTGGCATACATAATACATTGTCGACTGCCCAAGTTCTAAAGAGGGATACTGTATCTAAAGATGAGAGAAGCCCATCTCCTGAGATAAATGTTGTGGTTGATTTATCCAAAATAAAAACAGCAGATTTGGATACAGATGTTAGCAAGAGACAATCAGCCCTTGTCATCACAACCAACAATCCATCAATAGCTTTGGCAGAATCTCCTTCAACTTCTGGGCCAGGATCTTCAAAAACCAAAACTGTAGCAAATGTTTCCCATGGAAGTCCACAGATATCGAATGGAGAAGTGGCTTTTAGTGCTTCTAAAGCTACGCCTAAGCGCAAAGCTAGACAATCATCTAATAAGGCAGCTGGAAAGGAATCTGCTAGAAGAGGAGGTCGTGTGAAAAATGCAAGCCCTGCTATACAGTCTGAAAAAGGTGATATATCATCCAAAGTTTCCCATAGCCCATCTCCTGGTTTCAAACTGATGCATTCAACTGAGGTTCAACAGTATGGGCACGCAGATTCCAATAGTGCAAAGACATTTTCTCTTGTAAATACTTCAACATCATCTAGCCTTCCAGATTTGAACACTTCTGCTTCTTCACCTGTCTTGTTTCATCAGCCTTTCACAGATCTGCAACAAGTACAATTGCGTGCACAGATCTTTGTCTATGGAGCATTGATTCAAGGAACGATACCGGAGGAGGCACATATGATATCAGCTTATGGGGTGACAGACGGTGGAAGGAACATTTGGGAGAATGTTTGGCGTGCCTGCATGGAAAGGCAGCATAGTCAAAAATCTCATCACGTTACCCCAGAAACTCCTCTACATTCACGATCTGTTGCTAGAACACCTGATATGTCAGTTAAGCAAAGTGAACTTCAAGGGAAAGTTACCTCTTCGCCAGCCTGCTGCACAATTGGCAACGCCGTATCGAAGCCAGGCTTCAAAACATTCCCAATAGCTCCAGCAACACGCTGTGTTGTGTCCAAAAAAACCAGAACCTACCACCTGAACCTGATCAATAGTCTGCTCCACTTGGGTGAGAGAAGAAACAATTTGGTCCTTGGAGATTGTAACAGCAGCTCTGGCTTCATTTGGAGGGGTGAAAAGAGCGAATAGTGAAATGGCAGTTTCAGGGGTCTTCACAACAGTCTTTTCAGTATAATATAACTCAATGCATTCCTCAAAAGGAATCTTTTCCTCAAGGATGATGACATCTTCATGAAACTTTGGATTAACTTGTTCTATGATCCCTTCACTAAGTCACTGTTATATATGCTGCTATTGAACAGCTGTGTCCTGCAGAAGTGGAATGCCTGAGAATAATATATTTGGAAGGCATTGAAAGTCTTCTGTTTTGGAAATAGCTTCATATACCTGACTGACTTGTGCAAGATGTAAAACGCCGAGGGAAACGGATCAAACTTAAGAAGAGGTGGTTATTGGGCTTACCTATCACAAAACATGAAAAAAGAAGATGAAATTGTGATAAGTCAGAGTGCATTTGAAGTTAGCAAATTGCCCCATCAGCATAAATCAAAGCAGTAAAAAAAAATATCACAAACAAAGCAGTGAAAATTCAGGGTAAAAATATCAGATATTTTCAATTTAAATGAATAAAATTTCAGAGACAAGGAAAACAGGACAGCAGAGCTAGATTTACTAAAATGGGAAGACATAATCTTGACATCATAAAGTGATAGCAGAGATGATACAAACATAAACAAAACCCTAATCTCATGTGATATATATTTTGTGATTTTTCATTCAGAAAGGAGGCTGGTAGAGAAAAAAAAAACCTAGAACTCTTGCTGCACATCTTATCCCCAAGCTCTTCACCAAGTTCATCTTCACCTTCTTCCCATCCAACTGTCATAAAACAAACCACCATAGTTAACCATCATAACACGAAAAAACACATAATGAACTGAAAAAGAAAGATTGAAAAAGGAGTTTATCTGCTTTCGGTATTGATAATCTGGTGGCATCGGTGCAACAAGGAGTTTTGCATCATCCAAACTCTTCATCAATATCGTGAGAACCTGTCAGATTCGCTCCAGCTTTGTAAGTATTCCTTTGTCTTTTTCTTTATCTCCATATTTTTAAGCTATTGTCGCTTTGTCGTCTGATGACAAGCCTAAAGAGAGAGGCGGTGGGTTGTTGTGGATAAAAAAAGAACCTCAAAACCTTAGTCCCACACACAACAGAGCAACCTACGAAACCCTCTCTTCATCAAAGTTCACAACATCTTATCCCCATCCGTACCAAAACCCTCGAATCAAAAGCTTCTTCATCATCTTTGAGCTTCAAAACAAACAGAAACACAACCCCTGTTCTTCAACCAACTCACTTTCTTCCTTACAATATGAACATGCAGAAAATCAAACAGAAAACCCAGGAAATCCATCTCCATTTCATCTTCATGACTCATCAGCTCATCTTCAAAACACTACCCTTTTCACAAACGAACCACCAAACCCATCTCCACCGCAGAACCATCGTTCCCAAACCAACAACAACAAGCCATTGAAACCCATTCGCGGTTTTCCATCTCCATATTCTGCTCCTTCACGAACTCATTCAACCTTCTAATCCTTCAAAATCCATCCGCGATTCACCTCCAATCTCCTCATAAACCCATTTTAATCCATCGATAGATCCTAAACAGAAACCATAGAAAGAAAAGAGGAGTTCTTTGAGATAGATGAGAGGAGAGAGTGAGAACACAGAGGAGAAAGGGAATCGAGAAAGTTTTTTTGGTTTTGGATCAGCACTGTGCTGATTTTCTTCGGTGTATTGATGAACTGGGTCTCACGGCCCATGTTTACACCTTTTCTTTTCTTTTTTTAAAAAAAGGAATGCATTATAATTTATTTAATTTTTGTTGTAAATGCTTTGTTTTATAAAATAGTTAGTAGATTATTTTTATATTTAGTTTGTTTAGTAATTACATTTGTATATATGTTCTAAGTTTTGGTTTTCCTTTATGTATATATAAATAATTATTTTGTAAATTCTTTTACTATTTCTCTAGAAATTTTTCATATTAGAGTTTATATTATTTTCATTTCAATTTCTTTTAGAAAGTTTTATACTTTTTATATTTTAGAGATAAATCTCATTTCGCATTTGTTATTGGGCATTTTTCGTCTTTTTGGTCGACGACGAGACCTCCGTAATTCATTATCAGTCAAATTATTGATAAGTAATGTTGGATCTGAGACCACCCCTTTTCTCTCTTCATTACCTGTCCCGACTCGATTCAAAAACTTTGTCAAACAATTTTCAAAATCATTTCTTTGTGTTGAGCTAAAGAGAGGATTGGGTGTAGACCTCTTCTTCTTCGAGTATAGGGATGCCCACTGTAGTGAGGGTGGTCTCGATGCTCGTCTGTCAATACAAAGACGCTTCCCGTCCATTTTCAAATCTCATCTCCTTAAAATATTTCTTTGTATTGAATTAAAGAGAGAGGATTGGGTGTAGACCTCTTCCTCTTCGAGTGTTGGGATGCCCACTGTAGTGAGGGTGGTTTCGACACTCGTCTTTCAATAGGAAGACGCTTCCACCCCTTTTCCTCTTAAAACCTCGGTCCCGTACAGAGCACACTTTCAATAATGAACTAATTTCTCTTTGTATTGAATTAAAAAGAGAGGATTAGGTGTAGACCTCTCCCTCTTCGAATGTTGGGATGCCCACTGTAGTGAGGGTGGTCTTGATATTCGTCTTTCAATACGAAGACACGACTTTATCCACCATCTCGCTTTCACAACTTCCTTCCACAATTTTCACACCTAAAACGTCGGTCCTGTGCCGAGTGCATTTTCAAATCTTTTCACAACAAAAACTTGAATGGTCGTGGAGTGGTTAGGCGTAGGCCTTCTCCTATCCCGAGTGCTGACGTTTACCGTAGGGTTCTCTGTTGCAAAGCATTTACCATTCAAAACCAAAAACATCTTTAATTAGAGGATGAAGTTCTCTTTGCATTGAATTAAAGAGAGAGGATTGGGTGTAGACCTCTTCTTCTCCGAGCGTAGGGATGCCCACTGTAGTGAGGGTGGTTTCGACGCTCGCCTTTCAATACGAAGACGCCTCGTTCGCGACACCTTTTTTATAACAAAAACTTTGAGATAACGAATTGGGTACTACCCGTAGGGGTTACTATCTGAGGACTTGTCTCGCCCCTAAAAAACAATCCAATCAATCAAATGCGACTTCTAGCCCCGCGTGGAGAAAACTAATCAATCTTTCAAAAAGGATATGCTACGTCCGTTCTACCGCAAACAGGTAACGCCTAAGTCTCCAACGAGCGAGCAGCAAAACACCTAACTGCTAGAATGCGCACGATAGCATCATCCATAAAAAACATCAACACACCGTAGGCCGAACTACGGCTGCTCTGATTCTTTATTTTCTCAAGTAAAGATACGTAGGCACAAGGGCCACAATCCTTGCCGAGCATATTCCCCTCATATCTGTAGTTCCCCGAACTACGTCGACTCTGACTTTCTCACATCTATTGAGAATACGTAGGCATAGGACTGCGAAGTCCTACCGAGTCTGTTCTTTCTCTCTTCTTCCCCGTTACCTCTCTTTCTTGTTTCTAACCCTTCTTTTACCCAGTGAAACACACTTCATATAGCATAATATTTTAGCAAATATAATCACACGTCGACAAACAAAAGGTTCCCATCGAGTACGATGGATGCGAGGGGTGCTAATACCTTCCCCTCGCATAACCGGCTTCCGAACTCGTTCTTGGTTGCGAGACCATCTTACCCATTTCTTTCTTAAGGTTTTCTCGATATTTTCCTTTCCCCTCATGGGATAAATAAAGTTCGGTGGCGACTCTTCTGTCTATCTTTTTCGCCTCACCCGTCGTTGCGCGATGCATTTTTCGAGTAGCGACAGCTGGCGACTCTGCTGGGGAGGATTCCTAGCGAGCCAGACCTATTTTGTTTGTCGTGTTTGTGTTTTATTTGCTTTTATTTTTTATTATGTTATGTTCACTAACTGATGGGTTTATGTGGATGGTTTGTGAGATAAGGCTTCCTACCCGAGCTTTCAAGTACACACTAAGATAGGAGGTGGGTTCTTTCTGATTTGCGAGACTTAGGACTCGTTGAGTTGGATCGAATTCCACCGCTCAGATGAGACCCCGTTGGAATGATTATGTCTTACGTGTAGTCGTAATGACGTCTTTATTTCCGACGTGGGAGTCCGCGACTCTGAGGACCTTTGTAGAACCTTATTCCAAAGGTTGCTAGGACATGACTCTGTGTTCATCCTTTGAAGGGATTACCGTCTTACGAGTAGTCGTTATGATGGAAAACTTTCGAGGATTAGTGCACGGGACTTTGTTTAAAAGCCTTTGGAATACCCTCTTATAAACCATTAGACAACCCACCCGATGGGAGAAATGTTTTGTGTTGTTTTGCAGGACCAGTGATCTTGATCTTGAGTTGTGCTCTTTATCATGTGCATTCATAAAACATTGCATTGCATATCATTTCTCGCATATCAAGGGACTTAAGAGACTGTGATTATCTCAGGTATTGGTGAATACAATGACCGATCAAAGAAAGCGAAGCACAAATTCCATCAAGTTTAGAGAACCAAAGCTGGAACTAATTCAAGACATTCTGATTGACGTACCAAAGGCTATCAAGATCAACTTTCAGGGGAAGTATGGGAAATTGCTTGATCTCCTCCATTCTAGGGTCGATACTTGGGCTTTGTTCGCTATGGCTCAGTTCTATGATGCACCTCTCAGATGTTTCACTTTTCAAAACTATCAGTTGGCCCCTACTCTTGAGGAATATTCTCACATTTTGAACATCAAGATTAAGGATCAACCTATATACACAGGCTTGGAAGAAGAACCAAAACCTCCTGCCATTGCTCTTGCTCTACGTATGACTAAAGAGGAAGTCAAAGAGGGTCTAACCAGTAAAGGGGGTGTTCAAGGTTTTCCATTGAAATTTCTGCTAGAAAAGGCTGCTCAATACAAGGTGGATGAAGATTGGGAAAAGTTTGGAATAAGCGTTGCTCTAATGATTTATGGGATTGTCCTCTTTCCAAATGTGGACAATTTCATAGACATCACTGCCATCGTTCTCTTCATGCAGAAGAATCCTATCCCTACACTCCTTGCCGATGTTTATCACTCCATTCATTGGAGGAGTGAAAAGAAGGCGGGAATGATCCAATGCTGCTCTCACCTACTATACAAGTGGTATGTTTCTCATTTACCCAAGAAAGGGCCGTTCATGGAAAACAAGAAGAAATTAAAATGGTCTCAACGCATCATGTCTCTGGAAGCTAGTGATATTGCTTGGTACTCTCCTGAGTACTATGATGTGGAAATCATTTTCAGTTGTGGAGAATTTGGTAATGTACCTTTGATCGGTAGGGCCGGTTGTATTAATTATAACCCAGTCATGGCATTACGTCAGTTGGGCTATGCTATGAAGGGCGAGCCCGAGGCAGAGAAGGTTCAGAGTTTCTTTTTGCTAGCCACATCAGAGGACCCTGCGTTTGTCAGGAGGATTGCTAAGGCTTGGGGTAAGATTCATACAAAGGGGAGGAAGGAGTTAAAAGCGAAGAATTGCGTGGCAAAGGAGCCATACAACCGGTGGTTACTAGCTAGAGTAGCTGAAAGGTCGTTACCATTTCCCTTAGAGCCCTCTATGCAAGAAGCACCTCCTGCTCCCACTCATGTGTCCATAGAAGAATATGAAAAACTGAAGCTAATAGTGGAGAGATTGACTAAGGAGAACCAGGACCTTCAGAATGAAGTCCACCAAGCGAAGGTGGAGAGTGGTCAGTACAAGAGAAAGGTGGAGTTTGAGCAGGATCAAGCAGCTGAAAGTAGCAAGAAGCTAAAATTAGAAACGGATCTGAGAGTCAGGTACCAACAGGGTTACGAAGGGGCTGATGCATCATTAACAACTCTCCGACAACGCTTAAAGGACACCAAAGCTTCTTGTGATAGGGCGTGGCACCTCTTTGAGATAGCCTCTGCCGAAAAGAAGGAAGTACGAGAGAATCTTGAGGCCGATATTGGGGATCTGGAAGAACGACTGAGAAATGCCTTGACCCTAGTGGAAAATGAACGAAGACTCAAAGAAGAGGCATTGAGAGACTCATATGTCACGTCTGACCTGTGGAATAACAAATGTCAAGAATTGGAAACTGCCCAAGAAACAGCCCTTCTGTGGAGGAATCGTTTCGAGGCTTTGCAAAGAGATAGTGCGCAGTGGCTCGAGAAGGAGGCCCAGCTCAATGAGTTGTTGGACACCCATGTGGATTCCATTTGTTATTACCAGTCGACTCTAGATATGTGTCGTGCTAGGTACAACAATCTGGTGGAGCATTGCAACCTCATGATCCGTGATATCCCATGGAGGTTGGAAAGCGCCATTCAAGACCTGGAAGGAAATGATATCCCCCCTTCTGTTCACCACTTTATCCAGCTCTGCGACCAAATGGTTAGGAGGTTCATGTTTGAGACGAAGAAGCTTGAAGAACGTCTCCAAAAGAGAGAATTTTAGTTATTCAGTTATCTTTTGTAGCACGACTTGTAGTTTCGGCTTATTCAGCTTTTGTCTGTATGAATTTTTCTAAAAAAATTAATGAAAGATTGCTTTTTGGTCCAAATTGTGCACTTCTTTATTATTCAGTCATGATTCTATGATACCAATGATAATCACAAGCCTCGAAAGTCTCTCGAGCATTTTGCATACGTTTGCGCATTTTTTTTTTCTTTCTGCATTCCCTACAACCCGATCTTACACACCGCTTACCCCTTTCAGAAAAAGTAAAGCAAGCTGACTTCGCGGCATCGGTATAACACCAGGAATAGCCAGAAGAGAATCATGGACCAGATAGAGCAGGACCAGGCTACTATGAGGAGCGAGATGCTAGGCATGAAAACGCAAATGAATCAACTCATGGAGGTGATTCAGAATATGGCCAGAAGTCAAGAGGAGATGAGACAAGCAGCGGAGAGGAGCGCTAATCAGACTTTGGCTGGTGCAGTTCCCAATGCAAGTGGGGCAATTCCAATTCCTGTTGATGCCACCCCAACCCCTGTTGGGGCAATTCCTACTTCTGCCGGCGCCGTACCTATCAACACCGTCCCTCCGCCAGTCGGTACGACCCATCCTCATGGTACTACGATCCCAACACAAGTCCAGTACGACGATCATGAAGGTTTCTATGAGAATTCAGGTGAAGCGTATGGATCACAGACCGCCGAATTAGAGAAGAAGTTTAATGCTTTACAGGAGATGGTGAAAACATTGCAAGGCCCCGATGTTTTGGGACTGGATGCCGCTGAAATATGTCTTGTACCCGGAGTTAAGATACCTCCAAAGTTTGTAATTCCAACCTTTGAGAAGTACAAGGGTAACAGTTGTCCTAAGACCCACATAAGGTCTTACTGTAGGAAGATGGCCGCCTATTCTGATGACGAGAAGCTGCTAATCCATTTCTTTCAAGATAGCTTAACAGAGGCATCCCTAGAATGGTATATGCACCTTGAACGATCCAACGTGAGAAGCTGGAAAGAGTTGGCAGACGCTTTCGTGAAGCATTATCAGTATAATACTGACATGGCTCCGAATCGTATGCAGCTTCAGAATTTGACTCAGAAGCCAAATGAGTGTTTTAAGGACTTCGCGCAAAGATGGAGGGGAGTAGCTGCAAGGGTACAACCTCCACTGATGGAGAAAGAACTGACAGACCTATTCATGGGCACGCTACAAGGACCGATCTTTGAACGGTTAGCATCCTCAACTTCCACGGTGTTTTCTGAACTTGTTATGGCTGGAGAGAGATTAGAGAGTTTCATGAAGGCGGGAAAAATTCAGAATGCAGGCGGATCTGCAAGCGGGGTCAAGAAGCCTTATCAGGGTTTCGTTAAGAAAAGGGAAGGCGAAGCTAGTGCAGTGTTCACCAATGGAAGGAGAACTCACCAAGGTTATCACCACATTGCTGCCATCGCTCCACAGCAACCACTTTCTATTCCGGCAAATCAGCCTGCGCCTCAGCAAAATCGACAACAACAACCCTATCAACCAAGACAAAATCAGTATCAAGGGCAGAGAAAGCCAGAAAGGAGGCTTGATCCAATTCCGTCCACTTACGCCAAATTGCTTCCGTTCTTGTTAAAAGCAGGCCTCGTTCAACTTAGGGAAATGAAAGATCCTCCAGCTGTTCTCCCCTACGGCTACGATGTAAATGCGAGATGCGAATTCCACTCTGGCGCCCCGGGCCATAGCATCGAGAATTGTAAAGCTTTAAAATACATTGTGCAAAAGCTTATCGACTCCAAAGCGATAAACTTTACCCGAAATACTCCGAACATCAAATCTAACCCAATGCCACCTCACCATTCAACAAACATGATTGAAGGCTCTAAGGGGATCCGATTAATTTCGGATATTGAGAAATTAAGGACCCCACTTTCCACTATTAAGGAGCAACTCTTGTTGAAAAACATTTACCCAGGATGTCCAATTGATTGCCATGTTTGCATGGACGGATCTCAAGGATGCGCTGAGCTGAAGAAGGGCATACAAGGCCTGATTGAGCAGGGTGTATTAGTAGCAGAACAACTATCAAAGATTGAGGAAGTTGCTACTCTTGAAATTCCGTTCGAAACATTGGAGATACCATATGATGATGGATATGAGCTTTGGATCCCAGTTAACAATTCGAACCGCACACCATTGACCATACCGTGCGATGAGGAAGAATGGGACAACGTGTATGGACATACTTCGATCCCACTGCAAATCCCGTATGATCCAGTTCAGATACCTATGTCTCCACCATCAATGAACCAGCTTGTCATTTCGACCCCATCTCCTTTTCCGTACGAAAGCACCAAAGCTGTACCTTGGTTATACGATGAAACTGTTTTTCTCAACGGACAGAAGGTGGCAGAGGAAGATGTATTGGAAGAAAAGAAGACTGTAGGGAACATCGTGGGAACCGGAGGCGTCACTAGAAGTGGTCGAATCTTCGCTCCGACTGCACCTCCTGTCAACAGCAGTGACAATACAAGGAAAGGTACTGCCGTACCGAGCACCAATGAACAGGGGCAGTCATCTAAACAGAAGGGCATCCCAAATGATGAAGCGGAGGAGTTTCTAAGAATCATTCAGAAAAGCGATTACAAAGTGATTGATCAGCTCAATCAGACGCCCTCAAAGATATCCATGCTGTCATTGTTAATGTGTTCAAAGGCCCATCAAGAAGCACTGCTGAAATTCTTGAAGGCAGCCCATGTGCCAGAGGAAATATCAGTAGTACAGTTTGAAGAAGTGGTGGGAAATATTGCATCAGGTCATATTTTGAGCTTTAATGATAGTGAATTACCTCCCGAAGGTAAAAATCATAACAAGGCCTTGCACATTACCATCGAATGTGTGGATGTTGTATTCTCTAGGGTGCTCGTTGACACTGGATCATCGCTGAATGTATTACCCAAAAGCTCGTTGTGCAAGCTGTCAATTGAAGGACTGGTGATGAAGCCGAGTCAAACTATTGTAAAAGCATTTGATGGAGCTAAGAGAACTGTGGTAGGCGAGGTTGACCTCCCGATCAAGATCGGACCTCATACTTTCATCATTACATTTTACGTAATGGATATATACCCCGCTTACAGTTGCCTTCTTGGTCGTCCGTGGATTCATTCCGCAGGCGCTGTAACTTCAACCTTGCATCAAAAGATCAAGTTTATGATTAACAATCAGATGGTCATCATTGAGGGTGAGGAAGATGTTCTTGTGAGCCATCTTGCTTCTTTCCGCTATGTGGAAGTAGGAAATGAGGTGCATGAGACACCGTTTCAAGCTTTTGAAGTGATCAATGTTGAAATGATTTACGAAAAGCCAGCATCTTCAATAGTGACTTGGAAGGACGCAAGGACGGTGATAGAGGAAGGACATCCGCGAGGATGGGGCAGGGTGTTGGAATTGCCCGTCAACAAAAATGGAGATGGTCTAGGCTACAAGCAGAAGAATGCAACTGATAAGGGCAAAGAGCTTGCAACTCCGTTGGTTTTTACTAGTGGAGGCCACCTTGTCGATGGTCAAGTCATGTTTTTGGAAACTGAAGCCGAAGATCATGAAGAGCTGTGTATGGTGTATCCTAGGGCGCCTAATCAAGTCTTGAACAATTGGAGAGTCGTCGAAATCCCCGAAGTTACTCTAATAGACGAGTAATTCCCTTTTATTTTACCTAAAAAAAAATCATATGCTCTGCCCAAGGCATATGGATCATGTTGTAGGGCCTTTTGCTTTTTAAAGCACAACTTATCATCAATAAATAAACTTTCGCATCCAATTACGCTCTCTTTCTTTCATTTTTACTTTTTGCACATAAAATTATCTTTGAAAGACAATGTTTTGTTTTATTTTCCTTTTTTCTGTCAACCTTTCTAAAAATAAAAAAATAATAATAAAGCATGAAGTCATTCATCGTGCAGATCTTCCCTTGCTCCTGCCAATAACGACCCCGCTATGGTCCAATATGACTTTGATAACCCGATCTACCAAGCCGACGAAGACTGCGAGGAAGATTGTGATCTCCCAGAAGAGCTAGCTAGACTATTGAAGCAGGAGTCAAAGGTCATCCAGCCCTACCAAGAAGAGGTCGAAGTCATCAACATGGGAACTGAAGAAGATGCCAAAGAAATCAAGATAGGCGCAGCTTTGGAGTCAGAGATTAAGTCAAAACTGATAATATTGCTTCGAGAGTATGTTGACGTTTTTGCTTGGTCTTACAAAGATATGCCCGGTCTAGATGAAGAGATTGTGATGCACAAACTACCTCTCAAGGAAGGCTGCCCGCCGGTGAAGCAAAAGTTGAGGAGAACAAAGCCAGAGATGTCTTTCAAGATCAAAGAAGAGGTACAAAAGCAATTGGACGCTGGTTTTCTGGCAGTATCCAACTATCCGCAATGGATAGCGAATATTGTCCCAGTACCTAAAAAGGATGGGAAGGTGCGAATGTGTGTAGATTATAGAGACCTTAATAGAGCAAGTCCGAAAGATGACTTCCCTTTGCCACACATTGATGTGCTAGTAGACAACACGGCCCAATTTTCTGTATTCTCATTTATGGATGGCTTTTCTGGATATAACCAGATTAAGATGGCGCCTGAAGATATGGAAAAGACGACTTTCATCACTCCATGGGGAACTTTCTGTTACAAGGTTATGCCATTTGGACTTAAGAACGCAGGCGCAACATATCAGCGAGCAATGGTCACTCTTTTCCATGACATGATACATAAAGAGATTGAGTGTTATGTAGACGATATGATTGCGAAATCCCAGACTGAGGAAGAGCACCTTATCCACTTGGGAAAGCTATTCGCCCGGTTAAGGAAATTCCAGCTGAGACTAAATCCCAACAAATGCACTTTTGGTGTAAGATCTGGTAAATTGCTAGGTTTTATTGTGAGCCAGAAAGGGATTGAAGTCGATCCAGATAAGGTCAAAGCTATCCAGGAGATGCCGGCTCCCAAAACTGAAAAAGAGGTCCGAGGATTCCTTGGGAGGTTGAACTATATCGCCAGGTTCATATCCCATCTAACGGCCACTTGTGAGCCCATCTTCAAATTACTTCGGAAGGATCAAGCCGTGGTATGGAACGATAACTGTCAGAAAGCCTTTGAGAAGATAAAGGAATACCTACAAGAACCGCCGATCTTGATGCCTCTGGCGCCCGGACGACCCCTGATCATGTACCTGACTGTGTTAGAGGGATCCATGGGATGCGTATTGGGACAACATGATGAAACCGGCAGGAAAGAGCATGCAATCTATTACCTCAGCAAAAAGTTTAATGATTGTGAAACGAGATATTCGATGCTCGAGAAGACATGTTGCGCATTGGCTTGGGCGGCAAAACGCTTGAGACAATATATGCTCACCCATACGACTTTGTTGATCTCCAAGATGGATCCTGTCAAATACATATTCGAGAAGCCCGCTCTCACCGGGCGGGTAGCTCGTTGGCAAATGGTGTTAACAGAGTACGACATCCAGTGTGTTACGCAAAAAGCTATCAAGGGGAGTGTGCTCTCTGAATACCTTGCCCACCAACCTATGGACAATTACCAGTCTATACGTTTCGATTTCCCCGACGAAGACGTCATGTTTGCCCGAGATTATGCCACGCCAGACCCAAATGAGGGACCCGAACCAGGATCGCGATGGACGCTCGTGTTCGATGGTGCCGCAAATGCCAAAGGTTGTGGAATTGGGGCAATCATCACTTCTCCAACTGGCTTTCACCTGCCATTCACCGCCAGATTATGCTTTAAGTGTACTAACAACATGGCCGAATATGAAGCTTGTATCTTCGGAATTGAAGCTGCCATTGATAATAGAATCAAGATTCTAGAAGTCTATGGAGATTCCGCGCTGGTCATATGCCAGATTAAAGGGGAGTATGAAACACTGGACCTCAAGTTAATTCCTTACAGAGATCATGTCTTGAAGTTAATCCCGTACTTTGATGAGATCACTTTTCATCACATTCCCAGAGGAGAAAATCAGTTGGCTGACGCTCTAGCAACACTAGCATCTATGTTTCAAGTCAAGTGGGAGAATGAGGCGCCATCCATCCGTTTAGAATATTTGGACGAACCCGCTTATTGCCTAGCGGCCGAGGGAGAAGAAGCTAAAACTGATAGTCACCCTTGGTTCTATGATATCAAGCGATATCTAGAGACACAAGAATATCCAGAAGGCGTAACTATCACTGACAAGAAGTATCTCAGAAAGCTCTCCTCAAAGTTCTTCCTCAGTGGTGACGTGCTATACAAGCGGAATTACGATTCGGTTCTACTCAGATGCGTGGATAAGCACGAGGCAAAGCGTATCATAAATGAAATGCATGAAGGATCTTTTGGGACACATGCTAGTGGTCATACTATGGTTAAAAAGATTTTGAGGGCAGGATACTATTGGATGACGATGGAAACGGATTGTTGTCTCCATGTCCAGTCATGCCACAAGTGCCAAATTTACGCAGACAAGGTCCATACTTCACCACTCCCTCTGAATGTTTTGACTTCGCCTTGGCCCTTCGCTATGTGGGGAATAGATGTAATCGGACGCATCGAGCCAACCGCTTCAAATGGGCACCGTTTTATCTTAGTGGCCATCGATTACTTTACCAAATGGGTAGAAGCGGCATCCTATGCCAACGTCACTAAGCAAGTGGTGACTCGCTTCATCAAAAAAGAGATTATTTGCCGATATGGAATCCCGAACAAGATCATTACAGACAATGGTTCAAACCTCAACAATAAGATGATGAAAGAGTTGTGTGAAAACTTCAAAATTGAACACCACAATTCAACACCTTATCGCCCTAAAATGAACGGAGCTGTTGAGGCGGCAAATAAGAACATTAAGAAAATCGTCCAGAAGATGGTGAAGACTTACAAAGACTGGCACGAGATGTTGCCGTTCGCGTTGCATGGCTACCGCACCTCAGTGCGCACTTCCACAGGGGCAACCCCGTTTTCTCTCGTATATGGCATGGAAGCAGTATTGCCCATTGAAGTAGAGATTCCCTCCTTAAGGATTTTAGCAGACGTCAAGCTAGATGAGGCCGAATGGATACAAGCCAGACTCGACCAACTCAATCTCATCGACGAGAAACGCATGACGGCCATCTGTCATGGACAATTATACCAAAAACGATTGAAAAGGGCCTTTGATAAGAAGGTTCGCCCACGACACATCCAAGCAGGAGATTTGGTGCTAAGGAAAATTCAGCCAACTCACGTCGATCCAAGGGGAAAATGGGCACCAAACTATGAGGGTCCGTATGTAGTAAAGAAGGTTTTCTCCGGAGGGGCCTTGATCCTGTCAACCATGGATGGTGACGATCTCTCATCCCCTGTGAATGCAGATGCAGTTAAAAAATATTATGCCTAAAAGATAGACCCGGTGGACCCAAAAAGAAAATCCACGCAAAAATGGGCGTCCTGGTGGACCATAAAAATGGTTCAGGCAAAATTAGGGACTAGAAAAAAAAAGGAGTATCCTGATAGGCTGAAAACCTGAAAAGGCGGCCTAGGCAAAAGTTAGGGATTCAAAAAGGCAGAACTGCATCTTGAAAAGACGTGTGAATTATTCCTCGTAACCATCAAGCTCTCAACTGAGGAAGATCAATTCGATTCTGGGCTCAAAAGCAAGGCGTGAAGGGTCTTCAGAGACATATGGACCATAGCAGATTTGAAACTTGGCAGGGACCATTTCCAATATTGTCTTAGTTTTTTATTTTCTTTCGAAAGCAGTTACCTCTTTTAGGAATTGCCTCCTTTGTAATTTTCCCATTTATGGGTTTTCATCAATAAAATTACTTTCATCAAAGCTTTTTCTGTTTTATTTACCGTTTGGTTGCAAGTTTCATTTATTTGATGATAGGTTTTGCATATAATGACATTATGGTAAATTAGACTAAGGGATAACTTACCCTCTTGAGATAACTAAAGGGTGACCATGACTCTAAGGAGTACGCAGGAACATCATTCTAAATCTTGTAACAACTTGACTGACAGGGTCGTCAAACCCGGCAGAGCAGGCCATGAGCTGAAAATCTCAACGCATCCAAGTTCTTTATACATCATAAATAGATGATGTCGGGAAGTCAAGCTTATCTTTCACTTTCCCACCACCAAAGTCCGCCATGTCGGCACCTGTATTTCCATTGCCCGTCCGCAATCATACGCATCATACGCATCGCATTCGACATCATAAGCATCTGGCTTCATAAGCATCTTGCATCATATACATACCTATGATTACATCATACTTTCCTCAGCTCTTGCATCACCGCGTGTTAGCATTTGCATTTGCATCTCCATTCGTTATGGAACATCATTATCATCAAGCATTTACATATACGAGATCAGATCCAGGATCAATTTCGAAGATTTTCAAGATCCTAATCAGCCTAGTCAGGGGCATCTTTTCAAGACCATGGTCGTATTGCATGATGTATTGCAACCTCGTGGTTAATCAGACCTTCAAAATCAACATTCAGCCCAGACAGGGGCATCTCCAGTAAATCCATGGGTGATCCCCAGTGAATTGTCTCCAGCAGACTTCGGCGATAAGTGGCAATCTCTTCAGGGAAGCTTATCCATCTTCAGCGATAAGTGGCAATCTCTTCAGGGAAGCTTATCCATCTTCAGCGATAAGTGGCAATCTCTTCAGAGAAGCTTATCCATCTTCAGCGATAAGTGGCAATCTCTTCAGGGAAGCTTATCCATCTTCAGCGATAAGTGGCAATCTCTTCAGAGAAGCTTATCCATCTTCAGCGATAAGTGGCAATCTCTTCAGAGAAGCTTATCCATCTTCAACGATAAGTGGCAATCTCTTCAGAGAAGCTTATCCATCTTCAGCGATAAGTGGCAATCTCTTCAGAGAAGCTTATCCATATTCAGCGATAAGTGGCAATCTCTTCAGAGAAGCTTATCCATCTTCAGCGATAAGTGGCAATCTCTTCAGAGAAGCTTATCCATCTTCAGCGATAAGTGGCAATCTCTTCAGAGAAGCTTATCCATCTTCAGCGATAAGTGGCAATCTCTTCAGAGAAGCTTATCCATCTTCAATGATAAGTGGCAATCTCTTCAGAGAAGCTTATCCATCTTCAGCGATAAGTGGCAATCTCTTCAGAGAAGCTTATCCATCTTCAGTGATAAGTGGCAATCTCTTCAGAGAAGCTTATCCATCTTCAGTGATAAGTGGCAATCTCTTCAGAGAAGCTTATCCATCTTCAGTGATAAGTGGCAATCTCTTGGGAGAAGCTTATCCATCTTCAGTGATAAGTGGCAATCTCTTCAGAGAAGCTTATCCATCTTCAATGATAAGTGGCAATCTCTTCAGAGAAGCTTATCCATCTTCAACGATAAGTGGCAATCTCTTCAGAGAAGCTTATCCATCTTCAGCGATAAGTGGCAATCTCTTCAGAGAAGCTTATCCATCTTCAGTGATAAGTGGCAATCTCTTCAGAGAAGCTTATCCATCTTCAGTGATAAGTGGCAATCTCTTCAGAGAAGCTTATCCATCTTCAGTGATAAGTGGCAATCTCTTCAGAGAAGCTTATCCATCTTCAGTGATAAGTGGCAATCTCTTCAGAGAAGCTTATCCATCTTCAGTGATAAGTGGCAATCTCTTCAGAGAAGCTTATCCATCTTCGGTGATAAGTGGCAATCTCTTCAGAGAAGCTTATCCATCTTCAGTGATAAGTGGCAATCTCTTGGGAGAAGCTTATCCATCTTCAGTGATAAGTGGCAATCTCTTCAGAGAAGCTTATCCATCTTCAGTGATAAGTGGCAATCTCTTCAGAGAAGCTTATCCATCTTCAGTGATAAGTGGCAATCTCTTGGGAGAAGCTTATCCATCTTCAGTGATAAGTGGCAATCTCTTCAGAGAAGCTTATCCCCCTATCATCCTTTTTGGTGTTAAGGTTGATTGTCTTCCGCTCCATCATCCTTTTGGTGATGGGTCTGGCATCCTTTTGGTGTCATGACTAGCGTGCGTTTTCCATTGTCCTTTTGATAATGGATCCCTACATCCTTTTGGCGTTAGGGTTGATTTTGTTTTGCGCCATCATCCTTTTGGTGAGGAGTCTGTCATAGTCATTAATGTCAGATTGTGCAAGTGTGTTTGCTCTATCATCCTTTTGGTGATAGTAGCCGTGTGTGCTTCGTCCCATCATCCATTCGGTGATGGTGACCTTTTGCCAGTTATTTTCAATTTACTCAGAGGTATACTTTATCCAACATTTCAATTCTCGGGCATTCCTTTTCTTTTTAGACAAATTCAGGGTCTTCTTTATATCTAATTGTCTTCTACCTTGAAAGAGTGAATTATGTACTAATTCATCTTACTCGGTCTAAGCAAATAAGATAGGGGCATCTGTCACACCCTAAATTTGTCCTGCATATTACTGGGGTTCAATGGTCAGATGAGTTGATTTTCACGATCAAGGTTATGACATACACAGTTCAGGGTCCAGTTTACCTTCCATTCAGGGTTTTATGCTAGTTCAAGAGGAGGATGGACTAAACTATCAAACTTCATTCCATTATCAATGCTTTATGGTTGGGGATTATCAAAAGTCTGGACGTTTAGGCAATATGTCAAGTCATTTTCAAATCTTGAGTAGGCGTCAGAGGAGAATTCTAACTTGTTATTTGATTCAACACCACTTCGAGATGGAATCATGATTCGGTATTATGTCTCAAAGAATCGATTCAGAATTCCAATATATTCTTGGTCTAATTTTAATAAAGAGTTCAAATTGCTGGAATTCAGTTTTAAGGAAATAATGAAAGCAGGGTAGGAGATTTTTCCGGTTTCAGTTTGGTGACTTCTTCAACAAACTCTTCCATTGTGAGTTTGTCAACTCAAATACGTGTAAACAATGAATCTGATAAGCAAAGTGACCTAGACAAATTTGGCCAAGATGTTTCTGTCAATGATGAAGGGAATACAAATGTTCGTTCTGATTCTAGCCAAATGCATTCTGATGTTGCCAAATCCCATCTTTGTGATAAAGGAGTTGTTTCATCACCTCTTAGTTTAAGTAGCTTGGAATCTGAGTTGACAACTTCCACTGTATCAACCGACGCCAAACCTGTCAATATTTCAGCTTCACAAGTTATTTCAGAAAATATTAGTTTGACATCCTGTGAGATAATGAATAATCCACCTCCTAGTGAATCTGTTTCTATTCATGGACCCACTGGCGACAACGATCCTCAAAGGGTAACTACTGTTGAATCATCTTCTGCCGAGGTAAAAGAAGAAAATGCAATGAAAATAACAGAGGAAACTGGAATATCAGCTCTTGTTGGGTCTTCTGAACAGGAAACTGCTCCTTATCCTCCTGTCAAGGAAATAGAAAAACTTCATCCTTCTGGTACTTCTGGACATCTGATCAGTCACAGTATGCTTGATGTTGGAACTCATGGTGCTGCAATACTTGGTGAACCGCAAAGAACAATAGATGAGAAGGTTACCCAGGAATGCACAAAAGAAATTAGCGTGCCTCCAGTACTATGTGAATCTTTAGAGACACAGAGTGCTGGGGTCACCATTTCTGTTATTAATAACAACAAGGAGATTTTACAGGAGACTTACGACAAGTCATCTCCGAAAGAGTTAGGTGACATTTTACGTGGGAACAAAGATTCCATATCTTCTCCTTTGCCCGACTCTCGTGTTGAGTTACCTGAGACTGGAAGCTTTCCTGCCAGTGGTATTTGCAGTCCCTCTAATACATTCAGAAGCCCTTCTCAAACCGAAAAGGAGGAAAATCAAGGTAAGGCTTCTGCTAGTACATTCAGAAGCCCTTCTCAAACCGATAAGGAGGAAAATCAAGGTAAGGCTTCGGCTAATCAGAATCTCGCGGAATCTGTTTTAAAAAATAGTGGCATACATAATACATTGTCGACTGCCCAAGTTCTAAAGAGGGATACTGTATCTAAAGATGAGAGAAGCCCATCTCCTGAGATAAATGTTGTGGTTGATTTATCCAAAATAAACACAGCAGATTTGGATACAGATGTTAGCAAGAGACAATCAGCCCTTGTCATCACAACCAACAATCCATCAATAGCTTTGGCAGAATCTCCTTCAACTTCTGGGCCAGGATCTTCAAAAACCAAAACTGTAGCAAATGTTTCCCATGGAAGTCCACAGATATCGGATGGAGAAGTGGCTTTTAGTGCTTCTAAAGCTACGCCTAAGCGCAAAGCTAGACAATCATCTAATAAGGCAGCTGGAAAGGAATCTGCTAGAAGAGGAGGTCGTGTGAAAAATGCAAGCCCTGCTATACAGTCTGAAAAAGGTGATATATCATCCAAAGTTTCCCATAGCCCATCTCCTGGTTTCAAACTGATGCATTCAACTGAGGTTCAACAGTATGGGCACGCAGATTCCAATAGTGCAAAGACATTTTCTCTTGTAAATACTTCAACATCATCTAGCCTTCCAGATTTGAACACTTCTGCTTCTTCACCTGTCTTGTTTCATCAGCCTTTCACAGATCTGCAACAAGTACAATTGCGTGCACAGATCTTTGTCTATGGAGCATTGATTCAAGGAACGATACCGGAGGAGGCACATATGATATCAGCTTATGGGGTGACAGACGGTGGAAGGAACATTTGGGAGAATGTTTGGCGTGCCTGCATGGAAAGGCAGCATAGTCAAAAATCTCATCACGTTACCCCAGAAACTCCTCTACATTCACGATCTGTTGCTAGAACACCTGATATGTCAGTTAAGCAAAGTGAACTTCAAGGGAAAGTTACCTCTTCGCCAGCCTGCTGCACAATTGGCAACGCCGTATCGAAGCCAGGCTTCAAAACATTCCCAATAGCTCCAGCAACACGCTGTGTTGTGTCCAAAAAAACCAGAACCTACCACCTGAACCTGATCAATAGTCTGCTCCACTTGGGTGAGAGAAGAAACAATTTGGTCCTTGGAGATTGTAACAGCAGCTCTGGCTTCATTTGGAGGGGTGAAAAGAGCGAATAGTGAAATGGCAGTTTCAGGGGTCTTCACAACAGTCTTTTCAGTATAATATAACTCAATGCATTCCTCAAAAGGAATCTTTTCCTCAAGGATGATGACATCTTCATGAAACTTTGGATTAACTTGTTCTATGATCCCTTCACTAAGTCACTGTTATATATGCTGCTATTGAACAGCTGTGTCCTGCAGAAGTGGAATGCCTGAGAATAATATATTTGGAAGGCATTGAAAGTCTTCTGTTTTGGAAATAGCTTCATATACCTGACTGACTTGTGCAAGATGTAAAACGCCGAGGGAAACGGATCAAACTTAAGAAGAGGTGGTTATTGGGCTTACCTATCACAAAACATGAAAAAAGAAGATGAAATTGTGATAAGTCAGAGTGCATTTGAAGTTAGCAAATTGCCCCATCAGCATAAATCAAAGCAGTAAAAAAAAATATCACAAACAAAGCAGTGAAAATTCAGGGTAAAAATATCAGATATTTTCAATTTAAATGAATAAAATTTCAGAGACAAGGAAAACAGGACAGCAGAGCTAGATTTACTAAAATGGGAAGACATAATCTTGACATCATAAAGTGATAGCAGAGATGATACAAACATAAACAAAACCCTAATCTCATGTGATATATATTTTGTGATTTTTCATTCAGAAAGGAGGCTGGTAGAGAAAAAAAAACCTAGAACTCTTGCTGCACATCTTATCCCCAAGCTCTTCACCAAGTTCATCTTCACCTTCTTCCCATCCAACTGTCATAAAACAAACCACCATAGTTAACCATCATAACACGAAAAAACACATAATGAACTGAAAAAGAAAGATTGAAAAAGGAGTTTATCTGCTTTCGGTATTGATAATCTGGTGGCATCGGTGCAACAAGGAGTTTTGCATCATCCAAACTCTTCATCAATATCGTGAGAACCTGTCGGATTCGCTCCAGCTTTGTAAGTATTCCTTTGTCTTTTTCTTTATCTCCATATTTTTAAGCTATTGTCGCTTTGTCGTCTGATGACAAGCCTAAAGAGAGAGGCGGTGGGTTGTTGTGGATAAAAAAAGAACCTCAAAACCTTAGTCCCACACACAACAGAGCAACCTACGAAACCCTCTCTTCATCAAAGTTCACAACATCTTATCCCCATCCGTACCAAAACCCTCGAATCAAAAGCTTCTTCATCATCTTTGAGCTTCAAAACAAACAGAAACACAACCCCTGTTCTTCAACCAACTCACTTTCTTACTTACAATATGAACATGCAGAAAATCAAACAGAAAACCCAGGAAATCCATCTCCATTTCATCTTCATGACTCATCAGCTCATCTTCAAAACACTACCCTTTTCACAAACGAACCACCAAACCCATCTCCACCGCAGAACCATCGTTCCCAAACCAACAACAACAAGCCATTGAAACCCATTCGCGGTTTTCCATCTCCATATTCTGCTCCTTCACGAACTCATTCAACCTTCTAATCCTTCAAAATCCATCCGCGATTCACCTCCAATCTCCTCATAAACCCATTTTAATCCATCGATAGATCCTAAACAGAAACCATAGAAAGAAAAGAGGAGTTCTTTGAGATAGATGAGAGGAGAGAGTGAGAACACAGAGGAGAAAGGGAATCGAGAAAGTTTTTTTGGTTTTGGATCAGCACTGTGCTGATTTTCTTCGGTGTATTGATGAACTGGGTCTCACGGCCCATGTTTACACCTTTTCTTTTCTTTTTTTTAAAAAAAGGAATGCATTATAATTTATTTAATTTTTGTTGTAAATGCTTTGTTTTATAAAATAGTTAGTAGATTATTTTTATATTTAGTTTGTTTAGTAATTACATTTGTATATATGTTCTAAGTTTTGGTTTTCCTTTATGTATATATAAATAATTATTTTGTAAATTCTTTTACTATTTCTCTAGAAATTTTTCATATTAGAGTTTATATTATTTTCATTTCAATTTCTTTTAGAAAGTTTTATACTTTTTATATTTTAGAGATAAATCTCATTTCGCATTTGTTATTGGGCATTTTTCGTCTTTTTGGTCGACGACGAGACCTCCGTAATTCATTATCAGTCAAATTATTGATAAGTAATGTTGGATCTGAGACCACCCCTTTTCTCTCTTCATTACCTGTCCCGACTCGATTCAAAAACTTTGTCAAACAATTTTCAAAATCATTTCTTTGTGTTGAGCTAAAGAGAGGATTGGGTGTAGACCTCTTCTTCTTCGAGCATAGGGATGCCCACTGTAGTGAGGGTGGTCTCGATGCTCGTCTGTCAATACAAAGACGCTTCCCGTCCATTTTCAAATCTCATCTCCTTAAAATATTTCTTTGTATTGAATTAAAGAGAGAGGATTGGGTGTAGACCTCTTCCTCTTCGAGTGTTGGGATGCCCACTGTAGTGAGGGTGGTTTCGACACTCGTCTTTCAATACGAAGACGCTTCCACCCCTTTTCCTCTTAAAACCTCGGTCCCGTACAGAGCACACTTTCAATAATGAACTAATTTCTCTTTGTATTGAATTAAAAAGAGAGGATTAGGTGTAGACCTCTCCCTCTCCGAATGTTGGGATGCCCACTGTAGTGAGGGTGGTCTTGATATTCGTCTTTCAATACGAAGACACGACTTTATCCACCATCTCGCTTTCACAACTTCCTTCCACAATTTTCACACCTAAAACGTCGGTCCTGTGCCGAGTGCATTTTCAAATCTTTTCACAACAAAAACTTGAATGGTCGTGGAGTGGTTAGGCGTAGGCCTTCTCCTATCCCGAGTGCTGACGTTTACCGTAGGGTTCTCTGTTGCAAAGCATTTACCATTCAAAACCAAAAACATCTTTAATTAGAGGATGAAGTTCTCTTTGCATTGAATTAAAGAGAGAGGATTGGGTGTAGACCTCTTCTTCTCCGAGCGTAGGGATGCCCACTGTAGTGAGGGTGGTTTCGACGCTCGCCTTTCAATACGAAGACGCCTCGTTCGCGACACCTTTTTTATAACAAAAACTTTGAGATAACGAATTGGGTACTACCCGTAGGGGTTACTATCTGAGGACTTGTCTCGCCCCTAAAAAACAATCCAATCAATCAAATGCGACTTCTAGCCCTGCGTGGCGAAAACTAATCAATCTTTCAAAAAGGATATGCTACGTCCGTTCTACCGCAAACAGGTAACGCCTAAGTCTCCAACGAGCGAGCAGCAAAACACCTAACTGCTAGAATGCGCACGATAGCATCATCCATAAAAAACATCAACACACCGTAGGCCGAACTACGGCTGCTCTGATTCTTTATTTTCTCAAGTAAAGATACGTAGGCACAAGGGCCACAATCCTTGCCGAGCATATTCCCCTCATATCTGTAGTTCCCCGAACTACGTCGACTCTGACTTTCTCACATCTATTGAGAATACGTAGGCATAGGACTGCGAAGTCCTACCGAGTCTGTTCTTTCTCTCTTCTTCCCCGTTACCTCTCTTTCTTGTTTCTAACCCTTCTTTTACCCAGTGAAACACACTTCATATAGCATAATATTTTAGCAAATATAATCACACGTCGACAAACAAAAGGTTCCCATCGAGTACGATGGATGCGAGGGGTGCTAATACCTTCCCCTCGCATAACCGGCTTCCGAACTCGTTCTTGGTTGCGAGACCATCTTACCCATTTCTTTCTTAAGGTTTTCTCGATATTTTCCTTTCCCCTCATGGGATAAATAAAGTTCGGTGGCGACTCTTCTGTCTATCTTTTTCGCCTCACCCGTCGTTGCGCGATGCATTTTTCAAGTAGCGACAGCAGTGAGTTGATGCTTATTAAGAGTGTAATGTTGAATTTCAATTACCTAGTGGAGAACTTCCACTGAGCCTTCAAATGGCGCTCAAGATTGAAGGTAATTGCCCAGAATCATTCACTGAACTTCACTGAAGCTTTCTCAATTCACAATTTCTCTTGAAACAGCCTCAATCTCCAAATTCGAAATTTGAATTTTCAACACTTTTCGAAAACTGAACTTGATGAATTTGGCTCCAATTTTCACTTCTGAGGGTTTGTGAAGGTTCAAAACATTATATATGATGGATCTTGATGATAATTAGGCCCAATCTCAGCCTCTAACAGTCCAATCAAAAATTCAAAGAATTGAGTTTTTTTCAAGTTTCATGTACACGAAAATGCACTAATTTTGGCTCCAAAATGGTTGAAACAGCTTGCTGGTACCTCATGGAGCATGAATGGTCAGGATTGGAGCCTTGTTTGATCTCAATGGCTCATGTTGATTGTGTAACTTCATAGTGAAGAAACCTTGAAAATGGCTCACTTACACACCTCATATTCAAAATGTAAAATTTCCAAAGTGTTCAAAATGAAGTTTGCACTCAAAAAGTGCCCTTACTTGCACTAAATTGATTAAAAATGAAATAATTCAAATTTTGCCCTTTTAATCATTCTTCCATGAAAATTGTCAAATCCAATCTTCATTCCAAGCATAAACCATGACTTCTCAATGTTTGACTAAGCAAATAACACCATATGGAACAAGTTTGATGTTTGAAAAATCTTCATTTGAAGTGTGCAAGTTGGTGAAATGGACCTATAATTTTATGACCTGTAATCTTACTTTCCCAAAATATCCATAACTTGTAACCCTCATAACTCGAGTTCTATAAATCAGATGAAAGACTTCTAGTACATTTTAGAAAGCTAACACCACGATCTAGAACTTTCATGTTGGCCAAAAGTTGAGGAGAAACATCCTTCTAGGTCAAAAATGGCTCGGACATTGGTTGACTTTTGTTGACCAAAATCACATCCCTCTGATGACCTGTAACTTGTCTGGATCATAACTTGAGTTCTATAAATCCAATCAAGGACTTCTAGTATTCAAATTAAAGCTAAGAACATACTCTACAAGTTCCATGTTGGTCAAAAGTTTAGATGAAACTTGTATCTTGAGATAGGTGGTCTTGAAGTCAAGCACTAAATAGGGGATTTTACCCTGAGAACCCTAATTTAGTAACTTCTCACACACTTGATCCTTGATGAATTGAACTTGAAATAACATCTCATATATCCTAAAACAACATCCCATGACCATAGAGACTTTGAATTGAGTTTTAATCTCCTTCAATTGCACAGTTGACTGAAGACTAGCCAGATGAAACCCTAACTGCAACACTTTCAACTGCAACTCTTCACACTTGGTATACACACTTGGATGAGCTCCACAATGACCTTAAAGGCACTCAATGAGCTCTCTCAACATCTTATATTCATAACCATGAATCCCAATCCTCTGATGATCTTCAATTGGCCTCCAAATTAGGAGTTGATCCATATACATCCATCCTTTCTTTCACAAGACCAATGTCCATTTCCTGATTGCTTGATGACCATCCAAACTTGAGTAAACCCCTTGCTTAGGCTCAACCCTCTGGGGAGACTCCTCTTGCTATGCACAAGCTCTTGATCCTTTGTTCAATGCAACATGCTATGCAATGCAAATGCTAGAAAGAAATGAAATGAAACATAAACCAAGTTAAGAAAAGGTTGGGCAAATTTTGGGGTGCAACACTATGTTATGCCCAAGGCGTAGTGACCCAATCTGTGGGGCCCTCTTGTTATTTGCACTTTATCATAAATAAAGGACATTTTTTACATTCAAATATTGTGATCCCTGTTTTCCTTTTTCTCGTCTTTGCATTTATTAAACAGAAAAATGGCAATGTGTTTTGTTTGTTGTATCGCATAATAAACATAAACATCATCATGCAGGTCTTTTCTATCAGATACCATCGATTTAAATTCAGCTATGGCTTCATATGAATTTGACAATCCCATTTATCAAGTTGTAGAAGAGACTGATGAAAACTGTGAACTACCAGAAGAGTTAGCCAGACTTCTCAAGTAGGAGGAAAGGGTCATTGTGCCTCATCAGGAGGATATTGAAGTTATCAATTTGGGTACCGAAGACGACAAGAAAGAGGTTAGAGTTAGGGCTGCATTTGGAAGATGCTATCAAGAGAAGATTGGTTGAAATGTTCCGTGAGTATAAGGATATCTTCGCTTGGTCTTACCAAGACATGCCTGGGCTGGATATAGATATTGTGGTACACTAGTTGCCTTCAGAGAAGAATGTCCGCCAGTCAAGCAAAAGTTGAGATGGACGTGGCCTGACATGGCATTTAAGATCAAAGAAGATGTTCATAAGCAGTTGAATGCTGGTTTTCATGTTGTCACAAATTACCCTCTATGGGTCGCTAATATTGTTCCTGTTCCTAAGAAAGATGGAAAGGTCGGGATGTGTGTCGACTACAGAGATCTGAATAAAGCGAGCCCGAAAGACGATTTCCTGCTCCCACACATTGATGTGTTGGTTGATAACACCGCTCGATATTCCATTTTTCCTTCATGGATGGCTTCTCTGGGTATAACCAAATCAAGATGGCCCTAGAGGACCTGGAGAAAACTACTCTCATTACACCATGGGGGACTTTTTGCTATAAGGTGATGCCCTTTGGATTGGAGATGTCGGGGCAACCTATCAGCAGGAAATGGTGACTCTTTTTCATGATATGATTCACCATGAGATCGAGGTATATGTTTATGACATGATTGTGAAGTCACAGACGGAGGAGGACATCTGGTCGATCTTCTGAAATTGTTTGAAAGGTTAAGGAAGTTCAAGCTGAGGCTGAATCCTAACAAGTGCACCTTCGGGGTGAGATCTGGAAAGTTATTGGGGTTCATTGTCAGTGAAAGGGGTATTGAGGTAGATTTTGCCAAAATAAAAGCTATACAAGAAATGCTTGAGCTGGGAACGGAAAAAGAGGTTCGTGGTTTCTTGGGGAGATTGAACTACATCGCAAGGTTCATATCTTATCTTACAGCCACTTGTGAACCAATATTCAAATTGTTAAGAAAAGATCAAACGATCAAGTAGAATGAAAATTTCCAGAAGGCATTTGAAAGAATAAAGGAGTATCTGCAAGAATCTTCAATACTCATGCCTCCAGTTGTAGGGAGACCTCTGATCATGTATCTCACGGTTCTTGAGAATTCAATGGGATATGTGCTCGGTCAACAAGACGAGTCAAGTAGAAAAGAGCACGCTATCTACTACCTGAAAAAAACGTTCACTGATTGTGAGTCGAGATACTCAATGCTGGAAAAAGACATGTTGTGCACTTGCTTGGACTGCTAAGCGTTTGAGACAGTACATGTTAAACCACACAACCCTGCTGGTTTTGAAGATGGATCCGATCAAGTATGTATTTGAAAAACAAGCACTCTCCAGAAGGATTTCCCAATGGAAAATGGTTTTAATAGAATAGGATATTCAGTATGTTTCCCAGAAAGCCATAAAGAGAAGCGTTCTATAAGGATATCTGGCTGAACAGCCGATTGAGGATTACCAACCGATGAAGTTTGATTTTCCAGATGAAGACGTCATGTTTTTGAAGATGAAAGACTGTGATGAACCTTGATTGACAATTAAGGCATGAGGAGGATTACCTTCATGATTTTCCATGTGTAACTTTCAATGTATTTAAGGTCAATTTAAGATTTAAGGGTTTTGAGGGTGGATATGAGAATTAGTGATCTTTGGCCTTCGTGGCCTAAATCTATTATTGTGAATCTAACCGTAGAATTCATTGGGGAAAAGGGAAAGTTAGGCCTTCGTGGCCAAAACCATGATTTGTTATTTGTCTAACCCTAAAGGGATAAGAATATTAGATAGTGAGTAACTCTAATGCCTGCATGGTAATTGTAAGGGATTTGTGATTTAGGGCATGAATATGATACGAGATTGGCCTAATGAACCGTAGATTTTGTGCCTTTATCACCGTAAGACCTTAGAGATGATTTAGGGATGTTTTTGGGGCATTGGGGAAGTGAATCGTGTGGACTTTTGGGTTGAATTAAGTTCTGGTGCGTAACAGAATTTGTTGTCATCGCATTGTTCGCCTAGCGAAGAATGCTTCGCACAGCGAACAATGTTGTTCCCAGACTCGCCTAGCGAAGAATCCTTCGCAAAATGAAGAAACTCGTCCCAGACTCGCCTAGCAAACATGCCAGCGAACATAACCGAGTTTGCGAATGTTGATTGTGTGCAGCGATGCCTTGATATTTGATTCTGTGATTTCTATGATGAATTAGCATGAGTATAACTAGGAATTCCATGTGATTAATATGTGATAATATGATGATTACCCTGAGTATAATTATGAATTCTATGTGATTAATATGTGATAATATGATGAATTAACATGAGTATGACTGTGAATTCTATGTGATGTGTATATTACGATGATGATGATTTTGATGGTGATGATTATTATGATGAGCTATAATGATATGATGTATGACGATGATTATTATGATGAGCTATGATGACATGATATATGATGGTGATTATTATGATGAGCTATGTTGATATGATTTTGATGATGATGAATGATGATGAACCTATGATGTTATTATGAGTATGATTTGTGACGTGTGCATCATGCGTTCATGGGCATCCGGACTTTGGTTCAGGACCTCAATTACTTTGGCTTCAATCTCATTGTGCGGATGTGAAGTGTTTTGATGTGCTCCGGTTCTCCAGTAGAATCGATCCTATTGATGAAGATCTATAGAGGGTTGATGGCCTAGTGTCCATCACACTATGATGATTGGTACCACATGTATTGAGTCTTGTTGCATTTTCATTTATGAGTGATTTGGAATAATTTATGATGTTGTGGCCTTAGAGGCCTATTGATGAATATGATGATATTGAATATGACTATGACGCCATTTTATATGTTGATTTTCATACATTGATTATTATGAATCGTTTTACTCACCCTGCCTGTTTGAATGTTACCTTCACGTGGCTAACGTGCAGATGACCAGGCTTAGCCGTGGATGCCGATGAGGACTTTTGAAATTTTGAGTTGTTGGCCTTTGGTAAACTTAGAAAGTCTTGCTCTGATAGTGTAACATCGGGTTGGGGTCTTTGAGTCGAGCTATGCTTTATTGAGTTATTTTGATTTCCTTTCCATATAAGGAAAACTTTGGAATATGCCTTGTGAGTTCCGATGCCTTTGAGCAAATTTTGATATCTTTTGGGAAAACCTGTTATACACGGAGCATTGACTTATTTTGAGCTTTGAGAAATGTACGCCCTTTGAGGTGATTTATTATTGAGTTTAACATTGTACTCTGATGACTTTGATTAAATGTGCCTTTTAATTGTGGGGTAGAAAAGGGTGTTACACAAATGGTATCAGAGCCAGACCTTTCCTAGTACGATGTGGTTCGGGGACGAACCAAGCGGAAGCTGGTGGGCATGTAACACCCAAGGCCGAAGAGGGCGGAGAGTGGTTACATGTAACACCCGAGGGCGAGGGAATGGTTGTCGATGCATGAGGCATGACAATGAGACACTCCTAGCAGCTTCTAGGGGAAAACCGAATTCACATCAGAATGAGAGGGATCTTGAGGCTGTGTAGGTATGGGACTGCATGGCTGAATGAAGGCTTATAAGGATTAATTGGTATTATCTATACCAACAAGATGCATCTTCTTTCAGTAGCCCGTTTATAAGAACTCCATAGTAAAGTGTGCTTGACTTGGAGAAATTTAGGGATGGGTGACCTTCTGGGAAGTTTTTTGGAAAGCATGTGAGTGAGGAAAAAGCATGCTGAAAAGACCCGTGTTGGTTTTTGGGGTCAGTCGGTAATCCTGAAAGCAATATGAGGCATTACATCATACGTCTTGATAGACCCGCTTTTATGTTTGCAATTGAGAAGGTATCAGATGGAAAGCTTTGGTATTTTGATATCAAGCATTTTCTCAAGGCTCAAGAGTACCCATCTGGGGCATCCAACAAAGATAAGAAGACTCTGAGGAGGTTAGCCGGTAATTTCTATCTGAACAAAGATGAGGTGCAATACAGGAGAAACTTTGACATGGTCTTATTGCACTGTGTTGACGAACATGAAGCAAACATGTTGATGGAGGAAGTCCACGAGGGTTCTTTGGGTACTCATGTCGGTGGGCATGCAATGGCCAGAAAACTGCTGAGAGCTAGGTATTACTGGATTACTATAGAATCCGATTTCTTCAAATACGCAAGAAAATTCCATGAATGCCAAATTTATGCTGATAAGGTGCATGTGTCACCGACTCCTCTGAATGTGTTAACATCTCCTTGGCCCTTTGCTATGTGGGGAATCAATATGATCAAAAATATTGAGTCAACTGCTTCCAATGGTCATCGGTTTATTCTGGTTGCAATTTATTACTTCACGAAGTGGGTAGAAGCAGCTTCCTTTGCCAATGTCACGAAACAGGTGGTTGCCCGATTCATAAAGAATGACATCATTTATCATTATGGAATGCCGGAGAGAATCATTATTGATAATGGTTCAAATTTGAATAACAAGATGATGAAGGAACTGTGCCAGAGTTTCAAGATTGAGCATCACAACTCTTTTCCATATCGTCTGAAGATAAATGGCGTTCTTGAGGCAGCTAAGAAGAATATCAAGATGATTGTGCAAAAGATGGTTGTAACAAGAATATCAAGACTTATAATACATTTTGGAAATCTAAGACCAAGATCTACAACTTTCATGTTGGCCCAAAGTTGAGGAGAAACATCCTTCTAGGTCAAAAATGGCTTGGAAGTTGGTTGACTTTTGTTGACCAAAATCACATCCCTTTGATGACCTGTAACTTGTCTGGATCATAACTTGAGTTCTATAAATCCAATAAAGGACTTCTAGTACTCAAATTAAAGCTAAGAACATACTCTACAAGTTCCATGTTGGTCAAAAGTTGAGATGAAACTTGTATCTTGAGATAAGTGGTCTTGAAGTTAAGCACTAAATAGGGGATTTTACCCTAAGAACCCTAATTTAGTAACTTCTCACACACTTGATCCTTGATGAATTGAACTTGAAATAACATCTCATATATCCTAACACAACATCCCATGACCATAGAGACTTTGAATTGAGTTTTAATCTCCTTCAATTGCATAGTTGACTGAAGACTAGCCAGATGAAACCCTAATTGCAACACTTTCAACTACAACTCTTCACACTTGGTATACACACTTGGATGAGCTCCACAATGACCTTCAAGGCACTCAATGAGCTCTCTCAACATCTTATATTCATAACCATGAATCCCAATCCTCTAATGATTTTTCATTGGCCTCCAAATTAGGAGTTGATCCACATACATCCATCCTTTCTTTCATAAGACCAATGTCCATTTCCTGATGACTTGATGACCATCCAAACTTGAGTAAAACCCCTTGCTTAGGATCAACCCTCTGAGGAGATTCCTCTTGCTATGCACAAGCTCTTGATCCCTTGTTCAATGCAACATGCTATGCAATGCAAATGCTAGAAAGAAATAAAATGAAACATAAACCAAGTTAAGAAAAGGTTGGACAAATTTTGGGGTGCAACAGCTGCCCCTATTCAAACGACTTGGACCTGAAGGAGTGAAAAGAGAACGGCTTTCACGCAATCAAGGTAGAAGACGGTTGAATATCAAAGAACCCGAAAATTTTCCAACCGCAGAAATAAAACTGCAAACCCTCCTGGGGTACCAGCTCCGATTACAAACACATTCCACTGGGGAAAAGAGAAACTTAACGAGTAACTCTGCTTGGGAAAACCAATAATGACACACAGTCTGCAGAGCATATGACCTCGCCGTCAATTATCTACATTAAATTCTTCTGACATCGCCGTCAGGCACCTGACCTCGCCGTCAGTCATGGACGTTAAGTCTATAATAACATTTGACCTCGCCGTCAAACCTCTACTTCATGTCAGTAGAATAGCTAACATCTCCGTTAGACCGCTGTTAGATAGGACAAGTATAAAATCACAAGATACAATTCTGTGACATCGCCGCCAGTCATTCAAAGAAAATCCACCTGGTAAATCACACCTGACCTCGCCATCAGTTAAAATAAAGCATCTGACATCGCCGTCGGACCATCACAAAGTTGATTAAACCAATGACATTGTCGTCAATAACCAAAACAATTGACATCGCCGCTGGTAAACTATAACATCTGACATCGCCGCCAGAAAAGCATCCAACATCGCTGCTGCGAAACCCAAATACTTGACATCGCCGCCAGAAATAACCCTCCAACATCGCCGCTGGAAAAACAAAAATATCTGACATCGTCGTTAGCAATAAACCTCCAACATCGCCGCTGGAAAACCAAATTTCCTGACATCGCCGTCAGTAACAAACATCTAACATTGCCGCAGGTAAACTCAAAGATATCACCTGACATCCCCGTCAGAAATAAACCTCCAACATCGCCGCTGGGAAAACACATCATCCGACATCGCCGCCAGAAACAAATATTACCTGACATCGCTGTTAGAAAACCAACATTACCTGACATCGCCATCAGAAATAAACATTACCTGACATCGCCGTCAGAAAACCAACATCAACTGACATCGCCGTCAGACACAAATCTAGTAAGAGAATCCTGACATCGCCGTCAGCAACCATAAATCCAATAAACATCTGACATCGCTGCCAGCTTACTACAATCTGATAAAATAATCTGACCTCGCCGCCAGCTAACCATAATTCTGAGAAACCCCCCGACATCGCCGTCAAGTACCTTTGAGGATAAAGAATTTTGACATCGCCGCCAGACAACCACAATGATAATAAACATCTGACATCGCCGCCAGACAAACATAAAACTGATAAGCATCCAACATCGCCGTCGGATAACCCTATTCTGGGAATCTTCTGACATCGTCGCCAGACCTTCGCTAAATAAAAGCGAGCAACAAAATCCACATGAAGTTAAGATCACCCACTGATAATGATCATAGAGAAACTCCGTTGAGGAAATAGCATGAATTGGGGTTTAGCCACCACGCGGGCAAAGACCCATCACCTGCAAGATACACTTGAAACAAAGAGATAACAACCTGGCTTATATTTCACATGCATATGTTTGAAAATGGCATAATTCTCCATACGAAATGGAAATGCTACGCGTTTGGGTAGATGATATGCACGCATGCAGATGCACCAGAACTGAATCAGCAAAACGAATGCTAGAGAGACAAAAACCATCCTGATAGGGCAAGAAAAATAACCTTGTTGAGGGAATCAACAATTCTGCCGGGGAATAGAGCGCAAACTTGCTCATGCCAATAACAATTGGACTTATGCAGAGGAACAACCCTTACTGGCCTTCTGCAAGGAATATACTGACGTGACAACATTCTTCTGTCCTGCTGAGGAAGAGAGAAAAACACTGTTGAGAAAACCATCCCTTTCAACTCGCTGGGGATTGCTCTGCCGAGGAGCAGATCTAACCAGGCTGCAAAATATTCTGTGGGGAGAAAAATCCAAACACGACTCGCTGGGGAGTATCTACAAGCATGCACCTTGCGAGGATTAAATGTAACAACTCTACTGGGGATAGGACAGACTTCATCCAACTTCTTTGCCCCAAGGGTAACGACCCTGCAAAACCGAACAAACAGACAAGATATCCTACGCAAACGGAATCATATTAGTCATCATTCGTGACGTTGTTCAATTAATTCAAAGTTTTAACAATTATTGGCCAAGGCCTGCAAGTTTATGCTAGCACAAGTTTATCATAACATTGGGCGTTTTCACAAACAAAACAGTAAAAGTTAAAACAAAGCACATAGATCAAGTACTGAATAGTATATGTTTATTGATGAAGGGCTTGTAAATAGGCAAAGTTTTACAATAGATGCAACTCCTGAAAAGAGGAAACTGCACAAAACAAAATACAGATATGTACAGAAATATACAAGAGTGTACAAAAATGTCGGCAACGTGGCACAAACAAACACCATGAGCTGATCCCTCTATGACTCGCCTGACTCTAACGCTTTCCCGACGCTTCGTCTTAAGAAGAGATTGATTCAGATGAACACAACCCTCAGGTTCTCCCAATCCACTAAGCAATGAAGTTCACACGCAGAAAGCAGTCATTTGCTTCTCAATCCCTAACTTTTGCCTGAACCGCCCTTTTCGGGTTTTCGATTCACCGGGATACCCATTTTTGCCAAAGTCGCCTTTCCAGGTTTTCGACTTTGCGGGTTTACATCTTTTCATTTTTATCCCTAATTTTTGCCCGAACCTCTTTTCCTTTTTTATGGTTCACCGGGATCCCCCATTTTTTCCTGAACGTTTCTTTTTGTGTCCAGTGGGTCTCTTTTAAGCAAAGTATTTTTTAACTGCATCTACGTTCATAGGGGATGCAAAATCTTCACCATCCATGGTGGCTAACAACAAGGCTCCTCCATAGAAAACCTTTCGTATGACATATGGACCTTCATAATTGGGAGTCCATTTGCCCCTGTGATCTGATTGTGGTGGGAGAATCTTTTTCAACACAAGATCGCCCGTCTGAAAGCTTTAAGGGTGCACCTTCTTATCATAAGCTTTCTTCATTCGACTCTGGTACAAACGACCATATGCAATTGACGCTAGCCTCTTTTCATCCATCAGACTAAGCTGATTCAAATGATTCTGTATCCATTCTGCCTCATCAAGTTTGACGTCGACCAAAACTCTTAAAGAAGGAATCTCGACCTCCAGCGGTAGGATAGCTTCCATACCGTACACTAGCGAGAAAGAAGTTGCCCCAGTTGATGTGCGTACCGAGATACGATAACCGTGCAAGGAGAAAGGTAACATTTCATGCCAATCTTTGTAAGTGACAACCATCTTCTGCACTACCTTTTTGATATTCTTATTGGTCGCCTCAACAACACCATTCATCTTCGGCCGATAGGGCGATGAGTTGTGATGTTCAATCTTGAAGTTCTGGCATAACTCCTTCATCATTTTGTTGTTCAGATTCTAACCATTATCAGTAATGATTCACTCAGGAATTCCATATCTGCAAATGATGTCCTTCTTTATGAATCTTGCTACCACTTGTTTGGTTACATTAGCGTACGAAGCTGCTTCAACCCACTTGGTGAAGTAGTCGATGGCTACTAAGATGAAACGATGACTGTTGGATGCGGTGGGCTCGATCTTACCAATCATATCAATGCCCCACATGGAGAAAGGCCACGGGGACGCCATTATATTCAATGGGCACGGCGGCACATGTATCTTATCAGCATAAATCTGGCATTTATGGCATTTCTTTGCAAATTTGAAGCAATCTGACTCCATAGTTAGCCAATAATACCCTGCTCGTAACAACTTTCGAGACATGGCACGTCCGCCGGCATGCGTACCAAAAGTACCCTCGTGGACTTCTTCCATAAGCAACGATGCTTCTTTCTAATCCACACACCTCAACAACACCAAATCATGATTCCTTCTATAAAGTACACCATCTGGGTTTAGGTAAAAGTTGTCAGACAACCTCCTCAGCGTCTTCTTATCTTGGGTCGAAGCCCCTGGTGGATACTCTTCCCTCTTGAGGAAGTTCTGTATATTGTAAAACCATGGCTTGCCATCAGCAGCCTCTTCAATGGCAAATACGAAAGCAGGTCTGTCCAAGCGAGAAATGATAATTCTAGGAGCCTCATTCCAGAAGTTTACTTTGTACATCAAAGATAGCGTTGCCAAAGCATCAGCCATCTGATTCTCCGCTCTTGGTACATGGTGGAAGTCTATACGATCGAAAAATGGTAACAACCTCCTTGCATAATCTCTGTAAGGAATCAAATTCGGTTGACGAGTTTCTCATTCTCCTTTGATCTGATTAACCACTAGCGTTGAATCACCATATACATTGAGATTCTTGATCCTCAAATCAATAGCTTCTTCTAGACCCATGATACATGCTTCGTACTCAACTTCATTGTTGGTGACTGGGAATGTCAATCTGGCAGTGAACGGGATGTGGGTACCATGAGGAGTTGTAATAATTTCCCCAATTCCACTACCATAAGAATTGACAGCACCATCGAATATCATTTGCCATTGAGAATCCTTCTCTGGACCTTCACTGTGCAGCGGTTCTTCATAATCTTTCGCTTTGAGAAACATGATATCCTCGTCAGGAAATTCAAACTTCATCGGTTGATAATCTTCGATTGGCTGCTCCGCAAGGTATTATGACAGAACACTTCCTTTGATGGCTTTCTGAGAAACATACTGGATGTCGTACTCTGTCAGTACCATTTTCCATCTAGAAATTCTTCCTGAAAGCGCTTGCTTCTCGAAGACATACTTAATCGGATCCATCTTCGAAATCAACATGGTTGTGTGATTGAGCATATACTGCCTCAGACGTTTGGCAGCCCAGGCGAGTGCACAACACATCTTTTCGAGCATTGAGTAACGGGACTCACAATCTGTGAACTTTTTACTTAAGTAATAAATCGCATGCTCCTTTCTTCCAGTCTCGTCGTGTTTACCGAGAACACAACCCATGAAATTCTCAAGAACTGTTAGGTACATGATTATAGGCCTTCCAGCTACTAGGGGTATCAATATCGGTGGCTCCTGCAAATACTGTTTTATTTTATCAAAGGCTCTTTGACAATTTTCATTCCAGACAATCGCCTGATCTTTCTTTAACAGTTTAAACATTGGCTCACACGTGGCTGTTAGATGAGATATGAACCGAACAATGTAGTTCAATCTCCCCAAGAAACCACATACTTCTTTTTTCTGTCTTTGGCACTGGCATGTCTTGTATGAATTTGATCTTTGCAAGATCGACCTCGATTCCTTTTTCACTAACAATAAACCCCAATAACGTTTCGGACCGAACTCCGAAAATGCACTTATTAGGATTCAACTTCAATCTGAACTTTCTAAGCCTCTCAAACAGCTTCAACAGGTTAACTAGGTGCTCCTCCTCTATTTGGGATTTAGCAATCATATCGTCAACATAAACCTCAATCTCTTTATACATCATGTCATGAAAGAGCGTTGTCATAGCGCGCTGATATGTTGCTCCGGCATTCTTCAAACCAAAAGGCATCACCTTATAGTAAAACGTTCCCCAAGGTGTAATGAATGTTGTTTTCTCCATGTCCTCCGGTGCCATCTTTATCTGATTATAACCCGAGAAACCATCAATGAAGGAAAACACCGAAAATTGAGCCGTATTGTCGACCAATACGTCAATGTGAGGGAGCGGGAAATCATCTTTAGGGCTCGCCTTGTTCAAATCCCGATAATTAATACACATTCGCACCTTACCATCTTTCTTCGGTAAAGGTACTATGTTGGCGACCCACAGAGGGTAGGTAGTCACAACTAAGAATCCAACATCCCACTGCTTTTGAACCTCTTCTTTGATTTTGACTGCCATATCTGGTCTCGTTCTTCTCAGTTTCTGCTTGACCGGCGGACATTCCTCACGCAACGGTAAACGGTGAACCACTATGTCGGTATCAAGCCTAGGCATATCCTCATACGAACAAGCAAAGATGTCACTATACTCTCGAAGCATCTCAATCAGTCTTTGCTTGACGTCGCTCTGTAGTGCATCCCCTATCCGTACATTTTTGACCACTTCCTTAGAACCCAGATTAATGACCTCAATTTCCTCCTGATGAGGCAGAATTATTTTCTCTTCTTGTTTCAAAAGTCTGGCTAATTCTTCAGGCAAGTCTTCATCCTCATCAATCTCTTCTTCAGCTTGATAGATCGGTTGATCAAAGTCGAAGCGAGTCATAGAAGGTTCTGGATCGGTGTCATCTGCAATAGGAAACCTGCAATGAAAATGGTTAAATGTTTCAAACAATTTGCAAACAAAAATGAACCACGTTGCCATTTTATTGGGAAAAGCAAAAATAAGAAAAATAGAGATCACAAAAATTGTATGAGAAAACGCCCTTTGATTAATTGATAAACAATGTTCAGACATAAACAAGTAAGGCCCTGAAATAAAATACCGCTATGCCCCGGGTAGGACATAGGATAGTACAATAATTGGAAAAACAAAGCATTAATGTTCGGTCGTCACTTGAATGACTTCTTCAATTGACCAGTTGCATAGGCTTTATCCCGGGATACATGGCTTGATCCAGGCATCCATGTCACAGTCACTGTCTCCAGCTTCATCATCAGAAATGGCATTGATCTGCTGAAAGAAGACACCTCCGCTAGTAAACCTGATCGGCCTTTTGAACTTCGGCTTGCTCTGTGAAGACGATGGGCGGTACCCCAGACCGAATTTGTCTTGTTTCTGCGGTATATCAATCAGCTGCCCCCAGCCTTGGGTTGAACCAGCTTGTACCACAACATGTGCTTCTTTAAAGGAAGACATAGCCACCTCGGGCTCTTTACTCACAACAGGAGTCTTGTCTTTAATTTTGACCGCTTCGAAGGCTTGGCAGAGGGTTTCATGGATCTCTCCATCCACTTCAACATACTTAAAGGATGATAAATGGCTGACCATGATATCCTCCTCTCCGCATACTGTCACGACGCTACCGCCAACCATGTATTTCAGCTTCTGATGCAGAGTTGATGTAACAGCCCCAGCTGAATGAATCCAAGGGCGACCTAGTAAACAACTGTAGGCCGGCTGGATATCCATTATGTAAAACATAGCATCAAAGTCTTCAGGTCCAACCTGAATCGGCAAAGTTACCTCCCCAAACACGGATCTTCGGGTTCCGTCAAACGCACGCACCACCAAATCACTTGGCGTGCAAATTAACCCCTTCATATCTAACTTCATCAAGGCTTTCTTGGGAAGCACATTTAAAGAAGATCCCATATCCACAAGCACGTGAGACATGACAGTCCCTCGGCATTCCAAAGATATGTGCAGCGCACAATTATGATTTCTGCCTCTGGGTGTCAAATCCAGGTCCGTAAAGCCTAAGCCATTGCATGCGTTTACATGAGCCACCATTCCTTCAAGTTGGTTGACTGAGATTTCCTATGGCACGTAAGCAGTGTTTAGTATCTTCAGCAACGCATTCCTATGTGCCTCAGAGCAAAGGAGAAACGATAGTATAGATATTTTGGACGGAGTTTGCTACAAGTGATCGACTATCTTGCAGTCGCTTTTCCAAATCAGCCTCATGAATTCCTCCGCATCTTTCAACAAAGATTCTCTTTCCCCAGATTGAGAAGTCTCTTCCACTACCGGTCTTTTCCCCTTATCCACTTTATCAGCAATCACCTCAGGCGATGAAAAGACTCGGCCACTGCGAGTAATACCTCCCGCACCCACTAGATTGTCTACTAAACTTGCAGGGGTATCATTCAAATTTATCTTCTGCCCATTACAATACACTTCGGCTCCGTAGTTCCCTTGAATGGCCTTAGTGCCTTCAAACGGCATAGGACCTGCTTTGGTGATAGTTACCGTTGGCGGCTTTGGAGCATAGATAGTAACAGTCTTATAAGGGATGGAGATTGTCGCAATCTCATCCTTTTCTTCAGCCACTAAATCCTCAGATTCTCTTCCAACAGAATGGTCAAGTTGTAAAACTCCATCGTTAATCATCCCTTGAATACAGTTTCTCAACAAACCACATCCTCTCTTAGGATCAGCAGAACATTCAACACAGCCCGGAAAGACACCTCCCTTTAACAGTCTCGCTTTCACAAAGCTTAAGGGTCTCTTCAATTCATCAACACTGGTCACCAAGTTCAACCCCTCGTCCTCTACAATTGCATTAACCCCAGCCTGCCCGTGATTCGGCATGGGATTCTGCACCACATTGGGAGAATAATTAGAAAAATTGATAGCCTTATTATCGATCATATCTTGCACTTTATGTTTGAAGGCTTTACAATTGTCTATATTATGTCCTGAAGCACCCGAATGGAATTCACAGTGGGCATTTGCATCGTACCCAGGTGGAGGTTGTCCGGTCAAAGGAGCCATAGTTCTTTTCTAAATCAACTGAAGTTGTAGCAATGCTTGCAATAACTAGGAGTAAGGCATAGGAAGGGCATCAAAATGTTTGTTCCCTGCTACCGGCCTCTATCTTGGTATCTTCTGTTCCCCTGCTGATTCTGCTGATGTTGTTGTTGTTGCTGACACTGTTGTTGTTGTGGTTGTTGAACTACTGGAATAGTGATGCTAGCAATCTGCTGATTCTGTCGATTCCGACCTCTATTTCTTC
Source organism: Lathyrus sativus (assembly GCA_963859935.3). Taxonomy (NCBI): domain Eukaryota; kingdom Viridiplantae; phylum Streptophyta; class Magnoliopsida; order Fabales; family Fabaceae; genus Lathyrus; species Lathyrus sativus. The sequence goes on from OZ012737.1 coordinate 210,460,614, forward strand.
CCCATGAACTGGATACAACATTAGTATCTCCCTCTCTCTTTTTGTTTCCAAACACTTTCTTGTTTCCTCCTCCGGATGAGGATCCTTCACCAGCATTGATCTTTCCTATCTTAATTCCATTCTCCACCCTTTCACCGGTGATTATCAGATCAGAAAAGCTTCCAGACATATTGCCGATGAGTTTCTCATAGTACACTCCTGGTAAGGTAGCAACAAACATATCCACAAGTTCCCTTTCTACCATTGGTGGTTGTACCCTAGCAGCAAGCTCTCGCCACCTCTGGGCGTATTCTTTAAAGCATTCATTGCTCTTCTGAGAGAGGTTCTGCAACTGAACTCTATTCAGATCAAGGTCATTGTTGTACTGATAGTGCCTTACAAAAGCTTCGGCTAGTTCTTTCCAGCTACGGACATTAGCAGGCTCTAAGCTCATATACCATTCCAGCGATGGTCCGGATAAGCTATCCTGGAAGAAGTGCATCAAGAGCTTCTCATCCTCGGAATGTGCAGACATCTTGCAATAATAAGACCTCAGATGAACCCTAGGGCAAGTGGTACCCTTGTACTTATCGAAATCCAGGACCTTAAACTTTGGAGGTACCCTCAAGCCTGGAATCAACCCCAAATTAGACATATCCAGCCCCATAGAGTTTTGGCATTCAAGCGACCTCATCTTCTCTTCGATCATCTTAATCCTTCTGCCAGCCTCAGAAGGAATTTCAGCATTCACAATTCTTGGAGAAAACACATCTTCCTGCCTATCCTCATTCCAAGTGTGGTCCAGACTACCATGCACAGCTCCTGTAGTGTCGAGACTATAGCCATAGCCATTTCCGTTACCATTACCACCATTGGCAAAACCAACATTAAAACCTGTCGCATTTCCAGTACTAGCACCGTGACCACCCCCTACAGCAGTAGGAATGACTAAAGTTGGCATAGAATTGTCGACCCGAGGAGTTTCCTGATGAGGAGGGTTAGAAGCAATCCCACCGTGCAGCACACCATCACTATCCACTCGCGCAATCAGAGGTTGCACCAAAGTATGAAGTTGAGCCTGACCACTAGCAACCCCTTGCATGACCTCCATCAGTTGTGTCATACGATCTCTCATCTCTTGCATTTCTACCTGCATTTGATCCATCAGCCTTTTCTGGTTTCCTCTGGTACCGTACTGGTGAGTTGTCACGTCAGCAATCCTGAAATACTAGTAAACCACAAGAGAAAATAAGGTTAACTGTTCCGGTGCACCTGCAAATGCGTGAAAAATGCTAAAATGCAGACATGTATTTATGCAATAGGGATATTTCCCCCTTGATTCTAGTTTCCAGGAACAAAATAACAATGGAGAACCCTGCGGGTAAGCATAGAATACCAACTCCTCATATATAGATCAAAAAGGCCATCAGGCAAAGTACAAACTACAGCTGAGTACAAATAAGGAAAGGACCTCGGCCAACAAGCCTGGCGATGGACGAATACAAAAAAAATAAACAGCAGAAACTACAACAGAAATAGGCAAAACAGGTCAAGCAGGATGACGTGATCAGAAATCCTCTAACAGCCTCAACGTCTCTGGATGATCCGGCCTGGCAAGTAACTCCTGGATAAGCAAATCCTGACGACTCACAGTATGCTGTAGGCTATCAACATGATCCTCCAAAGCTCTCTCTCTGAAACATGCCTCAAGTCTGCGTCTCTTGGAGCCAGCTCTCAACTTGAGATCCTTCAAGTTTGCGATCGCTTCATTTATCCTGCACTCGTTATCTTGTCTACGTGATGATTCTGTTGCGATCTCTTCATCTTTGGCATTAAGCTGAGCCTTCAGCTTGCTGATCTGAAATATTAGCTTGTCTTCACGCTCCTGGTTGTTAGTAAGCATGGCATTCCATATCGACTCAAACTTGGAGATCCTCGTGTAAGCCTTATCCAACTCTTCCTTCTTCATAGCAAGAATACTATAAGTGGCATTCAAGTCTCGGTCTATGCACTCTCTGTCCTTGGTCTCCTTAGTCAGATCAGTACCCAGCTTGTTCACGAGCTCGGTTTGCCTCCTGAAAGCATGAACTGCATTTATCTTCTCACTGCAAAGCTGGATAATCTCTTTCTCCAATTCTTCATTCGCTTTTCTCAGCTCTTATTTCTCCGCCAATACCTGATTGTATTTCTAGATATCTACAGTAGTGGGTTCCTCGATCATGAGAGGATATAGAGGTGCAACTGAAGGATATGGCATCAGAAACTTCACAGCCCTAGCACAAATCCAAGTCAAGTAAGGGTCATGCGCTCGGCTGTTACTCTTCCCCAAAGCTAACTTCCCTTTCCGACAAATATTATTCCATGCATGCTCAAGTCGACCCAGAGCCTCTCCCTCAAATAAGCCAGTAAGATACAGAGATTCATGTATCTCCTCTTCTCTAGGAGACTCTCTCAATGCATACCCGAACTGTCTCACCAATAAAGAAGGATTATAGTTGATGCAACCTTTCCTTCCGATCAAAGGAACGTTAGGAAAGCCACCACAACTATAAACAATATCCTTACCTAGCATGTCCTGATCAAACCACACAATATTCTCCACAGATAATCCCATCAATCTCTCTGACCAATCTGAAGTACTGGCAGTGGCAACAAACAGACCCGTCTGAGGTAGATGACTAGCAAACCAAGCATACAGCAGAGGAACACAACAAGCTACGTTCTTCCCCCTTCATTTCTCATTCTTGTAATGCACAAAATGATAAACGTCTCCAAGTAAGGTAGGCACTGGGTTGCCCGAGGCTAAGATATAGAACGCATCAACATCCACAAAGTATGGAAGATGAGGAAACAGAACAATGCCATATATACACAGAGCCAAGATGGTGCTAAACACAATACAACATCCATCTTTAGCACACTGCTGAGCTTTCTCAATCAAGCAAGGCAACGGAAAACCAGACATCCCAAGTCTCCGGATCATCTTCCCATCCAATTCTGAAGCTTCAAGGTGCACAATGGCGGCAAGTTTGGCCAGATCAGGCTTAGTATCAATATGGACAACCGGCATCCGATTCAGAATGGGTACTCCTAACAACTCAGAATATTCCTCTAATGTAGGAGCCAGGACATAGTCAGGAAATACGAAGCACCTCAGTTGAGCATCATAAAACTGTAAGAGGGCATAGACACCACTAATCTCATACTCAGAAGGCTTGCGGACATATCTCAATAATCTTCCATAAGACTTCTTGAAATCCTCCATTACTGCTTTCTCAACCAAGGCAATCAGACTCAACAAAGTACTAACACCTGGAACCGGAAACTTATAGGCCAATGTACTCTTCAGGGACTCCATAACAGCAATGCGGGAAAAGATCACTAGAATCAAAGGAGAAATATGCACCTGCAACACAAATACGTGTTAATGAGATGCAGATGAAAATGCAAATGCAAAATGCAAAACAAGGGATCAAGACTGCTGTGATGTCGGTCGAGAAAAACCAGAGCTTCGCCTTAGCAAGAACAAAGTACCGACAATAGGATTCACTGATATCATGAACACAGATTCACACTTGCAAAGAATCGGGTAATCTGAAGGCTATGGTTTCCTGCATAACCCAATCCCCCTCACAGGTGTGGACCTATCCACTGACAAGGTTCGGCATCCTATGCGTTCATCAGCATCACAGACTTTCAGTAAATGATGATACGTTCACCATTTCTGGTTTGGCATCATTATCTCCTGAAGAGGCCTCACTTAGCTAACTCACAAATGATCGGTTCCTAGATTCGACAATTCTCAAATCCAAAATCCCAACTGATCCTAAGGATCTGAAGGAAAATCATCAAAGAAAATCTCGTCTGAGTGTGAATTTCGTAGGGAACTGTATCTGCTAAGTAAATAGGCCCCCCACTAGTCTCCACTCTAATATTAGGTTTATACTCAAGCCCGGGTCCGGCTTATCACTCAATGAAACTTCCCACCCCACAGCACAGCAGTAATGATATATGATGTGGAAAATAAATGCGGGAAAGTAAATAAAGCACATATATACCACACCCAAAGATAAACAGACAAGCGCTAGGATTGACTCGCATAGGGAACCAGAGTCCCCAGCAGAGTCGCCAGCTGTTGCAACTGCGAAAAACCACTGGCGGAAAAATAGAAGAGTCGCCACTTTCGTTATTTATCCCAAAGAGAGGGAAAGGAAACGATCGCAAAAACCTAAAGAAAAAGGGAAAGACAAGGTCATCGCGACCATGTCTAGATTCGGGAGTTGGTTACGCAAGGGGAAGGTATTAGCACCCCTCACGTCCGTCGTACTCGACGGGATCCACGCATCGTTGTCTATCTAAAAGAGTGTGTAAACTATCTAGCTAAAGGCTTAAGGACAAAAGAAAAATAAAAAGGACTGACTCGGCAGAGCATCACTGCTCTGTGCCTACGTACTCCCTCGTGCAATAGGAAAGTCAGAGTCAACATAGTTCGCCTAACTACGGCTAAAGAAGGGGGAAGGTTGCTCGCCGAGACATCGCGTCTCGTGCCTACGTACTTTCGTCTGGTACGAAAGATCAGAGCAAACATAGTTCAGGGTAAAAGGACCACAGGTGGGTTCAACAGTTTTTAGGCCTGAGTAGAGTTAACAGGTAGTTCTAGCAGTTGGTGTATGCAGCTCGACCATTGGAGACTTAGGCGTTACCGTTTGCGGTAGAACTAAGAGTTAACGACACCCTTTTTTGTGAAAATATTTTCCTTGATTAAGAACCCCAAAGGGTGAAAAAGAGTTTGAAATGTTTTTGTGTTTTTTAAGAGAAGAAGTGTTTTGAATTAGGGTTTTCATAATGTATGTTGTAACAAAGTCTAAAACCTAGGATCGAATGCGTCGCATATCGTCCTAAGGACATATACTAAACACTCTAGGCAATTGAGAGGTGGCCCCTCAACTACCATTTCCCAAGTATAAGGCTCATGGAACAACATTCATCATCCTTATTAAGTATGTTAGACTGGTTTGAATATGAGAAGAGAAGAAGGAACATTAATGGGAGACTAATCAATCCTAAAAGTTATCATGCAAAGTGGACTTAGAGTTGAGTTTGAAAAGGGAAATATTTAATGTTATCATGCATAGTTATGAACCTAATGTCTATCATAACCTCAAGAGGTTAGAGAACTTATGAGGAGCATGGCAAAGAAAAGCTAAAGAAGAAGAAGAAGAAGAAGAAGAAGAAGAAGAAGAAGAATGCATATGCAAATGAAGATACACATATAAGATGCACAAATAGAATGATAGTGGGAGGAAAATAGTGTGGGGTAGTAGCCACCACAAGCTCATCTCAACCAAGCATGCATATGGAAATGCAAGAAAAGAGAAGAAGAAGGATAAAGATGCATCAAAAGCAAACAAACAAATGACAAACACAAAGAAAGGGTCCTCATGGATTCATCACTTTAGGTAAGCTTCAAATTCCTCCTAAGGAGGCACCAAGCTACCTTAAATGACACTCCAAGGTCATTGGACAGAAGTGAGATGAAAATAAAAGAGATCAAAAGCAATACCAAAATAAAACAAGAAGAAATGCAAGTAAGAGCACAAAGGAAGAAAACATGTATCACATAGGAGTTCAAGTTGCAAGCACAAAAAGAAAGGCATCAAGCAACAAGCTATGAACATAATTTTGACCTAAAAATGAACATACAGCAAGCTCAACATATCTAAAATATGAAACAAGAAGAGTTGAGAGCTTATTGGATCCACAAAGGTCATTTCCAATCCAAACTAGGTCAAGCACTTGTGTGAGCTGTTCTATGAGATGACCTAACTTGCAAGTCACTTCAAAAATAGGAAAAGGGCTCAAAAAATATCAAATAAAATACATAAGGAATCTACACAAGTTGGAAACCAGAGGCCAAGAAACCAAGACAAATATCCTTTCAAAGAACCATAAAAAGAATCAAATCATTTGGATGTACCACTTTGAAATGGAAGAAAAAAGTGCAAAAAGAAAAGCCACAAAAGTCAACCCAAAAGTCAACAACCAGGGGCAAAATGGTCCTCAAAAATTGATCAACTCATCATTGAGATGAGGATCATTTTTTAGTCATTGGATCAAAAAGGAATGAGAGAAACAAATGCAAACACAAAACATGTTACAATTTAAACCAAATAAAACAACTCCAATATTTAATTCATTTTTTAATTGAAAATAAAATGGAAAAATAAAATAAAAATATCCAAAAAAAGTAGACATCTCAAAGTTGATAAAAAATATTTTTGGTGAATTTTTAACATATTGGAGCTATTTTAATTAATTAAAATTGTAAACATAAAATAAAATAAAAAACAAACGAAAATAACATGAAAATAAGAAAAGTGTGTGACAAATAGCAATCCATACACGCTCAAACATGGAACTGGACCCAAACGGGGGTGTAAATAGCACATGCGTGCTAGGCCCACTCAGAAACATCCACAAAATAAAATAAAATCTGGGAAATCACGTGTGCACGGGTCAAACCAAGCGTACCATGGGATTCAAGCTGGAACGTTTGATCAATTGGCAAGTAAACACATCATGAGGTTAAGAATTTGTCAGCACATTAATGAAAACTTAAAAGCAATCTCATGGAACAAGTCAAACACGGTCCACCGTGTTTCTTAATCAACATCATTGAAATGGAAAGTAATCCAATCAGACGTGTACCAAGGAGACAAGTAATCATCTTCTTCCTCAATACTCACCACTGCCCGGACTGAACTTCCGGTCATCCCTACCAACAACTCCAGCCACCACGAATTGTAACAACAACACGGCTTCTCCAAAACTCCACCATTTTTGACGAATTTTATATCAAAACTCGTATAGAGATCATGAGGATCTCATATCTTGCATCAAAATCCACATATCTGGCAATATACATCCAAACCAAAAACAACAAGAATGAACATCAAAAATCAAAGTTCACCAAAACCTCCTAATTTGATCCAGAACTCATATAGAGCTCACGTAGATCATAGATCAAGTGTCAAACAAGCAAGATCATGCACAAACAAGACAAAACAGATCCAAACAAAATTGAGCATCATCCAACAATCACAACCAATGCCAGTTCGTTTTACATTTTAATGATCTACATTGATCCTACGTCTCAAGTATTCAAAAATGGTAGTGAATTGACGCTTATTAAGAGTGTAATGTTGAATTTCAATTACCTAGTGCAGAACTTCCACTGAGCCTTCAAATGGAGGTCAAGCTTGAAGGTAATTGCCCAGAATCATTCGTTGAACTTCACTGAAGCTTTCTCAATTAACAATTTCTCTTGAAACAACCTCAATCTCCAAATTCGAAATTTGAATTTTCAACACTTTTTGAAAATTGAACTTGATGAAGTTGGCTCCAATTTTCACTTCTGAGGGTTTGTGAAGGTTCAAAACATTATATATGATGGATCTTGATGATAATTAGGCCCAATCTCAGCCTCTAACAGTCCAATCAAAAATCCAAAGAATTGAGTTTTTTTCAAGTTTCATGTACACGAAAATGCACTAATTTTGGCTCCAAAATGGTTGAAACAACTTGCTGGTACCTCATGGAGCATGAATGGCCAGGATAGGAGCCTTGTTTGATCTGAATGGCTCATGTTGATTTTGTAACTTCATAGTGAAGAAACCTTGAAAATGGCTCACTTACACACCTCATATTCAAAATGTAAAATTTCCAAAGTGTTCAAAATGAAGTTTGCACTCAAAAAATGCACTTACTTGCACTAAATTGATTAAAAATGAAATAATTCCAATTTTGCCCTGTTAATCATTCTTCCATGAAAATTCTCAAATCCAATCTTCATTCCAAGCATAAACCATGACTTCTCAATGTTTGACTAAGCAAATAACACCATTTGGAACAAGTTTGATGTTGGAAAAATCTTCATTTGAAGTGTGCAAGTTGGTGAAATGGACCTATAATTTTATGACCTGTAATCTTACTTTCCCAAAATACCCCTAACTTGTAACCCTCATAACTTGAGTTCTACAAATCAGATGAAAGACTTCTAGTACATTTTGGAAATTTAAGACCAAAATACCCCCAAAGTTGAAGAGAAACATCCTTCTAGGTCAAAAATGGCTTGGAAGTTGGTTGACTTTTGTTGACCAAAATCACATTCCTCTGATGACTTGTAACTTGTCTGGATCATAACTTGAGTTGTATAAGTCCAATCAAGGACTTCTAGTACTCAAATTAAAGCTAAGAACATACTATACAAGTTCCATGTTGGTCAAAAGTTGAGATGAAACTTGTATCTTGAGATAGGTGGTCTTAAAGTCAAGCATTAAATAGGGGATTTTACCCTGAGAACCCTAATTTAGTAACTTCTCACACACTTGATCCGTGATGAATTGAACTTGAAATAACATCTCATATATCCTAACACAACATCCCATGACCATAGAGACTTTGAATAGAGTTTTAATCTCATTCAATTGCACAGTTGACTGAAGACTAGCCAGATGAAACCCTAATTGCAACACTTTCAACTGCAACTCTTCACACTTGGTATACACACTTGGATGAGCTCCACAATGACATTCAAGGCACTCAATGAGCTCTCTCAACATCTTATATTCATAACCATGAATCCCAATCCTCTGATGATCTTCAATTGGCCTCCAAATTAGGAGTTGATCCACATACATCCATCCTTTCTTTCACGAGACCAATGTCCATTTCCTGATGACTTGATGACCATCCAAACTTGAGTAAAACCCCTTGCTTAGGCTTAACCCTCTGAGGAGACTCCTCTTGCTATGCACAAGCTCTTGATCCCTTTTTCAATGCAACATGTTATGCAATGCAAATGCTAGAAAGAAATGAAATGAAACATAAACCAAGTTAAGAAAAGGTTGGGCAAATTTTGGGGTGCAACACTACGTTCTGCCCAAGGCGTAGTGACCCAATCTGTGGGGCCCTCTTGTTATTTGCACTTTATCATAAATAAAGGACTTTTTTCGCATTCAAATATTGTGATCCCTGTTTTCCTTTTTCTCGTCTTTGCATTTATTAAACAGAAAAATGGCAATGTGTTTTGTTTGTTGCATCGCATAATAAACATAAACATCATCATGTAGGTATTTTCTATCAGATACCATTTGTAACAGCCCAAATTTCATTAAATAATTAATTGTAGTAATTAATTGATTTAGTGGGATTTTATGTTAATATTGGAATTAATTTTATTAATTGGAAGTAATAGAGAATTAAGAAGGAATTGGAGAGGAAGGAAAATGAAGGAAATATATAAGAGAGAAAGAAAAGAAAAGAAAGATAGAAAAACATTTGGAAAGAAAGAGGAAAGAAGAAGAAAGGAGAGAAAGAGAAGAGAAGAAGAGGAAAAGTGGAAATCTTCAAGAACCAATTTCGAAGCTCCGATTAATCGAGGTAAGGGTGAGAAACATTGCTATTTAATCATTGTATGCTATTATGTATGTTGGGTTTGGGTTTGTGGATGTTTTCATCACTTTCCAATTAGGGCAAATGTTGGATTAATCGGTAGATTGATGATTTAATCGGTTGAAACTGAGCAATAATGCCGTAGAATAGTCGGGTAACATGTATTGATGCTATTTGTACTGATTTGGATGTTTGAGGTTTGGTTGATGATGGATTGATGAAGGAGAGGCAGAATAGGGTTCTGTTCTGCGCAGGTTCGCTGGCTCTCGCCAGGCGAGCGAAGGCGAAGCTTCGCCAGGCGAAGCCTAGCGAATGCTGGCGAGTAATTATGATTAAGTCCCAGTGGACTTCGCTGGCGAGTTCGCCAAGCGAAGGTGGATAGCGAAGGTTCGCCCAGCGAAGGTGCTGGCGAATGGTGGCGAATGAAGTCAGTAGCTACTGACTTGGGCTCGCTGGGAAGTCTCGCCAGGCGAAGCCTAGCGAGTGTTCGTTGAGAGAGTTCGCCAGGCGAAGGTTCGCTGCGAGGGTTCGCCAGGCGAATGAAGGCGAATGTGACAGCATTTTTCTTTTGCTGTGTTGCTCATGTGGTGATTGTTGGATTGATTCACATAGGTTAATACCTCTATGATATGAATAAGTATGTGATCCATGGTGATGATATGTGTTGTGGGTAGCCTTTGGGCGTGAATCCTAGACTTATGGTATGAGTATTAATCAGATCGATTATAAATACATGAGAACATGATAATGATTATGTGTGTATTATTTAATAATGGTAATGTGCGTATTATTTGATGAGTTTGTGAAGGTTTGATGTAGTGTACAATTAGGTAATAAGTATGCATGAGAACATTGTGGATATATGTGTGCATAGCTTATAATTGTATTATTGGTACTGTGACATGTATACCTTGTATGAAATGGCATGAGATGAATAATAAACATAATACAAAAATGTATTGCGGATGTATAGTGTTTATATGCGGTTGTATGTTAAGATACATGAAGAATGCATGAGAGCATATTGATGGATATGCGTGCATCGTTTGATAAATATGATGTTTGTATTGATTGGATGCGATTATGTATGAACAATGCGTGAGAATATATCGTGAATATATGTACATTGCGTGGTAAATGTGTTATGCGTGTAAGCATGATGTAATTCTTGTATGATGAATTACTTGAGAATGCATGAGAACATATTGTAGATATGTGTGCATTGTTGATAATGCGGTGATGATATTGAATTGTGAATGTATATTGTCGGTATATGGTGGTATGAATAGAATGCATGAGAACATGTCATGGATATGTGTGCATTGCTTGATAGATGTTGTAAATGCATATTGTATGTATGTGATCAAATGTGAATAATGCATGAGAACATATCATGGATATGTGTGCATTGTTTGATAACTGTGAAGAATGCATGAGAACATATCGTGGATATGTGTGCATTGTGAGTGATAATGTGGTGATAGTGTTGAATTATGAATACATCGATGAATGTTATGTGAATATGTTGTGTGTGCAATCATAATGTAATTCTTGAAGAGATGAATTATTTGAATGCATGAGATTAAGATGTCGGTCTTAAGTGCATTTGTTGTGGTTGATTGTACATGCATCATTTAGTCAAGAGGCAATGTCTGTTAGTTTCGTGGAAACTAGTGGCTTGTCCCAAACCTAGAAGTGTGGGTTTGAAGGCTTAGAGGACGGGCCTTTGTGGTTATCGGTCTAGAAGAGTGGACCCGGTTTAATGTAAAAACCGAAAAAAGATAACGGGTTATCGGTCTAGAAGAGTGGACCCGGTTTAATGTAAAAACCGAAAAAAGATAACGAGAGTCGGTACCGCATTGCATGAGTTGCATTGAGTTGTTGAGTGACATTAATATATGACATATGCATGAAGAGATGCTTATGTGTGAATGATGAGATTGTGAAATTGTGAAGTATGCATGTGAATGAGATGTTTGTTGGATACTTATGAAGCGTGCATGAAGAGATGCTTACGTGTGAATGTTAAGATTGTGGAATTGTGGATGTATGCATGATGTAAAATGCTTGGTGAATATTCATGTTGTATATAAATATAAGTGACGATGTAAATGACTATGAGTTGAATTGTGGTGAGAAATAGGGAGTTAATTATATGATACCTATGTATACATGATTTTATGCTTTGATTATTATGGTAATATTTCTCACCCTTCTGCTGTTTTATAATGCTCTATGAGGCATTGCGGATTAGGTTGTTGGAGGCCTTTATGAAGTTCTGTTTGTAGTTCGAGGTCGCTACGTGTGTAGCGGTTTAGTAATTATTTATGGGTCGAGTCATGCTCTGGTCGTGTAACACGGGGATCGATTGCTTATGTTTTAGGATTACATTATGTAACCTAAGTTATGTTTTCATATTTGGAGTAATTGAGATAATGAGATGTTGGCCTTAGTGCCTAGAGATGTTGATTTTATATGATGAAAGTAAATGTTTCTTTTAAAGGATTTTCATTAATGAATCCGCTGCTAAATGGAAAGGTGTTTATGAGCATGACAAATTGTTTTAATGTGGTGCAAGTTTTGTGTGATGCCCTTTTATGGATGCATGTTAACTTTTACTCTGATTATGCATATATTATTTGCGGTGGTTTAGAAGGGTGTTACACCATCGATTTAAATTCAGTTATGGCTTCGTATGACTTTGACAATCCCATTTATCAAGCTGTAGAAGAGACTGATGAAAACTGTGAACTACCAGAAGAGTTAGCCAGACTTCTCAAGTAGGAGGAAAGGGTCATTGTGCCTCATCAGAAGGATATTGAAGTTATCAATTTGGGTACCGAAGATGACAAGAAAGAGGTTAGAGTTAGGGCTGCATTAGAAGATGGTATCAAGAGAAGATTGGTTGAAATGTTCTGTGAGTATAAGGATATCTTCGCTTGGTCTTACCAAGACATGCCTGGGCTGGATACAAATATTGTGGTACACCAGTTGCCTTCAGAGAAGAATGTCCGCCAGTCAAGCAAAAGTTGAGATGGACGTGGCCTGACATGGCATTTAAGATCAAAGAAGATGTTCAGAAGCAGTTGAATGTTGGTTTTCATGTTGTCACGAATTACCCTCTATGGGTCGCTAATATTGTTCCTGTTCCTAAGAGAGATGGAAAGGTCAGGATGTGCGTCGACTACAGAGATCTGAATAAAGCGAGCCCGAAAGACGATTTCCTGCTCCCTCACATTGATGTGTTGGTTGATAACACCGCTCAATATTCCGTTTTTTCCTTCATGGATGGCTTCTCTGGGTATAACCAAATCAAGATGGCCCCAGAGGACATGGAGAAAACTACTTCATTACACCATGGGGGACTTTTTGCTATAAGGTGATGCCATTTGGATTGGAGAATGTCGGGGCAACCTATCAGCAGGCAATGGTGACTCTCTTTCATGATATGATTCACCATGAGATCGAGGTATATGTTTATGACATGATTGCGAAGTCACAGACGGAGGAGGACATCTGGTCGATCTTCTGAAATTGTTTGAAAGTTTAAGGAAGTTCAAGCTGAGGCTGAATCCTAACAAGTGCACCTTCGGGGTGAGATCTGGAAAGTTATTGGGGTTCATTGTCGGTGAAAGGGGTATTGAGGTAGATTCTGCCAAAATAAAAGCTATACAAGAAATGCCTGAGCCGGGAACGGAAAAAGAGGTTTGTGGTTTCTTGGGGAGATTGAACTACATCGCAAGGTTCATATCTTATCTTACAGCCACTTGTGAACCAATATTCAAATTGTTAATAAAAGATCAAACAATCAGGTAGAATGAAAATTGTCATAAGGCATTTGAAAGAATAAAGGAGTATCTGCATGAATCTCCAATAGTCATGCCTCCAGTTGTAGGGAGACCTCTGATCATGTATCTCACGGTTCTTGAGAATTCAATGGGATGTGTGCTCGGTCAACAAGACGAGTCAGGTAGAAAAGAGCACGCTATCTACTACCTAAGTAAAACGTTCACTGATTGTGAGTCGAGATACTCAATGCTGGAAAAAAACATGTTGTGCACTTGCTTGGGCTGCTAAGCGTTTGAGACAGTACATGTTAAACCACACAACCCTGCTGATTTCGAAGATGGATCCGATCAAGTATGTATTTGAAAAACAAGCACTCTCCGGAAGGATTTCCCAATGGAAAATGGTTTTAATAGAATAGGATATTCAGTATGTTTCCCTGAAAGCCATAAAGGGAAGCGTTCTATAAGGATATCTGGCTGAACAGCCGATTGAGGATTACCAGCCGATGAAGTTTGATTTTCCAGATGAAGACGTCATGTTTTTGAAGATGAAAGACTGTGATGAACCTTTACTTGACGAGAGTCCTGAGATTGGATCTCAGTGGAAATTGGTTTTCGACAGAGCCGTTAATTCATATGGTAATGGAATCGGTGCAATCATTACAACTCCTCACGGTTCTCACATACTGTTCACTGCCCAATTGACATTCGCCTGCACCAATAATGAAGCCGAGTACGAAGTGTGCATTATGGGTTTAGAAGAGGCCATTAATCTGAGGATCAAGAATCTAGATATGTACGGTAATTCAGTGCTAGTCGTCAATCAAATCAAAGGAGAATGAGAAACTCGTCAGGCCAACCTAGTGCCTTACAAGAATTATGCAAGGAGGCAGCTGCCATTCTTTGATAGAGTTGAGTTCCATCATGTGCCAAGAGCTGAGAATTAGATGGAAGATGCCTTGGCCACGTTATCATCAATGTACAAAGTGAATTACTGGAATGAAGCTCCAGCTATCACCATCATGTGTAACACCCCAAATTTAATTGGAATATTTATTTAATTGATTTAAATAAGAATATTCGCATTTCGGTGATTCTCGGTGGTTTTGTGGAATATTGAAAATTAATGGAATTTGGGTTATTTATTTTGAATAATAATATATAATATGAATATATTATTATTATTATTATTAATTAAAATAAATACAAGTTGACTAAGGGCAAATTGGATATTTAAGAGGAGTTAGTGAGGGTAAGTTGGGAAAAGCCCAATTATGAGGCCCAAGACTAGGTTTAACAAAAAGGAAATTGTGAAGAGATTAGGATTCATTCGTTAGACCGTGAAAAGAATTGAGGCCAGAGCTCTAAGGAGGAAGATTGGAGGCAAGAGCTTCGAAAGGTTCCCTAAAATATTTGAGAAGACCTTGATCGACAATTAAGGTATGGGGAGTATTACCTTCATGATTTTCCATGTGTAACTTTCAATGTATTTAAGGTCAATTTAAGGTTTAAGGGTTTTGAGGGTGGATATGAGAATTAGTGATATTCGGCCTTCGTGGCCTAAATCTATTATTGTGAATCTAACCGTAGAATTCATTGGGGAAAAGGGAAAGTTAGGCCTTCGTGGCCAAAACCATGATTTGTTATTTGTCTAACTTTAAAGGGATAAGAATATTAGATAGTGAGTAACTCTGATGCCTGCAGGGTAATTGTAAGGGATTTGTGATTTAGGGCATGAATATGATACGGGATTGGCCTAATGAATCGTAGATTTTGTGCCTTTATCGCCGTAAGACCTTAGAGATGATTTAGGGATGTTTTTGGGGCATTGGGAAAGTGAATCGTGTGGACTTTTGGGTTGAATTAAGTTCTGGTGCGTAACAGAATTTGTTGTCATCGCACTGTTCGCCTAGCAAAGAATGCTTCGCACAACGAACAATGTTGTTCCCAGACTCGCCTAGCAAAGAATCCTTCACACAACGAAGAAACTCGTCCCAGACTCGCCTAGCAAACATGCCAGCGAACGTAACAGAGTTTGCGAATGTTGATTGCATGCAGCGATGCCTTGATATTTGATTCTGTGATTTCTATGATGAATTAGCACGAGTATAAATAGGAATTCCATGTGATTAATATGTGATAATATGATGATTACCCTGAGCATAATTATGAATTCTATGTGATTAATATATGATAATATGATGAATTAACATGAGTATGACTGTGAATTCTATGTGATGTGTATATGATGATGATGATGATTTTGATGGTGATGATTATTATGATGAGCTATAATGATATGATGTATGACGATGATTATTATGATGAGCTATGATGACATGATATATGATGATGATTATTATGATGAGCTATGCTGATATGATTTTGATGATGATGAATGATGATGCACCTATGATTTTATTATGAGTATGATTTGTGACGTGTGCATCATGTGTTCATGGGCATCCGGACTTCGGTTTAGGACCTCGATTACTTTGGCTTCAATCCCATTGTGCGGATGTGAAGTGTTTTGATGTGCTCCGGTTCTCCAGTAGAATCGATCCTATTGATGGGGATCTATGGAGGGTTGATGACCTAGTGTCCATCGCACTATGATGATTGGTACCACATGTATTGAGTCTTGTTGCATTTACATTTATGAGTGATTTGGAATAATTTATGATGTTGTGGCCTTAGAGGCCTATTGATGAATATGATGATGTTGAATATGACTATGACGCTATTTTATATGTTGATTTTCATACATTGATTATTATGAATCGTTTTACTCACCCTGCCTGTTTGAATGTTACCTCCACGTGGGTAACGTGCAGATGACCAGGTTTAGCCGTGGATGCCGATGAGTACTTTTGAACTTTTAAGTTGTTGGCCTTTGGTAAACTTAGAGGGTCTTGCTCTGATAGTGTAATATCGAGTTGAGGTCTTTGAGTCGAGCTATGTTTTATTGAGTTATTTTGATTTCCTTTCCGTATAAGGAAAACTTTGGAATATGCCTTGTGAGTTCCGATGCCTTTGAGCAAATTTTGATATCTTTTGGGAAAACCCGTTATACACAGAGCATTGACTTATTTTGAGCTTTGAGAAATGTACACCCTTTGAGGTGATTTATTGTTGAGTTTAACATTATACTCTGATGACTTTGATTAAATGTGCCTTTTAATTGTGGGGTAGAAAAGGGTGTTACACAAATGGTATCAGAGCCAGACCTTTCCTAGTACGATGTGGTTCGGGGACGAACCAAGCGGAAGCTGGTGGGCATGTAACACCCAAGGCCGAAGAGGGCGGAGAGTGGTTACATGTAACACCCGAGGGCGAGGGAATGGTTGTCGATGCATGAGGCATGACAATGAGACACTCCTAGCAGCTTCTAGGGGAAAACTGAATTCACATCGGAATGAGAGAGATCTTGAGGTTATGTAGGTATGGGACTGCATGGCTGAATGAAGGCTTATAAGGATTAATTGGTACTATCTATACCAACAAGATGCATCTTCTTTCAGTAGCCCGTTAATAAGAACTCCATAGTTAAGTGTGCTTGACTTGGAGAAATTTAGGAATGGGTGACCTTCTGGGAAGTTTTCCAGTAAGCATGTGAGTGAGGAAAAAGCATGCTGAAAAGACCCGTGTTGGTTTGTGGGGTCAGTCAGTAATCCTGAAAGCAATATGAGGCATTACATCATACGTCTTGATAGACCCGCTTTTATGTTTGTAATTGAGAAGGTATCAGATGGAAAGCCTTGGTATTCTGATATCAAGCATTTTCTCAAGGCTCAAGAGTACCCATCTAGGGCATCCAGCAAAGATAAGAAGACTCTGAGGAGGTTAGTTGGTAATTTCTATCTGAACAAAGATGAGGTGCAATACAGGAGAAACTTTGACATGGTCTTATTGCATTATGTTGACGAACATGAAGCAAACATGTTGATGGAGGAAGTCCACGAGGGTTCTTTGGGTACTCATGTCGGTGGGCATGCAATGGCCAGAAAACTGCTGAGAGCTAGGTATTACTGGATTACTATGGAATCCGATTTTTTCAAATACGCAAGAAAATTCCATAAATGCCAAATTTATGCTGATAAGGTGCATGTGTCACCGACTCCTCTGAATGTGTTAACATCTCCTTGGCCCTTTGCTATGTGGGGAATCGATATGATCGAAAAGATTGAGTCAACTGCTTCCAATGGTCATCGGTTTATTCTGGTTGCAATTTATTACTTCACGAAGTGGGTAGAAGCAGCTTCCTTTGCCAATGTCACAAAACAGGTGGTTGCCCGATTCATAAAGAATGACATCATTTATCATTATGGAATGCCAGAGAGAATCATTACTGATAATGGATCAAATTTGAATAACAAGATGATGAAGGAATTGTGCCAGAGTTTCAAGATTGAGCATCACAATTATTTTCCATATCGTCTGAAGATAAATGGCGTTGTTGAGGCAGCTAACAAGAATATCAAGATGATTGTGCAAAAGATGGTTGTAACCTATAGGGATTGGCACGAGATGTTTCCCTTTTCTCTTCACGGTTATCGTACTTCGATGCGTACTTCATTCGGGGAAACTCCTTTCTCACTGGTGTATGGTACGGAAGCAGTCCTACCATTAGAAGTTGAGATTCCTTCTTTGAGGGTATTGTCGGATGTGAAGCTTGACGAAGCTGAATGGGTGCAGACCAGGTTGAATCAGCTGAGCTTAGGTGACGAGAAGAGATTGACAGCCATTGATCATGGTCGGTTGTACCAGAGTAGGATGAAGAAATCCTTTGATCAGAAAATGTGTCCTCGGTGCTTCCAGACAGGTGATTTGGTGTTGAAAAGGATCCTTCCTCCTTAGACAGATCACAAGGGAAAATGGACTCCCGACTATGAAGGTCCATATATGGTAAGAAAGGTTTTCTCTGGGGGAGCCTTATTACTATCAACCATGGATGGTGAAGATTTTTCGTCCCCTGTGAACGTAGACGTGGTTAAAAAATACTTTGCTTAAAAGAGATCCGCTGGACAGAAAAAGAAAAATCCAGGCAAAAATGGGGCATCCTGGCGAACCATAAAAAGGAAAGGTTCGGGAAATAATTAGGGATAAAAGAAAAAAATGAACCCGCAAAGTTGAAAACCTAAAAATAAGACTTTGGCAAAAATGGGTATCCCGGTGGGTTGGAAACCTGAAAGGGCAATCCAGACAAAAGTTAGGGATTTAAAAGCAAAAGACTGCGGTCTGTGTTTGATCAGTGAACTTATTTGATACACTGTTATCCAGAAGGAAAGGAATCGGTCTAATAAGTCTTTTCAGAAGGTGAAACATGGGGGAACATCAAAGACATACAGGTCATAGCTGAATCGACACATGGTGGTTGTCTGTTTCCACATTGCCGACATTTATATATATATTCTTTTTACTTTTTGCGCAATTACCTCTTTTCAGGAATTGCACCCGAATTGTAATTCGCCTATTTTCAGGCCTTCTATCAATAAAGCATTCACTTCAGTCAAAGAGCTTTTCATTTCTTGTTTTTACTTTTACTGTTTTGTTTTAAAAAACGTTTGATATTTTTGATAAACTTTACAGGTGAAAACATAAGGTTGTACAGAGCATAATGAAAGCAATGATTTTGCTTGAACAATAAGTGTCATGAATGGTAACCCAGGTAGCTATTTCGCACATGGATCATCCTAAGGTTTCTTGTTTGTTGTAGGATGATCGAGTCCTCTCCCCAGTAGAGCTTTTCTCTTCAGCAATGAAGTGCTAACAGTAATACATGGTGAATTATTCCTCCCTTATCAGGAGTTCAGAGTCGTATTTCCCAGCTGAAATTCACTCGTACTCCCGAGTGAGTGTTCGAGGGTTGACTATTTCAGATAGGATGCAGTCTGACATTTTTGTTCCCCCATAGCAAAGGTTTTGTCTTCCATGTGGAATCCTGTAATCAAATTAGAAGTGTTGTCACCAGTGGAGGTGTAGCGTATCTCCAACGGAGCAGAGTTTCTATCTCTCTGCAAAGGCTAATCCCTGGTAGGGTGGATTTATGCTCAACATATTCAGCAGAGTAAGGATAAAGGATATTCCCTCAGTAGCAGGGTGGATTTCAATTCAGTGTTACTCTCCGGCAGAGGCAACGTCTTTGACGTTATTCCCCAACAGAGTCGATGTTTTGGTGTCTCCCCAGCAATATCAGTATTCAGAAATTTCTTCCCTAAGCAGAGATTAGTGTTGATTCTCTCAACAGGTACATCGACGACAAATCGATATCTCCAGCAAAGTCCAATGATCATTGGCATCTTTTATGATCAGTTGTCGGGACGAGCTCCCAACAGATGGTATTCTCATTGTCTTTAGGGAAGATGTTTAAATAGAGTTTCTTTATTCCTCAGTAGAGCGGAGTTCTCTGTGCAGGTTCTTTACATTCCCTGTGGGAGAATCATTAACAGAGGTTATTTTCATCTCTTCGACAGGATGGAACCTTCAGTAGAAGCCTCTGACATTCCCAGTAGAGCGGATTGTTATTTGTACATCCCTGATAGAGCGGATTGTTACTTGTATGTCCCCAGCAGGGCGGACTTTCTATTCCAAGCAGAGTTAAACTTTAAGCGCTATTCTTGATTCCCTATTGAGGGGAGTTTTGGTGTTTTACCCAGCAGGGTGAAATTTTTCGGAGACTCATCCAGAGCGTATTCCTCAGCAGAGTTGGTTGCGGTTCTTTTCAGTATTCCTCCGTTTTGTGTTCCTTTGCATTTGCATTTTGCATAGCATCCTCCCAAATGTGTAGCATTTCTATTTCATATGGAGCATTACGCCATTTTCAAACATAAGCATCTGAAGCATAAGCCAGGTTTGATGCCTTTGGTGCCAATTGTCTATTCGACAGATGATGTTTTATTCAAGGGATTTTCGTGTTACCCTCATCAGGGTGGATCTTTGGGTTGTTCATTTTATTGGATTCTCCCTAGCTGAGTCATTTGGTTAAACGTCTTCATCATCCCCAGGTGAGTTACTTATATAAACATTTTCTTCCCTGTCTGAGTCATTTGTTTAAACGTATTTTCCCCAACAGAGTTGTTTGTTTAACATTTTCTTCCTCAGCTGATTCATTTGGTTAAATGTCTTTTTTCTCAGCAGAGTCGTTTGTTTAAACCTCTATTTTCCTATCGGAGCATTCTTTGCAAGTTTTGAGTCGGTTGATTCTATTGTCTACCTATTCTGGGTGTGTCATCCCAACTTTTGGTTGGTATTCCCCAGCGTAGTCCGAAGTCTTGTGTTTGGTATTCCAACTTTTGGTTGGTAATCATGGGGTGTGTTATCCTTACTCTTGGTTGGTAATCTTTGGCACCCCCTGCAGAGTCTTTATTCCAACTTTTGGTTGGTAATCTTTGCTCCATTCTAACTTTTGGTTCGTGGCCCATTGGCGGTTGGACGTTATTCCAACTTTTGGTTGGTAATCCCCAGCTGGGTCCAAAGCTTTGTTGACATTATTCCGACTTTTGGTTGCTAGTTTTCCTTTTCTGGATGTCATTCCAAATCTTGGTTGGTAAGCCTTTGGTGGTGGTATGTTTATCCCAACTTTTGGTTGGTAGTCCTCCTTTATTCCCTGGTGGATTCGTTATCCCAACTTTTGGTTGGTAATTTGTGACTTGTCAGTTTTGTTATTCCAACTTTTGGTTGGTGAGGTTTTGTTAATGTTTTCAACTTTTAGTTGATAATCTTCGGTTTGTGGGAGTTATCCCAACTTTTGGTTGGTAATCTTTGCTTCAATCCAAACTTTTGGTTGGTAATCCATCGGTAATGTTTTTTCCCCGGCAAAATTGTTATTCAAACTTTTGGTTGGTAGTCTTTGTCCTTTGGGTGTGATCTCAACTTTTGGTTGGTAGCCTTTGTTTGATTCCAACTTTTGGTTGGTAAAATTTTGTTGACGCAATCCCAACTTTTGGTTGGTAGTCCTTGGTTTCCCTTACGGAGTCAGTTATCCCAACTCTTGGTTGGTAATCCCCTAGCTTAGTCGTCTTGTTGATGTTATTCCAATTCTTGGTTGGTAATCTTCATTTTCTGGTTGATGATTCCAACTTTTGGTTGGTAGTCTTTGTTTTGGGTTGATAATTCCAATTTTTATTGGTAGTCTTCTTTTGTTGGTTCAACTATTGGGGGTTGGTACTGTTCTCCTGCAGAGTTCGCTTCTTCACCTCTGCTTGAACTTTAAGCTCCTCTGAGGCTGCCAAAGTCTCCTTAAGTTGCTTCTCACTTCTATATATGTGAGATGGCACTTTTCTGACCTCTCTCTCTCTCTCTCTCTCTCTCTCTCTCTCTATATATATATATATATATATATATATATATATATATATATATATATATATATATATATATATATATATATATATATATATATATATATATATATATATATATATATATATATATATATATATATATATATATATAACTTCGAGCTACAGCTTCAACTTTCCAATTTGGTCACATAGTTCATCCTCTTTCATCCTTTGAGCAGTCACGGTGGCTTTCCATTAACTGTTGAACTTTGAGATCTCGAGGCGAGCTCTGTCTAGACCTTTCTTTCTCTGTTGTAATAGGTTTTTATCACTCTTCAGATATTGGGTTATCCTCTCCCTGTTCTTAATTTCTTCTTCTAGCTCTTTCTCTCTCTTGGCTAGAAGCTTTGTCTTCACCTTGGGTACATAGGCTCCTTCATTCTTAGCATGACCCAATTGGTAGACCTCCATCTTCAATTCCTCATTTTATTTGTGAAGCTCTTCTTTCTCGGCCCAGAGCTTGTTATACCTCTCTGCATCCACAGTATTAGGTTGTTCAATCATTAACGGGTACAAAGGTGCTTCGATAGAAAAAGGCAACAACACTTCCTCAACTCTCCTCTGAATCCACTCCAGGTAGGGAGCATAGAATCTACAATCACTCTTGCGCAAAGAAGACTTTCCCTTCCTATGGATCTTACCTCATGCATCCACAACTCTCTTTAGCAATTTTGGATCTGTTGTCCCCGTAAAGAATAAAGACTCATGAACATCCTTATCTTTTGGTGGATCCTTCAAGGCATATCCAAATTGTCTAACAGCAAGAGAAGGGTTATAATTAATACCCCCTTTTCTCCCCACCAGAGGCACATTCGAGAAGTCCCCACAGCTAGAGATAACCTCCTTTCTAAGCAAACCATGATTAAACCAGACAATATCCTTCACAGTTAGACCCATCAATCTTTTAGACCACTCGGAAGATCTCCTAGATTCAACAAAAACTCTAAAGCAAGGATATGATCCATAAACCATTTATGAAGGAGTGGTGCACAACAGGAAACCAACCCTCCTCTTCTTTTCTCCTTCTGATAGTGCACAAAATGATACAATTCTCCCAAGAGAGTAGGCACGAGATTCTTCATAATAAAGAGGAAAACAAAATTCATATCCACAAAGTCATCCATGTTGGGGAACAAGATGATGCCATAGACACACAAAGCCAAAATAGAGTTGAAAACCACCCAACTACCAACTTCAGCGTACTTCTAAGCTTCACTCACCAAGAAATCCAGATGAAACTCATAAAATCCTCCATTGCTAGCAATGTTGTCCACCAATACAAATTTTCTTAAATAAAGAGCAGCAGCAACCTCGTCGAGATCAGGATTCTCCTTGGAATAATAGAAAGGCGCCCTATCCCTGATAGGAACTCCCAATTGATAATCCAAAAAAGTGAAACATCGCAACGGGGGATCGTAGAACTATAGAAGAGTGTGGATGGCCTTATACTCGTACTCAGTAATAGTATGCACAAAACTCAGAACCCTCCCATAATCCTTCATGAAGTCTTCGAGAACACTAGAATCCGCCAGAGCAATCAAACTATGAAGGTGAAACTAGATCGGGAGCTGGAAACTTGTATACGATGATCTTTTTCTTACCAGTGTCCATCTCTATAAACCTCTGATAGCAGAAATCGAGGATAATATGCAAACCCTAGAAACACACGAACATGAATGTTAGGATGCAATGATTATGCTATGAAAATGCAAGCGCGGGATCAAGGTTCCATATGATCTGAATAGCTGCTACACTAACAACTAAATAAGGTCCAAAATTTTGCTCTGACCAGAACAACCATAACACCCAGATTCAAAAGTCCACACTGATCAGAAAACTAGAAAATCGGGTAGGTTGAAAGTCAAGGTTTCCTGCAAAACCCATCCCCCTCTCACATGTGGGCTATATTCGTGGACAAGGCATCATAGTAGGTCCTCAGTATCATGGACTCTCAGGTCGAGAAATGATGATACGTTCACCATTTCTGGTTTAGCATCATCATTAATCAAGGAGGCCTTAACTTATTTCCCATGAACGGTCTCTAGAGTCATAAGCTCTCTAAGTCAACACCCTATCATCTACACCAGATGTGCAGGATAAAACATCTCCAAAGAAAACCTCGTCTGAATGTGTACACTCAAGCCTGGGTAATGGTCTTATCTCTCATGAAACCAACCCATCCAACAGCACAGCAGCAGCAGAGCAATATGATAACAGTAATCAAATGCAATAATATAAAACAATAATGTACATAGAAGCATAAAAATAAACATGCAACGAACAAAAATAGACAAGCGCTAGGATTGAATCACATAGGGAACCTGATTCCCCAGCAGAGTCATCAGCTGTCACAACTGCGAAAAAAAACCAGCAGAAAAAACAGAAGATTCGCCACCGAACGTTATTTATCTAGACTGGTGAAAGGAAATGATCGAAGAAAACCTCAAAAAGGGAGAAGATATGGTATCGCAACCAAATTCTGGCTTCGGGAGTCGATTACGCGAGAGGAAGGTATTAGCATCCCCTTGCATCCATTGTACTCAACAAGATTCACGCTTATTATCTAACCAAAGGGTGTGTTTATCTAAAGCCTACTGCTAAACGGAAACGAGAATGAAAAGGAAAAAAATTAAAAGTAGAAACTCAAAAGGACTTCTCCGTCCTAGGCCTACGTATTCTCTCGTGCATTGGGAAAGTAAGATTCAACGTAGTTCGGAAAAGTACGGGTGAAAGGGAAGGTTGCTACCTAAGACTTCGTCGTCTTATGCCTACGTATCCTCATTCGGACAAGAATGAGGAAGTCATAGTGATCATAATTCGACGTACGAGTCAATACATGTTTTTTATGAGTGACAATAAGTTCCCATCCCAGCAGTTAGGGTTGATACCAGTTTGTGGTAGAATGGAAAAATAACGCACTCTTTCTGAAAATGATTTGAAAAACGATCCCGAAGGATGAAAATGATTTGAATTTGTTTGTGAGTTTTAAATAAGTGAAATGAATTGGTTTGAGATTCATATTGCACTAAAGTCTATGATATAGGAGTGAATGCGTCGCATGACCGCCCCCAAACGGAACGTACGCTAAACACTCTAGACCAAGTAAGGAGAGACTTCTCACTCGTCATTTCCTATATACTTAAGGCTCGTGGCACACAATATTCATCACATTTATTAAGTTTTTTGATGTTGTTTTGAGAGAGAAGAGAAAAGACGCACGAAATATCTAAGGGAAAACTCGGTCCTAACCTTGTCATGCAAAATGGCCGTAAGGTCGGGACGCAAAAGGAATTCTATCCTAATGTTAGCATTCAAAAGTAGACCTCAAGTTATGGTTAAAAAGGGACTAACCTAATGTTATCATGCATGGATTAACATCTAATGTCTATCCTACTCCAAGCTTAATCAAAAATTAAGTTGGACTAGAAGGCCCTAAGGGAACTTGCAAGAACAAACCGAAACAAAGAAAGCAAACAAAAAACAGCGGCTACGACAGCGCTCCAGTGTTAGAACAGCAGTAAAAACCCAGCAAATAAGCAAAATAATATTTAATAGCTCATGTTTTCAGCATATAACAGGTGTAAAATGTAGCAGGCAAAATAGATGTAATTAACAACATGCCAAAATCAGAACAGCAGGTGTAAAAGTTCAGACAGCATGTATGCATCAATACTTCAACAAATGCATATGACATGGTGAGGATCAAAGATGAACATGCATTAAAAATTAAGCACAAACAAGTTCAAAAAGATTTCATAACTAAACATTCATTAAGAATATCATACATATTCAACACCAATTAATCTATTTGAACAATTATGCATTTGTGGAATCGACAACAAACAATGAGCATGTAACGCACATCTAGTAAACTAAACATCAAGAACCAACAACTACATGGTACAAATGAGTATGCAACATGATCATCACACCAAGAGTGCAAAACAAAAGTCAATAGACATGCATCAATGAAAAGCACAAGTCGCGCGTCGAAGAATCACAAGCATGCTATCAAGTATGATGAAACACCACAAAAATAGTCCACACATATGCATCATATCAATCCATGAGGTTCAGAGAGGGAAATGGATCCAAACAAGTTAAAAAAAGCAAGAAAATCACATTCTACAGCAGGTGTAATCGGTTAACCTCTTGGTGTTAACCGATTACACCATGAAAATTAGCCAAAAAACATGTTCAACAGTAATGTTAATCGGTTAACACCAGAAGGTTAACTGGTTAACACTGTACCAAAATCAGAAAAACAACTTTTAAAAGCACTTTTCAGTGGCAAATCAATTATGCATTCATCCACATGCTTAGGAAGTCAAGTATGCATGAAAATTATACCAAATCACAATAATCAAACATCAATTGGATTCAACAAACACCAAAATTAATAACCAAAGTAATCAATGGATCAAATATCATCAAAAACCATGGATCTACATTGTGAAATGCAAATTTAAGCAAAATCAAAGCTAGATCTAGAATTTACCAACCTATAAAGCTGAGAATTGCTTTGGTGAGTGTTGTTAAGCTGCAATTGACAAATCCAAGCAAGAAAATTAAGGATCTATGAGGCTCTTGCAAGAAAAGTTGAAGATCCAAGCAATAATCCACAAATAAGCAAAAGCTCTTCAAGAAGTGATTCCAAAAATTTGATCAAGATCCAAATGAGTTACAGATTCAAAATAGAACCAAGGATGATGATGCAATGGAGGTTTAGCTCAAGAATTCACAAATTGCAATGCACAATTTGTGAAGCTTTTGGTTATGGAGCTTTTGTAAGGGTTTTGGAATGAGAGAAAAGTTGAGAGAATTAGAATGAGATGTGTAGAAAAATCAGAAAATGAGTGAATGTTATGAGAGGTTTGGAGCAAATTGATTTAAGTATAGTTTAGGTTTAGAATTAAATATGGTTTGGAGTGTGGGTTAGTATGAGGAATGGAAATTATGAGTGGATTTAGGAATGGAAATGTTTGAAATTGGAGGGAATTTGAATTAATTGGAAAATAAATCAAATTTGAACCACTTCTAGATCCTTTTACTGGTGTAAGAATGAATGCAAGTGATTGGAATGGATCCCAAGCTACAACACTGAAAATGAAACAATTTGGGCAAAATTTGCATTGGTTAACCGATTAACCAAATTTGCCTAGCAAATGGTTAATCGGTTAATGTCTTCCAATTTTGAATTTTTTGACGCCTTAAAGAGGGAAACTTGGAGAATTGCCTATTGCCACCTATTATGAGCATAGTTTGGCCTCTAAAACTTATCATTTGATATTGCACATGTTTAATGCCTGAAATAAATTGTGAATTGTCTCCTGCACTCAAAATATCTGGCTGAAAAATATAATCTGGTGCCCGATCGCTGAGCAAAATAAATGTTGAATCCTCTGATGCTTGCTGCTTACAAACTTGGAATAAAAGAAATTCTTGAGCCATAGAAACATCTTGATCCCATGTCTCAAGAACCAATTCCATGATATGAACAATGATAATGCAAATGAGCGAAACATTATGGTTAAAAACAAAAAGACAAATTTTGGGGTGTTACACCAGGCAGGTCAAGGTTTGCTTCTTGGTGATAGAGTTCCCATATCTATACTAATGCATTTTAGGGAGGCTTACTCTAGCCGAGCTAACCATAGTATCATCCACAGTCCACCTGAAGATGAAGTACTACATGGCCAGGGGTCATATCGTCACCCTCCACGGGGACATTGAAGCTGCTAGAAGATTCTTTGAGGCGACCACCAAGGGGATGAACTCAATCATTATCACGCCCAAGAATTCTAGCAAGCCGATCCGCATCGAGGAGCAGAAGCCATTGCAGCGCGTCAACTTGGTCGACCTCGACAGTCGCTTCCCCAACAAGCAGGAGCAGAATGAAGCAGCAGCAGACGCACCTCCAACAAATGGTGACAACGGACAACTGCTCCAACCCATGCGCCTCATTCTAGATGGCGACTTCGAGCTCATCACTCTCAATGATGACCTCGACATAAGTGTGAAGATCGGCACGGGGATCCCCGACTTGGCGAGGAAGCAGTTGAAATCCTGCCTTAGGGAGAATGTTGATCTTTTAGCGTGGGACACTGCATGGATGCCCGAGCTTGACCCCAACATGGCCTTCCACTAGCTCACCATAGATCAAGCCGCTAGGGCCATAGTACAACATAGACGTAGGCAGTCTCTTGAGAAAGCAGCGGCTGCTGAAAAAGCTGTAAAAGACCTCCTAAAGGCAAATTTTATTTCTGAAGCCCAGTGTCGCTACTCGAAAAAATCGTGCAATGACGGGGAGGCGAGAATGAAGGACAGAAGAGTCGCCATCGAACTTTATCTATACCATGAAGGGAAGGGAAAACATCAATAAAACCCTAAGAAAGAAACTGATAAGATGGTTTCGCGACCAAAGAACGGGTTCGGAAGCCAGTTATGCGAAGGGAAGGTATTAGCACCCCTCACACCCATCGTACTCGATGGGAACCATTTGTTTGTCTACATGTGAAGATATCTGCTAAAATATATTGATTTTTATGAGTTTTCCTAGGAATAAAGAGAAGGGTTAGAAACAGGGGAAAGTGAGGCGAAGGGAAAGGAAAGCTCGGTAGGACTTCGCAGTCCTAGGCCTATGTATTCTCAACAGATATGAGAAAGTCAGAGTCAACGTAGTTTGGGAAACTACAGGTGAAAGATAGAAGTATGCTCGGTAAGGATTGTGGCCTTTGTGCCTACGTATCTTTACTCGAAAGAAGTAAAGAATCAGAGCAGTTGTAGTTCGTCCTACTACGGGAGAACGGTGAAAAAAGGGTGCTCACCAAGACATCGTCGTCTTGTGCCTACGTATTCTCATCTGGTATGAGAAATTGGAGCATCGTAGTTCGTGAAACTATAGGTGAAAGGTGGAAAAGCGAGCTCGCCAAGACATCATCATCTTGTGCCTACGTATTCTCAACAGATATGAGAAATCAAAGCAACGTAGTTTGTGAAACGGGTAATCGGTGTTTTTATGGATGATGTTAACGTGGCGCATTCTAGCAGTTTAGGTGTATTGTTGCTCGCTCGTTGGAGACTTAGCCGTTACCTGTTTACGGTAGAACGGACGTAACATATCCTTTTTGAAAAGATTTAATTTTCGCCTATCGAGGCAATATGTCACATTTGATTTGTGGGAGTTGTTTTTTAGGGGTGAAATATGTCATCGAATAGTAACCCCTTGCGGGTAGTACCCAATTCTTTATCTCAAAGTTTTGTTATGAAAATGGTGTGGTGAATACAAGCGTCTTCGTATCGAAAGATGAGTATCGAGACCATACACTCTACAGTGAGTATCCTGATACTCAGAGAGGAAGAAGTCTACACTCAATCCTCTCTCTTTAGTTCAATACAAAGAGAACTTCGTTCTCTTATTAAAGGTGTTTTTGACCTTGAATGGTAAGTGCTTTGCGATAGTGAACCCTAACAATAATGTCAAGCACTCGGGATAGGAGAAGGCCTACGCCTAACCACTCCATGATCATTCGAGTTTTATTGAGAAAAGAGTTTGAAAATGCACTCGGTACGGGACCGAGGTTTTAGGAGAAAAAGGTTTTGAAAGGGAAGGTTTGAAAAGAGAGGTAGTGAATATAATCACGTCTTCATATTGAAAGACGAGTGTCGAGACCACACACTCTACAGTGAGTATCGTGAGACTCAAAGAGGAAGAAGTCTACACTCAATCCTCTCTCTTTAATTCAATATAAAGAGAACTTCATTCTCTTATTAAAAATGTTTTTGATCTTGAATGGTAAGCGCTTAGAGACAGTGAACCCTAACGGTAATGTCAAGCACTCGGGATAGGAGAAGGCCTACGCCTAACCACTTCACGACCATTCAAGTTTTATTGAAAAAGAGTTTGAAAATGCGCTTGGCACAAGACCAAGGTTTTTAGGAGAAAATTTTTGAAAAGAAAAAGATGGTGAATTGGTTTGAAAGTTGGTTGAGAAAATCCGCTTGACGTTGGATCAAGGGTTTGACTTGTATTTTCATGCAAAAACATGGTAGAAGTGAGTTTGAAAATAGCTCGATGACGGATCAAGAATTAGTTTGAAAACGGAATATTCTAGTCCCTGGGGGTGCTCCTAGACGATAAGTTGCAGTCAAAGAAATACAAAATACGTACATCGGAAAGGGGAGAGGGGTACATGCAAATTGCACAGGATTGCACGAAACTAAAAAGTCTCATTGTCAGGTAGCCCAAGAGAAAGCCGTGTGTGTGCAATGTGTCCTAAGTTACGCCTTTGAGCGAAAGTCGAGCATAACTCCATGCTTGGGTTCCTGAAAATGGCCAAAGGTCCGTCACTCGGACAAATAAACAACAGTCCACCAATTTAGGATTTT
Source organism: Lathyrus sativus (assembly GCA_963859935.3). Taxonomy (NCBI): domain Eukaryota; kingdom Viridiplantae; phylum Streptophyta; class Magnoliopsida; order Fabales; family Fabaceae; genus Lathyrus; species Lathyrus sativus. The sequence continues at coordinate 210,490,564 of OZ012737.1, forward strand.
ATGGTTTCGATATTTATTAAGTGTCTTGAAAGAATGTACAAGATGAAGAATTTGAATATATACAAGATATGGATAATATACAGAATATATAACAATATACAAGAATATAATGACTGAATTTAAAATAGTTGGTATTTGACAGAAAGTAAAGTTAGTGGTTAGTTTGTTAATGAATTGAATCAGGACGAAATGTGACGCTAAACCGTCGTAGCTCGACTTATGATGAAATTCAAACTATAGGAGGTCGCGTAACTTGATATTCGTGCAAAAGACAAGATAGAGAAATGATATTGAGGATCATTCTCCGATTTAATCGTGTCGCACGGACCAAAAAAGGTGGGATCTCGTCTTAATCGCAAACATTATATCGATTAATCGAAGGTAGCCTATCACGATCTCAAAGTAAAGAAAATGACCCAAATGGTCATTTTCCATAGACTTGAAATCGAGAAGGTTATCGACTTTGAAAAAACGGCGCTTACGAATAGAAGACTTCATAGGTTGAGAAAGTCTATATAAAATCAAAAGTGAAGAAGAAAAGAGGAGAGAAAGAGAGTGGTCTCAGGCAAACCGTAATCTATCAATAATTTGACTGATAATGGTTTTGTGGTCTCGTCATCGACCAAAGAAAAAAGATAAAATGAAATAAAATGAATAAAAACGCATAACATCAAAAAATGAAAATGAAAAGAAAGTTTGGTCTCGTCGTTTTTCATCAATAATTTGACAGAAAAACTTAGAGGTTTCTTCATCGACTTAAACGAAGTAAAATGAAGATAAAGGCTCAAAGATAAATAAACCCTTAAATCTAACTTTTAGAAAAATATGTTCAAAAGCTCTAAAAAACAAAAAAATATATATAAAACTTTGATTTAGTTAGAAAGAGTATATTAACAATTTCTTAAGAAAAACTAAATAGAAAAAATATCTTAACAATCTAAAAAAAACTAATAGAAATATATATTACAATTCTAAAAAAAAATTATAAAATAATAATTCTAAAAATTTAAAAAGTATTATAAATTCTTAAAATATATCTTATCAAAATGTTAATGGTTTAAACTAGAAAACTTTAATAAAACTCTGAAAATTTAATTGTAAATAGTATACTTACAAAAATAAATATTACATAAAAGAAGAAAAAAGAAACTAAGAATTTGGTGGGGTGTGTTTTGGAGATGTATGGGCTGTGAACAGCAAAACCAATAGGCTTAAAAAGCCTAATGCCCATTTAACTAAGTCATGAATCCCAACAGAGATATTAATAATGTCTAAAGAAAAAAACAAACAGGCGAAATCCAAACCAACACAATTGAGAATCAAATTCTCGACAGCCGTTAGTAGTAAATCTGAATCTGGATTCAAAATGGCGAGTATAAGGTATAAATTCATTACAGATTTGAAACCAAATACTGTAACGCCCCGGTTCTGAATTTCCCATTTTTGTTGAGTCTTTTAATTTATTTTGATTGATTATTCTTTTAATTGTAGAATTTGAACATTAATATGCTATGTGTGTTTATTATGTTATTTTATTATTCGGAGAGTTTTGAGAATTAATTAGAGGGTGTTTTAGATAATCCTTAATTAGTATATATTAGAGAGAATTAGAATAGGAATAGTATAAGTGAAAACAGAGAGAAAACAAAAGAGATAGAAAGAAATAGAAAGGAAAGAAGAAGAAGAGAAGAGAAAAGAGAAGAGAAAGAGAAGAAAACCTAGAATCATCAAGAATCAAACTTCTAAGCTTCGATTAATCGGGTAAGGGTGTGAAACCTTATTATTCTTTCGATGTATATGATTATGTATGTTTCTATTGGTTTGTTTTTGGATTGGGGAGAGTTTTGCTCATTTTCCGTTTTAGGTCGAATTTGAGTAAATCGTTAGAAATCGAGTTTTAAAGGTTAGAGATGAGAATGAGTGGTAGGATTTAGTCGAGGAATGTTAGGCTAAGGCTACCGAGACGAGTTGGGATTGAATCGGGTAGATTTCGATGAATTTCGGAGTTTTGGATAGTGAGGATTCTGAGTTCGCAGACCCTCGCTAGCATGTTCGCTAGGCGAGCGGGTCGCGAGCATTCGCTGGTCATTCGCTATGGCGAGTGGTGTAGCGAACCAAGTCAGAGGCTTCTGTTTTCCTTCGCGAGCATGTTCGCTAGGTGAACAGGAAGCGAGTACTTGCTAGGAGCTCGCTAGGCGAGCAAGGTAGCGAGAGTGGCAGGATGTTATTTTCTTGTGTTTTCATTTCCATGTTGATTATTCAATTCAAGTATAATTAATCCTTTCTTATTATGCATATTTATGTGTGTGATATGAAATGTTGTGGGTAGCCGTATGGCGTGAATCCTAGACTGTGAATCGTGAAGTGTGAAATGTGGCCGTTTGGCAATTTTATGCAATTGTTTGAATTGAGTGAAATATACATGACTATATATGGTGTACATGTATGCATATCAAGAATGTATGGAGTCGTTTTGTTTGTGAAGCATCATGATTGCATTCTTGTGTGTCTGATCCCGCGTAGGATCTGCAGAAACCTCGTGTGCCCTTGTGGGGTGTGAGCGATGGTTTGTCCTTGATCCCTAGGAGGATCTGCAGAAACATCGTGTGCCCTTGTGGGGTGTGAGCGATAGTTTATTTTGATTCCATGGAGAATCTGCAGAACGATTGTGTGCCCTTGTGGGGTGTGAGTAATCCTGAAACATCGTGTCCCCATGTGGGGTGTGAGCGATGGGTGAACATCGTAGGCCCGACGGGGAGTTACTTCGGTAACGAGCGATGGTTCCTTTGGTTCTTCAATTGAACCTGCTAAATGAGTCAGTACCGCATTTGCATTTGCATAGAGTCGTGAGTCGGTCTCTATGAGTTCATTATTATCTTCATATGATGTATCGGTGTAATGAACATAACTGTGTATGTTTAGTGGTGAATTATATATGTGTTGCGATATGTATATGATTGAATTGTGATATATTGCGGTGGAAATGTAGTATGTGTATTCTATGTTGGTGTACGTAGATATATATTTTTTGTGCATTGTTTGTTATGATAATGTTTCTCACCCTTCTGATGTTTTATGATGCTCTATGAGGCATTGCAGAGTAAGTTGGCTGGAGGTCTTTAGTGAAGCGTGGCTTCATTCTTTTTGGTCGGTTGGTTTTGATATGTAGCACCGGGTAGTTAGGAATTCTTTTGGGTTCTTTTGTGATACATCTGTGTATGTATCTGCTGGAATGTTTTGTAACCATGACTTTTTGACTTGAATTAAACTGTTGATGTATACGATGTTTATATGAATGAAGTGATTCAATGTTTAGATGTTTCCGCTTTTATTCTAAATATTGACGTGTGGGTTTTAAGGACTAAGTTCCTTTGTAGTGATTTACCATTTGTTGCATATCTTTATGAGCAGGTGTTGTATGTGTTTTGAATTTCCTGGATAATGTGACGTACCTCTTTTATACTATGTGTCAATTCATAATTTGATGTAAATTTTTTATTATTGTGCCTAAATGATTTAATCGCTTATTTGGGAGTATAGAATGAGGTGTTACACTAAGTGGTATCAGAGCCAGTGTTGAGTCAGTTGTGTTTGTCTTGTTGTTGTGTTGGTTGAACGGTTGTTTAACCTTGTTGTTATTTTTGGGAATCATCAGAATATGGCTGGTCGTAATGACACTGCTATGGCTGCGGCATTGGAGGCTATGGCTAGGGCGGTGCAAGGTGCACCGAATTCGAACGCTAATGATGAGTTTAGAAAGAATCAGCCGCCGATATTCAAGGGGAGGTTTGATCCAGGCGGTGCTCAGATCTGGTTGAAGGAAGTCGAGAGAATCTTTAGAGTTATGGTGTGTGATGAAGGAAACAAGATGAGACTTGGAACTCACATGTTGAGAGAAGAGCCCGACGACTGGTGGGTCAGTATGAGACAAGTTCTTGAGGTAGATGACGAGGAAATAACCTAGGATTTATTTCGCACAGAATTCTTGAGAAAGTATTATCCTGAGAGTGTAAAAGGGAAAAAGGAAATGGAATTTCTTGAGCTGAAGCAAGGCAATATGTCAATGGTGGACTACACGACTAAGTTTGTGGAGTTAGTTCAGTTTCATCCACATTATGCGGCGGTTATAGCAGAATTCTCTAAGTGCATTAAGTATGAGAATGGCTTGCGTCTTGAGATAAAGCAAGCGGTGGGATACCAAAGAATACGAAGATTTTCGGACTTGACCGAATGTTGTAGGATTTTTGAGGAAGATAGTAGGGCTCGATCTACTCATTATAAGAGTTTGAGTGAGAAGAAAGGCAAGCAGCAAGTAAGGAGTGGACCTTATATGATGCCTGTTGATAAGGACAAGTATAAGGGAAACTTTGATAGGAGACTCGGGGGAGGAAGTTCTGGTGCGGTCAAATGTTACAAGTGTGGTGTGATGGGCCACAAATATTTTGAATGTGGGAAGTCTGTGGATAAGTGTGCTAATTGTGGAAGTCTTGGACATGCCACTTCTGGTTGTAGAAGGAATGTGGTAAAGTGTTTTAATTATGGGGAAGTTGGTCATATTAGCACCAAGTGTACCAAACCAAAGCAAGCTCAGTCGGATGGAAAAGTATTTGCATTAGCCGGTTCAGACACTACTAATGTGGATCGCTTGATTAAAGGTACATGGTTTATTAATAATATGCCTTTAGTTGCTATTATTGATACTGGAGCGACTCATTCGTTCATTTCTCTTGAGTGTGCTAAGCGTTTGGGTTTGTGCATGGTGTCTATGAGTGAAGACATGGTTATTGAGACTCCCGCTTCGGGGTCGGTAACTACTTCCTTGGTATGTGTAAGTTGTTCTTTGACCATGTATGGTAAAGACTTTATTTTGGATTTGGTGTGTTTGTCGTTGGAAGGTTTAGACGTGATCTTAGGTATGAACAGGTTACAATTTAATAGAGTTCATTTAGATTGCTATCACAAGTTGGTAAGGTTTCCTTCTTTGGAAGATGATGAAGGTGAGAGTTTTCTATCCACTAAAGAGTTGAAGAAGCTTTTAGCGGATGAAGCTCAGTTGTTCGGCTTGTTTGCATCGTTGTCTGTGGAGAGCGAAGTGGAGCTTGATGTGTTTCCAGTGGTATGTGATTTTCCAGAAGTATTTCCGGGGGAGATTACGGATGTACCGCCGGAAAGGGAAGTCGAGTTTTCTATTGATCTAGTTCCTGGTACTAGACCGATTTCGATGGCACCGTATCACATGTCAACATTCGAATTGGTAAAACTAAAGGAGCAGTTGAATGATTTGTTGGATAAGAGGTTTGTAAGGCCAAGTGTTTCTCCTTGGGGTGTGCTGGTATTGTTAGTGAAGAAGAAGGATGGAAGTATGAGGTTATGCATTGATTATCGGCAGTTGAATAAGGTGATGATTAAGAATAAGTATCTGCTTCCAAGAATTGATGATTTGATGGACCAATTGGTTGGAGTGCGCGTATTTAGCAAGATCAATTTGAGATCAAGTTATCACCAGATTCGAGTTAAGGAGGAGGATATCCCAAAGACGACTTTTAGGACACGGTATGGTCATTACGAATATTTTGTGATGCCATTCGGAGTTTCTAATGCGCCGGGTGTGTTTATGGAATACATGAATTGTATTTTTCATGAGCAGTTGGATCGTTTTGTGGTTGTGTTCATCGACGACATTTTGATTTACTCTAAGTCTCAAGAGGAGCACGAAGAGCATTTAAGGATTGTGTTACAGATTTTGAAGGAAAAGCAATTGTATGCTAAATTGTCAAAGTGTGAATTTTGGTTGTCGGAAGTGAGTTTTCTCGAACATATTATTTCTGGTAGTGGTATTAGTGTGGATCCATCCAAGATTGATGCGGTAATGCAATGGGAAACTCCTAAATCAGTTACGGAGATTCGAAGCTTTTTGGGCTTGGCAGGCTATTATCGGAGGTTTATTGAAGGATTTTCGAAGATGGCACTTTCGTTAACGCAGTTGACTTGTAAGGGAAAGGCTTTCATTTGGGATGCTGGTTGTGAGGAGATTTTCATGGAGTTAAAGAGAAGATTGACAACAACGCCAGTCTTGATTTTGCCGAATCCTACGGAACCTTTTGTGGCTTATTGTGATGCTTCTTTGTCAGGTTTGGGTGGTGTGTTGATGCAAGGGGGAAAAGTTGTGGCTTATGCTTCGAGACAGTTGAGAGTGCATGAGAAGAATTACCCTACGCATGACTTGGAATTAGCGGCCGTGGTGTTTGTTTTAAAAATTTGGAGGCATTATCTTTATGGTGCGATATTTGAAGTTTTTAGTGATCACAAGAGTTTGAGGTATTTATTTGATCAGAAGGAATTGAACATGAGGCAAAGGAGGTGGTTAAAGCTTTTGAAAGACTATGATTTTGGTTTGAATTACCATCCGTGTAAGGCAAATATGGTGGCCGATGCCTTAAGTCGGAAGTCGTTGCACATGTCTACATTGATGATGAAAGAATGGGAACTTTTGGAGAGCTTTAGAGATTTAAGTTTGGTTTGTGAAATGACGCCGAGAAGTGTGAAGCTTGGTATGCTTCGTGTTATGAATGATTTTCTTGCCACCGTATGTGAAAGGCAAAAGTTGGACTTGAAGTTCGTTGACTTGATGAGGAGTGAGAATGAGGATTTCAAGGTTGACGATTTTGGAGTTTTAAGATTTTGTGGTCGTATTTGTATTCCCGACGATGCGGAGTTGAAAAGGATGATATTAGAGGAAGGACACCGGAGTAGCTTGAGTATTCATCCGGGAGCGAATAAGATGTATCAAGATTTGAAGAAAATCTTTTGGTGGTCCGGATTGAAGAGAGATGTAGCTCAGTTTGTGTATGCGTGTTTGACTTGTCAGAAGTCTAAAGTAGAACATCAGAAGCCTAGTGGATTGATGCAACCATTGGATATTCCAGAGTGGAAATGGGATAACATATCGATGGATATTATTACGGGGTTTCCGAATACGCTAAGAGGTCATAATGCCATTTGGGTGATTGTTGATAGGCTTACTAAATCCGCTCATTTCATTCCGATTGATATTAGTTATCCTTTGGAGAAGTTATCCGAGATTTATGTTCGTGTAATTGCGAAGTTGCATGGAGTTCCTCAGAGTATTGTATCAGACAGAGATCCTAGATTTACTTCAAGGTTTTGGGAGAGTTTGCAAAAGGCTTTGGGTTCTAAGCTGAGATTGAGTTCGGCTTATCATCCGCAAACAGATGGTCAAACTGAGAGAACGATTTAGTCGTTGGAAGATTTGTTACGTGCCTGTGTACTAGAGCAAGGTGGTGCTTCGGATAGTTATTTAGCGTTGATTGAGTTCACCTACAATAAAAGTTTTCACTCAAGTATTGGTATGGCTCCATTTGAGGCTTTATATGGTCGGAGATGTCGAACACCTTTGTGTTGGCATGAAACTGGTGAGAAGTCGGTTGTTGGGCCGGAGATGGTACAACAAACGACGGAGAAGGTGAAGTTTATTCGTGACAAGATGAGAGCTTCTTAGAGTAGGCAGAAGAGTTATCATGACAAAAGAAGGAAGGATCTTGAGTTTCAAGAGGGCGACCTTGTGTTCTTGAGAGTTACACCGGTTACGGGTGTGGGTCGTGCCTTGAAGTCGAAGAAGTTGACTTCTCTATTTATAGGTCCATATCAGATTATTGCGCGAGTGGGTGTTGTGGCGTATCGTGTGGCATTGCCTCCGAATCTTTCAAATTTGCATGATGTGTTCCATGTTTCGCAACTTCGGAAGTATGTCCCAGATTCGTCACATGTTATTCCTATGGACGAAGTTGAAGTAAGAGATAATCTTACGGTTGAGGTTTCACCAATTAGGATTTTGGATCGTGAGATTAAGAGGCTAAGGGGAAAAGATATTGCGCTTGTGAAAGTAGCATGGGGAGGCGCTGCAGAGGGCAACATGACTTGGGAATTGGAGAGTAAGATGCAGAAGTCGCATCCGGAATTGTTTGGATCAGGTAATATTTTCGAGGACGAAAATTTCTAAGTAGGGGAGAGTTGTAACGCCCGATTCTGAATTTCCCATTTTTGTTGAGTCTTTTAATTTATTTTGATTGATTATTCTTTTAATTGTAGAATTTGAACATGAATATGTTATGTGTGCTTATTATGTTATTTTATGATTCGGAGAGTTTTGGGAATTAATTAGAGGGTGTTTTAGATAATCCTTAATTAGTAGATATTAGAGAGAATTAGAATAGGAATAGTATAAGTGGAAACAGAGAGAAAAGAAAAGAGATAGAAAGGAAAGAAGAAGAAGAGAAGAGAAAAGAGGAGAGAAAGAGGAGAAAACCTAGAATCATCAAGAATCAAACTTCTAAGCTTCGACTAATCGCGTAAGGGTGTGAAACCTTTTTATTCTTTCGATGTATATGATTATGTATGTTTCTATTGATTTGTTTTTGGATTGGGGAGAGTTTTGCTCATTTTCCGTTTTAGGTCGAATTTTAGTAAATCGTTAGAAACTGAGTTTTAACGGTTAGAGATGAGAATGAGTAGTAGGATTTAGTCGAGGAATGTTAGGCTAAGGCTACCGAGACGAGTTGGGATTGAATCGAGTAGATTTCGATGAATTTCGGAGTTTTGGACAGTGAGGATTCTGAGTTCGCAGACCCTCGCTAGCACGTTCGCTAGGCGAGCGGGTCGCGAACATTCGCTGGACATTCACTGTGGCGAGTGGTGTAGCGAACCAAGTCAGAGGATTCAATTTGCCTTCGCGAGCACGTTCGCTAGGCGAACAGGAAGCGAGTACTCGCTAGGCGAGCAAGGTAGCAAGCGTGGCAGGATGTTATTTTCTTGTGTTTTCATTTCCATGTTGATTATTCGATTCAAGTATGATTAATCCTTTCTTATTATGCATATTTATGTGTGTGATATGAAATGTTGTGGGTAGCCGTATGGCGTGAATCCTAGACTGTGAATCGTGAAGTGTGAAATATGGCCGTTTGGCAATTTTATGAAATTGTTTGAATTGAGTGAAATATACGTGACTATATATGGTGTACATGTATGCATATCAAGAATGTATGGAGTCGTTTTGTTTGTGAAGCATCATGATTGCATTCTTGTGTGTCTGATCCCGCATAGGATCTGCAGAAACCTCGTGTGCCCTTGTGGGGTGTGAGTGATGGTTTGTCTTTGATCCCTAGGAGGATCTGCAGAAACATCGTGTGCTCTTGTGGGGTGTGAGCGATAGTTTTTTTGATTCCATGGAGAATCTGTAGAACGATTGTGTGCCCTCGTGGGGTGTGAGCAATCCTGGAACATCGTGTCCCCATGTGGGGTGTGAGTGATGGGTGAACATTGTAGGACTGATGGGGAGTTACTTCGGTAACGAGCGATGGTTCCTTTGGTTCTTCAATTGAACCTGCTAAATGAGTCGGTACCGCATTTGCATCTGCATAGAGTCGTGAGTCGGTCTCTATGAGTGCATTATTATCTTCATATGATATATCGGTGTAATGAACATAACTGTGTATGTTTAATGGTGAATTATATATGTGTTGCGATATGTATATGATTGAATTGTGATATATTGCGGTGAGAAATGTAGTATGTGTATTCTATGTTGGTGTACGTAGATATATATTTTCTATGCATTGTTTGTTATGATGATGTTTCTAACCCTTCTGCTGTTTTATGATGCTCTATGAGACATTACAGAGTAGGTTGGCTGGAGGTCTTTAGTGAAGCGTGGCTTCATTCTTTTTGGTCGGTTGGCTCTGATATGTAGCACCGGGTAGTTAGGAATTCTTTTGGGTTCTTTTGTGGTACATCTGTGTATGTATCTGCTGGAATGTTTTGTAACCATGACTTTTTTACTTGAATTAAACTGTTGATGTATACGATGTTTATATGAATGAAGTGATTCAATGTTTAGATGTTTCCGCTTTTATTCTAAATATTGACGTGTGGGTTTTAAGGACTAAGTTCCTTTGTAGTGATTTACCCTTTGTTGCATATATTTATGAGCAGGTGTTGTATGTGTTTTGAGTTTTTTGGATAATGTGACGTACCTCTTTCATACTATGTGTTAATTCATAATCTGATATAAAATTTTTATTATTGTGCCTAAATGATTTAATCGCTTATTTGAGAGTATAGAAAGGGGGTGTTACAAATACTGCAGCTGAAAAACATCTATGAGTCAAGATTCAGAAACAAACAAATTGAAATCAACTACACCGACAACATACCTTTACCATTGCCGCAAAGATTGTTTGGGTTGGACTGGTTTGAAACCACGTCGTTGCTGTCGATCCTTGTGCGTAAATGGCCGGAGGGGAAGTTGTTGAGGTAGGAGAGTTACGAATGAAGTGTTGCAGAGTTGATGTTGTCTCTATGTTGTCGCTTGCTCGGGGTCGCCGGAGATTTTGCAGTGGCTAGTTTAACGTCGTATTGAGGAGAAAAAATGAAGGTGAGTTTGTGGTTCCTACGATTGTGCTGATGGTGATGGAAACATAGTTCTGGTGGCCAGTTAAGGTTGTTTATGCTTGATTGGACGTCGTCCACTGTGTAGCTCACGTGGAGGGAGTGTTGTAGCCGGAAAATGGGGGAGTGAAAGGGATTCGTGAGGTTGGAGATAATGAATAGTGAAAATGCGTTGGCCGTTAGGGTTTCGTGAGGTGGGAGACAATGAATAGTAGAGGGGCTATATACCGAGTGACACGTGGCCTCCTTGTTGCTTTTTCTTGTCTTTTTTTGTTTAATTAGTTGTTTTAATTAAATGATTAATAATAATAATTCTAAAACTAATAAAATCCTAATTTTATTTAAAAATCTAATCTAACTAATCAATAATTAACTAATAATTAACTATCCTAATTAAATTCTAAACCCTATTTCTAAACCAATTAATTAATCCTAATTCTAAAATAAAAAGTTAATCTAAACTAATTCTAAACAATTAAAATTAAAATCTTTTTGTATTTTCTCTTTTCTATTTTAAAATTCTAATTAACCATTCTAATAATAATAATTCTATTCTAATAACAACTAAAAATATATTCTAATTTAATTGAAAATTCTAGTCTTAATCTATTTTCTAAACAAAAAATTATAATTCTAAAACTATTTCTAAAAAAATAAACTATTTCTAAAAAAATCTCTAAAAATAAAAATCTATTCTAATAATTCTATTTAAAATCCTAAATTCTAAACTCATTTGATTCTAAATTAAAATTTTATATTAAATAAAAACCTAAGTAAATTCTAAACAAATAAAATAAACCTAAATAAATATTAACTATTAAATGAATATAAATAAAAATAAATCACAAAATGCTACGAAATAAAAACGAAGAAAAAACGGGTGAACACCGAAACGCAACAAAATTATCAGCACGACCTGAACCACCAGGAAGAAAGCAACTTTCGCTCGATTTAGACATGAAACTCATCATTTGAACTGGTTTAAACGGTCTAAAATGCAAACAAAGCGGTTGTAATCCCGATAAACCATTATGGCTGATAACATGGACAGTATGCGAGAAATGATCGACCTAGATGATATGCAGATGAATGCGAAGCAACAGCCAGTCAAAGTTAGAAAACGAGGGAAAATTTTAGGGTGCAACACCCAGTACACAACCTGGATGTCTAATATTGTATTAGTTAAAAAATATAATAAAAAATGGAGAATGTGTGTTGACTATACCGATCTTAACAGGGCATGCCCCCAAATATGCATATCCATTGCCTAACATCGACAAACTGGTCGACAATTCTGCAAGTTTTAAGTCACTATCGTTCACGAACATGTACTCGAGATACAACCAAATCCCCATGGCGAAGGCAGACAAGAAAAACACGGCTTTCATGATCGAGTCGAGCAATCATTACTACAATGTAATGCCATTTCGCGACGTACTAACGGGTGATGAACAAAGTCTTCCAGGGTAAAATCTGAGACATGCTCGAGGTCTACATGGACATCATGATTGTGAAATCACGAGAAGAAACCGACAACACTGCTCATCTCAAGAAAGTCTTCGACACGACGAGGAGATGCAGAATCAGATTCAACCCGGAGAAGTGCACTTTTGGTGTCCGAGCATGCAAATTCCTCGGCTTCTATTTGATGAAGCGAGGAATCGAGGCAAACCCCGACAAGTGTAGGGCTTTCTCCGAGTTTCCAACACCAACTCGAAGAAATTAATCCAATCCTTAAACGGGATGCTCGCATCACTGTCCCGCTTCGTGGCCAAGTCCGCCCAACACGAACTCTTTTTTTTCAAGCTTTTATGCAAGAAGGCCATGTTCAAGTGGACCGAGGAGTGCAAGCAAGCCCTCTTCCACCTCAAATAAGTCCTCTCACAACCCCCAGTCTTATTGCGACTTGAAAGCGGGGAGACATTATATTTGTACCTCGCCATCGCGACTGAGATCGTCAGCGCGACCCTCATCCGTGAAACCCCATGAGGGGAAAAAACCAATTTACTTCACCAGCAAATCCCTACAAGGCTCTGAACTCAGGTAACAGTAGATTGAGAAGGTCACTATAACCCTCATCAATGTGGCCAAAAGGTTGTGGCACTAGTTCCTGGTCCACACAATCATGGTCAGGATGGACCAGCCCGTGAAGCAGCTACTCGTTTGTCCCGACATGGCGGGTAGGATGCTTAAATAGTCACTCGAGCTCTCTGAGTTTGATGTCCTGTACGAGAGCAGAAAGGCCCTCAAGGCTCAAGTTCTGGCCGACTTCGTCGCGGAGCCCAAAAATGGACCATTTATGTTGACGGGGCATCTAGCTCAATAGGAAGTAGAATGGGCATCATCCTTGAAAACGAAGAAGGCATCTTGATTAAGGTCTCCCCCGCCCTAGCCTTCCCGACTTCAAACAACCAAGCAGAGTACGAGGCCTTCCTTGCGGGGGGGTGCGCCTGGTCGAGGACCTTGGCACGAAGGAGGTGAAGATATTTACTGACTCCCAGCTCGTCGCTTCTCACGTGCGAGGAGAGTATCAGGCCAAAAACGACAACCTCGTCAAGTACTTAGCCCTGGTAAAAGATAGGATGAAGAAGTTTGAATCCGCGGAAGTGACACCTGTCCCCCACAAGCACAATACTCGGGCGGACATCCTATCAAAGCTCGTGAGTACGAAGAAGAAGGGCGAAAACAAGTTTGTTATCCAAGAGGTACTTTCTCGAACAAGCATTGAGAAATCCACCCCGACCATCGAACTAAATACAATCGGCGAAAGCAACTGCTGGATGACCCCGGTATACATGTACCTCAGCATGAGGAGTTGTCTAACGACTCCAAGGAAGCCAGTATGATCAGGCGCCGAGCTTTCTTTTACATCTTAGTCGAGGACAAATTATACAGGCGGGGATTCTTCATCCCTCCCCTTAAGTGTGTCAAGGAATCCAAGATCCCTCACATACTCAAGGAGATCCACTAAGGGATCAACGCCCAGTACCTCGGCGGACGATCCCCCACTCGTAAGGCTCTGCGAGCAGGGTACTATTGGTCCATCATGCAGTAGGACACAAAGGAGTACGTCAAGAAGTGCGGAAAGTGCCAACGCCATGGGGGCATGCATCTAGCACCTCCGAGCAAGCTCAAAATGAACTCGTCCCCATGGCCCTTCGCGTGGTGGGGGATGGACATCCTCGGGCCCTTCACCATAGGGTTATACCAGAAAAAATACATGATAGTTTGTGTCGACTACTTCACAAACTGGATAGAAGCCGAAGCCCTTGCCAAGATCACAATGCACAACATACACCATTTCTACAAAAGGAGCATACTCGCCCAGTTCGGCGTGCCGCATGCGATCTTAATTGAAAACGGGACACAGTTCACCGACAAAAACTTTCAGGACTTCATCGCCAAATTGGCCACGAAGTAACATTTCACCTTTGTCGAACACCTGCAAATGAAGAGGCAGGCTGAAGCCGCGAACAGAGTGATCATGCGAGGCCTGAAACAAAGACTGGGTGAAGCCAAAAAGAGGTGGGTCGAGGAGCTACACAACATGCTCTGGGCATATAGGACGACCCCATACTCGACCACCGAGGAGACTCCCTTCCGGCTTACTTATAAAACCGAGGCAGTCATCCCCAAGGAAATCAGAGAGTATTCCAGGCGGAAAGAATATCCCCTCGACGAGTAGATAAATGACGAAGCTTTGAGAGAGGGGCTCGACCTATTCGGAAAAAACTGGTCGAGGGCATCCCTCTGTGAAGCCTCACTCAAACAAAAGATAACTTTGCGATATGACAACAAAGTCATTAAACGCGAATTCCAGATAGTGAGCCTTGTCCTGTGAAGAATCCAAAAGGATTTGCGCGAGGGAAAAATCGCCGCAAATTGGGAAGGTCCATATCTCCCCCAAGCAAAAACGAACAACGGGGCCTATTATCTCGAAAACCTTCATCGGGAGGAACTTGCTCGACCATGGAACGCTGAAAAGTTCAAACAACATTACAGTTAAACACTGTAGTCGACATACTTGGTTCGACCACAACGAAGTACATCCCGACCAGAGGAGCGCGCTGAGGTACAAGCATGACTCCTAAACTTGAAAGAAAAAGACAAGAGTCTGCTCTTGTGTGTGCAAGTAGACTCGTGATCCGACGGGGACACCTCAACCGAGCCCCACCGTTGTCGTACCAATTAGGCAGAACGCCCAGCTCACGATGGGAAGTTCATGCCACGAAGTTAAGACCTCGATCGAGCTCTTAGCTTCGTCGATGGTCAGAACCCAACTCTGACCACTCGACCAGTTCTCCGCACAGTCGAGGATCAATTACGTCGAGCAAAGGTCATAATTCACACAAGTAATCACAATATTGCATACACAAAATTAAATACCACACAAATAGCACACCCAAAATGCAAAAAAGGCTAGCATTGAAAGAAACTTCATATTACAAATAACAGGCAAAGCCCATTGTTCAAGTATTAAACGCCACGACGCGCAGGCCAAGCAAAATCAGATTACAAAATATGGCACGCAGGCCAGGCAAAGTCAAAAATCAAAATGTGGCGCGCATGCCAAACAACTAAGAAGAAAAAAAATAAACATTTTCCTCCTCCTCTGGTTGGGTCTCCCCCCGGCTTGATCGTCACTTTCACTTTCCACAGGCAGAGTGACCACTCGACCGTCGATCACCTGATGGAAAGGGACAATCCCCTCGGTGACGAGTTAAACCTCAGGATTCATAATTTGAAGCTGATTCAAAGCATTGTCGAACCCTACCTCGATAGCCCCCATGAAATCCTACTCGAGCTTCCGGATTCGGGCGACCAGGTCACTGCAGATCGCGAGGGCCTTCTCCTCGTGGGCTTCATCCTCAGCAGGGTTGGCGGCGACCTCCAATTCAACAACCCTGGCTCGGAGTTGGTCCCTCTCTCCCTCGACCTTTTTCACAATTTCCCGCATCGCGACCATGTCTTAGAGAAGACCAACTTAGACCTTGTACTTCGATTGGTAGTTGAGAAGGTCATTCTCTACTTTGTTCTTCTCTGTCCAAAGAAGTGCATTCTCATCCCGCAAAGTTTTTAGCTCGAAGGTGGGGCTGGTTTCGTTGTTGAGGACCAGGGTAGTCTCAAAGACCCTCATTATGGTGGCCATATCCTTAGGAAAAGCTTTCCTCTGGGTCACCTTGCCGACGCCCATGATCACCTTGGACTCTACCGCTGACACGATCAGGGAGTTGTCCCCACCGAAAATCCCCTGATGGAGGTGGCAACACAAAAATTTCCCCGACAACGCCCTCTAGGAGGTTCACAGACTCGGACTCATTGGTGCACTGCCTCTTGGGAGGATTCTCTAGCAAAGGGGGAGACTGGCTCCACTGCAGAGACGAAGAAGAGCCCCCAAGATGCTGATAAGGTTTAAACATTTGCTGGGCCTGGGTGACTCGGCCTTTGGTAGCCTCCTTTGCACCCTTGGTCGTCGGGAGCTTCATCACACATTTTTAAAGGCTCGACGTCTGGCCTGCAACAAAGAAAAGAACGTGTTAGTATGACAAGAGAAAATAAGCGGACACACAAACAAGCTAGAAACACTCACTACCTAAGAGTCTCAATGCTTCCCCGTCGGACCCGCACTCGAGGAGGGCCTTGGTGTTAATCAATCGGGACTCGAGGCTCAATATTTTTAATTTTAAGTGTTTATTTTTGTTTCAAGTTTAACTAATTATTTAATTTGAGCTTCAAAATAAATATTAGAGACATTATTGATAATTTAGAGTTAACCCTAATTTAGGTCCTATATATTGTTGGTGTTGCTGAATGAAAAAGGAGGCGCGAGACTGAGAGGATCAACACGGCGCATCACGTTGAGTTGTTAACTTCTTAATTAAATTAAAAAAAACCTAAATGTGAGGTCCTTTTACTTTTAACATATATCTTTGCTATCCGTATTGTTTTTAAGATATTGATATTGTTTCTTTTTCTTGCTTTAACATATATCGATGTTGTTCTTCATGTCTTGTTTTATACCCATTGCTACTGTTCTTCATATTTTTTTTAACAGCTAAATACAAGTGTTAAATAAACATTATTTATAATAAAATTAAAATAAAATAGTGAACATTGAAAATTTTTCGATCTTGGTTGAATTGTCTAGTAACATGATGAATATTTTACCACCACAAAAATTACTCAGTATAGAATTTCAAAACTATTATTTTTTATTTAGTATTTCTTATATATATATATATATATATATATATATATATATATATATATATATATATATATATATATATATATATATATATATATATATATATATATATATATATATATATATATATATATATATATATATATATATATATATATATATATATATATATATATATATATATATATATATATATATATATATATATATATATATATATATATATTGTGCTAGTAAGATTTTATATTTTAGTTGTGATTATTCGGATCGAATCGTGTCGATACACTGTTTGCATATTGGTGTGTATGATGTGTGACATTTGTGTTAGTTTGATCCGGTTACGATGATCGCATTTTTTGCATTAGCAACATTGTTGATTTTCTTAGCACGTCAAATTTAATTTTTGTTTGCATTTTTTTATATAAATTTAGATCCACACAATTTTTGGTCCTTCTTGCGATGATCACGTTAAGTGTAGCAAGCTAGTGGTGGTTTTTATCGGTTTATGTGCGATGTGCTATTTATTTATCCTTGTATTTCAATTTTATATGCGTCTGACGGTTTAGCTTAGTGACAATTCGTTTTTTGCGCTTACTAATTCGCGTCTCGGTTTGCAATTTGTGATTTTTTATTACCTTATTGTTTCTTGATTCGATTTGCGATAACCGCTTAAGCGGTAGCAATTTGTCTTTTCCAATTTGTGCTAATTTTTTAGGATCCAACATTGTTATGATTAGATCCAATTAAATTTCTTTTGGTAGCTTCACACCCTTCGCGTTATTATTCGTATCCATCATATCAAACCATTTTCAAAAATATCAAACAAATTCTTGATCCAATGTCGAGCCCGTTTTAAGCATCCTATAAGTCGGTTTCCTTTTGCAATCGACATCAACCAAACGCATACCCTTGACCCAACGTCAAGTGGTTTCTTCCCTCATAAATTGTTACCTTTTGCAATTTGTTGTCATGCAAATTCAAACCTCGATCGCACATCGAGTATTTTTCTTAAATTAAAATCGAAATGTCCTTTATTAAAATAGAAGGAGAGGTTTTGAATCTTTAAAAATTTTCTTCAATTGTGTGAAGACGAGATATCTTTCTCACGTTCAAATGATTGTTCCCTGAAAAACATTCTATCCGATCAAATCAAAATTATTTTCATAATCACTTGAATGAAACAGAAGGGGAATGAAGTCTCCCATTTTTCTTCCTGAATGCTTAGGATACGATGAGTCTTCGTCCTTGTTCAACACACTCGTCGCCCTTAAAACACCTAATCACACTTTAATACTTTTTATTAAAGATGAAAATGGAGGGGTGTGGAGTTTTCCATTCCTCTCTTTCAATTTTTTGGGTACGAGGTGTCTTTCTCACGTTCGAGCAATTGACATCTATAAAACACACCAAAAAACTGTAACACGAACTACAGAGTTCTGATTCCCTCTAGAATACGTAGGCACTTGGTTGAAAACTCAGATGAACTCAATAATAAAAAATCTCTTATTTTCCCTTAAGTAACCATCCCATTTTCCTTTAGCAAGCAATAAGATATCAGATACTCTTTCATGCCTAAACAACTTAGCTGGTTCCCATCGAATACGATGGATGTAGGAAGTGCTAATACCTTCTTCTTATATAACTGACTTCCGAATCCAACATGGTTGCGATGACCATACCCTATCCTTTTCCCGTGGGTTTTCTAGATATTTTCCCTTTCACTTTGTGGAATAAATAAAGTTCGATGGCGACTCTCTGTCAGTCCATCCGCGAACTTTCTTTGCGAGGTCGTATTTTTTGAGGTACGACACTCCTCGACTAGAGACTTCCTCGTGGTACTCACGTGTCTGTGGGGAGAAAGTTTCCCGACGTCGAACCCAACAAGGACGTTAAAGCCTCATGAGGTCCTCGAGACCTTCATCGCAAACTTCATGCATTTTCCCAGAATCTTCATGAAGTCCCTGGAATCTTCGTCGAAAACTTCTTGATTCCGCCGGATACTTCATGAGGTCGCTGGAAACTTCATGAGGTTGCCGGGAACTTCACGGGCCTTCCCATTAGTCATCGGAAACTCTATGAACGTCCCAAAAAATTCATCGGAGACTCAAGAAATCCCCCAGAAAATGTATAACACGCTGGAAAAAGCATAAATCCTAGAGAAGGACAAAAGACTTACTTATGCGAAAAATCTAGAGTATGATGGTGGAGAAAAGAACTAACGGCGGCAGCGACAGACAAGCGTTAAGAGAGAAAAAAATCTTGAGACTGAGAAATTCTTGAGCTAGAATGGGGGGAACATGCAAATGAATCGGTCCTCCCCTCTATTTATAATCCCTGACATGGGAAGCGAAGCATGTCGTAGGCACTCAAACACCTTTACTCGTAGCCGTCTTAGGCATTTATTGCTTCTGACATGTGGCTCAAGACGACATCACGCGTGTCCCTTCGAGACCCCTCGCATGACTCGAGGAAATGACGTGTCTAACCCTTTCACTTATGTCACATCGTCCGACACCTTGAGCTCAATGCTCGACCTTCGCGCTGTCACGGACACATCCTCGGGAAGACTGGGCAGCAAGCAGGTGGCAGAAAATTCCCAACGCGAGCACCTGTCCACGGTGTGAGCGCCCAATCAGACCCTATCATCGGTCACAAGAGCACGGCCGACACCTTCCGCAAGCATGACCCCCCGAACTCGTCATCTCGAGCACGAACGATGCTTCTCTGGAAAAAATAAACACGCCCCTCCTCGACACATGAGGTGACTATTAAGTCATTACTCCTACGCTTCAGAGCAACAACTTGGGGGACTCTTGTTCTGGACTAGGCCAGAGATGAACCCACCATCAAGCATAACCCAACCCAGCTCCTCGTTGGGGAGGGTCCAGTAAGGCCCAATCCCTCAAACCCATACAGGGAGCGCTCACGCATCTTTCCCACGGTTTCCACATGCTCCCCACGCGGGGACACGTCACCAGGCAACTACACGCGTCCGAAAGAACAGGCCACCCACCTTCCGAAGATCACGGGACAGTTGACCCAAGACGAAGACCACGTGTTGTTCTTCCCTACGCCACGTAAATCCTGTCAATTATTCGTATTGGGCTTGAAGATCCAACCTAATACAGATAACCGTTGGCCCAACGTTGGGGCACGTTATAAATATCCTCTTGCACAAGAGGGTCAGGTATTCTAAACTCACTTGCTTTTGTACTTGCTCACTTTCTCTTTCTCACTTTGCCATCAGAGTGTCTTACAGGTACACCCCCCTCATCTTCTCCACCACCGGCGATTTTGAGCTCACGACGTGTTGTTGGTTGCTGATCTCTTTCTGATCCAGTAAAATCAATTATTATATTAAATAAAATATCAATAATTTTTTAGAAAAATTTAAATTCTATTTTTATAACTTTTATTTTATTAAAATATATATTTTTAAAAATATTAATTTAAAATGTCAAATATATTAAAAAAAAAATAGACTTTAAAAATATGATTTTTAAATTTGTTGAACAAACTAGCTGAACATATCAAGATCAAATTATTTTTAAATTTAAAATGAATTGAATTTGAATTTAAAAAATTTCGGATCAAACTTAAATTGAATATTAAACTGAACTCATTCTTATTGAATTGAATTAAGCTGATGTCAATTAGAACTCGACTCCCGTGAGGCTAATCCATGAGAGTTATTAGATCTTTTAAATGTTTGAATTTTGTGGTAATTACATTTAAAATAATGTCCATAAACAATTGTGATATGACAACTAAGTTCTTTATTAAATTCCAAGCGGCAGCTTACAGCTGGAAAACTCATTCATTTGACATCTCCTATAAAAAGTCTCAACTAAAAACAACACAACGCGCTCAAATATCATTCAAAAACCATGAACACCCATGGCCAACAAGTTGGTGGAATACCGACATCATTTAAACACTAGGGTGAGTTTATATTTTGATTAATTTTGCATGACTCCATTGAATTCTATTTGTTAACATTTATACAAGTTTGAGAGAAATGGGTGAGAGATAGATAGTCTCTTGTCTCTTTCAATATTTGGTTATCCCACCTTCCAATGTATTGGCAAGCACCTTTCTAGTGCTGACAATATTAAATTAAATTGTCCAATTCAGCTATCCTTTCATTTGGGGTACTTTCTCTAAAATTTTGCTCTCCATCTTAATTTCAAAAAATCTATTTATTTAAGATCAATTTTATCACCACATTTAGGGTTCGATTATTTTATTTTATTTTTAAAATAATTTTTATACCGTAATATATTTTAGTGTAAAAAAATTTATAATTTTTTTTTCATAAAAGTTCTAAATAAAAATTTAATTTAAATAGTTATTCTTAAAATGCTATTTAGATATTTTATTATTTTATCGAATTTTCTTTTGGATATTAAAATTTTAAAAAATCCCTTTATTTTGAAGATATTTCAAATAGCTTTTCATAAAAAATATTTTTGAAATACAATTTTTTTTTTTAAAATGTGATATTAACTATATTTTAATCTTTAATAATATATGTTTATGCAATACTATATTAAAATTAATCTTTTAAATTATAAAAAAAAATAAATAAACTTATAATATTTTGAAAAATATTTTTACAGAATCCAATATAAAAAAATCCATTTTTTAAAGTTAAAATAAACTAACCCTAAATAAAGACCATCGTATTTTAATTGCATAGTTTCTAATAAAGATGATAAAATAGAACTCGCATGTCAGATGCATGCTTTAAGTTCACATTCTTTAATATGTCTGTTTTGCTTCACTCTATTTTTTGTGGAGTTTAGTGAGCTCGAATATTGATATAAATATTTACAATTTTAATATTTAGAGCTCCAATGCTTGCAACCTTGATACACAATCATTTTTAAGACAAATTAAAATTTTATACTCTCACATTCAATTATGTCTGTTCTGTCTCATTTTGTTGCGGGTTTTTGCAAAATGAACCTAAACAACATTTTTGTTTTTCACCCATAATTCCTAGATTAGTTATAATAACATCCAGTTAAAATTATATTCTTTCCATTTTAAAATGATTGTTGTTTTAATAAATAAAATTTGTTTTAAAATGATTGTCATTTCACTTTTCAACGTAGAAATGATCGTTATTTTTTTAGTTATCTCCTCTAAATCTTTATTAACTTCTTTTAAATTGTCGAAGACAAATTTGAAAAAGAAAGGAAAAAAACAAAAAAAAAAACATTAACATAATTAAGCATGGCAATTCTTCCTTAGACTAATATACATAGAATTTGAAAAACTGAGTCTTTTTCACACCAAGTTAACTAGAGGTTTCAAATTAGATTTCAAGTGAGACTTGGCTCCTACTTGAAATCCTAAATATTTAAATTGAAGAGACTTAATCTTGCAATAAAGGAAATACAAGAAAATACTCTACTACTTCTGAGAAGGAAGGATTAACATTAATCTCATCTAAAGCTACATTTAGCAAAACTAACCCCAAATATCTGAAGCTAGCTCAAAATTCTTCAAAATAGCTTTAATATCCTACAATTCTATCCCGAAAGATCAACCAAGATTGAGGTATCATCAATATAATAGAGATGGGAGATTTTCAAATTGGAGAAATCTACGTTAAACTGAGAGAAAAGAGAAAAGTAGACAACTAAAAAGAATCAATCTCTTCCTTTTTATTGTCATTGAATTCATACTACTTATAAGTATCAGGTTCACCTTACGTTAGAAAATTGTGTCCATATTAATCAATTGTAGGAAAAGGTGAAGATTAAACACAAACATGTTGATGCTAATAGAAAAATGGTGATACAAATGAGGGAGACAAGTATTGGTGAGAATTGAAGCCCGGAAGAGTTCATAAACCCATATAATAAAATTATTTACTCGAGTTCAAGTTCAACAATGTGTCACACTTAGAAAATAAATAAAAAATACTTACAAATAAATTAAAATAACTCCATCAACTATCTTAAATTGGTAACAAACTATTAAATTTTATTGACATATTCATTTTTGATATAATTTATAGTTAATATTTTTAATATTTTACCTATTTGTATCGGAGTAGATTATTGATATCTTTTAATTCTACAATAAATAATAAATAAATAAATAAATAAAAAACAACCAAACCATGTAAAAAAAACAAAAGGAACAGTAAAAATAACATTGAAGAATATTTTTTAAAAATAGTGCAATATCATTTCATTTCTTCTTTTACATCTATCATTTGGCTAAATCTCAAATTAATAAAATTAAAAACAAAATATTTTCGTATGTGTGATTTAGCCATGCACTTTTACAAGAATGTCCTTATACTTTACAAAATATTCACTCAGACTAATTGAGATAAGACTTTCTAAAACTTCAAGACTTTGTCAGATACTTTCTTTCTTGTAGACACTTGAGTTTATTTGAGATGATATTTGAGTTATATTTCATTTGGTTGCCATAATTAGATAGTCAAATCTTATCAAATCCTAATATTCCGATTTGCATATGTAACTGCTTAACCACTTAAACTTGACTTGTCATTAAGGACTAGTTGTCATTATTAGAAATTAGTTGTCATCATCAAAATTCGTTGTCTTTAAAAGGCATGTCACCTAGAAGTAACCTGCAAAACAAGGTTCCATATTTTCCTCCTTTTTGATGATGACAACACATCTCTCGAGGATGTGGCAAAAGAAGCCAATAAAAGTATTATGAGTAATCAAACTCCCCTTTAATTAAGTAGAGGGTATACTATACTCCCCTGATAGTATACTTCTCCCCCTTTGTCGAAATAAAAAAGATAGATAAAGATACATTGCAAAAAGTTTAAATATGCAAACATAGGCAAATATGAATTTAGAAAAGGAAAAAAATATTGTTTTATTAAGATAAATTACTTTGAATTTAGAGTACGAGAATAGAAGTTACTAAATTAAAAATTGCATAAGGCCTAAATTAAGCATTTTAAACACATATGTGAGATATTTCAATGCCATAAGTATCAACATTACATTGAGATCATTTTCTTTATTTATTTTATGTCTCTTGCTATGTTTTGATAAATCATCCAAAGTTGGTTGATATCAATTCCTCAATTATCCAATCGTCCTTTAATTATTCATATTTTATATCAATCTTTGTGTCTCTGATGCTTGTGTAGTCAATTCTATTATTGGATGAGATTGATTTTTCTCTCGGAGTATTAATGTTGAAGGTACTTAGGATTCTTGTGATCATTGCTCCATATGAGAGTTCTGCTGATGGTTTTTCTTTGGAGTAAGACATGTGGTGAAATATCTCATCCACCCAGTTTGTTGGAACGTTTTGGGTAAGAAGTCGGAAAGGGATGATATCATCTTTGATAACATAGTTGTTGTTATAAGGTAGTTAATGATTCAAACTTTTGACTTCAAGAGGGATGTCTTAAACAAGAATATTATTTTCTCCATAGGGTTGGTGTCATGTGTGTTTAAAGCTACAGTTTGCTTGAAACTTTTTTGACCTATGGGCCTCTCTGATTTGTAAGAATTTCCTAGAAAGGGTATTTCAAACATTCTTCCAAAGTGTTCTGTGTGGATTATTATTCTTATATTTTTCATTGATGACATCAGAGTCTTTCCAATCACATGTAAGTTTGAGTAGAACTCTTTTACCATATTTGGGAAGGTTCTGTCAGGTACCTCGTAAATAATGCTCTTAATAAGGCTTGACATATATGAGAATAGGGTTTGTATCCTCTCATGAAGGTTTCCTCCAAATACCATGGTTCTATTATCTTCTTTTCTAGGATCATCATCTTTTCTTCTTGCTTTTTATTTATTAACATAGTTGTGATAATATCCCTTCTTAGTGTTTTTCTAGATATGTTCTTTCGAAGGATTCTACCAAAGTTGTATGATAGGAGTATGATGAAGTTGATGATTCTTCTATTTTTATTTATTCATCTTTGAGTATAGTTTGTTCAATTTCTTTATGATATCCTTCTTTCTAGATTTTTTCTAAAATTCATGAAGGCTCTCATCTTTTGATTTAAGGATTAGATTAAACTTCTAATTCTTAAGTCTTAAAAAGTGGTTTGTAACATACTTTCCAATGTAATTTCTAATATTTATAAACTTTGAGAAACATCTAAAGGTGGTATCTTCATCTTTTTTCTGTCATACCCTAATTTTTAACCCTAAGATCCCACCTCATTTACATCTTCACAATGCCTCAAGATCACAAACTTGGTTCTCCTCTAGCCCTCTCATCCTTGGGCTTGGCTTTGCAGATATCATAAACCACCTCTTTGTGTATCTTCCCTATTGTACTTATATGTTACTAACCTCTAATCAAAATACCAAAAATATGTCTTGTATCCTTTTGTTTCTTTGCAAGGTAGGGTTTTGTATCAAGAACACCAAGCATGATTCATCAACTAGGGTTTTGGCTCCCTCAAAGTTGAAGTGTGGTCAACCATTGGTTCACAAGGGCTATCTCATTAAACCATGGATTCTAATATCAAAGTACAAGGTTTTAAGCATCATTCAATCTCATTTTTTATCAAGGATATCTCAAAGTTTAGTAGCTTAACTCTCAAGAAAAAATCAAAGGTTCATATGTTTATTTCCCTGCCTTCATCAATAAGTTACCTCAAGCTTTGATCAATTTAATAAAAGGACATTCAAGGGAATTTTATTTTGACCTCATATGATCATCCATGTACCTTTAAATGCAAGGAAAGTCCAAGTTTACAAGTTGGTTCAAGATGGTTTGACCTAAAAAGTCAACATTTCAAGTCAAAGTTCCAAGGATCACAAATCCTTTAATTCACAATATTTTTGAATTCTTCTTTTTGCATATGAATCTTCTCAACATCCTCTTCAACTTTTCTTTACACGACAAGAGCCAATTTTGCTTGGAGGATTGTCAAAAGTTTGAAGACATTATAGATCATTTGTGGACTTAGTGAAGATTTTGCTATTTTCAAGTGACTTTTTCTCAACTTTCAAGAATCATAACTTCTTCAGTTTTTAACATATGGAGCTCATTCTTTTTACACAATACCATTTGTGATACCCTCTACAAGATTGCTTCAATGGTCAAAGTTAAATTGTGCTTGGAAGGCTATGGAATTCATTGATACATTATAGGTCATTTTCAGCCATTTGGACTTAGAATATTTCAAGTTTGGTTTGCCATGACATAAATTTTTGCTCAAGCATCCAAATGAAACCTTAGCATATTTTGATCTTTGTTATGATTTTAACCAATTGCAAAAAGAATGAAATAAAAAAGCCTCGTTTATGAGATGCCCCATTGAGTTGAACATGGTTACTTGGAGCTGAATTTTTACCTCAACCAAAACTTGTTTACAAGCTAAATTACCATGTGTTTGGACCTAAATATGTTTAATCGAGTTTCCAGAAGTTAAATGACTCATAAAACACATGATTTGGCTGAGTTTTGAGTAACTTCAAGTCACACTTTCTTCATGATGTGGGTGCATATAAACTCACTCAAATTATGATCATTTCACCCCTCTCAACATTCCATTATCCTCTCCTATAAATAGAGGACCTCACTTGCTTCATTCTGAAGCTATTGATAGCCATAAAACCCATGTTTCACTCTCAAGTTTTCTTCAGAAATTGAGCTATCGTGTTTTGAATTCTAGCCTATTTCAAACCTATTTCTTGATTGAGTTAGCTCCATCATGTTCTTCTAAAGCTTCTGCAACAAGAATCAAGCTCCAAGAGTCCCTGAATCGTGCTAACCAAATCTAGTTTCAGAGCTCCTCCGATCGTTTTTGGACAAGGTAGTTTGAGGTTCCATTTTCAATCAAACAAGTTACCACAATGTAGTCCTTTGCCTTCTAATTATTTCCCCTAACCTAGCTGGTGTTGATAGTTTGTGTTTATCATTTAATTTTTTTTCCGTGTTTGTGTTTTCTTCTGCATTTTCATGAAATTTTCTCTACTCTCTTTCAACAAATGAAAATGGAGTATGAGGTTGAGTTCGCCTTGATGAGACAGTTGCAATAATGGTTGCCTTGTTCCCTAACTTTACCACTTAGCAATTATCACATCGCTGCGAAGAGGGGCCGACAAGGACATAAGAGTCGCCACCGTTTGTTATTTATCCCAAAAGAGGGAAAGGAAACAGTTAGAGAAAACCTACGAAAAGGGGAAAAGACAGGTTATCGCAACCAAATCTTGGGTTCGGGAGTCGGTTACGCTAGGGGAAGGTATGAACACCCCTCACGTCCGTTGTACTCAACGGGATCCACACTTGTCGTCTAAATCTATGGGTGAAAAACAAACTATCTAAGGCTGATGCTAAACGGAAAGAACTTACTCGATAGAGCATCGCCGCCCTATGCCTACGTATTCTCTCGTGCAATGGGAAAGTCAGAGTCAACGTAGTTCGGGAAACTACGGGGGGAATTGCTCTCCAAGATATCACGTCTTGTGCCTACGTATTCTCAGCTGATATGAGAAATCAGCACAAAACGTAGTTCAGGCTAACTACGGGAAAGGTCTCGATCGCACTGAGGCGAGAGAAAAGGTCCAGGTAGACGATGCTAGTGTACGCATTCTAGCAGTTAGATGTATTGTTGCTCGACCATTCGAGACTTAGGCGTTACCTATTTGCGGTAGAACGGACGTAGCATGGCTTGGATTAAAAGGTACGAGGAACCTAACGGGTTTAGAACAACAGGCTAGTCTCGATTGCACGGGGGCAAGAGAAAGGGACATTAGTTGTTAGCGGGAAAGTCTCGATCGCACGGAGGCGAGAGAAGAGAGAAATTAGTTGTTAGTGAGCTCGCCAAGACATCGCGTCTTGTGCCTACGTATTCTCATCTAGTATGAGAAATCAGAGCAGCTATAGTTCAGCTAACTACAGGAAACGGTCTCGATCACACGGGGGCGAGAGAAAAGAGGTCTCAATCGCACGAGGGCGAGAGAAAAGAGATCTCAACCGCAAGGATGCGAGAGAAAAGGGTATCAACCGCAAGGGTGCGAGAGAAAGGGGTCTCAACCGCAAGGATGCGAGAGAAAAGGGATCTCGATCGCACGGAGCCGAGAGAAAGGAAACGGATCGGGACGCACACGTTAAACCCTAAGACGTAGAAGCGAGCGCGTCGCATATCGCCCAAAGGGCATACGCTAAACACTCTAGACGAAGTGAGAGGAGGCCCCCACTCATCATTTCCTAAGTATTTATCGCTTACGGCTCACAACACTCGGCGGTTGATTAAAAAGATTAAAATTAGAAAATGTTACCGATGAAGTGGTTTCGTTGACCCTTGAAATTGCATGCAAGCTTTGATCCAAGCTTCCAATCTCCTCTTTGATCCTTGATGATGTTGTTTCAAAATACGGCTCGAAAGGGTCAAAGTGAATTGAATCGGGTCCAATGTGACGCTAAACCGTCGTAGCTCGACTTATAAGGGAAGTCAAACTATAGGAGGTCGCGTAGTTGATATCCGTGCTATGGACAAGATAGAGAAATGATATTGAGAATCATTTTCCAATTGAATCGTGTCGCACGGACCAAAAGAAGTGGGATCTCGTCTTAATCGCAAACATAATGTCGATTAATTGAAGGTAGCCTATCGCGATCCCAAAGTAAAGAAAATGACCTAAATGGTCATCTTCCATAGATTTGAAATCGGGAAGGTTATCAACTTCGAAAATCTGACGCTTATGGATACAAGACTTCATCGATCCAAGAAAGTCAAAAATAAAATTGAAAGATGAAGAAAATAAGAAGAGAAAGGAGGTGGTCTCAGATCCAACATTATTCATCAATAATTTGACTGGTAATGGATTACGGAAGTGTCTTCATCGACCAAAACAGATGAAGGTAGAATAAAATGCCCAATAAAAAATGGGAAATAAAATCCAACTCTAAAATAGAAAATAATTCTAAAAGATATATTTATAAAATTTAGAAAATAAAAGTATATATATAAATCTTAACAAAAAAACTAACTATAATATACATATACATATATAATACTGTTTATAAAAAAAGGTTATAAAAACTTAAAAAAATTAATTAGAGAAATACTCACAAAATTTCTAAAAACTGAATTATAAATAATATATATACATACAAACCCATTATAAAAAAAATAAAATATATTACATTTTAGAAATGATTTTACATTAAAAATAAAAGGGTTGGAAATATGAAACAGGGGGGGGGGTATCGCAACACAGACACGGGCTGTAAAGCCCAAAACAAAAGCACAATAATAATAAAATAAAAACGAGAGACCCTCTTCTTCTCCAGATCATCTCTCTCACTCTCACTTGTCCATCTCAAACTTTTCATTTACGTCTTTCTTCTTCTCTCTCTCTCCAGATTTTTCCAAGTTGTTTCCTAATTCTATTTGAATCTGAGAAATGGTTGCTTTGAGTTGTGATTATTGTGGTTCGAAGGAGGGATGAAGATGTGGGTTTCGATTGGGATTGTTGGAGGATGATGAAGGTTATGGAGTGGGTAGTTTGAGATATGAAGAAAGTTTAGATATGGTGCGTTGTGGGTGTTGCAAAAATGGGTTTAGATGTTGATGGTTTGTTCTGTTGATGTTGTTGTTCGGAAATGGTGGAATGGGTATGGTGAGTTCTCTTGATGTTGTTGAAAGGTTGCTGGTGAAGTGTTGTGGTCGAATTTCTGGGTATCTGGCGAAGAACATGATTTGAAAATGAAGATTTTCTGGGTTGTTTGGCTGGTTTGTGTAGTGTTGCTTAATGGAGAAAATGTTGGTGAGTTCGAAGTTTGAGTGAGGCGTTTGGTTTGGTTTGTTGTTGAGGGTGGTTGTCGGCGGTTTTTCGGTGAAAGGAAGTTGTAAGTGACGGCTGGGGGTTGTGGTTGAGATGGAAATGGATGTTGAGTCTGGGTTGAAGAGGAAATGATTTGGTCGGAAAAATGAAGAGATGTGGAGGTCGAAAATGGTGGGTTTCGGGGTGAGTTTTGGTTGTTCACAGTGGAAGATATTGTGTAATAGATTGAGAAGATGAAGTTGTTTGAAGGTGATTTTAGTGAAGCGAAGAAGAAAAACTGGGTTGGTTGATAAAACTTGAAGGTTGAAGAAAATGATGTTGGGAGGAAGATGTTGGGCGGCTACTATTGCGTTCTAGGGTTCTGAACTTGAGAATGATGAATAGTGCTTTTATACCCCAGAATGGCGACACGTGGCCTGATGTTAATGACATGTTTTGACTTAATTAAACTGACTAATTAATAAAAATTAGCTATAAATAAAAGCTGCTTCCTATAACTAAACACTAATAAACCAAATCCTAATCAATATAAACAATAATCTAAACTCTAATCAATTGTCTAATAAATAAAACTAATAATAATTAATCCTAATAATAAAAATCTAATCTAGATAATCAACTAATCTAATTCTAATCTAATAAAATTAATAATAATATTCTATACTAAAACTTAGTTAATTCTAAATATTTCTTAACAAAATTTAAAAACTAAACCAAATAAAATCTAATATTCATTTAAAAAACTAATAAAACACTATTAAATAATCTAATTCTAAAATTCTAAACAATTAAAAAGTATTTCTAAAAAAAAATATTAATAACCTATTTAAACTATTTTCTAAATAATTCCAAAATAACAATTCTATTTAAGAAAAAAAAACTATTTCTATTAAAAATTCTAAAACTAATTTAATAAATCCTATAAAAAGAAAATAAGGCAAAAATAGAAATAAAAATGCAAAATGCCATGGAAAAAGAAACGGAAAAAAATGGGCGGACACCGAAATGCACTAATATCATCAATACAGATTGAATCATCAGGAAGAGAGCGGCTTTCGCTCGATTTCGACACTGAACTTCTAGTTTGAATTGTTTTAAAACGCCTGAAATGCGAGTAAAGCGGCTGAAATCTTGATAAATTCAATCCGGCTGGTAACAATGGCAGTATGCAAGAAATGACCTACCTAAATGATATACAGATGAGATACGAAGCAAAAGCTAGTCGAAGTTAGAAAACTGGTGGGCAAATTTTAGGGTGCAACAGCTGCTGTTAGTTCCATGATTCTATGATATAGAATTGTACATGGTTTTATGATTGGCTAAATTTTGGTAAAACATGATTCTGCACTAATGACAAGTAGGATGATATAACATCTCCATCTGTTATGGTGACATAACTGTTGTGGTGTGTTTTAATGTGAATGTCATGCTGAATATCGTGACATCCATCTGTTGTCATGACAAAACTGTTGTCATGTGTTTTTAAACAGGATGTCATTACCAATGTCAGGACATCGCTGTCTGGTGCAGTAGGAGCTACCAGGAGCTGATGACAGTACTACTGTCATGTGTTGACATCGCTATTTGGTGCAGCAGGAGCTGATGACAGAACTGCTATCATGGATGTCATTACCAATGTCATGATATCAATGTTTGGTACAGCAGGAGCTGCTTTTTTGTATCACTTGACAGAAGTGATTTGTATATACCTCATCAGTATGTGCAGGCCAAAGAGATTTAGTAGGGATAAAGTGCAGATTTGATTGGTGTTCATAAAAAGGATCTTTGAGACTTTTTAGGAAACTATAATATGCTTGTTTCTACTGTTATAAAGAAGATTCTGCATAAGTGCTCTATAGGGTAAGGTTAGTAAGCTAGCACAAAGAGAATTAGATGTCATGACTGAATGTTATGACATTGATCGTATGGAATCAGGCGTGCAGGGTTTGTTTTTCTGTTATGATACTTGATATATCTCAGGCTAGATTTCAGGAAACCTGTTAGGGTTCCTTAGTTATCTCAGATGAGATTCTAGGCAGTGCTGAGCTTATCATGACCTATTTGAAAGCACCTTGAATTATGCAAAGTGGTTTAACTTGGTTAAACCTAATGTTTGTTACTTTTAAACAGCCCACGCCCAGTCTGCACTACTATTTAAGGAGGAGCAGAAGTAGAGGAAATTAAGCATTCACATCAAGAACAACTTGAGTGTAAAGTAAAGGTATGGGGTTTTAGGAGTCCCTTGTGTGTGTCTTTGTAAGTCACCCTTGTATCTTTTGATACATTGTGGTAGACATATTTTGTGAGTGAAGAGTGTTGCTCTTCACGTGTGTTTTGTAAGTGAAGAATTATGTGGTGTGCAATGATTCTTCACATGTGTGGAGTCTTAGGATTCCTTGTGTGTCAAGCAATTGTATGATTGCTTTGGTTATTGTGTATGAACAGGTGTGTTCATTGTGTCACTCAAAGATGTTAAGCAAGAGTGTATTGTCCCTTGATTAAAGTTGTGAAGCAAGATCAAGGTGTGTTTGAAGAGTGTCTTCAGATTGTAATTGTGAATTGATTATCACTGCGGTGATTGAGGGGGAGTGAGTGGGTATACTCAGGTCTAGTGGTCTCTAGGCTGAAGTGTCATTGGGTAGGTCTTAAGTGAAGAGTGCAAACGGGTTGTTTGACTATGAATTAATTCTACTAATAGTGAATTTCCTCCCTGGCTTGGTAGTCCTCAGATGTAGGTGAGGTTGCACCGAAAACTGGGTAAACAATTAATGGTGTTATTTATCTTTTTGCATTTACAATTCGGTATAACTTAAATGGTTAGATAAATAGTTCTGCCAGTCTACAAATGTTACAACAGACGTCATGACATTGGTCATGACATTGATACAATTTAAAGAAATTTAAATTGGTCATTGTCTGCCCTCGTCCTCGTTGAGCAGAGATCAATGTTCTTGGGACATATGAGATCTGCATACCAGAATTTCAATTGGTATCAGAGCAGGCATCCTGTCTGTTCTGGATGAGATATTGGGAGATACTTTCTGGTGGTTTGAACAAGGAGAAGTGGCATCTGATTTGATGATCTTGCTAAATGTTTGAGCTGCTGCTTGTGGAATTTAAGGATTTTGTGTTTCTGCTGTTGTGCCCTCTGAGCTTCTGTGACCTGTTAAATGTTTTGCCAAAGGAGAAGTGGCTACAATGTCCTATAAGATGTTCTGAAAACTTGTTTAGGGCATGTTGAAGATGTTCTTTTGGTGGTTCCGTTGCATATTTTTCTGATGAAAGAACTCTGGTAGCCCTGGGAGAAGATTGCCCTATATTCAGATTGTTGAATGCTATAGCTGTGCTGTTTGAGTGTCTGGGTTGTTGCTTGTATGCTTGGACTGTTTTGCTGTGTAGGAAGTGATTTATTTTCACCACTCATAACTTGCAAGGATTCTATCAGCAGAGGAAGTCATAAGAGAGGGTGGCAGCCTTGTTGTTTCAACATTAAAGATAGTTATACTAAAGAATACTCTTGGTATTGCTGAAGTGTAATCATCTAGATTTCTCGACAATTTGTATGGATTTAATTGATTATCCATAATGATCAACATTGTCAAAGTTCTGTTGGTTCATCAGGTGGATGATCCAAGTTTGTCTTCTGGAAGAAGGATCTCTTTTATTGCATAAAGCATTTGGCCCTTGTTTTGTGTGGTCAACTCCAAAGGTCTGATGTTCAACCAGATGTTGAGAGATTCCATTAGCAGAGATTGTGTAGTTGATTCTGATGATCTTGGTACCATACACATGTGTGGTAGGATCTGTCTTTATTCTAGTAAGGTTCTTGGCAAGAAACTAAGGCTAGAATGTAATGCTGATGGAAGTGAAGATGAAGACATTCTTCTTGGATCAGTTTATTGGAGTGCAGCAGCATATGATTTGTATCTAGAAAGTTTCCTGGCAAGAAACTGGTCTAGAAGATGGTGCTGGTAGCTCTGCTTGGGTCAGTTTATTTCTGATCTAAGTGCACAGGAGCATGAGATCTTGCTCAGCTTGGAGGTCAAGGATAAGTGGTAGTTATCTCTGATTTTCCGAAGAAGTCTTTACTTAAGGAAAGCGGGATTCCTTTTGTAAAGATTTTTTTATCCCTCCTCTCTGAAGAATCAAACTTTGGCATGATTGGGTTCTCTAAAGAAGAGTTCCTAAAGCAAATTCAGTTCAAGGTATCTGTTAAAGCAGAATAGAGGGTGTCTAGTCTCTGTGAACATGGAACTCTTGTTTTGATAGAGTGATAAGGCTATTCTAAGTGGCAGAATGAAAGCCTGAACTCATCAGCAGGATGTCTTATCAGATGTTGTGATACTAAGCAGTAACTTCAGGGCCTCAATGGATGTTGTGGTACATCATTTGAAGATAATCTTCTCAGGTATGAATGAAATTGATACTATCTCATGCAGTTTGAAGGAGCTGTGTGAAGGAGTAGGTGTTATAGATCCAAGTCTTGGTGTATCTAAGTTGCCTTGGAGCATGTAAGATATGAAGATCAAGCTTGCTAGAGCTCTGAAAGATGCTAAGTAACCAAACAGTGACATTTGGTTATTTAAGTAGTGAGTCTTTAGAAAACTATTCTTGTGTAGAAGGGTAGTTATTTGAAGACCACAGAAGGTTCTGGGTCTATTCATGCTTGGAACTAATTACTCTTGTGCAGAAGGGTAGTTGGTTGAAGACCAAAGGAGGATCTGTTTCTGTTCATATATTAGAGCTTGTGGTAGAAGCCCTAAGTTGTGTATGGAAGATTACCCTCTTTTGGAGATGTTTTTGATCAAGCTGGTGGAGCTGTGTTCTCTGAAGATCTTCAGTTGGATTACTAGGCAGTAGCAAGTCCAGTTAAGGGCATACCAAGAACCATTGGATGGTGTAAACATCATCTGGAGAAGGACTTGAAGATCTATTGTGGAACTTGTGATTCACATCTTGGCTAAGAAGTAATCTATCTTGTCATACGGGAGAATGATGAGGTAAAAGGACTGTCTTAGAGTATGATGTGAAGGTATTGTACAAGACTGGAGTGGATCATTGGTTGATTGTATTCTGATGTGATAAAGTCCCTAGTTGAATCAGAAGTGTTCTAACTTATCATATGGGAGAATGATGAGGAAAGAATGTCTTGGATTATGGGGTGTCTATCTTGTACTCAGCCTAAGTTCATAATACTTGTGGAGAAGTGGTCTCTTCTGCTACAAGTAACTCTAGGAAGAGGTGGATCAGTTTGGTGCCTTCTCACTGTATGAGCATGGAGTTGGTCATGAGAGATAATATGGTGATCTTGGAGCAACTTTTATAAAAGATAGTGGGAGAGCTTCTGTCTGATGGGTGTACTAGTTACCTATGGTTCAAGCAGTAAGTGAATGCGTTCAGCAGGTGTGTTGAACAAGGAGTGAGCTCTTGAAGACATGAAGATGAGTCTTATGTTTTCCATTCACGTGCTTTTGGAAATAGAGCACTAGTTATCCTTGGTATGAGGAGGTATACTTCTATCTAGGATATGTTGCTGCACTGGTACAGTTGTGTCTCAAGATTGCTTGTGGCTTCAAGCAGTTTATGATTGTATGCCTCTAGGAGGGTGGAATGTCATACCAGGTGTTATGACATTGTGTTACTGTTCATGATGAACTTAACAATGGTTCTGCTCTTGTGTCTCTCATTGGGTATCAATGGATCAAACCAGGGTTTTGAGCCTCTCTCCAAGTGTTGTGTCTTGTTTGACAGGTGAAGATGAAGATCAAGACAACATCAGCCTTGATCTTGTGCATAAGGAAGGACTTTCACTCTGACATCTTGGAGACTTTTTGTCAAATCTAAAATCTGAGAAATCTTCCTGATAGTAATCTTGCAACTACTTCTGATATTGGTTCCAGCATGGTTTGTGACACAAGGGATGCAGAGTTGCATGTGCTTCCAGTGTGTGAATATGGAGATGTTGAAGTAAGACTTCATATGTTTGTGTTCTCTCTTTCAAGGGGAGTACTGAGTATGCATGACAGGGGGAGCTGTGTACCTGTCTGACGTGTATCTGCATTGCTTGACATTGTGCTAATATGGAGCTATGTACAACATTGGTTATTGTCTGGGAGAATTTATTTTTCTCTGCAGAATTTTCTTGTGTCTCAATTTGGGGATTTAAAATCAGTTGCTACTTGGAAAGTAATTGACTGATTATCCTTTAATTGGTAAGTGTTACTCCTGAAGGTGCAGCTTCAGACAAGACAAGAACCCAAGATTCAAGACTGATTCAGGGTGTACTCTCAAGGAGCTATGGTTCAGGGCTAATTTTACACTGCCTAAGTGAGTTCAGCAAGGAGGTTAAGTCATTGTCCATGATTGTTGGTGCAGTCTTTAGAGATCAAGAAATGTCAGACTTGGACACCATGTGCAGTATGTACATTTACTCCAAATTTTGTCAATTTTTGACTAAACCAAGGGGGTGTAAAGGGTTGGTATCTACTGTACTTATCTACTGCTGCTGACCTGATGTTGTTTGGTTATTTTAGCCAAAATTTTCCAAAGAGGGAGATTGTTAGTTCCATGATTCTATGATATAGGATTGTCCATGGTTCTATGATTGGCTAAATTTTGCTAAAACATGATTCTGCACTAATGACAAGTAGGATGATATAACATCTCCATCTGTTGTGGTGACAGAACTGCTGTGGTGTATTTTAATGTGAATGTCATGATGAATGTCGTGACATCCATCTATTGTCATGACAGAACTGCTGTCATGTGTTTTTAAACAGGATGTCATTACTAATGTCAGGACATCACTGTCTGGTGCAATAGGAGCTAGCAGGAGCTGATGACAGTACTACTGTCATGTGTTGACATTGATGTCTGGTGCAGCAGGAGCTAGCAGGAGCTAATGATAAAACTGTTGTCATGGATGTCATTACCAATGTCATGATATCACTGTATGGAACAGTAGGAGCTGCTATTTTGTATCACTTGACAGAAGTGCTTTGGATATACCTCATCAGTATGTGCAGGCCAAAGAGATTTAGTAGGAACAAAGTGCATATTTAATTGGTGTTCATAAAAAGGATCTTTGAGACTTTTTAGGAAACTATAATATGCTTGTTTCTACTGTTATGAAGAAGATTCTACAGAAGTGCTCTACAGGGTAAGGTTAGTAAGCTAGCACAAAGAGAATTGTATGTCATGGCTGAATGTTATGACATTGATCGTATGGAATCAAGCATGTAGGGTTTATTTTTCTATTATGAAACCTGATATATCTCAGGCTATATTTCAGGAAACCTGTTAGGGTTCCTTAGTTATGTCAGACGAGATTCTAGGCAGTGTTGAGCTTATCATGACCTATTTGAAAGCACCTTGAATTATGCAAAGTGGTTTAACTTGGTTAAACCTAATGTTTGTTACTTTTAAACAGCCCACGCTCAGTTTGCACTACTATTTAAGGAGGAGCAGAAGCAGAGGAAATTAAGCACTCACATCAAGAACAACTTGAGTGTAAAATAAAGGTCTAGGGTTTTGAGAGTCCCTTGTGTGTGTCTTTGTAAGTCACCCTTGTATCTTTTGATACATTGTGGTATACATATTTTATGAGTGAAGAGTGTTGCTCTTCAGGTGTGTTTTGTGAGTGAAGAATTCTGTGGTGTGCAGTGATTCTTCACATGCGTGGAGTCAGGATTCCTTGTGTGTTAAGCAATTCTATGATTGCTTTGGTTATTGTGTATGAACAGGTGTGTTCATTGTGTCACTCAAAGCTATTAAGAAAGAGTGTATTGTCCTTTGATCAAAGTTGTGAAGCAAGATCAAGGTGTGTTTGAAGAGTGTCTTCAGATTGTAATTGTGAATTGATTATCATTGCGGTGATTGAGGGGGAGTGAGTGGGTATACTCAAGTCTAGTGGTCTCTAGGCTGAAGTGTCATTGGGTAGGTCTTAAGTGAAGAGTGCAAACGGGTTGTTTGACTCTGAATTAATTCTACTAATAGTGAATCTCCTCCCTGGCTTGGTAGCCCCCAGATGTAGGTGAGGTTGCACCGAACTGGGTAAATAATTACTGGTTTTATTTATCTTTTTACATTTACAATTCTACATAATTTAAATGGTTAGATAAATAGTTCTTTCAGTCTACAGATGTTACAACAGACGTCATGACATTGGTCATGACATTGATACAATTTAAAGAAATTTAAATTGGTCGTTGTCTGTCCTCGTCCTTGTTGAGCAGAGATCAATGTTCTTGGGACATATGAGATCTGCATACCAGAATTTCAGCTGCCCCTATTCAAACAACTTGGACCTGAAGGGATGAAAAGCAACCGCTTTCAGACATTCAAGGTAGAAGATGATTGAATACAAAAGAACGCAGAAACTTGTAGTCTGTTGGCATGGTAAACTGTTGAATATGTCAATCAGGCTCACCTGAGAAATGTATCTGAAAGTTGCAAGAAAATGAGCTAACTCATCACCAATTAGAAAGCATCGACACGCAGTCGGGAGAACATATGCTAACATGCAGGCATATGTTAAACAAAATAGGCATCGAACCCGAAGGTCGGCTCAACACAAAGTTGACAAGAACATCTGACCTCACTGTCAGGCATCTGTTAAATAAAAACAGGCATTGAACCCGAAGGCCGGCTCAACCCGAAGTTGAGAAGAATATTTGACCTCGCCGTCAGGCACCTGTTAAATAAAAACAGGCATCGAACCCGAAGGCCGGCTCAACCTAAAGTTGAGAAGAACATCTGACCTCGCCGTCAGGCATCTGTTAAATAAAAACAGGCATCGAACCTGAAGGTCGGCTCAACCCGAAGTTGAAAAGAATATCTTATCCAATGTCACATCTTCTAATGGTAGACGGGAAGAAAACACATCCAAAACTCGCATCGTCTAAGGATAGACGGAGAGAAAACCATACCCAAATCTTGCATCGTCTAAGGGTAGACGGAGAGGAAACCATATATCAGGAGATACCACATCGTCTAAGGGTAGACGGGAAGAAACAATATATCCAAGATCACATCGTCTAATGGTAGACGGGAAGAAAACCATATCCGAAACATCACATCGTCTAAGGATAGACGAGAAGAAAACCAATATCCAAAATATCACATCGTCTAAGGATAGACGGGAAGAAATAATATCCAAAACTCACATCATCTAAGGGTAGACAGAGAGAAAAACCATATCCAAAATATCACATCGTCTAAGGATAGACGGGAAGAAATAATATCCAAAACTCACATCGTCTAAGGGTAGACGGAGAGAAAAACCATATCCAAAATATCACATCGTCTAATGGTAGACGGGAAGAAATATCATATCCGAAAATCCACATCGTCTAAGGGTAGACGGAAAGAAAATCATCACATCGTCTAATGGTAGACGGGAAGAAAAATATCCAAAGTCACATCGTCTAAGGGTAGACGGGAAGAAAACAACATATCCGAAAATCCCCATCGTCTAATGGTAGATGGGAAGAAAACAATCATCCAAATCTCGCATCGTCTAAGGATAGACAGAGAGAAAACAATATCCAAAACTTGCATCGTCTAAGGGTAGACGAAGAGAAAACAATATCCAAAACTCGCATTGTCTAAGGGTAGACGGAGAGAAAACCAAAATCCAAAGAACACCTCGACGAACTTCAGAATCACTTCGTCAATAGGAATCGACAGAAAGAAAACCTACTGGGGATGCACATCGTCAATAGGAATTGACAGAAAGAAAATCTACTGGGGATGTCATCATCAGAGGGCTGATGGAAAAAGTATGACCGACGTATGATCTAGAACCTAAAAGAAAGCAAGTAGACGAGTTGACTGAACCAGGCTATTGATATATCACTGTCTTGATTGAAGAGTGATCCAGGTTGCCACGGAAGGCTAACAAAAACTGGCTTATGCTTCCCATGCATATGTTTGAATTTTTATATGGCGTAATGCTCCATACTAAATGGAAATGCTACGCATTTGAGGATGCAATGCAAAGATGATGCAAATATGATAACTATATGCAGACGCAGGCTCGGGCTGCCGGGGAAAGCTGGACGCAAAAGGACCACTCCAGCAAAATAAATGCTGAAGAGAAATCCAACTCCACTGGGGATGACCGGATGTGCCAAGTATGATTGGACTTTTGCTGGGAAAACAGGTGAAACCTGACGGTGATTGGTTTTTTGAATGTGAAATTTTTTTGGGTACCAATGGGGATTGGATTTTGAGGCACCAATAGGGATTGGGCTTTCTGATGGTTGCCAATAGGAATTGGGCTTTAAGTTATTTGTGAGGGGTCAGGTACGGCTGACGTTGGAAAATGTCCTGTCTGGATACAGGGTTGGAAAATGGCTTGTTTGGATACAAGGTTTATGATGGCTTGTTTGGATACAAGGCTTAATGATGGCTTGTTTGGATACAAGGCTTAATGATGGCTTGTCTGGATACAAGGCTTATGGTTACTTGTCTGGATACAAGGTTTAAGGTGAAAGGGTCAGGGGATGGTTAACATGACTTCCCGACATTCGTCTTGAACTTGAAGATTGATTGAACCTGCTTGAATAGCCATGAGTAGCTTTGAAGATATGGAGAGGAATTGTTCCTTCGCTTCCAAATTTTCCCCAGCCTGTGGGATTTCTGTAAGAATCTTCCTCTAAAGGAAACCTGAAATTTTTGTACCCTGGTGGTTAGATATGAATTGCCTAAGCATTCTGAACCTCGGTGAGGTGCTTCAGATAAGTTGCCTTCTGGATAAGGATAGCCTCTGTGCTCTTAGGGTGACCTTCCCCAGCCTTGAAATGACTTTTCCCCTGATTGGCTGATTTGTGCAGAAGATGCCCCTGACCTTCGAGAGATTTACCGAATCTCGACCTGGTTGCCCCAGATTAACTGAATCTTGGGATGGCTGACTCCCATGATGATCATTATTTGATATGGCTTGCCCCTGCTCAACGGAGTACTCGGGCTTACTCGCAAGTAAAACAAATCGTTTTGCAAATGATAATATTAATGCAATGCATATGACAGTTTTGAAATCCAAGTCTGTTCACTAGAAAAAGTTGTGACACATATTGAATGAATCACATATCAGAATGTCAATATCAATACCCATAGGGTAAGAAAATCCTTTTAGGATTCAATTTCGACGCGATCTTTACCGAAGTATGCTTTTGAAATAAACCTGCTTCAATTAGGACTTTTGATGGTTGGAACTTGGTCAGGTTCACGGTTTGAAAGAAAGGATATAAGGCTCAAAGTTCTGTTTAACCCACCTACTCTCCTTGATGTTCTCCAATCCTATATTCAGCTAATTCGATACAAGCGCTCACCTCTCGAAGATTGAATGACAGGAGTGATGGTTCAAGAAACCACACGTTTTCGGAGTGACAGTCGCTCGCTCTTCGCCTTTGGTGTCTGGAGTCACACGACTTGTTCTCCATCATTTTTTATTTCCCTATTTTTGCCTGGACTGACTCTTTTGAGTATATCTTCTGATTTCGAAGTCCAGCGGGATGCCCTAAATTTTTTTATTTTTGCCTAAGGCACTTGTTTTCAAGTTATCGAATTAGCGGGCTTTTTATTTTTTTTCTTTCGATTCTTTTCTCTTTTTTTTCCGAAAACAAATCATGCGACACCGGCTTGTCTGACTTGTTGAAAGGATTGTAATAGTCTCACTACTTGGTCGGAAAGGGATAACCACTGTGGTTTTTTAGGTACGACCTCTATAGGTGTGATTGATCCTCGAACGGGAACACCCCTTCTGCAATTTGGATGTTCAGTCGAATTAACTGACACCTACCCTGCCCCAGGTTAAGATTGTGATTTTTTTCATTTTCAGAAAGAAACTCCTACAACTAGGCTCAAAGGGGTCGACAAGGGATTATCATCCTTATATCTCCGGTGTTTAGGAATTTGAAATAATTCTTTTACATCATTAGCAGAGGTTTTATTCAAAAGCATACAATCAGAAGTTTTCGTCTTTAAACTTCGTCATCCTCCCTCGGATTCCGCTTAAACAAGCGTTTAACATCAATAAAAAGTAATGAGTGAACACAAATGGATTTAATCAAAACCTGCATATTCATTTCATTATCATTATCAATTGAAAGCAAACAAGTTTTACAGATAAAATTCGCACTTAAACAGAAAAGAAACTACAAATACAAATAAATGACATGATAAAAAGATTTCCAACTTCGGGGAACTGGGCTTTCAAATCTTGATTTGCTGCTGAACCAGCCATCTTCAGAATTGCTCGTTGAAGTCAGTCTAATACTCTTCTGAACCCACATGACTGGATGAAGGAAGATCGTTGATCTGGACACCCTGAGGTGTGATTGAGAACATATTGGAGTCAAGTAGAGTCTGAATCTTGCTTTTAAGCACCTTACAGTCTTTGGTTGAATGCCCCTGTGCCCCAGCATGGTACTCACAGTGGGCGTTGACATTAAAATCTGGCGGATACGGAGGAAACTCTGGATTAACCTTCTTTGGCACTATCAATCCACCTTTAATCAAATCCGGCAGCATCTGACTGTACGACAACGACAATTGACCGAAATACCTCTCTGGCTTCCTTGGTCTTCGTCGGGCGTGCTAATGCGGCTGATGACTGTATGGCTGTTGACTCTGGAGGGGAACAGATATCTCACCCACAGACCCAATAGGTTGATGACTCTGAACACTCGAAGTGTCTGAAAACTGAATCTTTCCATAACTTTCTTTCTTTCATAAACTGACAACTGACAACTGGATGGCATCACTTTCTTTCTCCCATTCTTCTTGAGAACTGACAACTGATTCGCTTTCATAAACTGCGGTATTTGAGATGTCTCAAATCTTTCCATTCTTGATTCCACTCTCAATACGTTCCCCCATTATCATCAGGTCAGAAAAGTTTACTGCCCTACTACCAACCATCTTATCAATGTAATGGCCTTGCAAAGTGCCCATGAATAGGTCAACCAATTCTTTGTCCATAAGTGGTGGTTGAACGCGAGCAGCTAATTCTCTCCATCTCTACACATATCCTCTGAAGGATTCATTGTCTGCTTGAGATAATTCTTGCAACTGCATGCGACTGAGAGTCATGTCGAGATTGTAGTTATACTGCTTCACAAAGGCATTAGCTAAATCTGACCATGATTGGATGCAACCACTCTCCAACTGCATGTACCAACTCAATGATGCCCCACTCAGACTGTCTTGAAAACAGTGAATCACGAGCTTGTCATTGTGGACATACGAAGTCATTCTTCTGCAAAACATCACTAAATGCCGCTTCGGACAACTATCCCCTTTGTATTTCTCAAAATTTGGCGTCTTAAACTTCGGAGGAATTACAAGACCTGGCACCAAACACATCCTTGAAGCATTCAGATTAAGAGTATCCTGACTCATCAGGGAGTCAAGTTTTTCATCCAACAGACAATGTCTTCTCATAAACTCAACAGTCCGTGGGTCCTTAGGATTAATCTTTGGGACAACCCTTTGAGAATCTGGCATAGGGAAAGTGAAGCTCTGATAGTCTGAGTCATTGAGGGAAGATGAATCTCTATCTCGGACAATGGTAGGCTCTTGATCAACATGAATCTGCACATGCTGAGCTTGAGCAACATTGTTCACCGGAATCCTCTGAATACTGGCCTCTCCTTTGTTCATAGCTGTCATGGCTTCCATGAGCTGATCCAACTGATTCTTCATCAATTCAAACTCTGCCCTTGTAACAACCAAATTCTGCTCTCCTGAGTTCATGATTCTTCTCCAAAAGCTAATTCAAATCCAATGCGAATGTCGGGAAATCAATTGCGGGTTGGACAAAAGACGGGGTAAGCTCTCTGTTCCGACCGAGGATGGATATGAAAACATGAGATGCAAATGCAATGCAATGCAAGATGCTAATGCAACAAACAAAGGATCAAAGCTTCCATAAAGCTCTGAATAACTGTTGCGCTGCTGACTGGATAAGTTCAAAAGTCCGCTCTGAAGAGAAAACCAGAATACCGGGTTGGTTGAAGGTCAAGTTTCCTGCATAACCCAATCCCTCTCACAGGTATGGACCTAATCTCTGATAAGGTTCAGCATCCTATGCGGTCGTCAGGGTCACATACTTTCGAGAAACTATGATACGTTCACCAGAGTCGACACTTAGCTGACTCTCAAATGATCGGTCTCCATAGTCGACAGTTTTCAGATCCAACACCATTTCCCGACCAATGTACGGGATAAGATGTCTTCAAAAGGAAACCTCATCTGAACGTGAATTTCATGAAGACTATTACACGCCTAACATGCAGATCCTTACTACTTTCCACTCTAATGCTATGTATGTACTCAAGCCTGGGTTTTGACTTATCTCTCAAAGGAAAAACCACCCAATAGCACAACAGAAACATATAATAATAAAGTGCGGAAAATGTAAATACAACAATATACAAATATACAACACACAAATATACACACCCAAAGACAAAGCAAACAAACCTAGGATTGACTCGCATAGGGGATGAGAATTTTCCCCAGCAGAGTCGCCAACTATCGCATCGCTGCGAAGAGGGGCCGAGAAGGACAGAAGAGTCGCCACCGTTTGTTATTTATCCCAAAAGAGAGAAAGGAAACGATCAGAGAAAACCTAAGAAAAGGGGAAAAGACAGGTCATCGCAACCAAATCTTGGGTTCGGGAGTCGGTTACGCAAGGGGAAGGTATGAGCACCCCTCACGTCCGTTGTACTCAACGGGATCCACACTTGTCGTCTAAATCTATGAGTGAAAAACAAACTATCTAAGGCTT
This sequence comes from Lathyrus sativus, assembly GCA_963859935.3. Classification (NCBI taxonomy): domain Eukaryota; kingdom Viridiplantae; phylum Streptophyta; class Magnoliopsida; order Fabales; family Fabaceae; genus Lathyrus; species Lathyrus sativus. The sequence continues at coordinate 210,534,797 of OZ012737.1, forward strand.
CTACTAAACGGAAAGAACTGACTCGATAGAGCATCTCCGCCATATGCAAATGTATTCCCTTGTGCAATGGGAAAGTAAGAGTCAACGTAGTTCGAGAAACTACGAGGGGTATTGCTCGCCAAGACATCGCGTCTTGTGCCTACGTATTCTCATCTGTTATGAGAAATCAGAGCAAAACGTAGTTCAGGATAACTACGGGAAAGGTCTCGATCGTACTGAGGTGAGAGAAAAGGTCTGGGTAGACGATTCTAGCGTATGCATTCTTGCAGTTAGGTGTATTGCTGCTCGACCATTGGAGACTTAGGTGTTACCTGTTTGCGGTAGAACGAACGTAGCATGTCTTAAGTTAAAAGGTACGGAGAGCCTAACGGGTTTAGAACAACAGGCTAGTCTCGATTGCACGAGGGAAAGAGAAAGAGACGTTAGTTATTAGCGGGAAAGTCTCGATCGCACGGAGGCGAGAGAAGAGAGAAATCAGTTGTTAGGGTGCTCGCCAATACATCACGTCTTGTGCCTACGTATTCTCATATGGTATGAGAAATCAGAGCAGCCGCAGTTCAGCTAACTACAGGAAATGGTCTCGATCGCACGGGGGCGAGAGAAAAGGGATCTCAACCGCAAGGATGCGAGAGAAAAGGGTCTCAACCGCAAGGGTGCGAGAGAAAGGGGTCTCGCCCGCAAGGATGTGAGAGAAAAGGGATCTCGATCGTACAGAGGCGAGAGAAAGGAAATGGATCAGGACGCACATGATACACCCTAAGACGTAGGAGCGAGCGCTTCACATATCGCCCAAAGGACATACGCTAAACACTCTAGACGAAGTGAGAGGAGGACCCCCACTCATCATTTCCTACGTATCTATCGCATACGGATCACAACACTCGGCGGTTGATTAAAAAGATTGAAATTAGAAAATGTTACCAAACGGAGTGGTTTCGTTGACCCTTGAAATTGCATGCAAGCTTTGATCCAAGCTTCCAATCTCCTCTTTGATCCTTGATGATGATGTTTTGAAATACGACTAGAAAGGGTCAAAGTGAATTGAATCGGGTCCAATGTGACGCTACACCGTCGTAGCTCGACTTATAAGGGAAGTCAAACTATAGGAGGTCGCGTAGTTGATATCCGTGCTATGGACAAGATAGAGAAATGATATTGAGGAACATTCTCCAATTGAATCGTGTTGCACAGACCAAAAGAAGTGGGATCTCGTCTTAATCGCAAACATAATGTCGATTAATCGAAGGTAGCCTATCGCAATCCCAAAGTAAAGAAAATGACCCAAATGGTCATCTTCCATAGATTTGAAATCGGGAAGGTTATCAACTTCGAAAATCTGACACTTACGGATACAAGACTTCATCGATCCAAGAAAGTCAAAAATAAAATCGAAAGATGAAGAAAATGAGGAGAGAAAGGAGGTGGTCTTGGATCCAACATTATTCATCAATAATTTGACTGGTAATTGTCGCTACCGCGAAAATAAGGTGCCGGCAAAACAGAAGAGTCGCCACCTTTCATTATTTATCCCTCAGAACGGGAAAGGAAACGATCGGAAAAACCTGACAAAAAGGTATAAGACAAGGTCATCGCAACCAATGTCTGGATTCGGGAGTCGGTTACGCAAGGGGAAGGTATTAGCATCCCTCACGTCCATCGTACTCGATGGGATCCATGCTTGTTGTGTTTATCTGACGGGTTTATTTACTATCTACCTATCAAGGCTGGCTCAAAAGAAAAGAAAATGACTCGGCAAAGCGTCGCACTTTATGCCTACGTATTCTCATCAGAGAATGAGAAATCAGAGTCAACGTAGTTCGGCTAACTACGGGTAAAAGGGGAAGGTGGCTCGCCAATACATCAGTATTGTGCCTACGTACTCTCAGCAGATGTGAGAGATCAGAGCTTACGTAGTTCGGGATAATACGGATTACGGGGGTTCAGATTCATCTGTTTTTCGAGTAGGGTTAACAAACAGTTCCAGCAGTTTGGCGTACGCAGCTCGACCCTTGGAGAGTTAGGCGTTACCGTTTACGGTAGAACTGGGAGTTAACAACACTCTTTTCTTCAGAAAAGCTTCCTTGAATTATGGGCCCACGGGGCAAAAATGTTTGAAGTTTGTTCTCTGTTTTTTACGGAAGAACTGTTTTTTATGGTTTTCTGTAGTTTGTACAGCACTAGAGACTATGACTTAGGAGCGAATGCATCGTATAACGTCCAAAGGACATATACTAAAAATCCTAGATGATTGAGAGGAAACCGCTCAATCATCACTTCCCAAGTCGCTTAAGGCTCGTAACGCGCTTGTACTAACATGCCTTTATTACGTTTTTTACTGTTGTTTCGAGATGAGAAGAGAACGAACTCTATGGGGGAGACTGTCAAGTCCTAATGTTGTCATGCCATGGATTCATCCTATGGTTGAGGTTTGAGACAGGGAACTCCTAGAAGTTATCATGCATAGGTTTCAACCTAAAGTTCTAATCATCACTTCCTTATCAAAGGAAGTGAGATTCCTAGGGGATCATGTCAATGGTATACAAAAACAGACAAAGCATCAGCTTAAACAGATGAATAACAAACAAATATACAGAAGAAAACAGGTAAACAGTAAAGATGCACATGCAATGCAGCAATACAAGCAGAGGGAGACTCACTCAACCTCTAGGCAATCAAGTAAAGAAAAACAGAAAAAACAGACAAGCAGAGGGAGCTCACTCAACCTCTATTATGCAAATACGTCAATTAGGAAAAGAAAAACAACGCACAAGCAAGGGGAGGATCACGTCAACCCTTAATGCAAACAAGCAGAGAGAGACTCATTCAACCTCTAAGCAGTCATGCTCCTAGCTTAAAATATTCTAATCATGCACTATCCTAATGCAACCCACCACTCAATCAATGAATGAGGAAAAGGACTTATGACAAATAATGGATTCATTCCACAAGTAATCATACAAGGCTTCTATCCTAAGGAAAGAAATTGGGTGTTGAGAGGCAAAGGTAAGGTCCACAGGAACTTATCCTAGACACTCAACCAACTAAGAGAGATTTGGGGGAATCCTAGGGGTTTGGCTCCTTCAAGAGATGTGCAACATTCCCCCCCACAGGAGGGACTATTCTACCTCAAGAAGGTCCTTAAACAGAAATGAACAAGAAAATTTTAGGAGAATGAAGATGAGAAGCAAGGTAAGTTCCACAGGAACTTACCACAGACACTCAACCAACTCCACTTCCTTAGAGATAACTTTCATGGACTCAACCCCTTTATGATAGTGCAATGTATTCCTCCACAGGAGGAAACATGCTCACAAGGGGGATTCCAATCATGCAAGGAAAATTGAAGAGGAAACTACCCCTATAGGAAGAATCATCCACCTATTTAAGCTTCTAAAGAAACCACAAATGATACCTTCTAAGGACATCTATCCTAAAGATTCAAGGGTTCTAAAAGAGGTTCCTATCTAAATACTAATCTATCAAGAAGGGAAATGGGACCTAGAATCATCTAAAGGTCATTTACAAGCCTAATCTATGCACTTAACCTAGTTAGGATCACCTAAACTAAGGCCAATTTGTAAAATGGGAACTTAATAGAAAATCATTCCTAAAACTTCTAAGGAAAATACTACACTATCCTACATGTATCAACATGCTATGGTCTAAAAATCAGGGGTTAAACCTAAATCAAAAGGCTCAAACTAAATCCAAAACCTCAAGGGTACACTAAAGGGATCCATCCATGAACACTCTTAAACAACTACCCTAAAATCCTATTTAGAATCATCTAAAAATCATCACAAAAATCACATAACATCATCAACATTTATATAACCAGCACACTAAATTTTAAGTCTTAATTCCATACCATGAATGAGAAATAAAACCAACAAGCTCAGCATACCATCATTCCATTATTAAAAACATACTCCAATAGAAAATATGAAATTAATTGCAAAAGAAATGGAAAATTAAAATAAAAAACATGGAAATATTCTAGTCATCCCAAACTATATCCACATATTTTTCATGATTTATTAACAACAGATACTATTTTTTTATGAATTAAAACTAATAAGTGATAAAACAAAAAATGAAAGAAAAAGAAATAAAAAGAAATAAATAGAGGGAGATGCAGGCAGCAGTAAATCCATGAGTTATTCCTAATGGGCCACACATGAGGGGGTGTGGATAGCGCGTGGGAACTAGGCCCAGCTGAATATCAATTCAGCTCTATTCTTCTCATTGAACATTGCCAGAGGAGTGTAACAAGTAGCGTTTTCATGTGTATTTTGATTGGGCCTAATCACCGAGGGGTGGGGATAACATGTGGATGCCAAGTCCAGAGTTTCAATCTATGAAACTCTGTGTTTCATTAAAGGGGAAAGGTAGCACACGTGGACGCGCCTTGGTCACACGATGGGATTACAAAGTCTCCTATACAAAGCAATCGGACGGTCACGACGTGATCTGAGTTTTCAAACTCTAAAACGGAGGGAAAAAACATACGGTGTTTCTGCAATTTCTCACGGTGGCCGGCCTAGCGTCGGTCACTCCCTACCTTGCAACGGGAACTATACCAGAACCCTAACCTCAACAGAACATGCAATTCTTTACACCGTTCTACTCGTCTCTCTCCCTAGATCACTAATCCACCATTCATTTTTGTTTCTAACTAATATTCAGGGAGATACATGAACAACAACTTGGATCACCATAACACCAACTCTCACGATTCATCATAAGACCTATACAGAATCCATCTACGTTTCAATTATAACTTAACCGCATGTATCTAGAACCTTAAATGCACATAATCTAAGAGAAAATTTGAGATGAAGAACCTGACACAAAGCTTCGAATTCGGTGACTTCTAGAGCTCCACGCGCTTCCAAAAGGTGCAGATCCCTTCAATGGATGATGATGAACAATTCTTGAAGTCCAATTCCTTCTGAAACTCTCTCAATCTCAAAATTCAAAAACCAAGTTTCAAGCTTCTTCACACACTTGCTCTAACTGATTCACAATAGAATTTGCCACAAGAAGCTTCTGGGAATGATCTAAAATCAATTTATAATCTGTTTAACACCATTTGGAGGCCCAATCAAAGCCCAATTTGTGATTTCCAAGTTTCAATTTTCTTCCAAAAATCCACTTATGGTGTACACGATTTTGCTTGGCTCTTGCCTTCGATTCACTCCAATTCACTTGCTTGATAGTCATGGAGTGTAATTGGATGGTTTTTCTCCTTTGATTTCAACCAAAGGGGTGTATTTGATATGTTACTTCATCATAAAGTAATCCACCAAATGACTATGTTATAAACCTCAATTAAAAAATGTAATGATGCCAAAGTATTTAGAACTTATTTTCCAATCAAAATGAGCACAAATTTGGCTTGAAAACATTCAATTATCAATTGTTTTGAATTTTCCCCTTTTAATTCATTAAAATGGTCTTTTTGTGAAATTTCTTCAACCAATGCTTGTTTTAATCCATATCAATGGACTCTTGATACTTGGTATTTTTGTGAAATTTTATCATTTTGAGCAACTTTGATGTTGAACAAAACTCCATTTGAAGCTTGCAAGATAGTGAAATTGACCTATAATTCAAAATGACCTGTAATGTCCAAATACCCAAAATACCCTTGACTTGTCAAAGCCATAACTTGAGTTCTACACATCCAATCATGGACTTCTAGTACTATTTAGAAAGCTAAGAGAATAAGGAACAACATTCATGTTGACCAAAAGTTCATAGGAATCATCCTTCTAGGGCAAAAGTGTCATGCAAGTTGGGTAACTTTCAAGCTCCAAATTCACATGCCTCAGATGTCCTGTAACTTGTCTGGCTCATAACTTGAGTTCTATAAACCCTATCAAGGACTTCTAGTACTCAAATTAAAGCTAAGATCATGCCCTACAACAATCATGTTGGGGTAAAGATGATATGGACATCCTATCTTTAGTTAAATAGTCTTGAAGTCAAGGGTCAAACTAGGGGATTTTACACTATCCAGCCTTAGAAACCCTAGCCTGAAACTTCTCAAACTCTTCAATCATGATGAGTTGACCTTGGAATCATCCTTAGAACATCTCAATGTATCCATCCATGGTCACATGGCTCTTGAATTAAGTCTCAACCTTCTTCAAATCCTCAGTTGACTTAGGGTTGACCCAGTCAAACCCTAGCTGCACCAATCATGGTTGTGGCTTCTTAATCTTGCACAATGACCTGTCTAGGACTCAAAGTGATCTTCAACACTTCTAATGAGCTCTCTCAAAACCTTAAGTCCAACTTCATGGCCTCAGAATCATCTGATGGCTTCCCACAACTCTCAAGTTAGGAAACACACACCCTTGGTTTCAATCACTCTCTCTGAGGATCTTTCAACTTCTCTGGTAAAGATATCAACCCTTAAGCACTTAGATAAACCTTCTTAGCTAGCCTCATAGTCTTGTATAGCTCTTTATTGGTAATCATACCGCTTGATCTCCTGCATACATGTCAATGAAATGCAAATGATAATGCTAATGTGAATGAAATGAAACACAAGCTAGGTAAAGAAAGGTTAGGCAAATTTTGGGGTGCAACAGCTGCCCCTATTCAAACGGCTTGGACCTGACTGGGTGAGAAGCGAACGGCTCTCAAACAATCAAGGTAAAAGGCGGTTGAATACCAACAAACCCGGAAATTAGCCGACTGCACAAGTGCACAGTACTCTGATGGGAATAAATCTTCGGAAACTGAAATGATAGCTGCACGACAACTAGCTGGAGAAATACTGATCTGAATCTCCGTTAGGATGATTCTCTGATTTCACCGTAGATCTTCATCCTCAATTCATCAAGGGATCACCGGTTACACGGTAACTGGTGAAGGATACATCTCAAATCTCCGTCAGGATGATCATTTACGTCCTCAAATCATCAAGGGGCCACCGGTTACACGGTAACTGGCGATCTGCCAACCGCACAGGTAAACGATACTCTGATTGGTAGGAACATCTTCAAAATGAGCATGACAGTTGCACAACAAATTTGCTAGGGAATCAGTCACACGGTAACCAGAAATTTGCCAACCACGCAAGTCAACGATACTCTGATTGGTAGGACAATCTTTGAAGTCTGAAATGGCAGTTGCACGGCAACGGGCCCAAATCTCCGTCAGGATGATCATCATATTTCACTGCAGCTTCTTCCTCAAGTCATCAAGGACTCACTGGTTACACGGTAACTAGTGATGCATAGCTGATATTGTCGTCAGGCATTCTGCGGCATGGCAGAAGAAGAATTCCTTGGGACTCATCAGGTCATCAGGAACTTTTGACAATCTCTGTAATCATGCCATCAGGCATTCAAAGAAATTCTCGGGCGTCATCTAGACTTCAATCATCAAGTCTTCAAGGAAGTTTCAACTTTTCTGTTTAGTACCCGCTGGAGGTGACACATCTCCGCCGAGGATTCTAGAGAACTATCAAGTAACTCTGCTTCAGGGCTTCAGAAATCATTCTGGATGAATCAACTCTGCTGAGGACTTCAAGAATCATCTTGGACAAATAACTCCGCCGGGGACTTCAAGACTCCCTGAACCAATAACTCTGCTGGAGATTTCAGGAATCATCCTGAGCAAACACTTTGTCGGGGACTCTAAGCATCAACTTGAGCAACCAACTCTGGCGACTTCACTGGGGATTTTAAGAGTCATCTTAAGCAAACCAGTCTGCTGGGGAATTCAAGCATCATCTTGAGCAAACCATTCTGCGGAGGGATACCTGCAAAACAAGAACAGTAACGACCTAGCTCATGTTTCATATGCATATGTTTGACCATGGCGTAATGCTCCACACGGTGGAAATGCTACGTTTTTAGGGTAGATGTTATGCAATCATGCAAAATGCTACGACCCCATCAGCAAAATAAATGCTGAAGGGAAAATCCTCTTGTCAAGGAGAAAGAACCACTCTGGTAGGGAAGAGGAATCATCCTGCCGAGAAGAAGAAGTCACACCAATCTCAATTGGATTAAACCTGGGGAAACGAACTCCAGGCGACTGTTGTAGGGGAACAAAGTTCTACGAGAACCTGAACCTGTTCAACTAGGTATACGAACCACAATCTGCTGAGGAAAACGATGTCAATCGCAGAAATAAACTGCACGGCCTTCACTGATAGCTTCTTTCTGGGGATACGGACTCCGATGGGGAAATACAGCATCAACTATTCAACACTCTACTGGGGAGCACCAATCATGGCCTGAACGGCTTCCAAAGACTTGTCTCTCTTGGGGAACTGCAAACTCGGCTAGGGAGGGTAACCAGACACTGGAATCGCTCCTACCTGCTGGGGAGAGTACAAATCTGTGGGGAATTTCAATTCTCCTGGAGACTTCAGTCTGAACTATCGGAAGCTGAACACTTGCGAATAGTTTTCTACGAGAAAACTGCACACTGACCCAGTGCTGGGGATGGGTATACGCTTCAGTGCATGGCTCAGCTGGGGAAATGATGATCCTGCCTAGGACACATCTGGTTGGGGAGAATCCATCTCTGCTTGGGGAGACATATCAATGCTCACGGTCTCATGTTCAGACTCCGTGGGGAGACGCCGCCGAACTCGCTGGGGAAGAAGGAATCATCCTGCTTGGAAAAACACCTGGCGTACTGCCTGGAATGTGTCGTACCTGCAACAACACGAACAAACAGACAAGATACCCTTCTCAAAGGGACCTATCAAGGTTATTATCCTGTGACAATGTTCAGGTAATTCAATGTTTCAACGATTATCGGCCTAGGCCAACAAGTTTATGTACGCACATTTTGTCAAAAACATCGGGCGTTCTTTTTCGCAAACAAAACAGATAAAAACTAAACAAACAAAAAAAATTGCTGAATAGTATATGTTTTATTGATAACGAGCCCTTGAATGGGCAAAAGTGTTTTACAACAGAGGCAAGCTCCTGAAATGAGGAAGCTGCGCAAGCATAATAACATAAATATACATCAGTATATACAAATGTCGGCAATATGGCATAGACGAACACCATGAGTTGATCCCTCTATGACCCACTCGACTTCGATACTTCCCCGACGCTTCAGCTTTAGAAGAGATTGATTCAGATAAACGGCTCTCAGGTCTTCCAAACCACTAAACAATGAAAGTCCACACGCGGAACGCAGTCATTTGCCTTTCAAATCCCTAACTTTTTCCTGAATCGCCCTTTCCGGTTTTCGATTCACCGGGATACCCTTTTTTGCCAAAGTCGCCCTTCCAGGTTTTCGACTTTGCGGGTGTATATTTTTCATTTATATCCCTAATTTTTGCCCGAACCTTTTTCCTTTTTTATGGTTCTCCGGGATGCCCCATTTTTGCCTGGATATTCTTTTTTCTTTCCAGCGGGTCATTTTTTAAGCAAAGTATTTTTTAATTGCGTCCGCGTTCACAGGGGATGCAAAATCTTCACCATCCATCGTGGATAACAACAAGGCTCCTCCCAAGAAGACCTTGCTGACGACGTACGGACCTTCGTAATTAGGAGTCCACTTGCCCCTGTGATCGGAGTGTGGCGGAAGAATCTTCTTTAGGACGAGATCACCCGTATGAAAGCTTCTAGGACGCACCTTCTTATCGTAAGCTTTCTTCATTCAGCTCTGGTACAGACGACCATATACAATCGATGCTAATCTCTTCTCATCCATCAGGCTGAGTTGTTTCAGTCGGTTCTTAATCCATTCTGCCTCATCGAGTTTCACGTCAACCAAAACTCGTAAAGAAGGAATCTCAACTTCCAACGGTAGGACCGCTTCCATACCGTACACTAGTGAGAAAGGAGTTGCCCTGGTTGATGTGCGTACCGTCGTACGATAACTGTGTAATGCAAATGGCAACCTCTCATGCCAATCTTTGTAGGTCACAACCATCTTCTGTACTATCTTTTTAGTGTTTTTATTGGCCGCTTCAACCGTGCCATTCATCTTCGGTCGGTAAGGCGATGAGTTGTGATGTTCAATCTTGAAGCTCTGGCATAGCTCCTTCATCATCTTGTTATTCAGATTCGAACCATTATCAGTAATGATCCGCTCGGGAATTCCATATCGACAGATGATGTCATTCTTTATGAATCTAGCCACCACTTGCTTGGTCACGTTGGCATACGAGGCTGCCTCCATCCACTTGGTGAAGTAGTTGATGGCTACCAAAATGAAGCGATGACCATTAGATGCAGTGGGCTCGATCTTGCTTATCATGTTGAGGCCCCACATGGAGAACGTCCACGGGGAGGACATGACATTCAACGGGCACGTCGGCACATGAATTTTATCAGCATAAATCTGGCATTTATGACATCTCTTCGCGAATTTAAAGCAATCCGACTCCATCGTCAGCCAGTAATATCCTGCTCTCAGGATCTTTCTCGTCATAGCATGCCCACCGGCGTGCATACCAAATGTGCCTTCATGGACTTCTTCCATGAGCAAACTCGCTTCTTTCTCATCTACACATCTGAGTAGCACGAGATCGTGGTTTCTCTTATACAGAACTCCATCAAGATTGAGATAGAAATTTCCAGACAGCCTCCTCAGAGTCTTCTTATCCCGGGTTGACGCTCCCGCAGGATACTCCTTAGTCATAAGGAAGGTCTGGATATCATGGAACCATGGCTTGCCATCGGAGGCTTCCTCGATTGCAAAAACGAACGCAGGTCTATCAAGATGAGAAAGGACAATTCTTGGAGCTTCATTCTAAAAATTGACTTTATACATCGAAGCCAACGTGGCTAAGGCATCAACCATCTGATTTTCAGCTCTGGGCACATGATGGAGTTCCACTCGGTCAAAGAACGGAAGCAGCCTTCTGGAATAATTCATGTACGGCACCAACTTCGATTGACGAGTCTCCCACTCCCCTTTAATTTGGTTAATCACCAGTGCCGAGTCACCATATACATCCAGGTTTTTAATTCTCAAATCAATCGCTTCTTCTAAACCCATGATGCATGCCTCGTATTCTGCTTCATTATTGGTGACGGTAAACATCAATCTAGTAGTGAACGGGATGTGGGATCCATGAGGAGTCGTGATGATTGCCCCAATACCTCTTCCGTATGAATTAAACGCCCCGTCAAATATCAATTTCCACTGGGACTTCCTGTCCTGACCTTCGTCGGGCAACGGTTCATCACAATCTTTTACTTTGAGAAACATGATATCCTCATCAGGGAATTCAAATTTCATCGGCTGATAATCTTCGATCGGCTGCTCAGCAAGGTATTCAGACAATACACTCCCCTTAATGGCCTTCTGGGAAACATACTGAATGTCATATTCTGTTAACACCATTTGCCATCTGGCAATCCTGCCCGAAAGCACTTGCTTCTCGAAGACGTACTTGATCGGATCCATCTTCGAAATTAGCATGGTGGTGTGATTGAGCATATACTGTCGTAAATGTTTGGCAGCCCACGCGAGCGCGCAACACGTTTTTTCCAGCATGGAGTAACGGGATTCACAATCTGTGAACTTTCTACTCAAGTAATAAATGGCATGCTCCTTTCTGCCAGTCTCGTCGTGCTGACCGAGAACACACCCCATACTATTCTCAAGAACTGTCAAGTACATGATTAAGGGTCTTCTGGCCACTGGGGGTATCAAGATTGGAGGTTCCTGCAGATACTGTTTTATCTTGTCAAATGCCTTCTGGCAATCCTCGTTCCAGAAAATCACCTAATCTTTCTTCAATAGTTTGAACATCGGTTCACACGTGGTCGTGAGCTGAGATATAAACCTTGCAATGTAGTTTATTCTGCCCAGGAAACCACGATCTTCTTTTTCAGTTTTTGGCGCTGACATATCTTGTATTGCTTTTATCTTCGCAGGATCAACCTCAATGCCTTTTTCACTCACAATAAACCCCAGTAGTTTTCCAGACCGGACTCCGAAAGTACACTTATTAGGATTCAGCCTCAACCTGAACTTCCTAAGCCTCTCAAAAAGCTTCAGCAAATTGACCAGATATCCCTCCTCCGTTTGGGACTTTGCAATCATGTCATCAACATAGACTTCAATCTCATGGTGAATCATGTCATGAAACAAAGTAACCATTGCTCATTGGTAAGTGGCCCCTGCGTTCTTCAGACCGAAGGGCATTACCTTGTAGCAAAACATTCCCCAAGGGGTAATAAACGTAGTTTTCTCCATGTCCTCCGGCGCCATATTGATCTGATTGTAGCCGGAGAAGCCATCCATAAACGAAAACACGGAAAACTGAGATGTATTGTCGACTAACACATCAATATGAGGGAGCGGGAAATCTTCCTTAGGGCTTGCCCTGTTCAGATCCCGATAATCGACGCACATCGACACCTTACCGTCCTTCTTCGGTACAGGTACTATGTTGGCGACCCACGGAGGGTAAGTAGTGATTGCTAAGAAGCTAGCATCCAGCCTGTTTTACACTTCTTCTTTGATCTTAACGGCCATATCTGGTCGTGTCCTTCTAAGCTTCTGCTTAACGGGAGGACAATCTTCTCGCAGTGGTAGATGATGGACCACTATGTCAGTATCGAGTCCGGGAATATCTTCGTATGACCAAGCAAAGATTTCACTATACTCTCGAAGCATCTCAACTAATCTCTGCTTGACATCACTCTGCAATGCAGCCCCTATCCTGACATTCCTGACGAGTTCCTTAGAACCCAGATTCACAATTTCAATCTCTTCCTTGTGAGGCAGAATGACTTTCTTTTCTTGTTTCAACAAACGGGCCAACTCTTCGGGAAGGTCTTCCTCTTCATCAATCTCTTATTCAGCTTGATAGATCGGGCAATCGAAGTCGAAGTGAGTCGTAGAAGGTCCAGAGTCGATGTCATCTGCGATGTGAATCCTGCAATAACAAGGGTTAAGCTTAAAACAAGGATATGCAGGTTAGCATAAACCATATTGCCATTTTATTGTTTTTCAAAACAAAAGTAAAGCAGGAATAACAGAGATCACAACATTTGAATGCAAAGAAAAACTCCCTTTGATTTATTGATAAATTGTATGTACATAACCAAACAAGGCCCTGACAATAAAACCACTATGCCCCGGGTAGGACATAGGGTTGTACAATAATTGGAGAAAGTAAACCATTACTCTTTGCCTGTCACTTGGATGATATCCCTGATGGACCAGTTGTTGAGGCTCTGGCCTGGTTTGCTTGGCTGAATCCAGGAATCCAGGTCGCAATCACTGTCTTCGCCGTCTTCAGACAATGCATTGACATTCTCGAATATCACCCACCTCTTGTAAACTGGATCGGCCCTTTGACGCGCGGCGTACGGTGAGAGGAGGAAGCATCAGCATCAGGAGAGTACCCTAACCCAAACTTATCCTATTTGTTAGGGATTTCCAGAACTTGCCCCCAGCCTGGGGCAGAGCCAGCTTGAACAACAGCCCGAGCTTCCTAGAAGGAAGACAGAGTCACCTCCGGTTTCTCGATCATCACTGGAGTCACATCTTTGACCTTAACAGCTTCGAATGCCTGACACAAGATTTCGTGGATCTCGCCATCCACCTCAACATATTTGAAAGAGGACAAATGGCTCACCATTATGTCTTCTTCGCTGCAGACAGTTACAATGCTGCCTCCCACAGCATACTTGAGCTTCTGGTGCAATGTGGAGGTCACTGCGCCAGCAGAATGGATCCATGGCCGGCCTAACAGACAACTATAGACTGGCATGATATCCATGATGTAGAAGACTGTGTCGAAAGTTTCCGGCCCAACTTGGATGGGTGGAGTTACCTCTCTGAAGACATGACGCTTGGTTCCATCGAAAGCTTTCACCACCAGATCACTGGGGGTACAAATCAATCCTCTCGTATCCAGCTTCATTAGAGCTTTCTTCAGGAGAACATTGAGAGATGATCCGGTGTCCACCAACACATGGGACAAAACTGTTCCCCTACACTCTATCGAGATATGCAGGGCGCTGTTGTGGTTCCTTCCCTTCGGTGTCAGCTCTAGGTCAGTGAACCCTAACCCATACCCAACATTCAAATGGGCTACCACCCCCTCCAGCTGGTTGACTGAGATCTCCTGCGCTACATACGCGGCATTCAGGACCTTCAGCAGCGCGTTGCGATGTGCCTCAGAACACAACAACAAATTCAGAATAGAGATTTTCGATGGTGTTTGATGTAGATGATCAACGATCTTATAATCACTCTTCTTGATCAACCTTATGAACTCTTCAGCGTCCTTTACAAGTAAGTCCTTCTCTACCCCACGAGGGGTTTCCTCAACGACCTTACTCTTTCCCTTATCATCTTTCTCAGCTTTGTCAGTTTTATCAGCCACAACTTCAGGTGGAGCAAATACTCTTCCGCTACGTGTTATCCCGCCGGTTCCCACTAGGTTATCCACAGACTGCCCAGACGGTTCCAACTCCAATTTCTGTCCGTTACAGTAGACGTCTGCCCCATAATGCCACGGAACAACGTTGGTACTTTCAAAGGGTATAGGCCCGACCTTTGTGATGGTAATCGTAGGCGGCCTGGACGCAGAAATGGTTATTGTCTTGCGAGGGATGGTGATGGTGGCAATTTCATCATCCTGTTTCAGCATTACCTCTCCAGATCTGTGTTCATCTCTCTGGATAAACTGCAAGATTCCTTCGGTTATCAGGCTCTGAATCCCCATTATCAGTTGTTCACAGCCGTCTGAACAGATCGCACAATCCATACACAATTCTCCGCAGCCCGGAAAGATGCCTCTCTTCATCAGCTTGGCTTTAACGAAGCCAAGCGGTGTCCTCAGGTCCTTCACATCAGTCAACAAATCTGATTCCTCTTCTTCAATAATGGCATTCACCCCATCTCCCCCATGGTTCGGCATAGGGTTCTTTGTGACGTTCGACACATTATCAGAAAAATTGATGATTTTAGCGTCGACCATATCTTGCACCTTGTGCTTGAATGCCTTACAGTTTTCAATCGAGTGGCCAGGTGCCCCCGAGTGAAAATCACATCTTGCATTCGCATCATAGCCTTGTGGAGGTGTCCCTGTCAAGGGAGCCATGGTTCTTTTCTGAACTAGTTGTAATTGAAGCAAAGTTTGTAATAGCTGAGCATATGACATGGGCGGCGTCTCAAGATGACGATTTTCCAGAGGTGCTTTGTTCTGGTACCTTCTGTACCCTTGCTGATTTTGCTGCTGGGGTTGTTGGACAGCAGGGATGGTTATGCTAGCAACCTGCTGGCGCTGGCCCTTACCTTTCCTCCGAGTGTTAGACACTGCGCTCGTCTCTCCTTCACGCCTCTTGCTACTGTATGGTTTCTTTCCTCCTCTAGCTGAGGAGAGATCAACACCCTGAATTTTTCCCAGTTTGATTCCATTTTCAACATGCTCGCCGGTAATGATGAGATCGGAGAAACTTCCTGATATACCACTGACCAGTTTCTCGTAATAGACTCCCGGAAGAGTGGCTACAAACATCTCAACAAGCTCTCGTTCAACCATCGGCGGCTGAACACTAGCTGCCAGTTCGCGCCACCTCTGGGCGTATTCTTTGAACCCCTCATTGTTCTTCTGAGACAAGTTCTGCAGTTGAACCCGGTTAGGAGCCAAGTCACTGTTATACTGATAATGGTGTACAAAGGCCTCAGCAAGTTCTTTCCATGTACGTACACTGGTGGGTTCCAAACCCATATACCATTCCAAGGATGGGCCGGATAGGCTGTCCTGGAAGAAGTGCATCAGCAACTTCTCCTTTTCAAAGTGAGCGGACATCTTTCAGTAGTACGACCTTAGATGGACCCGAGGGCAAGTGGTACCCTTGTACTTCTCAAAGTCGGGTACCTTAAATTTGGGAGGCACCTTGAAGTCAGAAATCAATCCCAGTTTAGTCATGTCAACCCCCAAAGTATTCAAGTTCTCAAAACTCTTCATTTTGTCCTCGAGCGCTTTAAATCTCAGACGGGCTTCAGCATTCGACTCGACCTCAGCTCCCTTCTGCGAGAACAAATCCTCTTGGCGATCCTCTAGCCATGGCTGATTGCCATTGCCAGCAGCAAACCCAGCATTATCAATATCATACATATTCCCAGCACCAACATTCCCTGCATTGCCAGTTCTTCCAGTGTTGCCATGGCCTATCCCAGCATTTCCATTGGCTACAAAGTTACCGTTACCGATGCCAGTCGTATTTCCATTAAGCCCGATGTTAGTGACCACATTGCCGTTACCACTTCCACTCCCTCCAGTCACGGGGATTCCACCCTGAGGGGTCTCAACAGGTGGAGGAATTAGAGTTTTCCCACCATGAAGCACACCGTTACTGTCAACTCTCGAGATCAGTGGCTGCACCAAGGTTCTGAGCTGGTCTTGGCCGTTAGCGACCACTTGCATGAGCTCCATGAAGCGGTCCATTGCACCAAGGTTCTGAGTTCCTAGATGTCAGTCTGCACTTGCTCCATTGCTCTAGCTTGATTCGCTCTAGTCGAGTATCGGTGGATCGGTCTTCGGTCAATCCTGAAACAACCTGCATACATAAAGGGTTAGAAAAATGGCCAGGTACCTGTCATGCAAATGATTCATGCAAATGCAAACACGTATCCATGCATTAGGGGGAAGTCCCCCTCGATTCTAGCTTCCGAGACAAATAAAGCCTATCGTCCAATCATGGAAAGAAAACCCTCATATATAGATATCAGAGAAAACCCACGAGGGTAGCGTACAACAGTAACTGAATACAACTGAAGCGACAATCGTGATCCCAACCAACAGGCCTGGTAGTGATCAACATATCAATGCATAAAATGTACAAAAGAGATATAGAGAAATCAAGCGCGGCCACAGGCACGGAAACCCTCTAGCAACTTCTTCGTATCGGGATGATCAGGCTGGGTAAGCATGCCCTGGATCAGCAGATCCCTCTGCCTAATGGACTCTGGGAGGTTCTCAGCAACACTCCTAGAAACACCTTCTTCAGAACGGTTCTCCACCCTACTCCTCTTAGCGTCAGCCCAGAGTTGACAATCCATCAGGTTTGCCTTGGTCTCAACCAACCTATATTGGACATCTCGTCGTAGTGAGGCTTCAACCTCTATCTTCTTGTCTTTGACTTCCATCTGAGCTTCTAGTTGGGCTATCTGCTGCTTCAGTTTTTCTTCCCGCTCCTTGTGGCTAGTCAAAGTGTTGTTCCACAACTTCTCGTACTGGGTCAACTTCCGGTATGCCTTATCCAACTCCTGCTTTTTGGTGGTCAATACCCCGTGCACTGCCTTCAGATCCAACCCAAGTCGTTCCCTTGAATCAGTCTCTTTGGTCAGATTAGCGCCCAGGTGGTTGATCAACTCTGTCTGCTTCTTGCAGGTGTGCACAGCTTCATTCTTTTCTCTTAGAAGTTGAGCGATCTCGTTTTCCAGCTCTTCGTTGGCTTTGATTAGCTCTTCATTCTTAGCTTGAAGCTGCTCATACTTCTGGATTTCAATCATGGTAGCCTCTGGAGGGCAGTCCTGCTTGACAGGAGGAAAAGACATCAGCACTTTTTCTGCTCTGCTATGAATCCAGTCCACATAAGGAGGGTAAGCCTAAATTTTGCTTTTCCCCAATGAAGTCTTTCCTTTGCGATGAACGTTATTCCAGGCATGTTCAAATCTGACTAGATCATCTCCTTCTAATGCACCAGTGAGGTACAGAGATTCCTGTACCTCTTCGTCTTTAGGAGGGCCCCTCAAGGCATACCCGAACTGTCTGATAGCGATAGACGGATTGTAATTAATGCAGCCTTTCCTACCCACCAGAGGGACATTAGGAAAGTTCCCACAACTGTAAATGATTTCGCTCCCCAGGCGATCTCTATCAAACCAATCAATGTCTTTGGCAGATAAACTCATCAGTCGCTCAGACCACTCCTTCGTCTCTGCAGTCTTTATAAAAGGACCATCCTTAGGTAGATGAGTGACAAACCATCTGTAGAATAGTGAAGCACAACAGGATAAACTTTTGCCTCTTCTATTCTCGTTCCTATAGTGCACCGAATGATACACGTCTCCGAGTAAGATAGGGATGGGATTCCTTGAAACGAAAATACGAAGAGCGTCAACATCCACAAAATCTGGAATATTGGGGAATAACATGATACCGTATATGCACAATGCCAAAATAGCTTTGAATGCCACCCAACATTCCTTCTTGGCGAAGTGTCGGGCTTTCAAAGCTAGAAAAGGTAATGGGAACCCCCAGGCTCCATTTCTCCTGACTGTCTTTCCTTTCAATTCAGAAACATCAATATGCAGAGCTGTAGCAATACTTGCCAGATCTGGCTCCTAATCAATAGGCCAAAAGGGTATCTGAGCAAGAATGGGTATCTCCAATATGACAGAAAACTCTTCCAAAGTGGGGGCCAGCACATAGCTTGGAAATGTAAAGCAACGCAACGGTGGGTCATAAAACTGAAGCAGAGTCTAGAGTCCGTTCAATTCATACACAGATGGCTTGCACACAACACTGAGCAGCTTCCCATAGGTTCCTCTGAAGTCTCTCATCGCTTCCTTACTAGGCAAAGAAATCAAACTCCTCAAAGTAGTAATATCTGGAGTAGGGAATTTGTAGGCCAAAGTTCTTCTCAAATTGGGCTCCATGATGGACACAGAAAGGACAAGATTGCCAGAATCGAGAGAGAACTGCACACCTGCAACACAGATACGTGTTAGATGCAATGCAATATGAAAATGTAAATTCGAATGCAAAATGCAGCAGGAGATCAAGGGTGTTGTGCTATACTGTGGAGTGGCAAGTCATAATTTTGCTTCAGCAAGAAAATACCACAGTCTGATAATAAAGGCCTACTGAAATCCACAATACTGATTCACTGTCAAGAAAACCAGGTTGTCTGAAGGTTACGGTTTCTTGCAATAACCCGACCCCGCTCACTGGTATGGACCTAATCACTGACAAAGGTACGACATCCTATGCGTTCATCAGCGTCACAGACTTTCAAGAAACGATGATACGATACCCAGAAGGTGTGGCATCATCATCTCTTGAAGTGGCCTCACTCAGCTGAATCACAAGTGATCGGTTCCCAGAGTCGACAATCCTTATATCTGAAATCCTTTCGACGGCCCACTGGGCTGGAAATGGAAATCATCTCAGAGAATCTTGTCTGAGTGCAGATTGAATGGGAACTAGTGCATGCCTAACATGCAGGTTCACCACTAATATGCTTCTAAAACTATGTACATACTCAAGCCTGGGTCTGGCTTATCACTCATCAGAGCCCCTCCCACAACAGCATAGATAATCATATCATAATGAAAATAAAATGAGGGAAATAAAATGCGATAAGTAAACACAACCCAACAAGTAAACACGCAAGCGCTAGGATTGACTCGCACAAGGGATGTTGGATCCCCAGCAGAGTCGCCAGCTGTCGCTACAGCGAAAATAAGGTGTCGGCAAAATAGAAGAGTCGCCACCTTTCGTTATTTATCCCTCAGAACGGGAAAGGAAATGATCGGAAAAACCTGACGAAAAGGTATAAGACAAGGTCACCACAACCAATGTCTGGATTCCGGAGTCGGTTACGCAAGGGGAAGGTATTAGCACCCCTCACGTCCATCGTACTCGATGGGATCCATGCTTGTTGTGTTTATCTGAAGGGTTTATTAACTATCTACCTATCAAGGCTGGCTCAAAAGAAAAGAAAGTGACTCGGCAAAGCGTCACAATTTATGCCTACGTATTCTCATCAGAGAATGAGAAATCAGAGTCAACGTAGTTCGGCTAACTACGGGTAAAAGGGGAAGGTGGCTCGCCAATACATCAGTATTGTGCCTACGTACTCTCAACAGATGTGAGAGATCAGAGCTTACGTAGTTCGGGATAATACAGATTACGGGGGTTCAGATTCATCTGTTTTTCGAGTAGGGTTAACAAACAGTTCCAGCAGTTTGGCGTACGCAGCTCGACCCTTGGAGAGTTAGGCGTTACCGTTTGCGGTAGAACTGGGAGTTAACGACACTCTTTTCTTCAGAAAAGCTTCCTTGAATTATGGGCCCACGGGGCAAAAAGGTTTGAAGTTTGTTCTCTGTTTTTTACGGAAGAACTGTTTTTTTATGGTTTTCTATAGTTTGTACAACACTAGAGACTATGACTTAGGAGGGAATGCATCGTATAACTGTCGCTTCCGCGAAAATAAGGTGCCGGCAAAACAGAAGAGTCGCCACCTTTCGTTATTTATCCCTCAGAGCGGGAAAGGAAACAATCGGAAAAACCTGACGAAAAAGGTATAAGACAAGGTCATCGCAACCGTTGTCTGGGTTCGGGAGTCGGTTACGCAAGGGGAAGGTATTAGCACCCCTCACGTCCATCGTACTCGATGGGATCCATGCTTGTTGTGTTTACTGGACAAGTTGGTTTTATCTATCTACCTATCAAGGCTGGCTTAAAAATAAAATTACTCGGCAAAGCGTCGCGCTTTATGCCTACGTATTCTCATCAGAGAATGAGAAATCAGAGTCAACGTAGTTCGACCTATGACGGGTTACGGGGAAGGTGGCTCGCCAATACATCAGTACTGTGCCTACGTACTCTCAACAGGTATGAGAGATCAGAGCTTACGTAGTTCGGGATAATACGGCTTACGGGGATTCAGATTCATCTGTTTTATCGAGTAGGGTTAAACAGCAGTTCCGGCAGTTAGGGACAAAGCCTGTTTGCGGTGGCGCTAAAGTTTAACGACACTCTTTTCTTCAGAAAAACTTCCCTTGAATTACGGGCCCACAGGGCAAAAAGGTTTGAAGTTTGTTTTCTGTCTTTTACGAAAGAACTGTTTTTTATTGTGTCTGCAATTTCAATCGCACTAAAGACTATGACCTGAGAGTGAATGCGTCGCATGTCACCCAAAGGGTGCCATACTAAACATCCGGACTGTTGAAAAGAAACTCTCCAACAATCCTTTCTCAGGTAGCTTAAGGCTCGTAACGTACGAAAGAAATCATTCATGATTACTGTATCTTAAGCTGTTTTGAGATGAGAAGAGAAGGGGCTCAACTAAAGGGGCAGGCTATCAAGTCCTAATGTTGTCATGCCAAGGATTCATCCTATGGTTGAGGTTTGAAATAGGGAACTCCTAGAAGTTATCATGCATAGGTTTCAACCTAAAGTTCTATCATCACTTCCTTACCAAAGGAAATGAGATTCCTAAGGGATCATGTCAATGATAAACAGAAACAGATAAAGCATCAGCTTAAACAGTAAACAGATATACCGTAAAATGCATGCAATGCAAGTGAGGGAGGAAATGTGTGTGGGGTGTCAGCCTCCACAAGCTCGTCTCGACCTCAAGCCAGATATGAATAACAGTAATCATACAGAAGAAATAAAATGCTATCAAGCAAAATAGGATAAACTGCAATCATACAGTAAAAATAACATGCCATCAAGCAAACACAAACCACATGGGCAAGGGAGCTGGGCTCTACCGAATACCCGCAAGCAAAGCCATACAGTAAAAATACAAGCAGAGGGAGCAACTCAACCTCTAGTGCAATCATGCTCCTAGCTTACAGTTAGTCTAGATATGAACTTATTCTAATGCATCAAGCAAGTCAAACAAGTCACATCAGCACAGAAAAGAAAACAGACAAGAAAGAAAGCAGATCAACAACTCCCTCTTTCACTTCCAAGCTTCAGCTCTTCAGACAGCAACCCAGTCATCAGACTTCAACCACCCTTCAAGGTTATCATCCTCAATAACAAGCATCAACTTGCTCCTCCAAGGTTTCAATCCATAAGTATCAACTTATTCTCTCTTCTCCAAGCTTCATCTCCTCAGTCAATTCCACCCTCAGGCTTCACTCTTAACTACAAGTGTCAACTTGATTCCTTCATGCTCTCAATGCATCAATGTAAGTGTCAACTTATCCTTTACTCCTCAAGCCTCAGCTCTACACTCAATCTCCATTGAATCCTCTTCATAAGTATCAACTTAGTCCTCAAGCTTCAGCTCTCTTTGCTTTACCAGTATCAACTTGGTTTTCTTCTCCTACAAGCTTCAGCTTCTCAGAGTAGTCTTCAATCACCTGGAAGTGTCAACTTCATCCTTCAATTCTTTTTCAAGCCTCAGCCCTTCACTCAATCTCCATTGGATCTTCTTCACAAGCATCAACTTGTTCTTCTTGCTCTTCAAGCTTCAGCTGCAATGGCAATGCTCAAGGAATCATCCTCTTCCACACTCTTCAATGAAGTCCTCATCTTCAAACTCAAGTCCAACATCTTTCAAGATACTCAAACCAGAAGACAATTGATTTAACAGAATGAGTGGAAATGATAAACAGCTTATTGACAACCAAAGGAAGCCTGTAAGGGTTCATCACTATGAGAGACAGGTTCCCTCAAAGTTCTACTTCCCAGATAAAGCCACTCATCCCTCCAAAGAAGGGATGTGAATATCTTAGAAGGACTTTTAGTCATTGGGAGGAATGGAAGCACAAGATGCTTTCTATATTTGTGAAAGAAGTCATTCTAATTATAAGGCTCTCCCTATGTCTCCTACCTCCTAAATCTTCATCAGACACCTTCAGGCACAAGCAACTCCTAGTTCCAAGCAACTTCAAGCATCCTCACCTTGTCTTCAACTTGTCTTCAATCTCAACCAAAGACCAACAAAGCAAAACCCTAATCTAAGGGGACTAAAGAAGTTAATCTAGTTGAGTTAGTAAGTTAGGATCACCTAAAACCTAGTACTAAAGTTAATCCTAACTAAAATACTAAAACCAATTGTAAAATCCTACAAAAATAACTATGGGAACCTAGGTCAATCATGACTCTACCATATTAATTCCAGAGATCAAACCATCAAATAAGACCTAGAAATAAATTCTACACTACAAGGTGCTAAACCTAAACCCTAAAAGGAAGCACCTAAAGCTTAATCTAGAAAGCACACCTATTTTCATCACAAAAATGTGATAAAAATGCTATGGTAGCATACATGTCTAATCTAATCACACACAAAAAATTAGGATCAAAATCATCACCACATGATCACACAAAATTCCACAAAATTAAGTATCAAACATATCCATTTTAATATCAATTAAAATGTAAAAATCCCATAAAATCAGAAAATGCATGAACTACAAATATTTTTTCTCTAAAAAATACTAGACTCAATCATGAATATAATGCAAAAAGAATGGGATTGATTGGATCATTTTTCAATTTTATATAATTTTATCAAGAACCATGAATAACATGAAGAAAATAAAGAAAATCCAAAGAAAAAGATAAATGCACGGTGCAACTAGCAATGGAAATCAGTTCACATAATGGATTGGGCCATCAGGGGGGGTGCAAGTATCAATCTTTGCATTCAGCCCAAAACCACAAATAAATGAAACGCTGCGTTCCATTTAACTCAGACCCTTCACAAATTGAGAAGCTCGCGTGGCCGTTGGATGAGGGTCTTAGTCCAAGTCAAACCATGATTTGATGGCTATCAAGTCATCTTCTCCAATTCAAACCTCTGAAACTCAGGTCACCTGCGCGCCCAAAACCACCGCCGGTGACTTTCTCCGATCACCTTTCCACAACCCTAGTTCAACATAGAGTCCACCATAGGCCACGATCCCTTAATGAAACATGTCCCAAATTCCCTCACGAATTCATTCATGCCCTTAATTCTCTCTGAAACCTCAAGATTTGCCATAACCAATTCTCAACCGAAAATGGTAACATCCCTAATTGGTCACTAATTCTCAAATTAATGGTCTGAAATCAATCCTACACCATTCTACAATGCATCTAACACCCTAATTCGTATTGATTCTACCTAATTCATGCTGGAGGAAGAAAGTTACTAACCTGAAAATTTTTTATGAACAGATGCACTAACTCTTCAAATCAAGCTCTCCAACCTTCCAGACACGATCAATGGATCATTTCCTTGCTTCTGTATGCAATAGAACTGGTTGAAAACTCCTGAAACTTGAAACCTGATGGTGAGTTGCAGGTGGAAAAATCTGAGTTCAAGAACACCAATCAGCCACGAATTCCTCTTGATTATGATCTGGACTCAATCCCTAGCATCCATGGAAGAAGTTGCAATCAAGAAAATGGATGGAAAGTGAAGAAATTGGTGAAACCGAATTCAGTTGCAAGCAATGAAATCTCAATCTCAATCTATGCTCTCTCCTTCAATCATCACCAACCCTTGCTTTGAATCACCTCTACTCAATATATAGAACATGTGTGGATGATCTAGAACCCTCTAGATCCTTCTAATGAGAGTTTCAATCTCTCATGACATGAGAACTTCAACCATATGCCATGACATGCATAATTCTGTTTGCAGCTTGAAACCAATCTCATTCTCTTCCAATTTCTCCCCTAGTGACATTTTGAAAGTGTTTGGCTAGCAAGGGGCCTTGGTTATGCCTTGATTCTAGGTTTTGCAAATGTTACTTATGATGTAAGTAACTACTTTTTAAAGCAAGTTCACCAATTGAATTTCAATTCAAAAATGTGGCTAAACCAATGTTCTTAAAATGTTTTCTAGAATCAAAATGATATATTACATGCCATGGTTTGGATGTGTAGGTCAAAAATATCAATTTCCAACTTTGGTTTATTTAACTTATACCCTTATTTTAGGTCATTTTTGCAACTTTGAGCTACAAGCATTTCCATCATCTCATGACCTCTTTAATAGCCTTAAAACATCATTTTGAACAACTTTGATGTTGAACATTTTCCCATTTGAAGCTTGGAAATGGGAGTTATGGCCTTATGGTTGAAATGACCTATAATCTCCAAATGACCAAAATGCCCTTGACTTGTCAAAGCCATAACTTGAGTTCTACAAATCCTATCAAGGACTTCTAGTACTCTCTAGAAAGCTAAGAGGATAAGGAACAACATTTATGTTGACCAAAAGTTCATAGGAATCATCCTTCTTGGGCAAAAGTTTGATGCAAGTTGGGTAACTTTCAAGCCCCCAGATTCATATACCTCAGATGACCTGTAACTTGTCAAAGTCATAACTTGAGTTCTATAAATCCTATAAAGGACTTCTAGTACTCAAATTAAAGCTAAGAGCATGCTATACAACATTCATGTTGGGGTCAAGATGAGATGACAATCACATCTTGAGCTAAACTGCCTTGAAGATAGGGGTCAAACTAGGGGATTTTACACTGTCAAGCCATAGAAACCCTAGCTTGAAACTTCTCAAACTCTTCAATCATGATGAGTTGACCTTGGAATCATCCTTATAACATCTCAATGCATCAATCCATGATCACATGGCTCTTTGATTAGGTCTCAACTTCCTCCAAGTCATCAGTTGACCTAGGGTTGACCCAGTCAAACCCTAATTACACCACTCATGGCTGAGGCTTCTTAATCTTGCACAATGACCTATCTAGGCCTCATGATGGCTTTCAAGACATATCATAAGCTCTCTCAAGGCTTCAAGTCCAACTTCCTGGCTTCAGAATCATCTGAGGGTCTTCCCCATAACTCTCAAGTTAGGAGGCACACAACCTTGGTTTCAACCACTCTCTCTGAGGATCTTTTAACTTCTCTGACAAGGATATCAACACTTGAATACTTGAATAACCTTCTTAGCTAGCTTCATAGTCTTGTGTAGCTCTTGGTTGGTGATCATACCTCTTGATCTCCTGCATACATGTCAATGAAATGCAAATGATAATGCTAATGTGAATGAAATGAAACATAAGCTAGGCAAAGAAAAGTTGGGCAAATTTTGGGGTGCAACAATAACGTCCAAAGGACATATACTAAACATCCTAGATGATTGAGAGGAAACTGCTCAATCATCACTTCCCAAGTAGCTTAAGGCTCGTAATGTGCTTGTACTAACATGCCTTTATTTCTTTTTTTACTGTTGTTTTGAGATGAGAAGAGAACGAACTCTATGGGGGAGACTGTCAAGTCCTAATGTTGTCATGCCATGGATTCATCCTATGGTTGAGGTTTGAGACAGGGAACTCATAGAAGTTATCATGCATAGGTTTCAACCTAAAGTTCTAATCATCACTTCCTTATCAAAGGAAGTGAGATTCCTAGGGGATCATGTCAATGGTATACAGAAACAGATAAAGCATCAGCTTAAACAAATGAACAACAAACAAATATACAGAAGAAAACAGGTAAACAGTAAAGATGCACATGCAATGCAGCAATACAAGCAGAGGGAGACTCACTCAACCTCTAGGCAATCAAGTAAAGAAAAACAGAAAAAATAGACAAGCAGAGGGAGCTCACTCAACCTCTATTATGAAAATACATCAATTAGGAAAATAAAAACAACACACAAGCAAGGGGAGGATCACCTCAACCCTTAATGCAAACAAGCAGAGGGAGACTCACTCAACCTCTAAGCAGTCATGCTCCTAGCTTAAACTATTCTAATCATGCACTATCCTAATGCAACACACCACTCAATCAATGAATGAGGAAAAGGACTTATGAAAAATAATGAATTCATTCCACAAGTAATCATACAAGGCTTCTATTCTAAGGAAAGAAATTGGGTGTTGGTAGGCAAAGGTAAGGTCCACAGGAACTTATCCTAGGCAGTCAACCAACTAAGAGAGATTTGGGGGAATCCTAGGGGTTTGGCTCCTTCAAGAGATGTGTAACAGTCCCCCCACAGGAGGGACTATGCTACCTCAAGAAGGTCCTTAAATAGAAATGAACAATAAAATTTTAGGAGAATGAAGATGAGAAGCAAGGTAAGTTCCACAGGAACTTACCACAGACACTCAACCAACTCCACTTCCTTAGAGATAGCTTTCATGGACTCAACCCCTTTATGATAGTGCAATGTATTCCTCTACAGGAGGAAACATGCTCACAAGGGGGATTCCAATCATGCAAGGAAAATTGAATAGGAAACTACCCCTATAGGAAGAATCATCCACCTATTTAAGCTTCTAAAGAAACCACAAATGATACCTTCTAAGGACATCTATCCTAAAGATTCAAGGGTTCTAAAAGAGGTTCCTATCTAAATACTAATCTATCAAGAAGGGAAATGGGACCTAGAATCATCTAAAGGTCATTTACAAGCCTAATCTATGCACTTAATCTAGTTAGGATCACCTAAACTAAGGCCAATTCGTAAAATGGGAACTTAATAGAAAATCATTCCTAAAACTTCTAAGGAAAATACTACACTATCCTACATGTATCAACATGCTATGGTCCAAAAATCAGGGGCTAAACCTAAATCAAAAGGCTCAAACTAAATCCAAAACCTCAAGGGTACACTAAAGGGATCCATCCATGAACACTCCTAAACAACTACCCTAAAATCCTATTTAGAATCATCTAAACCTCATCACAAATATCACATAACATCATCAACATGTATATAACAAGCACACAAAATTTTAAGTCTTAATTACATACCATGAATGAGAAATAAAATCAACAAGCTCAGCATACCATCATTCCATTATTAAAAACATACTCCAATAGAAAATATGAAATTAATTGCAAAAGAAATGGAAAATTAAAATAAAAAACATGGAAATATTCTAGACATCCCAAACTATATCCACATATTTTTTCATGATTTATTAACAACAGATACTATTTTTTTATGAATTAAAACTAACAAGTGATAAAACAAAAAATGAAAGAAAAAGAAAGAAAAAGAAATAAATGGAGGGAGGTGCAGGCAGCAGTAAATCCATGAGTTATTCCTAATGGGCCACGCATGAGGGGGTGTGGATAGCGCGTGGGAACGGGGCCCAACTGAATATCAATTCAGCTCTATTCTTCTCATTGAACATTGCCAGGAGGGGTGTAACAAGTAGCGTTTTCATGTGTATTTTGATTGGGCCTAATCAACGAGGGGTGGGGATAGCATGTGGATGCCAAGCCCAGAGTTTCAATCTATGAAACTCTGCGTTTCATTAAAGGGGAAAGGTAGCACAAGTGGACGTGCCTTGGTCACACGATGGGATTACAAAGTCTCCTATACAAAGCCATCGGACGGTCACGACATGATCTGAGTTTTCAAACTCTAAAACGGATGTAAAAAAACATACGGTGTTTCTGCAATTTCTCACGGTGGCCGGCCTAGCGCCGGTCATCCCCTACCTTGCGACGGGAACCATACCAGAACCCTAACCTCAATGGAACTTGCAATTCTTTACATCGTTCTACTTGTCTCTCTCCCTAGATCACTAATCCACCATTCATTTTCGTTTCTAACTAATATTCAGGGAGATACATGAACAACAACTTGGATCACCATAACACCAACTCTCACGATTCATCATAAAACCTATACAGAATCCATCTACATTTCATTTATAACTTAACCGCTTGTATCTAGAGCCTTAAATGCACATAATCTAAGAGAAAATTTGAGATGAAGAACCTGACACAAAGCTTCAAATCTGGTGACTTCTAGAGCTCCACGTGCTTCCAAAAGGTGCAGATCCCTTCAATGGATGATGATGAACAATTCTTGAAGTCCAATTCCTTCTGAAACTCTCTCAATCTCAAAATTCGAAAACCAAGTTTCAAGCTTCTTCACACACTTGCTCTAACTGATTCTCAACATAATTTGCCACTAGAAGCTTCTGGGAATGATCTAAAATCAATTTATAATCTGTTTAACACCATTTGGAGGCCCAATCAAAGCCCAATTTGTGATTTCCAAGTTTCAATTTTCTTCCAAAAATCCACTTATGGTGTCCACGATTTTTCCTGGCTCTTGCCTTCGATTCACTCCAATTCACTTGCTTGATAGTCATGGAGTGTAATTGGATGGTTTTTCTCCTTTGATTTCAACCAAAGGGGTGTATTTGATATGTTACTTCATCATGAAGTAATCCACCAAATGACTATGTTATAAACCTCAATTCAAAAATGTAATGATGCCAAAGTGTTTAGAACTTATTTTCCAATCAAAATGAGCACAAATTTGGCTTGAAAACATTCAATTATCAATTGTTTTGAATTTTCCCTTTTTAATTCATTAAAATGGTCTTTTGTGAAATTTCTTCAACCAATGCTTGTTTTAATCCATATCAATGGACTCTTGATACTTGGATAAGCTAAAAACATCATTTTGAGAAACTTTCATGTTGAACAAAACTCCATTTGAAGCTTGCAAGATAGTGAGATTGACCTATAATTCAAAATGACCTGTAATGTCCAAATACCCAAAATACCCTTGACTTGTCAAAGCCATAACTTGAGTTCTACACATCCAATCATGTACTTCTAGTACTCTTTAGAAAGCTAAGAGAATAAGGAACAACATTAATGTTGACCAAAAGTTAATAGGAATCATCCTTCTAGGGAAAAAGTGTCATGCAAGTTGGGTAACTTTCAAGCTCCAAATTCACATGCCTCAGATGTCCTGTAACTTGTCTTCATAACTTGAGTTCTATAAACCCTATCAAGGACTTCTAGTACTCAAATTAAAGCTAAGATCATTCCCTACAACAATCATGTTGGGGTCAAGATGAGATGGACATCCTATATTGAGTTAAATAGTCTTGAAGTCAAGGGTCAAACTAGGGGATTTTACACTATCCAGCCTTAGAAACCCTAGCCTGAAACTTCTCAAACTCTTCAAACATGATGAGTTAACCTTGGAATCATCCTTAGAACATCTCAATGTATCCATCTATGGTCACATGGCTCTTGAATCAAGTCTCAACCTTCTTCAAATCCTCAGTTGACTTAGGGTTGACCCAGTCAAACCCTAGCTACACCAATCATGGCTAAGGCTTCTTAATCTTGCACAATGACCTGTCTAGGCCTCAAAGTGATCTTAAACACTTCTCATAAGCTCTTTCAAGACCTCAATTCCAACTTCATGGCCTCATAATCATATGATGGCTTCCCACAACTCTCAAGTTATGAGACACACACCCTTGGTTTCAATCACTCTCTCTGAGGATCTTTCAACTTCTCTAGTAAAGATATCAACCCTTAAGCACTTAGATAAACCTTATTAGCTAGCCTCATAGTCTTGTATAGCTCTTGATTGGTAATCATACCTCTTGATCTCCTGCATACATGTTAATGAAATGCAAATGATAATGCTAATGTGAATGAAATGAAACACAAGTTACGTAAAGAAAGGTTAGACAAATTTTGGGGTGTAACAGTAATGGATTACGGAAGTTTCGTCATCGACCAAAACAGATGAAGGTAGAATAAAATGCCCAATAAAAAATGGGAAATGAAATCCAACTCTAAAATAGAAAATAATTCTAAAAGAAATATTTATAAAGTTTAGAAAATAAAAGTATATATATAAATCTTAACAAAAAAAAACTAACAATAATATACATATACATATACAATACTGTTTATAAAAAAAGGTTATAAAAACTTAAAAAAATTAATTAGAGAAATACTCACAAAGTTTCTAAAAACTGAATTATAAATAATATATATACATAGAAACCCATTATAAAAAATAATATATATTACATTTTAAAAATGATTTTACATTAAAAATAAAAGGGTGGAAATATGAAACGGGGGGGGGGGGGGGGGGGGTATCGCAACACAGACACGGCCTGTAAAGCCCAAAACAAAAGCACAATAATAAAAAAAATAAAAATGAGAGACCCTATTCTTCTCCAGATCATCTCTCTCACTCTCACTCTCACTTGTCCATCTCAAACTTTTCATTTACGTCTTTCTTCTTCTCTCTCTCTCTCTCCAGATTTTTCCAAGTTGTTTCCTATTTCTATTTGAATCTGAGAAATGGTTTCTTTGAGCTGTGATTGTTGTGGTTCGGAGGAGGGATGAAGATGTGGGTTTCAATTAGGGTTGTTGGAGGATGATGAAGGTTACGGAGTGGGTAGTTTGAGATGTGAAGAAAGTTTAAATATGGTGCGTTTTGGGTGTTGCAGAAATGGGTTTAGATGTTGATGGTTTGTTTTGTTGATGTTGTTGTTCAGAAATGGTGGAATGGGTATGGTGAGTTCTCTTGATGTTGTTGAAAGGTTGCTGGTGAAGTGTTGTGGTCGAATTTCTGGGTATCTGGCAAAGAACATGGTTTAAAAATGAAGATTTTATAGGTTGTTTGGCTGGTTTGTGTAGTGTTGTTTAATGGAGAAAATGTTGGTGAGTTCGAAGTTTGAGTGAGGGGTTTCATTTGGTTTTTTGTTGAGGGTGGTTTCCAGCGGTTTTCCGGTGAAAGGAGGTTGTGAGTGACGGCTGGGGGTAAAGGTAGGAAAACACTGAGAAGGGGGGCGGTTGAATAAGGAGTTTCAAAAACAAATAAGAGAATAAATTATAACAAGTTAATTTTATCCTGGTTCGTTTGAAGTTAAACTACTCCAGTCCACCCGGCCAAGGTGATTTCACCTCTCTCAAATGAGGACTTAATCCACTAATCAAAAACTGATTACAGTGTTATCACTAAGACAAACTGTCTTAGTCTTCGCAAGAATACTGCCACAACTTGGTCTCTCAAGGATTTTTTACAAAGATATACAATAATTTGTTTAAGTGCTTCTAAGATAAGCTATTATCATAACAGTGATTTACACAAAATAAGAACAAATGAAACTATTCATTTTTTCTAGTATGCTTGTTGTAATTGTTCAATGAAATTTGTTCAAGAGTTGTTAACGTTTAAATGTTGTTGAAAACTTGTTTAAATACTCCAATATCTCAAATATCATGCAGCTACCTTTTTGTCTTCTTTCCAGAATAGGAATGTTCAGAGATATCCTTTTTGTTCTGACATTCTGTACCATACACGAAAGAGGAATAGTACTGTTGGATGTTGACATTGAAATTGGCAACGACTCTTTCTGGATCAACATCTTTTTGAATAACTGAATATGGAAATATCTTCTTCATCATATCCTCTGATGATTTTCCATTTTCTTCTTATCAGATTATCAAAGCTTGGTTGACGTTCCACTATCTTCTTATCAGAGTAACTCTCTTCATGAGTTCTGCAGCTTAGTGCTTAGCGTGAATGTTTGAACAAACTGTTCATCCAGATGTATTTCTTTTGTTGCTAACGTTTCAGAGTCTTATTCGTTATGATTCTCAGAGCCTTGCTTGATTTGAATCTCAGAGTCTTCTGAATCTTCATTCAGAGTCTTCTGTAGCTTCGCTCAGAGTCTTCTGTAGCTTAACGTCCAGAAGAATATTCCATCAGAGGAATATTTTGCGTTCAGAGGAATATTTCTTATGATATCTAAAACAAAAGTACTTGAACAAAATTAGAGTATATGTTTTCTCCATACAAAATTTCATTAATGTTATCATCAAAACATTGAGATATATTAAGAACCAATCTGTGTTCTAACAATCTCCCCCTTTTTGATGATGACAAAAACTATAAGAAATTTTGTTCAATATTAAAAAATATATATATCTCCCCCTGAGAATATGATTCTCCCCCTGAAATGAATACTGCTAGAAAAATTAAAACTTCCCTTTTTGCACTTGTATTGTTTCCAGTGTCAAAGCAAGCTTGTGGATTATCTCAGATCCTGTTCAGAGGTAATTCTATAAATATTTTCAGATGAGAAACTTTAACACAGAAACACTGAATTTATGATTAGTTAGATTTTAACATGTATGAGTTTCCATTCAGTATCTGTTTATATGAACAATCAAAATTTTCATTTTCTCCCCCTTTTTCTCATATCAAAAAGAATCATTTAAGAAAAAATTTTAAGACAAAAGAATAATTTCAGAGCAGGAAAAAAAAGAAAAAAAAAAAGACAGAATTTAGATGTTAGAAAAAAAATCACAGATGTATTCATATATTCAGAAAAGAAGTAAAAACAAGCAAGTTCATAGATGTGCACAAACAAACAATTAAGTTAAACGAGAAGCTAAAATCTTAAGAAGATTTGTCATCTCAGAAGTTGAAGCTTCTTGTTTGGCCATCCAAGTCTTGATCTCAGATGTTGATTCTTCTTGCTTAACCATCCATTCCTTAATTTTTGATGTAGTCTTCTCTTGCTTGATCATCCATGCTTTTATTTCACTATTGGTAGCCTCTTGCAGAGCAAACTTGTCTTGCATATCTTCAGAATCTTTCTTCAAATCTGTTGAATCTTGAATGACCACTGAAGCAGATGCATTCTCTAACTCCATAGCAGAAGGATTATCAGATGTAGGAATTTCTTCAGTAATTGGAGCCTCTGTGATAACTTCTTCAGTCTGAGGAACTTCACCAAACTGAAGTGCAACAATTTCTTTAGATGCGGAACACACAACTTCTTCAGGTGTGTTTTCTAGATACAGAGTATGAGTTCTGCTAACATTTAGTAGATCAAGTTTTGCAGCTTCAGAAAATCTCTCTTCCGCATCTGCAGAGCAGACATCTTGAAGGTTCATAGACATGGAGGTGAATCTCTTTCTGAAAGCAGTCCAGATTGCTTTAGAGTCATGAGGATTCATGCTATTCAGGCACTTCTCCCAAACAGCAGACAACCATATCTGCATCTCTGTTTCAAAACCATATAACAGAGTACCAACATTTGGTCTAGGTTTAGGCTTAAGATAGGCCTCTAAGAAGGATGTCTTAAGGGCATCTAAGAGAGAAGTTTTATCAGAGGTTGGAGGTTTGGAAATGGATGAAGGTTTAACTGTAGAATGAGAGGGAATGGGAGTGGGAATGGGAATGGGAGTAGGAATGGAAATGGGAGTAGGAATGGAAATGGGAGAGGAAATATCAATAGGATAGTTTAGGGAGTTATGTGGAGGTGAGGTAGCATCCGATAGGTCAGAGTCAGAGGAATCAAATGAATTAGATGAGTCGGATGAGCCAGATGAAACTGGGTGAACGATCATGAGAGGTGTGACATCAAGGATTTCATGATCAGTTTCAAAGTGGTTAGGTTCAGAGGGATTAGGTTCAGAAGGGTTAGGTTTAGAAGAGGTGGTAGCAACTTCAGGTTCAGAGGGTTTTGAAGCATCTGGTTAGTTTATTGAAGGGAGTTCAGCATAATCAGTTTGCTGATGGATATTGAAAGAAGGTGTGGATGGTATAGCGGTGGTTTGTTCAGAAGTGGCTTCTTGGTTAAGCTGAGAAGTGGTGTGATTTGAGGTAGTTTGTGGTTGTGAGATAAGAGAGGCATCTGAAACATGAACATGCTCAGAAGTGATGTGGGGAGGTGAAATAAAAGGTGGTTCAGAGGTGATGATATGTTCAGATATTGGTTCAGAAAGTAGAGGGGGTTGAGATGTTAGTACATCTGTTACTGGTTCCAAAACAGGAGATAAAAAAGAGGGGTTACCTGTTTTCTTGGAGCGTTTTAAGGAC
This sequence comes from Lathyrus sativus, assembly GCA_963859935.3. Classification (NCBI taxonomy): domain Eukaryota; kingdom Viridiplantae; phylum Streptophyta; class Magnoliopsida; order Fabales; family Fabaceae; genus Lathyrus; species Lathyrus sativus. The sequence continues at coordinate 210,569,092 of OZ012737.1, forward strand.
TTCTGGGAAGAGTCTTCTTCAGAAGCCTTTCTCTTAGAACTCTGAGACTGTTTCTCTGAGGAATATTCTTCAGAGACCTTTCTCTTCTTGCGCCACTTCTTCATGATCAGCTCAGGAGCAGGTTCAGAAGCACTTTTTATCATATCAGGTGGCCTAGGAGTGCCATCTACCAGACAAGAAGCAATATAATGGAGAAGAGCTTCCCTTGGCTCGTCTGCAGTGAAGAGTGGAAAATCATCCACTGGAACCCTTCTTCTGCGCACAGCAGCAGAATCAATCTGAACTGGATCAGATTGAAGTTTCTCAACCAGCTTCATCCTTTGAAGACTTTTTCCATTCAGAGGCTTCCCAAGAATAGGAACCAATTCTTCTGTCTGACCAGCCTCTTTCAGAGCAGATACCAAGCCATTCTCAGTGAGAATATCAGAGATTAACCTTCCCATGGGAATCCAGTCTCTGATCTTCTAATGATTGGTGCAAATGACTTCCCTTGACATCTTGACGTGATTCCACAGATGAACAAATAGCTGATATGGAAGATCCACCTTGATATTCTTTCCTAGATAGTACAAAATATACAGCTGCTCTGTATTAATGTATTCTGGAGAGTTTGAAGCCTTCCTATGATGAATGCAACCCAGAAAAATATTAGCCCAGATCTTGTAGTGGGTCTTCAGATCCTTGATCTTGTTGGAAGGATTCCCAGAGGTAAATACCTCGTTGTACACTTCAATTAGCATCTCGCGTCCCACAGAGGTATTCTCAATACCTTCTTCTCCATAGCCAATCAGTTGACGAATCATATCCTTGGTGATGATGATGGTTTTACCCAAAACAGATGAAGAGATGAAATTAGGGTAAACTTTTGCATGTATCCAGATTCCTTTACCAATTGGGGAAAAACTGGACCAACCAATCGATCAAAATACTTAACCTATCCTTGAAAATTAACTGTTGGATGAAGGTCAAACCCATTTTTTTCCAAATAGTCAAAATTAATCATAAATTCACATAGTACTTCTAATTTGTCCACTGGGGTGAGAAGAGTTCGTTCTGGTTCTCTGTATCCTTCGTTACCCATTTGTGAAGAAGATGACCCAACCATGGTAGAAGCTAAGTTTTGGTGTGAAGAAGATGAAGTAGCCATTGAAGAATAACTTTTGAGATGACTAGAGTTCTTTTTAGGTTTAGATTGAAAACAGAAGCAATGAAGAAGACCACAATGCATAAAGTGTGAGATAGTGGTCGTTTGAAATGTGTAACGTCGTGGGATATAAGTATTAGGGCACACAAAAAGAAAACCGCAAAACACACAATTAAAAATAATGATTTAAAGCATTAAATGAGATTTGACAAAGTGGGGGGAAAAAGAGATTTTAATGATTCAAACAGTACCTGAAACGGCGTCTCACTTTTGTGTACACTCAATCGTTTCCAAAGTCAGATTAGAGATGACACGTGTTTGATATGTTGTGCCTCTGAAGCTCTTTTAGGAAATGAAATGTTAACCAACGCTCAGATCCTCTGAAGCTTGTTAACTCAGAATTTCACACAAAGAAAAAAAGTAACAAAAAAAATTCCAGATGCAATACTTCAGAATATAGACTTCAAACACTTTTCATATGAATAAATTTAATTTTGAATAAAGATTTTATTCTGGACAAAAATCCATACTAATATTTTCAGAATAAATTTAAATCTATCTTCAGCAAGGGGTTTTGTAAAAAGATCAGCCCATTGATGATCTGTATCAACAAAGTTTAAACTTAATATCCCTTTCTGAATATAGTCTTTGATGAAGTGATGTTTAATTTCTATATGTTTTGCCTTTAAATGTAAATAGGGTTTTTAGAAAGACAAATTGCAGAAGTATTATCACAGAAGATAGGGATGTTACTCTCATGTATTTGGTAATCTTCCAGCTGACTCTTCATCTAGAGCATCTGGGTACTGCAACCAGCAGCAGCTATATATTCTGCCTCTGTAGTTGAGAGTGCTATAGTGGGTTGCTTCTTGCTGTACCATGAGATCAGATTACCTCTCAGAAACTAACAGCTTCAAGAAGTGCTTTTGCGTTCAACTCTATCTCCAGTAAAATCAGCATCACAGAAGCCTACTAATTTATATTCATCAAATCTTCTGTAACATATACCCACGTTAGTTGTACCTTTCAGATACCTCAGAATTCTCTTAACAGCTGTTAAGTGAGATTCTCTAGGATCTGATTGGAATCTAGCACATAAACAAACACTGAAGAGAATAGCAGGCCTAGAAGCAGTCAAATACAGAAGAGATTCAATCATACCTCTATACAGCTTCTGATCTACCTTTTTACTTACCTCTTCTTTTCCCAGAGTGCTAGTTGGATGCATTAGAGTCTTAGCTGGCTTACTCTCAGTCAGATTAAACTTCTTCAGAAGCTCCTTCATATACTTCGTCTGATGTATGTAGGTGCCTTCTAGAGTCTAATTAATTTGAATGCCCAGAAAGAATCTTAACTATCCATCATGCTCATTTCAAACTCTGCCTGTATAGACTTGGCAAACTCCTTTCCAAGTGTAATATTTGTGGTTCCAAAAATAATATCATCAACGTAAATCTGACAGATTGAGATATCTTTCTTAATTGATTTATGAAAAAAAGTGGTATCAACCTTTCCTCTGATAAAATTATTTTCTAGAAGAAAATTACTCAGCCTTTCATACCAAGCTCTAGGAGCTTGTTTTAAGCCATAGAGTGATTTCTTTAATTTAAAAACGTGCTCTGGAAATCTTTCATTTTCAAATCCAGGAGGTTGATGAACATATACTTCTTCTTCTATTAAACCTTTTAAGAAAGCACTTTTAACATCATCTGATACAGAGTGATGTTATTCTGTGAAGCAAAAGAAATTAGTAAGCGTATAGATTCTAACCTTGCCACAGGAGCAAATGTCTCTGTGTAATCAATACCTTCTTGCTAACTGTAGCCTTGAGCAACAAGTCTAGCTTTATTTCTAATGACTTATCCTTGCTCATTTAACTTATTTCTGTATACCCATTTTGTTCCAATAATATTGAATCCTTTTGGTCTTAGAACCAGATCCCGGACATCATTCCTTGTGAATTGATTCAGCTCCTCTTGCATAGCAAGTATCCAATCATTGTCTTGCAGAGCTTCATTCATAGAGGTTGGTTCAATGATTGACACCAGACCAAACAATGATGTCCCAGAGGATTTGAGAAAGGATCTTGTTCTTATGGGATCATCCTTGTTTCTAATAATCATCTCCTTTGGATGAGAAGATTTTATTATGGAGGATCCTTTAAGAGTTGGCTCTTCAGAAATAGTTAAGTTGTCTAGATGAGAAGCTAATGGAGTGGCATCTGACGTTGCTTCAGGTTTTTTTGCTGAGACTTTGTTTGCCTCTGATTCTTCAGAATCTGTGAGAAGAACTTCTCGATCTGCAGAAATTTCAGACTACTTTGGCTTTGAATGCAAGCTTGTCATCAAATCTGACATGAATTGATTCTTCCACAATCTGTGTTTCAGTATTGTATACTCTGTAGCCTTTTGAGCGTTCAGAATATCCAAGCATAAAACAATTTTCTGCTTTAGAGTCAAACTTGTTCAGATTATCTTTAGTGTTCAGAATAAAACAAATACATCCAAAAGGATGGAAATATGTAATGCTGGGCTTTCTATTCCTCCACAATTCATAAGGAGTCTTCTCTATAAGAGGTCTTACAGAGAGTCTGTTCTAAATATAACACGTTATATTTATTGTTTATGCCCAAAAATGTTCAGCCATATTTGTCTCATTGATCATGGTTCTGGCCATTTCTTGTAATGTTCTATTCTTTCGTTCTACAAATCCATTATGTTGAGGAGTTCTAGGACAAGAGAAATCATGTGCAATGCCATTTTCTTTAAAATATTTTTCAAAAAATTTATTTTCAAATTCACCACCTTGATCACTTCTGAATGTGACAATATTAAATTTCTTTTCATTTTGAACTTGATTGCAAAAATCAAAGAATACAGAGGGAGACTCATCCTTGTTCTTTAGGAATTTTACCCATGTCCATTTGCTGTAGTCATCAACAATTACAAGTCCATACTTCTTGCCTCTGATGGATGCAGTTTTCACTGGTCCAAACATATCAATGTGAAGAAGCTCTAATGGTCTAGAAGTAGAAACAATATTCTTTGGTTTGAAAGTGGATTTTGAAAATTTTCATTTCTGACATGCTTCACAAAGAGCATCTGAGTTGAACTTCAACTTAGGAAGTCCTCTGACCAAATTGAGCTTGTTAATCTGAGATATACGTCTCATGCTAACATGTTCCAATCTTCTATGCCAGACCCATTGCTCATCATTAACTGACATAAGACACTTAACATTTTGATTTTTCAATTCTGAAAGTTTTATTTTATAAATGTTGTTCTTTCTTTTACCATTAAAGAGGATTGATCCATCTTTCTGACTAACAGCTTTGCAACATTTTTGATTAAAGATAATATCATAACCATTGTCACTTAATTGACTTATGGACAACAAGTTATGAGTTAGTCCTTCTACAAGCAGAACATTAGAGATAGAAGGGAGTTTACCATTACCAACTGTTCCAGAGCCAATGATCTTACCCTTCTGGTTTCCTCCAAACTTCATGTCTCCACCAGATCTAAGTTCCAGACTTTGGAACATAGACCTTCTTCCCGTCATGTGTCGTGAGCATCCAGAGTCTAGGTACCAGGACTGGTGTCTCAACTTTGCTGCTAAGGATATCTGCAACATGAATTATTTTATCCTTAGGTACCCATATCTTTTTGGGTCCTCTGGGGTTAGTTGTTCTGAAGTTCTGCCTGAACTTCTGTCCTTTAAAAGCATTTGTGTTCTGACGCAGTTTAGGTTTATTAAAAATTTTGGTGTTCTGATCTGAACGTGTGTGCTTTATGTCATATGAGTGACCATATTTAAAATGAGTATACAGAGGAGTATAATTGATGATTAGCTTATCAAAAGGTTTTGGATTTGATTCCTTTCCAAAAGATTATTCATATCCAATCCCTTTTTTGTTGTTCCTGCTCACACCATAGATCATAGAAGCCATTCTGCTTCTGTCTATGCTTCTGGACAGGAACCTTTGAAAACTATGGTCATACTCTTCTAAAATATTTTTAGAGCTTGACATAGTATCTGATTCAGATTTTTGTTGAGCTTTTTCCAATTCAATTTTAATTTGAAAATTATTTTCTTTCAGCTCAGCTATTTCTGATTTCAGCTGATCATTCTCAGATGCAAGACTGCTTTGCAGCTTTTTGTATTTGAGTCTGATCTTACTATAGTTTTCACACATATCAGATAAGCTTTCAATTAACTCAGCTCAAGTGAGATTAGCAAATACCTCTTCTGAATCTGATTCTGATCCCGATTCAGATGATTCTTCATGCTCCTCTATGTCAGCCATCAGTGCAATATTTGCACATTCGTCTTCAGACTCTGACGAGGCATCAGAAGAATCTGAGTCATCCCAAGTAGCCATCAGGACTTTCTTTTTATTCTCAAAATTCTTCTTGGGTTTATCCTTCTGAAGTTTGGGACATTCATTCTTGTAGTGTCCTAGCTCTTTGCATTCATAGCAAACTACTTCCTTTTTGCCAGATCTTCTGTGACCAGAAGATTCTCCACGGTGTTCTGGTCTTCTAGACTTTCTGAACTTCTTTTGCTTGTGCTTCCAGAGTTGATTTATTCTTTTGGATAGTAAAGATAGTTCATCTTCATCTAATGAAGAATCTCCAGAGCTTTCTTCTAGTACCCGAGTTTCAGATTTTTTGTTAGATTTTAAAGCAATGGACTTACCTTTTTTTCTGAGGCTCGTCTTCTTCAAGCTCTATCCCATGGCTTCTTAAGGAACTGATGAGTTCCTCCAGAGTGATCTTGTTTAGATCTTTTGAGAGCTTTAACACTGTGACCATAGGTCTCCACCTCTTTGGTAAAATTCTGATTATCTTCTTTACATGATCAGAACTGGAGTAGCCTTTGTCAAGAACCTTCAATCCAGCAGTCAGAATCTGGAATCTTGAAAACATGGTTTCCACAAATTCATCTTCCTCCATCTTGAAGGCTTTATACTTCTGAATCAGCGCTAGAGCCTTTGTTTCTTTTACTTGCGTGTTTCTTTTGTGCGTCATCTTCAAGGACTCAAACATATCATACGATGTATATCTATTAGTGATTTTCTCATTTTCATTATGAGATATAGCGTTTAGCAGAATTGTTCTCGCCTTGTGATGATTTCTGAAGTCTTTCTTCTGTTGATCAGTCATTGATTTTCTATCAATATTTTTACCTTCACCATTAGTTGGGTGAGTGTATCCATCAATGACTATATCCCAGAGATCAGCATCATAGCCAAGAAAAAAACTTTCTATTATGTCCTTCCAGTAATCAAAAATTTTCTCCATCAAACATAGGAGGCTTTGTGCTGATTCTGTCTCTCTCTTCATATTTGTTGTTAAACCCAGCGTTGTTTGAAGATTCATCAACCATATTAAACCAAAGCATTTTCCAACTGGATCTTTTCTGACACTGTTAAGTGCTTGCACTCAAAACCAAGTGCTCTGATACCAACTGAAGGTAGGAAACACTTAGAATGGGGGGGGGGGGGGGTTGAATAAGGGGTTTAAAAAAAAGAGAATAAATTATAACAAGTTAATTTAATCCTGGTTCGTTTGAACTTAAACTACTCCAGTCCACCCGACCAAGGTGATTTCGCCTCTCTCAAATAAGGACTTAATCCACTAATCAAAAACTGATTACAGTGTTATCACTAAGACAAACTGTCTTAGTCTTCTCAAGAATACTGACCACAACTTGGTCTCTCAAGGATCTTTTACAAAGATATACAATAATGTGTTTAAGTGCTTTTAAGATAAGCTATTATCACAACAATGATTTTACACAAAATAAGAACAAATGAAACTATTCATTTTTCTAGTATGCTTGTTGTAATTGTTCAATGAAATTTGTTCAAGAGTTGTTAACATTGAAATGTTGTTGAAGACTTGTTTAAATACTCCAATATCTCAAATATCGTGCAACTACCTTTTTGTCTTCTTTCCAGAATAGGAATGTTCAGAGATATCCTTTTTGTTCTGACATTCTGTACCATACACGAAAGAGAAATAGTACCGTTGGATGTTGACATTGAAATTGGCAACGACTCTTTCTGGATCAACATCTTTTTGAATAATTGAATATGGCAATATCTTCTTCATCAGATCCTCTGATGATGTTCCATTTTATTCTTATTAGAATATCAAAGCCTGGTTGACGTTCCATTGTCTTCTTATCAGAGTAACTCTCTACCAGAGTTCTGCAGCTTAGTGCTTAGCGTGAATGTTTGAACAAACTGTTCATCCAGATGTATTACTTTTGTTGCTAATGTTTTAGAGTCTTGTTCGTTATGATTCTCAGAGCCTTGCTTGATTTGAATCTCAGAGTCTTCTGTAGCTTCACTCAGAGTCTTCTGTAGCTTAACGTCCAGAAGAATATTCCATCAAAGGAATATTTTGCGTTCAGAGGAATATTTCTTATGATATCTGAAACAAAAATACTTGAACAAAATTAGAGTATATATTTTCTCCATACAAAATTTCATTAATGTTATCATCAAAATATTGAGATGTATTAAGAACTAATCTGTGTTCTAACAGGGGGTTGTGGTTGAGATGGAAATGGATGTTGAGTCTGGGTTGAAGAGGAAATGATTTGGTCGGAATAATGAAGAAAGATGGAGGTCGAAAATGGTGGGTTTCAAAGTGAGTTTTGGTTGTTCATAGTGGAAGATGTTGTGTGACAGATTGAGAAGATAAAGTTGTTCGGAGGTGATTTTAGTGAAGCGAAGAAGAAAAACTTGGTTGGTTGATAAAACATGAAGGATGAAGAAGATGATGTTGGGAGGAAGATGGTGGACGGCTACTGTTGCGTTCTAGGGTTCTGAACTTGGGGTTATGAATAGTGCTTTTATACCCCAGAATGGGACACATGGCCTGCTGTTATCGACATGTTTTGACTTAATTAAACTGGCTAATTAATAAAAACTAACTATAAATAAAAGCTTCTTCCTATAACTAAACACTAATAAACCAAATCCTAATTAATATAAACAATAATCTAAACTCTAATCAATTGACTAATAAATAAAACTAATAATAATTAATCCTAATAATAAAAATCTAATCTAGATAATCAACTAATCTAATCCTAATCTAATAAAATTAATAATAATATTCCATACTAAAACATAGTTAATTCTAAATATTTCTTAACAAAATTTAAAAACTAAACCAAATAAAATTTAATATTCATTTTAAAAAACTAATAAAACACTATTAAATAATCTAATTCTAAAATTCTAAACAATTAAAAAGTATTTCTAAAAAAAATATTAAAAACCTATTTAAACTATTTTCTAAATAATTTCAAAATAACAATTCTATTTAAGAAAAAAACTATTTCTATTAAAAATTCTAAAACTAATTTAATAAATCCTATAAAAAGAAAATAAGGCAGAAATAGAAATAAAAATGCAAAATGCCGTGGAAAAAGAAACGGAAAAAAATGGGAGAACACCGAAATGCGCTAATATCATCAATACGAATTGAATCACCAAGAAGAGAGCGACTTTCGCTCGATTTCGACACTGAACTTCTAGTTTGAATTGTTTTAAAACGCCTGAAATCCTGATAAATTCAATCCGGCTGATAACAATGGCAGTATGCAAGAAATGATCTACCTAAATGATATGCAGATGAAATACGAAGTAAAAGACAGTCGAAGTTAGAAAACTGGTGGGCAAATTTTAGGGTGCAACAACAATCTTCGGTGAGCATATCACTGGAGAAGATGATTGGAGAGGTGAAGGAGATGATCTGAGGTGTTATCCACGTTGGCTGTTTGAAAAATTTTGATTGGTTGCACCATCATCTGAGGAGTGTTGGATCTCCCACATCAGTTAACGAAGTCAGATCCTACGCTCCCCCTTTTTTTTTCTTTTATTTTAGTTTTCTATCTTTTTATTTTAATTGCATTTTCTTTCTAAAATACATATTAATTTCATTTTAACTCCAAAAAATCCCAAAATAATTTCTAAAATTATCTTTTATTTTTCTCTTTCAAATCTTATATTTTATTTTATTTTTATCATTTCCTATTTTTAATGATTTTCTCATTTTTGAAGCATTTTAAATAGTTTAAAAATAGATTTATGCACTTTAAAATTCTCAAAAAATGTATATATCATTCTTGACTTGTTTCTGACTTGCATGAATTTTATTTACCATTTATGATTTTATTTGAAGCACCATTTTCATCTTTATTTTCATTTTAAAATTAATTTTAAAAATCATTTTGTTGCATTTTAATTCATATTATTGCATTTTTATATTTGTTTGACTTGTGTTAAGTGTTGTTGGCCTTAGAACTTAGTTGATTTAATCATAAGTTTCATCAAACTCAATGGGTCTGGGGTGTTGATAGGGTGAAAACCCTAATCCACCAAAATGGATGATTGATTTTGATGATAACTTGATCATCAATTGGATCCAATTGGGTTTTGCTATCTTGTTTGGTCCTCTCTTCTTTATCCCTGCCTTTTTCTTTTTCACCTTTCTTTTGATCAATTGGAAGATGTGTATGCAATCTTGTTCATAAGATCTTGAATGGTGCTTGATGAACTTTCATCATTTCAAATCTACCATTTGATTGATTATTGGATCAATTGAGGTACTTTAGTTTGATGCGTAATTTTGTCCAAAGTAACATGAAGGGTTGATTGATGTAATGGATCCATCTTTTCCTTGACTTAGGTCTTTATCCACCTTGTTTTGACTTGTGCTACATGTTTTATGAGTACAATCTTTATACCATATCTCTAATATGTATGGTACATAAATCGTTATTGACCAGTCTCTCATAGTATGATCTTCCTTATACATTGTACTATGATTGCTTAACATAACGCTAAATTTGTCCTTAATCAGAAAGTGATCATTTGGTTCAATTTTAGATATGAGTAATTTTTAGTTTATATTTAATTCTCCAATATCCATAGTGTGTATATTATTTTCCACCTAAGAGAGCTAGTGGCATACTTGTTGATTTTATCCAAGTTTGGAGCCCTTCTCAAAGGATGATGCAAAGGTCTCATACTTGTTGGGTTGATTAATTGAGTAATCTACTTTAAATGACAAAATGTATTCTTCATTAACTTTAACACTAACACTAACTTTAATTGTGCTAACTTTTACTTTATGCCATTTATTTTATGCATTTTTATCTTTATGCTCTTTATTTTATGCTTATCATTTCATATCATATTCTTATCTTGTTTATGTTTATGTCTTTTTCTCTTTGACCACTTGGACTTTCTTTTTCTTCTTAAAGACATTAATAAAGGCTTAAACCATTAAAAGACCCTTAGTGTTCCTTAGACTAATTGGTGACTATCATTTGCTTATGGATTTATGGACTTATAATTAGGTTATTTGCCCTATGCTTTGGAGTTGTGACTTGAGACCTTGAATCTTATCTGGTTTGGATACTTGGTTTTCATATGATGCTTTGTTATTCATTTGATGCTTTGGAGTTGTGACCTCTTATGAAGATTTGGCTTGGAAACTTGGTTTTCATCTGATGCTTGGTTATTTTTGTACTTATTGTTGCTTGTTGCTTGAACCCAAAGGATGTGATAGCTTAGTATCTTGGTTAGATATTTCCTTTCTTAGCTTTCATTTTATGCTTTAGGATAGTCTTTTCATCTCCTCCCCTTCTTAAATTTTCAAAATCTTCTCCTTTTTTTCGAAACCTTCTTGTTTTGAAACTAGAACCACTTTCACAATAAACCTTGACTTTGTCAAGTGATTTTTAAACTATTTTTCTTAATAAATGCTAATCAATCTTAATCATATCAAGACCATTTTTATAAGACCTAAAAAAATACTTAACTCATTCAAACCATTTTGTGCCTTTGTGCACTTTTCCTTTTAAAACTTTTCATAAGGTTTAGACACGAGTCATTTCCATAGTTGAGATGTAATTCTCCTATCTCCATAGTTATGTTTAGTGTTGATTCTTTTCCACTGGACAGAGCTAGTGGCATACTTGTTGATTCTAATCCAAGTTGGAGTCCTTCTCAATGGTGATGCAAAGATCCATTTTTATACACTTTTGGGTGACTAGTTGAGTATTCTCCTTAAAAAGAAAACTTATCTTCCCATTTAAAATCAATGAAAACAAATCTGTTTGTTATTTTTACCACGAACTACGAGGTTTTGATCCTCCATTGCAATTTGTGGATACATAGACACGAGACTCGAGAAGTCTTGTAAAACACAAAATTACTAAAAAATATTTCTCATCTCACCTCACCAATCTTTTGCAAACAACATCTTTTAAGCCAAACGCTAGCTTTTAAAGAAGTTCCTATAAAGTACTATAGACATTTTGGGTAGTAACACCTTCCCTTTGTGTAACCAACCTCTTACCCTTGTCTCTGTTTTTATTAGTGTTGTGAGGACAAAGCCTCATATATAGATGTGCTCGTTTCGATGATGTCAAAACTCCATTCCATAGAAGAATAAATGTTGGGTGTTATCATCTTGTCATAGTTGCATGTTTTGTCTCTCATAATTCAAATGCTCAAAAAAATCACATTTGTTGCATATAGATAGCCAAATATGTATATCACATAAGGTTCACTTAGTTGGTGTTGGTTGTTATACTATAGGTATCATAAAAAGCATCACAAAGTATAAAAATAGGTATTTTTGAGTGTTTCAGAGCTTTGAGTCGACCAAAGACCTGTTCCGGTCGACTCACACTATGTGTCATTTTTGTGTATTAGTCTCGGGAGGGCTCGCGTCGACTCTCTGGTCGACTCATACTGTGAGCATTTTAATTTGACTAAAAATGAATGCTATGTGTCGATGCATGCAAAGCTCCGGTCGACGCATGGTTCAGTTTTTTGCATAATTTTACATTCGGGTCAGCTCAAGTCGACCCCATCTTCTGCATAGGTCGACTGTTCGCTGTTTTATGTCAAATTTCTGTTATGTCAATTGTCTTTGTGAAGTGGTTTTGTTTGTTATGTCAGTTATGTTTAATATATAAGTTCAATTGCTTTTTTCATTTCACAACATTTGAGAAAAACAAGAAAAGTGAAATAGGTCTCGATTTGGTTCTCATCATCTTCATTCTTTTCATAGCATTTCACAACAATTACACATAATCATCTTTGTTGTGCATTATGCATTGTTAGAGGTGATAACGTTCGAAGCCGAAGATTAGGTTATCCGGTTTGGGTTGAGAAATCGACAGGTTTTTCTTGAATAAAACCTTTGGGGTTTTGCCCTCCAATATTCTCAGTTTTTGGGGGGATTTTTGCATGATTCGTCTCATCACATATTCAGCCGAGTGAAGGTAATCGAGGAGCTGGAGGTTCCATCGATTTAGTAACGGTAAACGGAGGATTGTGAGTGGGAGTTTCGGGTTCGACGTGCGGGCGATTGAAATCAGTCGGGCCAAATTTTGAAGACTAAAGGTTGTTCAAAGATAGTGTAGTAATCAGAGGTTTATTCACAGCTGTCGAAGTACTTGATTCAACTTGAATCAAGGGGCAAGAAGAAATAGGATCTACAACAACAATAGTGTTTGTTTGTTTGATAGCTATTATCTTCTTGTATAAAATTTCAACAACAGGTTATATCAATCTATTAACAGGTCCCAATTCTATTATTAGAATCGAGGGCAGACGTACCCCGAGCGAGGACGACGGGGGAACTGCCTCAATTAATCGTTGTGTCCTTTGCTTTATGTTTATATTGTTAATATTTGTGTTTTTTTAGTACAAACAATTATATCAATTTAGGTCTGGTTTGAGTAGTGCTAAACTAATTTTTGAACCTATTACAATCATTGATTGTAAGAGGAAATTTGAGCAATTAACTCTCAAAACAGAACTCACTTGTAGTGCTCTGCACTCCAAGTGTTTGATAAATTGTCTGAACTAAAATCCTTGTGTACTGTCTTTTCATACTGTTAATATTTTTAAGGCATTGGAACTAGTCACACCGTATAGTGAGCTAAATCAAATTGATAGTGTGATTAACATAGTGATTCTCATATCTCGTTATTGGATTCCCTAGGCTTAACGTATACCCGATTTTTTAGTAACCGTTCATTTTAGACGTGTATAGTTCCTCGGCCGCTTACGCAATTAAACAAATTTTTAAAAACCATTTTTATTGGTAGCGCCGACTCTTTTAAGAAAGCGAACTATTCAACCCCCCTTCTAGATCTGCACCATCGTCTAACAAGTGTTATCAGGAGCACCGGTTCATTCCGTGCTTCAAGTATAACTTAGTAGAAAATGGCTAACGAACCTAAAGGGGCTTATAATAGAGCACCTGTTTTTAATGGAGAAAACTATAGTTACTGGAAAGACTGTATATGTGTGCATATAAATTCCATTGACAGGAAGGCGTGGAATGTTATTCTAAACGGTCCTATGGAAATAACCATGACCGATGAAAATAACATGATTGTGCCTAAGTATGAAGCACAATGGAATGATGATGACAAGAGGAAGTATAATTACGATTGGATAGCCAAAAATATTTTGATCTCCTCTTTGGGAGTTGACGAATATTATAGGGTTTCTCATTGTTTGACTGCAAAGGCTATTAGGGACTCATTGCAAGTTGCCCCATGAGAGAACCAATGATGTTAAACTAGCAAGAATCAATACCTTAACGTAAGAGTTTGATCTCTTTCACATGGAGCAAGGGGAAATAATTGCTGACATGCAAAAGAGATTTACTCATCTCATCAATAGACTATACTCACTAGGTAGGCCAATTGCCAATGATGTTGCCACTAACAAAATCTTGAGATGTCTTAACAGGGAATGGCAACCAAAGGTAACCTCCATAAAAGAAGCAAACGATCTCATGATTTTGGACCTCACAACATTGTTTGGAAAGCTTCAAGAGCACAAACAAGTGCTTTAGTTTAGAGCAATATGAGAAAAAGGAAAAGAAGGAGAAAACAAAAAATATTGAAAAGAAGTCTATCGCTCTCAAGATTTCTTGCTCAAAGTCCCACACAAAAGAGCTTAGTGATTACACCATGAGTGATGACGAAGATGATGACAAGAGTGAGGATATGGGGCTGTTTGTGAGGTGATACAATCGCTATGTCAAAAAGAACGGTATCCAACATTCTGAGAAAAATCTTGTCAACTTTCGAAAACAATGAAGATACTCCAAAAATGACGACAATAAAGGAAACAAAACAAAAGGGTCATGTTATAACTGCGGAAAGACCGGACACTACAAACCGGATTGTCCCTTGATGAAAAAGGACAAAGGGAAGGAAACAAGTCGGTCACATAAGAAGCAAGCTAAGCCAAGGATAGCGTATATCGCTTGGGAAAGCGATAACGAGTCATCTGAGGATGACAACTCTAGTGACGAAGACGAATCCATCAATCTTTGTCTTTCCGCCCATCAAAAGAACAAAAAGAAAAAGGTACGACATGCGAAATATGATAATTCCTCTAAATTGTCTCATTTTGAATTGCAAACTGCTTTTAATACTTTACATTATGAAGTAAAAGAAGACTTTAAAAGGCTTGCCTCAAATAAACAAATCTTTGCTCACCTAGAGCAAAAGATTCGTGATTCCGAAAAGAAACTAGAGGCATTAAAAGCTTCCATAGTGGAAAGTACAAAAGTAGATTGTGAGGAAATAAGAAAGAGAGTTGTTAACTTCGGGTGTGATACTTGTTACATTTGGCAAAATGAGGTTAGAAATCTCAAGGACAAACTTAACAAGGCTCTAAAATCCAAGATTACATTTGCTATTGATAAAGCTCATTTTAGAAAGAGTATGGTTAATCCATATCAAAAATACACATATGTTGTAAAGAATAACAATAGCAAAAGTGATTCAAAAGTTAACTTTTCTTGTTTGTATTGTTGCAAGAAAGGTCACACCATTGCTAAATGTCGCTTTAGGAGATTTTTGGTTCCTAAAGGGGTTTATCAATGGTTGCCTAAATGCGACCATGTTTTCACTCACAACCTAGGACCCAATAAAAAATTGGGTACCTATTCTTGCTAATTAAGTTCATAGGTACAACGTCTTGAGACTACCGAGAGAAGATGGGTTCTCGACAGTGGCTGCTCAAGACATATGACAAGAGACATATCTCTCTTCATTGACTTTGTGGCAAAGAATAAGGGATTTGTAACCTATGGAGACAACAACCGGGGTGCAATACTTGGAAAAGGTAGTGTGGGTAATCCCTCATCCACTACTATCTCCGATGTGTTGCTAGTCGAGGGCCTTAAACATAATCTCATTAGCATTAGTCAATTATGTAACAAAGGATACAAAGTATCGTTTTCAAAAGATTGTTTCCTAATTGAACATAATGATAAAATGAAGGATGTGTTTAATGGTCTAAGAGTAAACAATGTCTATATGCTAGATTTGAATGAAGTATCGCAAATAAAGAGATCCACGGGGGGATTTTTCCTATTAAGATATTCACAACCAATAAGTACGGGATTTTCTTTTCAGATAGGTCCTGAGAAAGAAGGTTGGCATGCCAACAGGCGTCTATTATGGAATTCACCCGACCCGAGAGTATAGTACCCATTTTTTGGAATGTCGAGTGCCAAAGTCATTGAATGGGTAAGTCACCAATCTCCTAAATCGAATATAAAATCTACTTTTTCCGTTGGTTTACAGGGGTTGCAGGCGGGACGATTTCAAAATGGACTCTCCATTCATTTCATTAGATAGATAAGATCACCAAAACTTCGTGATCTGCTGGCGAACTTATTCCAATTCCATAATAGATCTCAATAGAAAGAAAAAAGAAAAGAACATCCATTAATAGTCATAAATACTAGACAGAAAAATAGAAATAGGCTTTTTACATATATATATTGTTCGAAACAACGATTTTTATGAGCTGTAGCAAAGAAAGAAACTTCATATTCATAGAAGTAAAAATATGAAGAAATAGAATATATATATATATATATATATATATATATATATATATATATATATATATATATATATATATATATATATATATATATATATATATATATATATATATATATATATATATATATATATATATATATATATATATATATATATATATATATATATATATATATATATATATATATATATATATATATATATATATATATATATATATATATATATATATATATATATATATATATATATATATATATATATGCATAGATACTTTTTTCTATGGATAAAAGATCTAATTGATAAAGGAAGCACCGTAAAGATCAATTAACAAGGTTTTTGGCCGATACAACCAGAACTGATTACTTATATGATGATAGATTCGAAATCAACTTATGTAATAAAGTTGATCTCCGAAGGTTTTGAGCAGCGGTGTAGTCTCAAATCCCAAAGATAGTAAGTCTTTTCTTATGAAGAAAAGTCTTTCTCACAGATTCTATAGAAATAGATATATTATATATGAAATGATATATGAACTCGAGATAGTTACCTTTGAGAAAATTCAAATAAGAGCTTTAGTATTAATGTCGATGCCTTCTTCTTCAGAAGGTAGGAGAAAAGATAAAACTAAAAACAAAGGATTCAATTGAATTATTAATCCAAATTCAAGTTTTAAACTCATGTAATTAACCTCTTTTCTTGTTATTAACTCTAGAAAAAATGGAAGATCAAAAGAATTGACTGTTGAGCCGTATGAGTCAGGAAACTCTCAAGTACAATTCTAAGGGAAGGATTTTACTCCCCTATTCCGACCGGGAAGAACAGGCCATTCGACAGGGAGATTCTGAAATTGGAGAATCTTGGTTTCATTGACTAGCGATAAATGTCTCATGACAATGAGTGAGGACTCATGGTTAGGGCATAGACGTTTAGCGCATGTCATTTTGACTTGCTAAACAAGATAGTTTCAAAAGATCTAGTCATAGGCTTGCTCAAAATCAAGTTCACCAAGGATCACTTATGTGATGCGTGCCAAATGGGGAAGCAAACAAGGATCTCATTTAAATTTAAAAATATTGTTTCAACTACGAGACCTCTTGAACTTCTCCATATGGATCTATTTGGGCCATATAGAATTAAAAGTCTAGGTGGTAACTATTATGGTTTTGTAATAGTCGGTGATTTTTCTAGATTTTGCTGGACTATCTTCTTAGCTAGTAAGAGTGATACATTCGCAGCCTTTGAAAAATTTGCTAAGCTTTCTCAAAACAAGTTAAACACGAACAACATATCAATTAGAAGTGATCATGGGGGTGAGTTCGAAAATTATATGTTTGAGGAATATTGTGGTAGACACAGAATTGATCATAACTTTTCTGCTCTGCATACCCCTAAACAAAACGGGGTTGTGGAGTGCAAAAATCGAATTTTGGAAGAATTAGGGAGAACTATGATCAACGAAAGTGCGTTATCTAAGTATTTATGGGTTGACGCCATTAGTAAGGCATGTTACGTATTGAATAAGGTGTTTATTCGCCCTATTCTAAACAAAACACTGTATGAACTTATAAAAGGGCGAAAGAAAAATGTGTCTCACCTACATGTCTTTGGTTGTAAGTGTTTCATGTTAAACAATGGAAAAGAAAGTTTAGATAAATTTGACTCCAAGGTCGACGAAGGTATCTTCCTCTAATACTCTCATTCAAGTAAAACTTATAAAATATACAACAAGAGATTACTAACTGTCGAAGAGTCCGTTCACGTAACATTTGATGAGTCTTATTCGAGAAATGTCGGAAAAGGTAGTTTAGTTCATGGTGAAGGTGTATCTTTGAAAGACATACTCAAAAGTGCTGAGCCGGGAATTGATCAACCTGACCTAGCCAAAATTGAGGAGGAAAAAGATGACCGTCATGAAAAAACTGAGGTAGTTCATCCGTTTGACAAAGATGATTTTCCTCCGGCTTGGAAGTCTTCCAAATACCATCCCATCGACAATATCCTCGGTGATATCTCAAAGGGAGTGACAACTCGATCAAAGCTAAGTAATTTCTGTTATCATTTCACTTTTGTTTCTCAGGTAGAACCTAAAAACCCAAAAGAGGCTTTACGCGATGAGCATTGGTTCCTATCAATGCAAGAGGAGCTTAATCAGTTTAAGAAAAAATGAGGTTTGGGACCTTGTCCCTCCTCCGCGAGGTCATCGAGTAATTAGCACCCGATGGGTGTTTAGGAATAAATTGGACGAAAACGGAGTCATAACATGTAACAAGGCACGTTTAGTCGCGTAAGGGTATAACCAAGAGGAAGGCATCGAATATGAGGAGACTTATGAGCTGATGCCCAATTAACTCCAGAGTATCCCTCTCGCGGGTGTGGCCACCATTTCAGAGGGAGGAGACCTTGAAGTTGTTGTGCATACTGCATCTTGCATCTCATTAGTCTGTTTTCAATGTTGCTATGTATGATTGCACTTATGCGTTTTTCTTTTGTTGTTGCATCTAAATGTCATGGACTATGAACTTATGTGTGGTTAATGTTTTTAATAACCTATAAATCTTTATTATTTTATCTGTGCGTGGCTCTATTTTTCCTTCTGTTATATGTTTATTAACTACGCTATATGTGGATGTATGTTAATATATAGCCTGTTGCGAATGTTTTGAAATGTGTGTCTTTCTGTTACTATTATACCATTCATTGACAGGGGTTTCTTTCTTTTTGATGTTGTCAAAGGGGGAGAAAGTGTCAAGCATTACAGTAGAACCAGAACCATCACAGGTGAAGACTGAGTATTAGCACAAAAAAGTATGTAGGGATGAAGGCATCGAACAAGGGGGCGATAACGTATAATACATCAGTTTCTATGTGTTTTGCCATCATCAAAAAGGCGGAGTATGTGAGGGAAAAGCCTCATATATAGATGTGCTCGTTTCAATGATGTCAAAACTCCATTCCTTAGAAGAATATAAGTTGGGCATTATCATCTTATCATAGTTGCATGTTTTGTCTCTCATAATTCAAATGCTCGTAAAAATCATGCTTATTGTATATAGATAGCCAAATATGTGTGTCACATATGGTTCACTTAGTTGGTGTTGGTTGCTATACTATAGGTATCATCAAAAGCATCACAAAGTATGAAAATAAGCATTTTTGAGTGTTTCAGGGCTTTGAGTCAACCAAACACCTGTTCCGGTCGACTCACACTATGTGTCATTTTTGTGTATTAGTCTCAGGAGGGCTCGCGTTGACCCTCCGGTCGACTCATACTGTGAGCATTTTAATTTGACTAAAAATGAATGATATGCGTCGACGCATGCAAAGCTTCGGTCGACACATGGTTCTGTTTTCTGCACAGTTTTACATTCGGGTCAGCTCAGGTCGACCCCCTCTTCTACATAGGTCGACCGTTAGCTGTTTTATATCAAATTTCTATTATGTAAACTGTCTTTGTGAAGTGGTTTTGTTTGTTATGTCAGTTATATTTGGTATATAGGTTCAGTTGCTTTCTTTATTTCACAACATTTGAGAAAAATAAGAAAAGTGAAATAGGTCTCGCTTTGGTTCTCATCATCTTCATTCTCTTAATAGAATGTCACAACAATTACACATAATCATCTTTATTGTACACTGTGCATTGTTAGAGGTGATAACGTTTGAAGTCAAAGATTGGGTTATCTGGTTCGGGTTGAGAAATCGACAGGTTTTTCTTGAATAAAACCTTTGGGGTTTTTCCCTCCAAGATTCTCAGATTTTGGGGGGTTTTTGCTTGATTCATCTCGTCACATATTCAGCCAAGTGAAGGTAATCGAGGAGCTAGAGGTTCCGTCGATTTAGTAACGGTAAACAGAGGATTGTGAGTGGGAGTTTCAGATTCGACACGCGGGTGATTGAAATCAGACGGGCCAGATTTTGAAGAGTGAAGGTTGTTTAAAGATAGTGCTGCAATAAGAGGTTTATTCACAGTTGTTGAAGTACTTGATTCAACTTGAATCAAGGGGCAAGAAGAAATAGGATCTACAATAACAATAATGTTCGTTTGTTTGATAGCTATTAGCTTCTTGTATAAACTTTCAACAACAGGTTATATCTATCTATTAACATGTCTCAATTCTATTATTAGAATTGAGGGCAGACGTACCCCGAGCAAGGACGACGGGGGAACTGTCTCAACAAATCGTTGTGTCTTTTGCTTTACGTTTATATTGCTTAAAACAACTCGACTTCGCCATCAATCCTCAAAATAATCTAACCTCGTCGTCCATTCAAAATAATCGTCTGACTTCGCTGTCATCTCTCAAAATAATCCGACTTCGCCGTCAAAAAACAAACATCCAACATTGCCGTTGAAAAACCAAATCACTTGACATCACCGCCAAAAACAAACCTCCAACATCGCCGTTGAAAAACCAAATCACTTGATATCGCCGCCAAAAACAAACCTCCAACATCGCCGTTGAAAAACCAAATCATTTGACATCGCCGCCAGACCTTCGCTAAATAAGAGTGAGTATCAAGATTCAAACGAAATTAAGATCATCCATTGATGATAATCACAAAAGAACTCCGCTGGGGAAACAGCATGAGCCGGAGTCTAGCCAACACACGGGCAAAGATACTAATCATCTGCGAGATTCACCTAAAACTAAGAGATAATGACCTGGCTTATGTTCCACAATGCATATGTTTGAGAATGGCGTAATGCTCCATACGAAATGGAAATGCTACGCGTTTTAGAGGATACTATGCACGATGCAAATGCAAAAGAACCACTTCAACAAAGTAAATGTTGAAGAGAGGAAAACAACTCTGCCGGGGGGAAACTAGGCACGTCTAGTGCCGACGGACTCATGCTAGGGAATACAAGCCTCAGATGGCCTCCGAGATAACTTCCGGGTAAAGCTGCTCTGCTAAGCACAAATCCACTCTGCTGGGAATCAGAATCAAACTCTGTTGAGGATGGAGAATAAACAATCTCGGGGGAGAAAAACCACCTACTGACTTAGCTGGGGATTAGGTAGGGAGGGAATCAACATCGACCTCTGCTTGGGGAAAATGAGCACAGTACTCAACAATATCAACCTCTGCTTAGGGGAATGAAACAACGTCCCGGACTGTGAGGAGACAGGGGCTAATCGTTCAGACTTTGTGGGGAAGACGAAACTTTGCATCCATTCCACTGCTGGGGATAAATCCACCTCTACCTGTTGGAAATGCTCCTACTCTGCCGGAGACACCAATCTTGACCTGCTGAGGGTAGCCTTAACCGCATGAAGTTTCAAACTGTTAGTTTACGCATTTCCTTTAGATGCGGAACTTCTGGAAAAGTTTCGAGGCTGTGAGTCCTACAAATAACAAACAGGCAAACATGTCCTGTGCAACAAACATCGTCTTACTTATCACCTGTGACATTATTCAAGCAAAAGCAAGGTTTCGATTATAGTTGGCAGATCCCACAAAATTACGTATGCAAAGTTTTATCAAAAACATCAGGCGTCTTTTACAAACAAAACGGTAAAGCTGAATCAAAACAAAAGCTTTCTGAATAGTATGTTTTATTGATAAATAGCCTGTAAATAGGAAAATTTACAAGGGGACGCAACTCCTGAAATGAGAAAGCTGCGTAAGCAAAATATAGAAATGCACAAGAATTACAAAAATGTCGGTAATATGGCACAGACAACCACCATAGAACGACTCAACTATGACTCGCGTGACTTCGACGCCTTTCCGATGCTTCATCTTCTGAAAAGATTGATTTGGACGAATGATTCTCAAGTTTTCCCATGATCTACTATGCTTTGAAGATCTATGCGTGGACCGCAGTCGTTTGCTTTTCAAATCCCTAACTTTTGCCTGAATCGCCCTTGCGGGTTTTCGATTCACCGGGATACCCATTTTTGCCAAAGTCGCCCTTTCAGGTTTTCAAATTTGCGGGTTTACATTTTTTCTTTTTATCCCTAATTTTTGCCCGAACCTATCTTTTATGGTTCGCCGGGATGCCCCATTCTTGCCTGGATTTTCTTTTTCTTTCCAGCGGGTCTATTTTAAGCCAAGTATTTTTTGACTGCGTCCGCGTTCACGGGGGACGTAAAATCTTCACCATCCATGGTTGAAAGTAGCAAGGCTCCTCCGGAGAAGACTTTGCTCACAACATATGGACCTACATAATTGGGAGTCCATTTGCCCATGTGATCGTTCTGTGGTGGGAGAATCCGTTTCAACACTAAATCACCTGTCTGAAAGCTTCGAGGACGTATCTTCTTATCTAAGGCTTTCTTCATCCTGCTTTGGTATAGACGACCATACGCGAGGGACGCCAACCTTTTCTCATCCATTAAACTGAGTTGATTCAACCTATTCTTCACCCATTCTGCTTCATCTAGTTTGACGTCAGCCAGAACTCTCAAGGAAGGTATCTCGACCTCTAATGGTAGGACAACTTCCATACCATACACCAACGAGAAAGGAGTTGCCCCGGTTGAAGTACGTACCGAGGTACGATATCCATGTAAAGCGAAAGGCAACATCTCGTGCCAATCCTTGTAAGTTATAACCATCTTCTGCACTATCTTCTTTATGTTTTTGTTGGCCGCTTCCACAACGCCATTCATCTTTGGACGATAAGGAGATGAGTTGTGATGCTCAATCTTAAAGTTCTGGCACAACTCCTTCATCATCTTGTTATTCAGATTGGAACCATTATCAGTAATGATCCTTTCAGGTATCCCATAGCGGAAGATGATGTCTCTTTTGATGAACCGGGCTACAACTTACTTTGTGACATTAGCATAGGAGGCTACTTCGACCCATTTGGTGAAATAGTCAATCGCCACTAAGATGAAACGATGCCCATTGGACGCAGTTGGCTCGATCTTGCCAATCATATCGATGCCCCACATGGAGAAAGGCCATGGAGATGACATGACATTCAAAGGACATGGCGGCACATGAATCTTGTCGGCGTAAATATGACACTTGTGGCATTTCTTGGCGTACTTGAAGCAATCGGACTCCATAGTTAACCAATAATACCCTGCTCTCAACAGCTTTCGAGACATGGCATGCCTCCTTGCATGTGTCCCAAAGGTTCCTTCGTGGACCTCTTCCATAAGAAAATTCGCTTCTTTTTCGTCCACACATCTTAGCAGCACTAAGTCAAAGTTTCTTCGATAGAGTACACCGTCTGGATTCAGTTAGAAGTTAGCAGATAACCTCCTCAAGGTCTTCTTATCCCAGGTCGATGCCCCAGGCGGATACTCTTGATTCTTGAGAAAGTTCTGGATGTCTTAATACCATGGCTTGCCATCAGAAGCTTCTTCTATTGAAAAAACGAATGCCGGCCTATCGAGGCGCGAGATAACAATTCTTGGTGCATCATTCCAGAAGTTCACTCTGTACATTGAAGATAAAGTAGCCAAGGCGTCTGCCATCTGATTTTCTGCTCTCGGCACATGGTGAAACTCCACATGATCGAAGAAAGGTAGCAATCTTCTTGCATAGTTCATATAAGGGATCAGATTTGGTTGGCGCATCTCCCACTCTCCTTTGATCTGGTTTACCACTAAAGCTGAATCACCGTAGACATCAAGATTTTTGATTCTCAAATCGATTGCTTCCTCGATACCCATAATACATGCTTCATATTCGGCCTCGTTGTTTGTACAGGGAAATGTCAACCTGGCAGTGAAGGGTATATGCGTTCCATGGGGGGTTGTAATGATTGCCCCAATTCCACTGCCGTAGGAGTTAACAACACCGTCAAATATCAATTTCCACTGGGAACCCGACTCAGGACCTTCGTCTAGCAACGACTCATCACAATCTTTCATCTTCAAGTACATAATGTCTTCATCGGGAAAATCAAACTTCATTGGCTGATAGTCGTCAATTGGTTGCTCTGCGAGATACTCTGACAGAACACTCCCTTTAATAGCTTTCTGAGATACGTACTGAATGTCGTATTCTTTTAGAACCATCTTCCATCTAGCAATCCTTCCTAACAGTGCTTTCTTTTTAAATATGTACTTAATCGAATCCATCTTTGAAATTAACATGGTTGTATGGTTTAGCATATACTGTCTTAGGCATTTAACGGCCCAAGCCAGTGCACAACAAGTTTTCTCCAACATTGAGTATCTGGACTCACAGTCTGTGAACTTTTTACTCAAGTAATAAATTGCATGCTCCTTTCTTCTAGTCTCGTCGTGTTGACCGAGAACACAACCCATGGAATTCTCAAGAACTGTTAAGTACATTATCAATGGTCTTCCAGCCACCGGGGGCATCAGTATTGGAGGTTCCTACAGATACTCCTTTATTTTCTCAAACGCTTTCTGACAATTCTCATTCCAAATGAACGCCTGATCTTTCTTTAGCAACTTAAATAATGGCTCACAAGTGGCTGTGAGGTGAGATATGAACAGAGCGATATAGTTCATCTACCTAAGAAACCACGAACTTGTTTCTCGGTCTTTGGTGCTGGAATTTCTTGAATTTCCTTGATCTTTGCAGGATCAACCTCTATACCTTTCTCACTGACAATAAACCTCAATAACTTTCCTGACCGTACGCCGAAAGTACACTTGTTTGGATTCAGCCGAAGTTTGAACTTCCTTAATCTCTCAAACAACTTTAGAAGATTCACTAGATGCCCCTCCTCCGTTTAGGACTTTGCGATCATATCATTGACATATACTTCAATCTCATGATGAATCATATCATGAAAGAGAGTCATCATAGCTCGTTGATAAGTTTCCCCTGCATTCTTCAAACCAAAAGGAATTACTTTATATCAGAACGTCCCCCATGGTGTGATGAAAGTCGTTTTCTCCATATCCTCCGACGCCATTTTAATCTGATTATAGCCCAAAAAACCATCCATGAAAGAAAACATTGAGAATTGTGCGGTGTTATCAACAAGCACGTCAATATGAGGGAGCGGAAAATCATCATTTGGGCTCGCTCTGTTCAGGTCTCTATAATCAACACACATCCTGACTTTGCCGCCCTTCTTAGGCACGGGCACGATGTTTGCAACCCACGGAGGATAATTAGTCACAGCAAGAAATCCGGCGTCTAACTGTTTCTGGACTTATTCTTTGATCTTCACTGCCATATCAGGCCTGGTTCTTCTCAATTTCTGTTTAACAGGAGGACACTCTTCTCGAAGAGGCAGACGATGAACCACAATATCCGTGTCGAGTTCGGGCATATCTTCATATGACCAAGCAAAAACATCCTTATACTCTTGGAGCAACTCAACCAGTCTTTGCTTGACATCACTTTGCAATGAAGCCCCTATTCGGACTTCCTTCTTATCTTCCTCAGTTCCCAGGTTGATAAATTCAACTTCCTCCTGATGATGCAGGATGACCTTCTCCTCTTGTCTTAACAATCTGGCAAGTTCTTCGGGCAGGTCTTCGTCTTCATCAATCTCTTCTTCTGCTTGAAAGATCGGATTGTCAAAGTCACACCAAGTCATAGTCGAGTCTGATTCGGTGGTATCTGAAATGTGTAACCTGCAATGATGATGATTTTATGCTTAAATGATATGCAAACAAACAAACACAAACCACATTGCCATTTTACTGTTAGAAAAATATAAACAAGAAAAACAAGGATCACAAAATTTTGAATGAAAAGACGCCTTTTTGATTGATAATGATAAAAGATCGTTTGCATACATAACAGATAAGGCACTACAAAATAAAGACCACTATGCTCCGGTTAGAGCATAGGGCAATACATTAATAAAAACAAAGCTATTACTCTTCATAAGTCACATAGATGACTTCTTCTATGGTCCAATTCTTCACACCCTGGCCAGAGACACATGGCTTGATCCATGCATCCATGTCGCAGTCGCTGTCTCCTTCCTCGTCAGATACGACATTAATTCTTTCAAATATCACCCCACCACTGGTGAACTGAACAGGTCCTTTGTAACGTGGAGCGTTCTGTGAAGAAGATGCATACGGGTTGTATCCCAATCCAAACTTGTCTTGTTTGTTGGGGACGCTCACCACTTTCCCCCATCCTCATGCTGCTCCAGATTCCACTACATCTTGGGCTTCCTTGTATGATGACATGGCAATTTCTGGAGCTTTGACCTCAACCGACGCCTTTTCTTTGATTTGGACAGTCTCAAAGGCCTGACACAGTGTCTCATGAATTTCACCATCGACTTCCACATACTTGAATGAAGACAGGTAGCTCACCATGATGTCTTCTTCTCCACAAACAGTCATAATATTCCCATCCACCATGCACTTCAATTTATGGTGCAAAGTTGATGTCACTGCCCCTGCTGAGTGTATCCAAGGCCGGCCCAAAAGGCAGCTATAAGCAGGCTGGATATCCATTATGTAAAAAACTGCTTCAAACACCTCTGGGCCCACTTGGATAGGCAGAGTTATCTCCCCAAAAACAGATCTTCGGGTTCCATCAAAGGCCTACACAATCAAATCACTAGGCGTACAATAAAGGCCCTGATGGTCTATTTTCGTCAATGCTTTCTTTGGCAACACGTTCAAGGACGACCTTGTATCAACGAGAACGTGTGACATCATTGTTCCTCGGCACTCAAGTGAAATATGTAAAGCCAAGTTGTGGTTTCTCCCTTTCGGTGTCAAATCACGATCAGTGAATCCCAATCCTTTACCTGCGTTGACGTGGGCCACCACTCCTTCCAACTGATTCACGGATATCTCTTGAGGTACGTAAGCATTATCCAAAACCCTGAGCAAAGCATTCCTGTGAGCCTTAGAACATAACAGCAACGACAAGATGTAAATCTTTGAAGGAGTCTGTTGTAAGTGATCCACAATTTTGTAGTCACTCTTCCTTATCAAACGCATGAATTCCTCGGCGTCCTTCAGCAAGGCTTCCCTTTCTTTGGTCTGCAAGCTTTCTTCAACCACCACCTTTCCTTTACCCTTGTCGGTCCCTTCTGTGTTTACTTCGAGTGGTGCAAACACTCTCCCATTCCGAGTCATTCCTCCGGCTCCTACCAAATTATCAATCGAGTCCAAGGGTGAATTCTTTAATTCCCGCTACTTCCCATTGCAATAGAATTCGGCCCCATAGTTCCATGGGATCGCCTTAGAGCTCTCATAGGGTACAGGCCCTGCCTTTGTGAATATAATGGTTGGCCTCGCCGGAGGCGCAGAAATTGTAATTGTTTTGTACGGGATGGAGATGGTGGCCACCTCGTCCTTATCTTCAATGACTACCTCTTCAGCATTCTTCTTACAAATTTTATCAAATTGCAATAGACCATCATCTATCATGCGTTGTATATGGTTCTTCAGATTCTGACATCCTTCGGGACAAACCAAACAGTCTTTACAATCTTCTCCACAGCCCAGGAACACCCCTCCTTCTAACAATTTTCTCTTCACAAAACCTAACGGCGTCTTTAGATCCTCCACTTTGGACACCAAGTTCAAGCTTTCTTCACTGACAATAGCATTCACACCACCACCCCTACCATGGTTAGGCATGGGGTTTTGATTCACGTTTGGCGCCTCCTGATTGAAGTTGATAGCCTTACTATCAATAAGGTCTTGTACCTTGTGTTTGAAGGCTTTACAATCGTCAATGTTGTGGTCGGGGGCGCCTGAGTGGAATTCACACCTAGCGTTGGCGTTATATCCGGGAGGTGGTTGGCCAGTTAGAGGTGCCATTGTCATCTTCTTGACCAACAGCAGTTGAACTAAGTGTTGTAATAACTGAGCGTAGGGCATCAGTGGTGTGTCAAAGTGCCTATCCACCAACCTTCTCCGATCTTGGAACTGCCTCGGTGCATACTTTTGTTGTTGAGGTCGTTGTTGTTGTTGCTGACGTGATTGTTGTTGCTCAGGCTGTACTGCCGGAATGGCAATACTAGCTACTTGTGGTGGTTACTGATAATACGGTCGTTGTTGACGTTGATTTAGATATCTATTTCGATTGTTAAAGTCGGATACTGCATTTGTCTCATTATCTTTCTTCTTCGCACCAAAAAACTTTCTTTCGCCTCCAGATGAGGTCCCTTCCCCTGGCTGTATCTTTCCCATTTTAATACCGTTTTCGACCCTCTCGCCGGTAATGATCAGGTCCGAAAAGCTCCCAGACATGCTACTCACTAACTTATCATAGTAAATTCCTGGTAATGTGGCCACAAACAGATCAATTAGTTCTCTCTCCACCATGGGAGGTTGAACTCTAGCAGCAAGCTCTCTCCATCTCTATGCGTATTCCTTAAAACATTTGTTGCTTCTCTACGATAAATTCTAAAGTTGTACTCAGTTTGGTGCTAGGTCACTGTTGTATTGGTAGTGCCTAACGAAAGCCTCTGCCAAATCCCTCCAGCTTCTGACATTAACTGGCTCTAAACCCATATACCATTCGAGGGATGGTCCCGACAGACTATCTTGAAAGAAATGCATCGGTAACTTCTCATCATCGGAGTATGCAGACATCTTTCGAAAATAGGAGCGAAGATGCACCTTTGGACATGTTGTCCCTTTGTATTTATTGAAATTTGGAACCTTGAACTCTGGAGGAATCCTGAGTCCTGGAATCAATCCTAGGTTTGACATATCCAGACCCATAGTGTTTTGGCTTTCAAGGCTTCTCATCTTTTCCTCAATCTCCTTGAATCTTCTATAAGCATCGGGTTACAATCCTGCCCCAATATCTCCCAGAGAGAAAATATCTTCTTGATCATCTTGATCCCACTGGGGACCGTTGTTACCTTGTACAGTGCCCATTGGAACTAGGATGGGAATTCCAGTTTGGT
Organism: Lathyrus sativus; assembly: GCA_963859935.3. Lineage (NCBI taxonomy): Eukaryota > Viridiplantae > Streptophyta > Magnoliopsida > Fabales > Fabaceae > Lathyrus > Lathyrus sativus. The sequence continues at coordinate 210,597,945 of OZ012737.1, forward strand.
TTCCTCCGCCCGGAGGGATAACCGTTGGGATAGCATCTGCCCGTGGCGTACTGTTTTCCGCTGGAGGAGGTACAACAGGGGTTCCGCCATGTAGGACCCCACTTCCATCAACTCTTGACACTAGAGGTTGCACCAATGTCTTCAACTGTTCTTGGTCGTTAGCTATGCCCTGCATCATGTCCATGAACTGCGCCAACCTCTCGCGAAATTCTTGAAGCTCAAGCTGAACTTGCTCCATAATCCTTTGTTTATCCCCCCTCATAGAATACCTGTGGACTGTCGGGTCTGCTATCTTGCAAACTCTCTCTCTCTCTCTCTCTCTCTGAAGAAAACCACATAGAGATAAGGTTAATGGTCCCAAGAACACCTGCTATGCAAAATGATGAAGGATGCAAAAAATGAAAAATGCAGACATGTAAATATGTTTTAGGGAAATTTCCCCCTCGATTCTAGTTCTCAGAAGAAGAAGCAACCATGAAAAACCCCACAGACAAGTGAACAGAATAATAACTCCTCAAATAATAACAAACCAAACAACAGTGTACATACGTCAGCTGGGTACAAAATAGAGATGACCTCAATCAACAAGCCTGATGATGGTCGATACACAAAAACAACAAGATACAAAGAAAGATAATCAAGCTGAGCGCCGAGACCGGAAATTCTCTAGCAGCTTCCGCGTCTCAGGATGATCAGGTCTGGTAAGTAGACCCTGTATGAGTTGCTCTCGTCGGTTGATGGTGCGCTGTAGACTATCAACATGGTCGTCCCAGGCTCCTTTTCCAAAACATGCTTCAAGTCTGCTTCTCTTGGTATCTGCCCTTAATCTACACTCCTTCAGATCTGCGATAGTTTGACTCAATCTATGCTCACTGTAATACCTGAGAGCTTGTTCTGCTGAGATTTTCTCGTCTTTTGCTTTGAGTTGACTCTTCAACTTGGTGATTTATTGTTTCAGCTTATCCTCTCGCTCCTTGTTGTTAGTGAGTGTGGCGTTCCATACTGATTCAAATTTGGAGATCCTCAAGTAGGCCTTGTCTAGATCCTCTTTTTTGGTAGCAAGCACACCGTAGACAGCGTTCAGATCTCGGCCTGCGTGTTCCCTGTCACTAGTCTCTTTAGTCAAATCCGTACCTAGTCTGTTGACGAGCTCAGTCTGTCTCTTGAAAGAATTAACAACATCAATCTTCTCACTTCGGAGTTGAATGATTTCTTTCTCCAATTATTCATTTGCTTTCTTCAACTCTTCCTTCTCTGACAATACCTGATTGCATTTCTTAATGTCCACAGTAGTGGGTTCTTCTATCATGAGTGGATACAGAGGTGCAACTAAAGGAAACGGCATTAAGAACTTCACAGCTCTATCATGAATCCAATCAAGGTATGGGTCGTAAGCTCGACTGTTACTCTTCTCCAATAAAGACTTTCCCTGCCTCTGGATGTTATTCCATGCATGTTCAAGTCTTCCTAAAGTCTTACCTTCCAATAAACCAGTGAGATACAGAGATTCCTGTATCTCCTCTTTCCTAGGAGGCTCCCTCAGTGCATACCCAAATTGTCTGACCAATAAAGAAGGGTTATAGTTGATGCAACCTTTCCTTCCGACCAAAGGGACGTTAGGAAATCCACCGCAACTATAAATGATATTTGTACCAAGCATGTTTCGGTCAAACCAAATGATATTCTCTGCAGATAGACCCATCAACCTTTCTGACCATTCTGAAGTACTAGCAGTGGCAACACATGGACCTGTCTTAGGTATATGACTGGCAAACCAAGCATACAACAGAGGAACACAACAAGCTACGTTCTTTCCTCTTCGTTTCTCATTCTTGTAGTGGACAAAATGATAAACATCGCCAAGAAGGGTAGGCACTGGATTTTTTGAAGCCAGGATATGGAACGCATCTACATCCACAAAGTCTGGAAGGTTAGGAAATAAGATGATGCCATATATACAAAGAGCTAGAATGGCACTAAACACAATCCAACAACCATCTTTAGCGCACTGCTGAGCTTTCTCAATCCAGCAAGGCAAAGGAAAACCATATACCCCAAGTCTCTGGATCATCTTCCCATTTAACTCTGAAGCCTCAAGATGTAAAATAGCAGCGAGCTCGGCCAGATCAGGCTCAATATCAACATGAACAAACGAAGTTTGACTCCGAATGGGCACCCCTAACAGCTCAAAATATTCCTCAAGGGTAGGAGCCAAGACATAGTCAGGAAAGATGAAGCATCTCAACTGGGCATCGTAGAACTGTAGGAGAGCATAAACACCACTGATCTCATATGTGGAGGGATTACAGACATATCTCAATAACTTCCCATAAGACTTCTTGAAATCTTCCATTACTGCTTTTTCACCCAAGGCAATCAAACTCAACAAAGTACTAACATCCGGAGCTGGAAACTTGTAGGCCATTTTACTCTTCAAGGGTTCCATAGCAAAGTTACTAGAATCGGGAGGGAAATAAACACCTGCGGCACAAATACATGTTAATGAAATGCAGATGAACATACAAACGCAAATGCAAACAAGGGATCAAGATTGTTGTGCTGGCGCTCCGCTTTAGTCACAACCAAACACTGACATTAGGGCCCCTTGATATCAAAAACCAAACTGTAAAGAACCGGGTAGTCTGAAAGCCAGAGTTTCCTGCATAACCCAATCCCTCTCACAGGTATGGACCTATCCACTGACAAGTTTCGGCATCCTATGCATTCATCAGCGTTACAAACTTTCTAGAAGTGATGATACGTTCACCATTTCTGGTTTGACATCATCATCTCCTGAAGAGGCCTCACTTAGCCGACTCACAAATGATCGGTTCCCAGAGTCGACAACCCTCTAATCCAAAATCCCAACCGATCCTAAGGATCTGAAGGAAGATCATCAAAGAGAATCTCGTCTGAGTGTGAATTTCATGGGGAACTGTATCTGCTAAGCAAACAGGCCCTCCAATAATCTCCACTACTAAAGCTAGGTTCATGCTCAAGCCTGGGTCTGGCTTATCACTCATTGGAACTTCCCTCCCACAGCACAGCAATAATGATATATGATGCGAAAAATAAAATGCAGAAAGCAATTAAAGATAAAGCACAATATGTACACACCCCAAAAATAAACAAACAAGCGCTAGGATTGACTCGCATAGGGGATATTCATGTCCCCAGCAGAGTCGCCAGTTGTCGCTACCGGGAAAATCGAGGCTGACAATGACAGAAGAACCTCCACCATGCGTTATTTATCCCAAGAGAGGGAAAGGAAACACTCAGAGAAAACCTAACAAAAAGGGGGATAAGATCGGTCATCGCAACTAAATCTCGGGTTCGGGAGTCGGTTACGCAAGGGGAAGGTATTAGCACCCCTCACGTTCGTCGTACTCGACGGGATCCACGCTTGTTGTCTATCTAAAAGGGTGGTTGAAAATATCTAGCTAAAGGCTTGAGGACAAAAGAAAAAGAAATGACTCGGCAAAGCAACGACGCTTTGTGCCTACGTATCTCATCTGAAATGAGAAGTTAGAGTCAACGTAGTTCGACTAACTATGGGTGAAAGGGAGGAAGGTTGCTCGCCAAGACATCGCGTATTGTACCTACGTACTTTCAACAAGTATGAGAGATCAGAGCGAACATAGTTCGGGCTAACGAGGGAACACATGTTTGTTCAACTATTTTTTTAGGCCCGAGTAGGGTTAACAAGTAGTTCTAGCAGTTGGTGTATGCAGCTCGAGCATGGGAGACTTAGGCGTTACTGTTTGCGGTAGAACTAAGAGTTAACGACACTCTTGTTATGAAAATGATTTTCCTAATTAGAACCCCAAAGGGTGAAAAAGGTTTGAAATGTTTTTGAGTTTTTTAGAGAAGAAGTGTTTTGAATTGGAGTGTTTATAATACATGTTGTACCAAAGTCTAGAACCTAGGATCGAATACGTCGCATATCGCCCTAAGGAAGTATACTAAACATTCTAGGCAATTGAGAGGTGGCCCCTCAACTACCATTTCCCAAGTACAAGGCTCATGACACAACATCCATTATCTTTATTAAGTGTTTTATGATTGTTTTGGAGATGAGAAGAGAAAGGACACACTAAAGGGGGACTAAACCAAACCTAAAGTTGTCATGCAATGGTGATCCTAAGATTGAGATGAAAGGGAATGAAACTATCCTAATATTATCATGCATAGGATTGAACACCTAATGTCTCTCCTACTCCCATCCTAAACGGAGGGACTAGGAATCCTAGGGGGATCATGACACAAGGCCAAGTAAACAACAGATAAATCAATCACAGATGAAATGAGAAAGAAAATAAAATGATGAATTTAAAAAAATATAAATGAAAACCTAGGATATTAAAATGTCATATGAAAATATGCAACAATATGAGAAAATTGCAAAAAGAACCAATAAAAAATTGACAAAGTTATGAATTTTGGAAATTTAAAAGAAAAATAAACATTTTAGTGATAAAAAGATGGGAGATGCGCTTGGTGGGTGTTGAACCCACCACCTTATGATTACCAACTCAAAATCCTACCAAGTGAGCCAAGGCGCGCGCGTGTGAAATGAAAGCAAGAACAACAATAAATGTAAAGCATGGAACATGAGAGGAATAAAAAGGCAAAACGCCCCAAGCTGGGCTCGAACTGGGGACATGATAGTGAAAGGCAAGGCAATTAACCACTGGGGTGGCGATACATCCAAGTATTAATGCCACCCCATATATTCATATACCAAACAAGCGTGAATTCTGGGCAAGCCAAGGTGGGAAAAACACAAGGTAACAACATGAAAACGAGAACATCGTAACTTAGTCAAAACTCAATCATTTTCAGCAAAATTTAGGTCTATCTTGAGTGAAATTCAACAAGGAATGCAATGGCAATGTCAGTTTTCCAAGATGATGCATCAAAATTAAAACACGAATGCAACTGTCATGTGAAGCTTTGCAGTGCATTTTGAAAACCAAGGATCAAACCAGATGCCTTTAAACTCATGTGATGGCCCGAAAAACTTTCAAATATGTAAATTAATGATTCTAGATGCCAAGACCAAACAGAAACAGCTTCAATCAAAGAATTGATGTGCAAGTGGTAAGGTGAAGCTTGAAATTGCAATTTGAAAACCACAACTCAAAACAGAAATGGATATGGACAGGTAAGGGTATGCACGACTTCAAAATACATAAACCAATGATTCTTGATGCAAAAGTCATACAAAAACAAGTCCAATCAAAAACTGATGTGTAGGTTGCACAAATTGCCTTGAAAATGCATTATGATGGCCATAGCTCAAAATAGAAGGGATCATGATTAAATGAAGATGTGCACATCTTCTAAACATGTTATTCAATGATCCTAGATGCCTAGATCAATCAAAATCAGTTCCAAACCAAAATTGGCATGTAAGTTGCAAGATTGAACAAATTGTTAAAATGTTGTCTTGGCAGATAAAAACAAATCATGAGGCAACACACATACTCTATTCACACAACATTTATTAAGTGATCTTCACATGTCAAAACATTTATCAAAGCAAACTTGCAAGAAACTAACAAAAATTGATAGCACACTGAGTTGGAACAGAAAAACAGAAACTGGCAGCAGCTTGCCTCTTGGCCAAAACAACATACACATACATGGTTTTCAAATTAAGGCAACTTGAACTTGAACAAAAGAGCCTAACAAATTAATCATGGTAAAGTGACTTTGCACATCCAACATATCAACAGAAACAACATGAGCTGCAGCCAGGTTTGGTTATCACAACAGCATGTATACACTTCAAGACAATTTGGCCTTAAACTAAACATGATGACTCGTACAACAATCAAAGAAACAGAAGTAGCATCAAACACCTCAAATAATTCATGCCTTGGAAGTTACCACACTATAGTAATGAATACAAACCAGTTCCAACAGAAGAAACATATTTCTTGCATGCTAAACAACATGTTCTGGTTCACAACAGATCAAGACAAGCAAAATTGGCAAAGTTTGAAAATAAAGCATAGCAGCATGGTGTGTGGCTCAAATAGGACAGTCAAGACAGCAGCATAGGATCCTAACATGATAATGCTTGTACAATCTTAATGCACCTAATGCACACAAAAACTTGCAAGTATGATAAAGACTTAGCTTATCAATAGTATCATGACAGTTTGGTGTACAACAAAATGAACATGCCATATTGATGCAAATACTCAAAATATGGACCAATGAGGCTCACAAGCAAAATCAAGGCAGAATGCAAACATGATTCACAAAACACCAAGACAATACACATAGGTTATTCACCATCAGTAGTTCAAACCAACCATAAAGATATGCTTAACATGACAAGGGTAAAGATCAACATCTCATGACAGCCACAAGCATTAAAACAACAAGAAAATGGTATTGGTCATCAACTTCACATGAGTCATCCCAAATCCAATAGCACAAAATAACTTACAAGCATACTCTAAATGTGTCATAAACCAGGTTTGAGCACAAAAATGATTCAAAAGTAAGCTAGAAATGAAAATGAACTATGAGTTGAAAAGGCACATGATTTTGAAAAAATGCAAGAACAGAAAAGTGCAGAACCAAAACCAAACTAGTTTCAAATGAGATCAACACCACATGGATCCAACATATAGGTATTTCCAAGTCAAAATGCTAACAAACATGTTCATGGTTCAAAAATGTTGTTGTAACAGAAACAAATAAACAATATGCACAAACTGGACAGCATCAAACTTCAAAACAGTTTTAATCCAAGTTTCACTTGTTCATACATGATACTTGGTAACATTTGAGAGAAACTCAAGGTTTAGCACATAGCAATACAGTATGGTAAAGTGATACACATTGGTGAGCAAACAAGCAGAATAGGACAGATTCAAACATGAAGTACCTTGCATTCAAAACACATTGCTTTTAATCTCAAACAAAACTAATGCACATCAAACAATATCATGACAGTTAAAAGGGGTATAATAACTACCAACCTCTTGTAAACCTCCAAGCAAGTTTGTGCAGTATGGAAAACCTTGAAGCCTTCAAATAAAATCCAACCCAATGCCTTGATGAAGATGACAACCTTTCTTGCACTTGAAGTAAACAAGTGAACCAAAGATCAAAACAGGCCTGGTATGTGTTTTGGCAGATTTTGAGTATGAAGTCAAACTTTCCTTGGTTGAAAGTTGACTTTTGGGAAAATGAGGGTTATGGCTGGTTTAAGAGTTTGAACACCTCCCACACATCATTTGTGGATTGTGTGGATGGTTTTTAGTGATTTTGGTTGAGTGAAAATGGTTTTGGAGGCTGCTTTGCTAAAGACAGATTTTTGAGGGTTTTGGATGGTTTTCTTCACTTGTAAGAAAATGCGAAGCAAGATGAGAGCAAGGGTTTTCTCTTGGGTTGTAGAGTGCTCTGGTGTACCTCTCAACATAGAGAAGACCTCTATTTATAGGCAAGGCAAGGCTCGGGACAGATTTGTCTTTTGCATTTTGGAGGGATTTTTGTAAAGTGCAAATTTGTTCAAGATTGTGGACAGCTCTAAATCTGAGCTTTTGGCTATAGTTTAAGCATAAATCAAGTGGCATGAATGAAAAATAAGTGACTGAAGTATGGCTAGGAGTAGGAGAACTGCAGCTGCAAGACTTTTCTTCCAAAAAGTTTCTCTTTCCTCATTTCTTCCATTAAAATAATGCCACTTGCTTCCCACTTGCAAGACTCATCAATCCTCTTGATTTTCTGCATTTCTTCACATCATAAACTCTAACAACAGATAAGAACATGATCCAATGGTTAACAATGATTCAAGTGATCAAAAAGTGAGTTCATGAAAAAGTGAAAATGTTAAACTCAAGTGTTAAAACCTCAACTTGCTGAATTCATAACTCTCAACTCATAAGGGCTATGGAGGAGTTCTAGTAAATTTTGGAAAGCCATCAAGTAGCTCTACAACTTTTATGCTTTCATGATCTTCAGATTCCAAATGGAAATAGGTCAAAAATCCACTCAAAGTTGCTGAAAAACATGCCTAAAAAGTTCAATAACTTAGAATTTTTCTAAGTTATTTTTCCCTCTTGTAATGAATTTGGCCATAACTCCAAATCTATGCATTTTATGCTCATGGACCACTGTGGTACTTTTGTAGGACTTTTCAAGAGCTTTCCAATGAGCTTTGAACCAACTCAATTGGATGTGTGGTTAGGGAGTTATGGTTTTGCCCCTTTCAAAACCCTAATTTCCCGATTTTTCGATTACTCCTCCATCCTTGATCCAATGGTCATGAAATTTCATGGGTAGGTTCAATATGCCATTAGGAACATTTTCTATTCACACTTTGAGATCAAATTCCTTATGGTTGAAGAGTTGGCTTTTTGGTCAACGAAACGATTGATCGACGACTACCGAGTCGACTATTGATGTTCCGGGTCTTCTGAGGCCTTGAAACTTCTTGAGTAGACTTCACCAAGCCATATGAACTTCATGGACCATGATCCCACCATTGGGGCACCATTTAAACCAAAATTCAAACTTCAGTTGACTTTTTCCCCAAATTCCCTGATTTTCAATTGACTGATCAATTGAAGCTCTTACGATTAAAATTGATGGTCAATCTCTCATCCCCAAACACCTTAGGACATATTTAGATCCATGGAAACAAGTTTGCTTGAAGAAACAACTTTTATCCTGATTAAAATTGAACCCTAATTTCAACCTTTTTGCTCGTAGCCACCTGCACTTGGTATGAATACTTGGATGAGCTCCACAATGACCCTCAAGGCCTCTAATGATTTTAAATGACAATCTCCCTCCATAACCATGGACTTTTGATCCTCAGATGACCTTCAAGTGGCCTCCTAAACTGCAGGTGAACCACATACACTTTTCTGCCTGTCCAAAGGGCTTTGACTTGTCTCTGATGATGATAACCACTTGACAACTTGAATACAAACCCTTGATTAGGTTTAGAACCTTTGGCACATCCCTCTTGTTGCACACACATCTCTTGATCCCCTGTAAAAATGTTATGCAATGCAATATGCTAGAACAATGAAATGAAACATAAACCGAGTAAAGAAGAGGTTGGGCAAATTTTGGGGTACAACAATAACTTTGAATGTTCTTAACTAAACTTGCAATCCTTGAGATTTTGGGAGTTAAATTAAGCTTAATACCTCTTGTAAAAACTTTTATTTGAAGACTGATGAATAAAAAATGAAACTTGGGTCAAAGGAAAGAAGAGAGGACTAAAATGAATCTCCATGATTAGACATTGATCTTTTGAACTTACATAGCTTATAAATCTTGGAAATCTATGTAAAACTTTTATGAATCCCACTCTTGCAAGTTTTGGTTTGGACTTTGGGATCTACTTGAGTTTGTAAATAAATCTTGAATCTTTGAATAAATGTCTTAATTTTGAATTTGGATTTTGTGAAGAACGTGCCTTGGTGAATTCCTCATGATGACATAAAAAAATCAATACTTTTAAACGTCCTTCTCACAAATTACCAATAAATCCAAACTTCTTCTTAAAATCCATGGGAAACAAATAATGATTGATCTTCGTGGGTATTGGCAATCCCCTTCTTGAATCACACTTGAGTCTTGGAGAAACGAAATGGTAAATAAACCTCCAATCTTGCACTATCTCAAACTTCTTGGACTTTAAAATGATCATGATACAAACCACACAGATGGGAACAACCATGATTTGAAGTTTTGGAATTTCTAACGTATACATCGCAGTTTCATGATAGGACTCACTATTTGCTAAAAGTTCATGGACTTGAACAAGAAAAGCATCATATTGATCTTGAACTTTGTATAGATAGTAGCAACCAATTCAAATACATCTTTCAATTTCTTCTTAGGAAGCTAAGCACACAATTTTTCTAACACATTTAATACTTCACATTAATGGACGAAAGAAAATAATCCTCCTTATGGGGAACCTTTGAGAAATCTGGGATAGTCAACCTCGTGTTGACTACAAGACCAAAAGAATGAGGGTAGATGCTTCTACAGTAGTTTAGCACAACTGGTAAAAGAAATAGGCTCCTAATGGACATACACACAGGGTCTTCATGACTTTCTAACTTTCTTTAGCAAACCTACAAAACAAAAAAAACTAGATAAAACGATTAGTTATGCATAGATGATTAACCTAGATGATATGTAAATAGATCAAGGAATATAACGGTAAAATTTGGGATACAACAGTTGCCCCTGTTTAAATATCTTCACCAGATGACCTGAGCGATGAAATTCTTCCCGGGGTCATGGTGAAAGGTATTTAAATACAAATAACCGAAATTTTTTCCCTTTGATGCAATGATGTGCAATGCTATGGACAAAAGAAACTAAACTACAAATGCTGACATGCCATGAACTCTGATATGATGCAAATGATGGCATGATGAATCCAGGATGTAGACAAAAACAAACAGGAACGAGGTCAACAATGAGTAACCACTCACTAGGGAAGACAACGCACTGGGGAACCAAAAAACAAAACTGGGGAAATCCAAAGTGATGGATCAATAGGTTCAGGCATGATCGGCTGACACTTTAGAAAGAAAGACAGCAAAAGATCCTCAATGGAGATGGCACCGGGAAGACGACCTCCACTGGGGAAATATCTAGAGTAGTTGCACAATAGGTTCAAGCGTGACCGGCTGACACTCTAGGATAAAAGGTAAAACAGGATCCACATGGCAGTAGGATCATGCAAACAAAGTGTTGGAGTTTTCAAACAGGAAATAACATCCAAGCTTCTAGAAATTCCTTAAATGAAGAGATCAAACGGGATCTTCAGGAAACATCAGGAAAAAATACAGGGTAAAAACTCTTCTGTATGCCAACATAATTGGAATTCATGGGGAAATGCTCTGATAAGCTTCTCGGGAGAGACTGCCGCTTATCGTTGGAAGGGACTTACACCACTAGGAAAGGATAAGCTTCTCAAAGGAAGAGACTTCCACTTATCTAGAAAAAGTAATGGAAACAAGCTTCTCGAGGGAGATTGCCACTTGTTGCTGGACATAATGAAATAGGATAAAATGATAAGCTTCTCGGGAGAGACTGCCACTTATCGGTGCGGTAAAATGATAATGATAAGCTTCTCGGGTGAGACTGCCACTTATCTGACAAAGATAACAGGGATAAGCTTCTCTGGTGAGACAGCCACTTATCTGGTAAGTAATATGATGAAAATGATAAGCTTCTCAGGCAAGACTTCCACTTATCAGCAATGAGGATTTGTAAAAGGCTCTTCTTGATATATAGTGCAAAATAAATGCACTTTCCAACTAGGTTCGGCGACCTACGGGGACCAAAGTTCAATCTAGAATCAAGCTAGAAAGAAACTGTCAAACAAGACTCCAACCTTCGAGGAATGAACTTGAATGGGGATTTATCTTATCAAGGCATGGAAAAGATAACTGAAGTAACCATCATCCCTGAGGGTTGAACTCTGTGGGGAAATTGGAAAGACTAGGTATTTTATGCTTAAGGTTGACAACTCTACTTGGAGAGAAAAGACAAGCCCAGTTACTTGGTGATAACCATAGCCAAAGTAAATGACAAAAGACAACAAGGGATAACAGACATGCTGATGCTAATGCCTATGTCTATGAACGAATGAATGTATGTCATGCTTATGCTAACAAAACCAACAAAAGGAGGAGTAAACAGGAGATGAAATAAACATCTTGACGAGGATACTCGACCAACCTCTGCAAAGTTACATCTATCAAGAGATGGATAGAAAGTCGATGGCAGAACCATAATCTTGCTTCAAAGTTCCAATTTTCTCTGAGGAAAGGAAATATTCCACTTGGGGATATAATATCATGACTTCCCTTGAAGGATTGCCATCATGAATCTGGATTCCTTATCAAAGAAGACATGTTCACCGGGGAGAGTCGTCTTATGATGTAAGACTTTGTAGGGGATAAGATAAATATCCACTTCATCGGGGAAGTGTGGAGCTCAGGCAGCTTACTGGAGAAAGTATAGCAACTTCAATGAGGAACGAAGGTGATTCCACTAGGGAGTGGATCCTCAATATCAATAAACGTGTGTCACTTGATGGATACCAGGGAGATTCTCTGGTGTCTTGAAAATCACTGGAGATTACATGATCGGTCCAAAAAGTGCTGTCAGCTCATGCTTCGCTGGGATTTTGCTGAACAATGGTCTAAAAGTGCTTCTGCAACATTAAGACTTTCTGGGGAACAATGATTTCCTTCAGATCTTTCCACGAGTCAAAGCAACTTTATGTTCTTTTTCAAATGTTTTCAAAACTAGTTTTAAGTTTGAAAACTTTTCACTTTCAAAATTATTAACAAATAACATTTTGCATAACGAGAAAAAGTAGAGAAAGCATAAATGGCAAATTGAATAGGCAAAAAGGTCTGATTTTATTTAAGAAAGGTAGCTTGCTAATGGAAAGGCTCCATGGAGTATTACATTTGAAATTGTCAATAGGGAAAGGTTACATTGAATCCAACGACACCTACTGTTGCGGTGAAATTTGGATGTCAAGCTATTGATTAACTTGAATCTTAATTCATTTACAACCGGTCTTTGATTTAGGGATTCCACGGCGGAAAACCTTAAAACAGAGTACAGCGACTCTTTTGGCCTAACACTAGGATAAAAGCAATTTTGCCCGCGGCGGGACACCTAGGCTAAACAGGGTTTGATCCATTAAAGGGGTAAGGCTATTGACTCGGCGGCCAAAAGGCTGGACCTAATCCTTCGGAAGGATAAAACTATAAAAAAAATGTGAAAATATGACAAATCATTATATGGAGGAATAATTAAGGTACAGAAATAAGAAAAGTAATAAAGGCAGAGGGTATAAAGAAACAAAGAAACATTTCTGAAAACATGAAGAATATGAAAATATGTAATGACACTTAGAATGAAGTGAGGGAAGAAAATAGTGTGGGGCTGTGGCCACCACAAGCACATCTCAACCTCGAGCATGCACATGAAATGCCAAAAGAAAGAAAAGTAATAAAAGGGTACATAAAATGACACGACAAACATCAAACATCAGGAGTTCCTTACGAAAAGGTTTTAATTTTTTAATATTTTAATTATAAAAAAAAAAGCTTTAATTTTTTTAATAAAAAATATTTAAGTTAAAATTATAAAAAAAATTAAGTTTAAATTAAAAAAAAAAGTTTTTGGGGAAAAGTCTTTTCAGTTTTTTTTTAGAACAAAAAAGGTTTTTCATCCCAAAAAAAGGCTTTTCAGTTTTAAAAAAGGTCTTACTTAAAAAAAGGTTTTAATAATAAAAAAAAAAGTTTTGATTTTAAAAAAAGGTTTTGTTAAAAAAGGGTTTTGATATTAAAATCTACGGACCTAAACACACATGGAGATTAACATGGCAAAATATGCACATAAACATGAAAAAGCAAAAGGTTTAGTAATTTAACGGACCTAAACACATTAACATGGCAAAATATGCACATAAACATGAAAAGGCAAAAGGTTTAGTAATTTAACCTACGAAGCGGAGGTTTGCTTCGATAAATGTGAAAAAGGTTTGAATAAAGGAACACTGGAGAGCTCCAATCCTTCTGACGAGTTGTGGGAACGACCGCCTTTCTTCTCTGGGGATCTCCTTTGTTTCTCCCTTTCTCTCTCCTCTTTTCTGAAGAAAACCTTCTGACCTTTTTTCAACAAGGCAACACATGTATATATAGGGAACAAATTAGGGTTAACACCAAATTGTCAATAATGTCCCTAAAGCCCATTTTAAAGCCCAAACTAAATAATTAGTTAAGAAAAAATAAAATTTAAATAATTTAAAATAATTAAAATAAACTTAAAATAAAAACTAATAATCCTATTGATTCCTAAAATCAAAAATATTATAAAAAGAACAAATTTTTTTTTTTCAATATTTTTTATTTTATGATTTTTTGGATATTTTTATGAATAATTTAGAAAAAAGTGAAAAAAAATAATATTTTAAAAAATGATTTAATTAAAATACGAAAATAATAATTAAATAATAATAAAAAAACTATTTTTGTTATTTTTTAATGAAAGATAGAAAAATTTAGAGTAAAAATAATAAAAAACAAAAAGTGACAAAGGTGAGATTCGAACTCTCAACCTCTCACACTCACAACTCCTTACACATGTCCTCTTGCCAATTGTGTCATTTTTACTTTTTAGAAAAAAAATACATGTCATATGATATTTACCTGCAAAAAGTCAAACGACTACACAAATTTGTTAGTAATTGATTAAATGCAAGAAAAATGCAATGAAATGCGACGACAAATCTTAGGGCAAAATTTGGGGTATTACAGTTGCCCCTATTTAAATAACTTCACCGGGTGATTTGAGCAACGGAGACTCGAGAAATCGTGGTGGAGGGATTTAAATACAGATAACCGAAAATTTTGCCTTTAGACGCAGTGCTATGCAATGATATGGACAAAACAAAACGAACTATAATGCTAAATATAATATGAATCTGATATGATGCGTATGATGAAAATGACAAATGCACAGATACAGACGAAACAACGTCACAGGGGACGACCCATCGAGGAATTGCACTAGGGAAGAAGACATGTCATATCTGGAAGAACGTCGGAAAGACACGACACAGAATTGTTGATAGGTGCCAAGTAAATTAGAAACTGTCCGCAAGGTAAGACGCGAGTAAAACACGAGCTCAGGAGAAAAACGCAAATGGGGATAAAACACCCATGATGCCAAGTAAATAAATTTTGCCCACAAGGTAAGACGCGAGTAAAATACAACCTCAGGGAGAAAAAAAAGCAAATGGGGGTAAAACACCATGATGTTAGGTAAACCCAAGAATATCTGGTAAACGGGGAATAAAACACCCGGGATAAAGGTACATGGGGGATAAAACACCCAAGGATAGAAGGTAAGTGGGGAGTAAAGCACCCAAGATAGACATGTAAGTGGGGAGTAAAGCACCCAGGATAAAAATGTAAATGGGGAGTAAAGCACCCAAGATAAAAATGTAAATGGGGAGTAAAGCACCCAAGATAAAAATGTAAATGGGGAGTAAAGCACCCAAGATAAAAATGTAAATGGGGAGTAAAGCACCCAAGATAGAGAGGTAAATGGGGAATAAAACACCCAAGATAGAAATGTAAATGGGGAGTAAAGCACCCAAGATAAAAATGTAAATGGGGAGTAAAGCACCCAAGATAGAGAGGTAAATGGGGAATAAAGCACCCAAGATATGCACATGTATAGGAATTATGCTATGACATATGATCAAATGCAAATGCAGACGTCGACGACAAGACTCGACTCTTTCTGTGAGATGACAAAACTGGAGGACTGATTCCTCAACACGGAGATCACTGTCATTCTGTTAAACTGTATCAAGTTGATAGTCACTGTAGGAATGATGAATAACTGCTTAGGGATTATGCAAGTAAACTGCCCCAGGTCAAATGAACTGATAATTGCTTCAGCTGTCTAATTCATGGAATCGACTGTTTTGCTGTATCCTCGGAGGGCTTGCCCCAGTCTGAGTCTTGAACAATTCTCTGGATAAACCAAATCTGAGAAGATATTGCCTTGAACAAATCTTGAACTGATTCTTTGACAGGATGTAAAAGGAACTTGCCCCTGATAAGATCACTTGACCAAGTTTCTCATTGTTTAAAAATTCCTTAGAGGAAAGCCGGTTTGCAAACAAAAATATTCATACAAACATGGTAATGCAAAGTTCATGCGACTTTTGAAATCAAAATTATTTTTGAAAGATGGAAAATACATGAGTCGTTAGTCAGAACACAACGGTTCAAGACGCTCAAAGTTTAAAACAAAGGTGTACTGCCAAAATAAATGATTCACAAAGATCTTTAGGAGTCAGGTTACGCAACCTTGCTGTAGTATACTTTCAAAATAACCTTGCTTCAATTAGGTCTTTTGAGGGTTGTAATGTGGCCTGGTTCACGGTTTATGAAACAAAAGATAAAGGCTCAAAATTTATTTGTACCCACCCAATCTACGTGATGATCTTCAGTCCTATGCTCAGTTAACTCATACTATGCATTCAGGTTCCCATAAGTTAGGGCTTTCATTGATCGTCGCAGTGATGATTCAGAAGTCAAAGGGACCTATGAAAAGGCAGCCACTACTCCCCTATAACATTTGATTGTTTTGACCTTGAGGATTTTCAAGATAAGGATTTAAAAATCTCTTTGTATTATCCCTAAATTTTGCCTGAACTGTTTATTTTAGAGTTTACAGTCAGCGGGATGCCCCAGTTTTGCCTAAGTCTCCTTCATAGGTTTTGACTTAGCGGGTTTCTTTTGATTTTTTTTTTATATTATTTTTTTGTGTGAAGGAAAGTGACTGTTTGATTTTAATGATTACGGTGAACCATCATCGACCTTTTGATTAGAAAACATCTTCGACACTTGTTTGACGTGTGCGAAGGAAAATTTGTTAATGAAAGGTGTATCGTGTGAACACACAACCAAGTTAACTGAGAACTACCCATCCCAAGGTTAAAATTGTGGGTTTTTTGTAACGAAAGAAACTCCAACTTCTAGGCTCGAAGGGGGTAACGAGGGATTAACCTCCTTATTTCTCCAGTGTTTGGGAATTGAAACAATGCCTTACATTGTCAACAAGGTTTGATTGAAAGCATACTGACAGCAATTATGGGTATAACGTTTTCGTCATCCTCCCTCCGATATTAGCATATCAAAATTTTGGACAAGAAGTAAACATTTGAAAAATAAAGCATAAAGATGCAAATAAATGGACGGAAATGAATTGAATCAAAAGTCGCAATGCTTATTTCATTAATGAAAGTAGAAACATAATTAAAAGCAAACAACTTAAACAAAATAAGGAAAATGCAAACAACGAGGGAAAAAAAAGGCCCAATGACAAAGCTTCAATTCTGATGTACTGGCAAGGGATTTTTCTGAACATCCGGATGACTGTCTGTAAAATCAAGTATTCCAGTTCTAACCAATTCACATACTCTAGCCTTCAATGCAAAACAATGCTCCAAGTCATGGCCTGGGGAACCCTCATGGGAAGCACCATGGAGATCAGCCCTAAATCCAGTCGGAGGATTAAGAGGAGGTGGTAAAGCCTTTGTAGTAATCAGTCCTTGCCGGACTAAGTCAGGATATAGCTCTGTGTAAGTCATGAGAATAGGATCAAAGTGACTCCTGTTCCGTTTCTGGTCTGATATCTGTGTCGAGGAATCAGCTTGACGACTCAAAGGTACACTAGAAGACGATAGGACCAAGAAGGAGAAATTGGGGGATAAATGCAATGCAAAAATGTGATGCTAATGCCATGCAATGGTCTCAAGAATTTCAACGGTCGATTGCAAACATTCCCTTTTAGGAAAGCGAGAAAAGCTGTTAGACTTTAAAATGTAGGACTTCTTGAATTTGCAAAGGACTTTTGAATTCCTTGAAACTAGAAATGATATGATGCTTTATGGATGCAAAGCACAAACTCACATAAGCAAACAAAGGTCCTAATTTTAGAGGAACAATGAATGGAGTCAAGGTCTACCCTTCCCAAAGTGGTGTGTACTATAGGTTAATTGTACCTGCAGAACAAGGGTTCTAAAAAGTGCCCAAAGTCATCAGCCCATCTTTTGGATATTATCAACTTCTCGACTGACTCAAGGGTCGATAATATTCTCAAGAGAACCTCGTTCGAATGTAGTATCGCGTAGCAACCATTGTAGGACTACTCCCACATAGTTCCCGCACTACGTCTTAGATAAGGCCAAGATGGTGTAAAGGTACTACGGTTCCCAGTATCACAGACTCCAATCGATAACGGTAAAAGTTTTCACGACTACACTCGATCAACCGAACCATTTTCGAAAGTGTCTCAACTGAGCGGTGATTCTCGATTTAGCTTAGTCGGGACTCACTCCCTATAAGCCTCGTCGAATATATCAGCCATCCTATCATAAGGTCGCTCAAGTCCGGGTGTAGGACTTATCTCACAACACAGTAACTCCAAGTAAGGTACCCCAATATATACATACAAGTGAGCAAAATATATAATAAAACAAATATATAAAGAAAAATAAACAAAATAGGGATAACCCTCAATAGTTAGGACTCCCCAGTGAAGTCGCCATTTTCTGTTGCGGTGAAATTTGGATGTCAAGCTATTGATTAACTTGAATCTTAATTCATTTACAACCGGTCTTTGATTTATCCGAAGGAAAGGTTAAAGAAAGGAAAAACCTAAAAGGGAGAGATCTAAGGTTCGGGGATTGGTTAAATTTAGGAAAGGTATTAGCACCCTAAACTTCCATAGTACTCTACGGGAACCTTTTGTTTATTTTTTTTATTTATTTCATTAATTATTTTGCTTTAGGGTATATACAAAGGATTGAAAATTAAAAAAGACCTAGGGGTTAATTCTAAGTTTACTCGGCAAGACATCGCATCTTGTGCCTACATATCCTTACGGGAATGGAATCAGAGTAACTGTAGTTCCCCTCGAAAGGGAGGTTAGAAACGTCTTCACTGTGGCCAAGGTTTGTTCAGAGACTCCAATCTCTATGTTAAAAAAATGCTAATTAAAATTAAAATAGGGTTAAATTAGGGATTCCTATGTTAAAAAAATGTTAATTAAAATTAAAATAGGGTTAAATTAGGGATTCCTATGTTAAAAAAAATGTTAATTAAAATTAAAATAGGGTTAAATTAGGGATTCCACGGCGGAAAACCTTAAAACAGAGTACAGCGACTCTTTTGGCCTAACACTAGGATAAAAGCAATTTTGCCCGCGGCGGGACACCTAGGCTAAACAGGGTTTGATCCATTAAAGGGGTAAGGCTATTGACTCGGCGGCCAAAAGGCTGGACCTAATCCTTCGGAAGGATAAAACTATAAAAAAATGTGAAAATATGACAAATCATTATATGGAGGAATAATTAAGGTACAGAAATAAGAAAAGTAATAAAGGCAGAGGGTATAAAGAAACAAAGAAACATTTCTGAAAACATGAAGAATATGAAAATATGTAATGACACTTAGAATGAAGTGAGGGAGGAAAATAGTGTGGGGCTGTGGCCACCACAAGCACATCTCAACCTCGAGCATGCACATGAAATGCCAAAAGAAAGAAAAGTAATAAAAGGGTACATAAAATGACACGACAAACATCAAACATCAGGAGTTCCTTACGAAAAGGTTTTAATTTTTTAATATTTTAATTATAAAAAAAAAGCTTTAATTTTTTTAATAAAAAATATTTAAGTTAAAATTATAAAAAAAATTAAGTTTAAATTAAAAAAAAAAGTTTTGGGGGAAAAGTCTTTTCAGTTTTTTTTAGAACAAAAAAGGCTTTTCATCCCAAAAAAAGGCTTTTCAGTTTTAAAAAAGGTCTTACTAAAAAAAAGGTTTTAATAATAAAAAAAAGGGTTTTGATTTTAAAAAAAGGTTTTGTTAAAAAAGGATTTTGATATTAAAATCTACGGACCTAAACACACATGGAGATTAACATGGCAAAATATGCACATAAACATGAAAAAGCAAAAGATTTAGTAATTTAACGGACCTAAACACATTAACATGGCAAAATATGCACATAAACATGAAAAGGCAAAAGGTTTAGTAATTTAACCTACGAAGCGGAGGTTTGCTTCGATAAATGTGAAAAAGGTTTGAATAAAGGAACACTGGAGAGCTCCAATCCTTCTGACGAGTTGTGGGAACGACCGCCTTTCTTCTCTGGGGATCTCCTTTGTTTCTCCCTTTCTCTCTCCTCTTTTCTGAAGAAAACCTTCTGACCTTTTTTCAACAAGGCAACACATGTATATATAGGGAACAAATTAGGATTAACACCAAATTGTCAATAATGTCCCTAAAGCCCATTTTAAAGCCCAAACTAAATAATTAGTTAAGAAAAAATAAAATTTAAATAATTTAAAATAATTAAAATAAACTTAAAATAAAAACTAATAATCCTATTGATTCCTAAAATCAAAAATATTATAAAAAGAACAAATTTTTTTTTCAATATTTTTTATTTTATGATTTTTTGGATATTTTATGAATAATTTAGAAAAAAGTGAAAAAAAAATATTATTTTAAAAAATGATTTAATTAAAATACGAAAATAATAATTAAATAATAATAAAAAAACTATTTTTGTTATTTTTTAATGAAAGATAGAAAAATTTAGAGTAAAAATAATAAAAAACAAAAAGTGACAAAGGTGAGATTCGAACTCTCAACCTCTCACACTCACAACTCCTTACACATGTCCTCTTGCCAAATGTGTCATTTTTACTTTTTAGAAAAAAAATGCATGCCATATGATATTTACCTGCAAAAAGTCAAACGACTACACAAATTTGTTAGTAATTGATTAAATGCAAGAAAAATGCAATGAAATGCGACGACAAATCTTAGGGCAAAATTTGGGGTATTACACCTACTAACTCTAATAACTAAGACTACCTAAAATCCTGCTTCTGACAAGAGCGGTTGGATTGGATTTGATCTTGATATTCTGCAATGATAGACGTCATCTGATGCAGTGAAATGCCTTTGCCCCTAACTTTTGCTTGGACCGCCCTTTCGGGTTTTCAATCCACCGAGACGCTCATTTTTATCCCGCCCTTTCGGGTTTTGAGCTTAGCGAGCTATTATTCTTTTTATTTTCATCCCTTATTTTTGCTTGGATCTCCTTTATAGCTTTTCATCCACTGGGATGCCCATTGTTGCCTAAATTTCCTTTTCAGGTTTTTGACTTAGCGGGTTTTTTAGGCATAATATTTTTGGACTGCATCAGAGTTTACAGGATATGCAAGCTCTTCACCATCCATTGTTGTGAGAATTAATGATCATCTGGAGAAGACTGTCTTCACCATAAATGGTCCTTCATAATTGGGCATCCACTTCCCACGCATGTCTTTATGAACTGGCAAGATTTTCTTAAGTACAAGCTCTCCATGACAGAATTCTCGGATTCATACTTTCTTGTCAAATTCTTTTTTCATTCGTTTCTGGTACAACCAACCATGGCACATTGCAGTCATGCGCTTCTTGTCTATGAGATTCAGCTGGTCAAATCTTTCTTGGACCCATTTTACTTCATCAAATTTGGTTTCCATTAATATCCTCAAGGATGGTACCTCTACTTCGATGGGGAGAACTGCACCCATTCCATACACTAATGAGAAAGGGGTTGCCCCTGTTGAAGTTTGCACTGAGGTTTTGTATCTGTGTAAAGAAAATGGTAGCATTTCTTGCCAATCTTTATAAGTTTTTACCATCTTTTGCAAGATTTTCTTGATGTTTTTATTTATGGCTTCAACAACTCCATTCATTTTTGGACGGTAAGGAAAAGAATTGTGACGTGCAATCTTGAAACTTTCACACAACTCCCTCATGGTTTTATTGTTCAAATTAATCCCATTATCTGTTATGATTCGACTTGGGATTCCATAACGGAATATAACTTCTTTCTTAAGGAAGCGAGCAACCACTTGCTTGGTTACATTGGCATAAGAAGCGGCTTCTACCCATTTTGTGAAGTAGTCGATGGCAACTAAGATGAAACGGTGACCGTTGAAAGCTTTAGGTTCAATTGCCCCAATCATGTCAATGCCCCACAATAAGAAAAGCCACAGTGATGATAAAACATTCAACTGTGTTGGAGGCAAGTGCACCTTGTCAGCATAAATTTGGAACTTATGGCATTTTCTGGCATATTGGATGCAATCAGATTCCATGGTTAACCAGTAATATCCAGCTCTTAAAATCTTATTAGACATAGCATAACCGTTGGCGTGAGTTCCAAAGGTTCCTTCATGAATTTCTTGAAGTAACATGTCTGCTTCACGTTTGTTGACACATCTAAGCAGAACTATGTCATGGTTTCTTTTGTATAACACATCATTGTTGAGGAAGAATTTGGATGCTAATCTTCTCAGAGTCTTTTTGTCAAGAGTTACAGCGTTGGCTAGATACTCCTGATTTAGTAGATAATTCTTAATGTCGTGGAACCATAGCTTGTCATTAGTTTCCTCTTCAACCATTTGACAGTATGCAGGCTCAGTCTTGCGTTCAATTCGAATGAGTGTAGCATCATTAACGAATCTGACTTTCCACATTGAGGTTAACATGGCTAAAGCATCGGTAATATGATTTTCGTTCCTCGGAACATGTTTGAAAGTGATCTCGTTAAGTACTCAATCATTTCAACAATGTAAGCTCTATATGGAATCAGTTTCTTATCTCTGGTCTCCCATTCACCCTTTACCTGATAAATTACCAAGGGTGAGTCACCACTCACTTTAAGAATTTTGATTCGGAGGTCTATAGTTGCTTCAAAGCCAAGAATGCATGCTTCATATTCGACGATATTTTTCGTAAGCTCAAAATCTAACCTTGTTATAAATGGGGTATAGCCACCTTCTGGATTCATCAGAAAGGCACCTATGACATGCCCACTGTAATTAGAAGAACCATCAAACATCATCTTCCAACGGGAACCCGGCTCGGGGCCTTCATCAGGACCTGGCTCTTCATAATCTTTTATCAACATAATATCTTCGTCTGGAAAGTCAAACTTTAGAGGCTCATAATCTTCAACCGGTTAGTCTACAAGGTAATCTGACAAGATAATTCCTTTAATAGCTTTCTAAGTCACATACTGGATATCGTATTCGGATAACAACATATGCCAACGAGCAAGTCTTCCAGTCTGAGCAGGCTTTTCAAAAATATACTTTATTGGATCCATTTTCGAGATCAACAAAGTAGTGTGACATATCATGTATTGTCTGAGATGCCTAGCAGCCCATGCTAAAGCACAACAAGTCTTTTCCAAAAGTGAATATCGACTTTAATGTCCTTTTTGGGCACTGGCACAATGTTGGCTACCCATTCAGGATATTTTGCAACTATTAGAAAACCTGCATCAAGTTGTTTCTTAACCTCATCTCGAATCTTCAAAGCCATGTCAGGTCTTATTCTTTGAAGTTTCTATTTTACAGACGGGCACTCTGGTTTAAGTGGCAACTTGTGAACAACAATATCAGTGTCTATACCGGGCATATCTTGATATGACCATGCAAACACATCAACACATTCTTCTAGAAGCTTGACCAACCTCTGCTTGACATCAGCCCCAAGTGTTGTACCAATCTTGACCTCTTTATTTTCTTCATTAGTGCCAAGATTAATTAAATTTACCTGCTCTTGGTGCGGTTGAAGCTCAGTGTACTCATACTCAACCAGTCTTGCCAATTCATTGGGGACTTCGAAATCCTCCTCACCCTTATCGTCAGCTTGATAAATGGGAAAA
Organism: Lathyrus sativus; assembly: GCA_963859935.3. NCBI lineage: Eukaryota > Viridiplantae > Streptophyta > Magnoliopsida > Fabales > Fabaceae > Lathyrus > Lathyrus sativus. The sequence continues at coordinate 210,621,285 of OZ012737.1, forward strand.
TCAAAGTTAGGGGTGAAAGCAGGGACATTGGATTCAACAGGATTTGGGATTATTCTGCATGTTTAGGAAGGCTTATTTTATTAAATGTGCAAAGAAGAATGCAAGAGAAAGAAATGTTCTTTTTTTCTGGTTTTGAAAGATTGCCAATTCTTTTAAAATGTAAAAGAGAAAAAAGGTAAATGAAACGAACAAGAATTCAACAAAATGAATTTATTGATAATCGTTTGAAAGTAAAAAGGTGGCCCTACAAAATAGTCCAGTAGCTTTGGGCACAACTATGGAATTTTTGAAAACAACTAAAGAAAGACAAATAAATTGCTTTGACAAGGGAAAAATCACAGAGATCTCTACTGCTTCCCAGTTGTTCAAAGTTGCATTGCACTTGAATACCAGATTGCTCAAGTCTTCATCTTCATTATCATCTTCAATAGCATTGACCTGGAAACCTCCGCTGACAAACACTTCCTGGACAGTCTTCGGACGGCTTTTGACAGATGTAGAAGCTTTATCATTAGTTGATTTGTAACCCAACCCATGACGATTCACCTTTGTCTTGACATTGATCACCTCTCCCCAACCTTCAGGTACACCTTCTTCAATTGTTGATCTGGTACTCTTGAAAGACGCAAAAGATGGATTACTCTTGCACACTATTTCTTCGACTTCCAACAGGACAACATTGGCGATCTCGAGAGCTTGAAAAGAAGTTTCTAGAGCATCTTCGTCAGCCTTTATATAACGGAATAAAGACAGGTTACTTACCATCAAGTCCTCCTCACTATGTACAATGACCAGCTTATCATTAATCATAAACTTTATCTTCTAATGTAGTGTTGAAGTTACGGCACTAGTAGTATGGATCAATGGCCTTCCAAGTAAATAACTATAATTGGGGTTTATGTCTAGTAATTGGAATGTGATGTTGAATATATGAGGACCAATTAAAATCGGTAGCTCAACTTCTCCAATTACAGTTCTGCGGGAACCATCAAAAGCTTTGACTATCAAGGAAGTAGATCTCATTTCATTCTCTTTGTAAGCCAATTTTGTAAGAACCTTCTTAGGTAAAACATTCAGAGAGGAACCGGTATCCACAAGCACCCTTGATAAGTTATCTTTCTGACAATTTACGGACACATGTAAGGAACGGTTGTGATTCTAACCTTCCCTTGGTAACTCCTCGTTACTGAAGCTAAGGGTGTTACAAGCAATAATATTAGCGATCACGCTATCAAACTGACCAGTAGTAATATCTTGGGCAACATGAGCTTGAGCCAATAACTTTTACAATGCGGCTCGGTGAGCAGGTGAATTCATCAAAAGGGACAAAATTTAGATTTTAGAAGAAGTCTAGTGAAGCTGATAAATGACTTTGTAATCATTTTTTCTGATGATCCTCAAGAACTCAACATCTTCATCATTTGCAACCACTTCTTTTTCTTTGTCTTTGGCAGGCACAGTGGTAACAGTTTCCTTAGACAGAGCCTCATTGAAACGGGGAGTATAAATACGACCACTTCATGTCATCTTTCTTGCCCCAGCTATATTAGTCACATCTTCACTAACACTTTTCAATTCTTCCCTCGGAATAACCTTCCCAAATTCTTTGTTGGTTCAACTGTGAAAAAGGGGCCGGCGGAAACAGACAGAAGAGTCGCCACCGAGCGTTATTTATCCCAAAGAGAGGGAAAGGAAACGATCAAAGAAAACCTAAAATAACGGGAAATACAAGGTCATCGTAACCAAATCTTGGTTTCGGGAGTCGGTTACGCAAGGGGAAGGTATGAGCACCCCTCACGTCCGTTGTACTCAACGGGACCCATGCTTGTTGTCTAATCTATGGGTGAAAACTATCTACAAGTTATTGCTAAACGGGGTTGAAGAGAAAGAACAGTCTCGATAGGACATCGCCGCTCTATGCCTACGTATTCCCTCGTGCAATGGGAAAGTCAGAGTCAACGTAGTTCGGAAAACTACGGGTGATGGGAGGAGGTTGCTCGCCAAGACATCGCTGTCTTGTGCCTACGTATCCTCATCTGGTATGAGAAATCAGAGCAAACGTAGTTCGGGCAACTACGGGAAAAAAGTTTGGTTAAGTATTTTTGCGAGTGACGTTAAATCTCCATTCCAGCAGTTAGAGACGATGCTTGTTTGTGGTAGAACAGAAAATTAACGTACTCTTTTTTGAAAATAGGTTTGAAGCGATCCCGAAGGATCAAAAGGTTTGAGAAATAGGTTGGTCTCGATTGCACTAGGGGCAAGAGAAAGGGGAAGTTAGTTGTTAGTGTGCTTGTCAAGGATAGGAATCCTCGTGCCTACGTATCCTCATTAGGGAATGAGGAATCAGAACATCCGTAGTTCACGCTACTACGGGGAAACGAGATCTTGATCAAGGTCTGGAACGCCTGAACGGAAGTGAATTGGCTTGGTTTGGGACGCGTACTACGCTAACTCCTAAGACGTAGGAGCAAATGCGCCGTATATCGCCCAAAGGGCATACGCTAAACACCCTAGACAAGTGAAGAGAGACTTCCCCACTCATCATTTCCTACGCACCTAATGCTTGCGGCTCACAACAATCATCGAAATTATTAAGGGTTTTGAATTATGGTTTGAAACTCTTAGTGAATCGAATCGGGACAAAATGTGACACTAAACCGTCGTAGCTCGACTTATGAGGGAAGTTGAACTATAGGAGGTCGCATAAATTGATATCCGTGCTATGGACAAGATAGAGAAATGATATTGAGGACCATTCTCCAATTGAACCGTGTCGCACAGACTGAAAAGTGGGATCTCGTCTTAATCGAAAACATTATGTCGATTAATCGAAGGTAGCCTATCGCGATGCCATAGTAAAGAAAATGACCCAAATGGTCATTTTCCATAGATTTGAAATCGGGAAGGTTATCGACTTTGATAAACGGCGCTTACGAATAGAAAGACATCGTAGATCGGGGACAATAAAATAAAATCGAAAATGAAGAAGAAATAAGGAGAGAAAAGGAAGGTAGTCTCGGGCAAACCTCCATCTATCAACAATTTGACCGATGATGGTTTTAGGGGTCTCGTCATCGATCAAAAAGCGACAAAAATAAATAAAGATAAATAAAAATCGAAAGTGAAAACAAAATGAAAACTTGGTCTCGGATTTGTCGCTATTCGTCAATAATTTGACAAACTACAACTTGGAGGTCTCTTCATCGACCGAAAAGAAAGATAAAATGAAAATAAAAACTCCAAGATAGATAGAACACTAAAATCTAGTTTTAGAAAAATATATTAACAGTTTCTTAAAAATCTAATTAGGAAAAATATATATAAATCTAAAAAACTAAATTAGAAATATAAAAAAACTCTAAAAAATGTTAGAAAAGTATTGAAATTTTAAAAATTAATTTAATGAAATATATTAACAATCTTAAAACTATTTATAAAAGATATGTATATTAACAATCTAAAAACTGATTTAAAAATATTAATAATCTCAAGTTTTAAAAAAGAGTTACATAAGAAAAAAACAAAAAAAAAGGGTGTTGAGAACATATAGGGGGGGGGGATCGGATGAAAAACGATCTGGGCTTATGAAGCCCATGATCCAAGTCTCCATAAAACCTCCTGCAACATTAATGCCAGCAAACAAAAAAAAACATGACAACAAATGGCCCACACACGGTTCACACAAACAAACCTACATGACCAAAAATAAAAAAGCCCACAGAAGAAGGCCACCGTCATATTTTCGTCGCCGCGTCCGAAGAGATTGATGCATTCTCAAGACAAAAACACCATTGAATCGAGTCTCTCTTCTTTTTCCTTATATCGTTCTTCTTTCAGCATCTTGCTCACTTTGGATTTGAAGATTTCGATCTCGTTCTGAGTCAAGTTTGTTGGTTGATTTGGCTTTGGTTTTCAACTCTCTCTAGATATCTCAAAATCTCTTCTTCTTCTCCGTTTTGGGTTGGAAACAGGTTATTATGGGTTTCGTTCTTGATGTGGGGGTTATGGAAGATTGGTGATGTAAGAGAAAGGGTTTCCGTGTTGGGTTACGGAGGAGGAAGGTGGAATGATACAGAGTTTCGTTTGGTGGTTACGGAAGAAAATGGGTTGGGTTCAAGGTGATAGAGGTTGAAAGGGGAAGAAAATAGAGGTTGAGGGTTTCATTTGGAGGAGAAACGGTTGAGGGAAAGATGAAGAAGGTTGTCCGGAAATAGGTTGGAAATGGAAAAAAGAAGGTTGAGTGTTGGATGATGGAGAATGATTCGCGGCGGAAGGAGAGAGGTGGAGGAATCGGTGACGTGAGTTTAAAGGTTGATGGAAGAAGAGGTTTGAGGTGAATGAAGAAGAAGATGAATAGTGACTGGGGGAGAAAAAAATCCGGCAGCTGCTAGGGTTTGAATTGTTGAAGATGATGAACAGTAGGATGGGGGGCTGCTAGGGTTTCTTGCCAGAGGGATGAAGGTGAACTGTTGGAAGACTTTATACTGTGATAACGCGTGTTTCCCTTTTCTGCTGCTTTGTCTTTTTCTGATCTTTGTACTAATTAATTGAATTAACTCTAAACACAATCCTGATTAATACTAATCTAAACCAAAGCTAATTAAATAATAAAACTCTAAATTCTAATTTCTAAGTTCTATATTCTAATTTCTAAAGTATAATTAATTAAATCTAATCCATTTCTAATTAAAAATCTAACAAAAACTAAAGATTCTAATTCTATTTAATCTAAACTAAAATTCTAATTCTATATCTAATATCTAATTAAACTTCTATGCTAAAAATTTAATTTAACTCTAAAATAAAAATCTATTCTAATAATTATATTTTAATCCTAAATTCTAAATTCAAATAAAATTCTAATTAATTAATCTAAAACTTACTATATATTAACTAATAAATTATAAGAAGAAATTATAAAACAAAAGTAAAAATAAACTCATAAAATGCCACGAAAATAAAAACGAACCAAAGGGTCGAACACCGAAACGCAACCAAAATTATTAGCATGGTTTGAACCACCAGAAACAAAACAGCCTTCGCTTGATTTCGACATGGAACTTATCATTTGAAATGGTTTATATGGTCCAAAATGTGAACAAAGCGGTTGTAATCACGATAAATCTAATCCGGCTGATGACATGCACAGTATGCGAGAAATGATCGACCTAAATGATATGCAGATGAATGCGATGCAAAAGCCAGTCAAAGTTGTTGTACCCCAAAATTTGACCAACCTTTTCTTGTATTTGGCTTATGTTTTCTTTGCATTTTTGCATTTTCTGTATATCATAACATTTTTTCTCGAAGCATGGGATCAAGGTTTTCATATGGCTCGGGGTTTTCTTTGGTGCGAGAGACCAAATAGCGAGCATCGGCTCCGACATTTATTTTGCCCGGCGATCGAACGGTTGATTTTATTTTTTATTTTGCAGGATAATTTGTAGCTCAGGAGGCAACATTCAAGCTATCTCGGGCATTCTCACAGTTTTGATATTCGAAAGCAAGTTTCAAAGGCTCAACAGAGCTCAGAACGGAAGAAAACAGACCAATGTGCAGATTTCCATCCAAAAGGCGCCAAAATTCAAATTTTTAAGGTGTTAACCGATTAACCAATGCAAAATCAGGTCAAATTTGAATTTTTGAAGGTGTTAATCGATTAACCAAAATGGTTAACCGATTAACCAAGGCAAATTTTTCCTCAGCACGTGAGTTTTTCAAGTGTGCCACTTTGGGGTCCATTTTGATCACTTGTGAAGTTGATTTTACACCAGAGGAAGGATCTAGAACCATTTTGAATTTTGATTAGCTTTCAAATTAATTCAAATTCCCTCCAATTTCCCATTCCTAATCCCATTCCAATTTTCATAACCACACTCCAAACCACCATTCTACTCCTAACCTAGAGCATATTGAAATGAATTTGCTCCAAACCTCACAAAAGAATCCTCATAATCTCATTTCATTTTCAGAATTCACTCCAATTCTCTCAATTTTCTCTCAACGTTTTTTCACTCCCAAACTCCATTAGAGCTCTCACCTTGGAATTCTTTGATTCTCCATTGGAATCATTAAACTCTAGAGCTATACCTTCATCCTTCATCCTTATCATCTTCAATTCTCCATTCAAATTTCATGCTATTGTGGATCTGAATTTTGAAGTTGATCTAGAGGAGCTTATTTGGATAATTCTTGGTTAATTTTGGTGGATCTTCATTTCTACTACAAGAACTCACTTTGATCTTGAAGGAATTCCAAATTTCTAGCTCGGATCTGCTCATTTCAACTGAATCAACACTCACCAAAGCAAATCTCCGCTTTGTAGGTTGGAAATTCTAGATCCGAATCTGTCTTTGAGCTTATTTGGATAATCATCATGTTAATCTTCATTTTTGATTGACTTTGTTCATTTCTGATCCATGTGATTTATGATCGTGTTGTTTGAATGTGTTTACATGCTGTTGGATCACTGTTCTCTGGTTTAAATTCGTGCATAATTGATTATGTGATCATCTGGATTATTGCATAAGTGATTATTTGTTGAAAGTGCTTTTGAGATGCTATTTTCTGCTTCTGGTATAGTGTTAATCGGTCAACTAGTTGCAGTACAAACTGGTTAATCGATTAACCAGTGCGAATTTTCAAATTTTCAAGCTTGTTTCAATGGTTAACCGGTTTACCCATAGTGTTAACCGATTAACACTGAACCAAAATGTCATATTTGTTGTTTTTCAAGCTTGTTTTGGTGCTCTGTCACTTTGAATCTTCATGGATCAGTATGATGCATTTGAGTGAGATGTTTTGGATATTGTGTTGATGTTCTTGATTGTTTAATCATGATTCTTGAACATGCATTGTTCGATTTCCACTTGAATGCATACTTTTATGGATGATGTTCAAGGTGATGAGTGTTCATTTGTTTTGCTTGAGTTTGAAGAATTATTTGGTTGAGATGTGCTTGTGGAGGCTGTTGTCCCACACTTTTTCCTCCCACTTTTCTTCGGTGATTGATGGTCGATGGTCATAGGAGCTCGCTTCTCCCATTTCATCTCACTTTTGCTTGGACTTGTTTAAGTTCTTTTGCTTGCATTTCTCTTTTGCTTTGCATCTCTTTGTTTGTTTTCAAGAGGTTGAGATGTGCTTGTGGTGGTTGCTGCCCCCACACTTTTTTCCTCCCTCTTTTCTTTGTGTTGCATTTCATGTTTGCATCCCTTTATTCCTTTTCATTGGTGATTGATTTATCTTGTGCCTTCTTGGTCTTTTCCATGATCCCTTAGGATTCCTAGTCCCTTGGGAGTAGGAGAGACATTAAGTGTTCAATCCAAGCATGCTAACATTAGGATAGTTCTTCCTTTTTCAATCTCAATCTTAGGAGCATAGTGCATGATAACATTAGGGTTGAGTTAGTTTCCCCTTAATTGTGTCTTCTCTCTTCTCATGTAAAAACTTCTTCAAGACATCTAATAAAGGATAATGAGTGTTGTACGCTACGAGCCTTAAGCATTTGGGAAATGATGATTGGGGGGCCTCCTCTCAATTGTCTAGAGTGTTTACCGTATGCCCTTTGGGCGATATGCGACGTATTCGCTCCTAAGTCATAGTCTTTAGTGCAACATGAATTACAAACACAATTCAATTCACTTCTTCATAAAAGACTCAAAACAAACATCAAATTTTTTTTATCCTTCAGGATTAATTGAAAATCATTTTCGTAAAGAGAGTGTTGTTAACTCTTGGTTCTACCGCAAATAGGTAACACCTAAGTCTCCAATGGTCGAGCAACAATACACCTAACTGCTAGAACGAAGGTCTAACCCCACGTGGTTAAAACACTTGAACCAACATGTGGTCGTGTCACCCTGAACTATATTTGCTCTGATTTCTTGTACTAGACGAGGATACGTAGGCACGAGACGATGATGTCTTGGCGAGCAACCTTCCCCACCTTCACCCGTAGTTTTCCAAAATACGTTAACTCTGACTTTCCTATTGCACGAGGGAATACGTAGTGATAGAGCGGTGATGCTCTATCGAGTCTCTTTTCTTTTGTCCTTGTGGCCTGTAGCTTAGATAGATTAACACCCTTTAGATAGATAACAAGCATGGATCCCGTTGAGTACAACGGACGTGAGGGGTGCTCATACCTTCCCCTTGCGTAACCGACTCACGAACCCAAGATTTGGTTGCGATGACCAGTCTTTTCCCTTTTTCGTAGGTTTTCTATGATTGTTTCTATTCCCTCTTTTGGGATAAATAAATAACGATGGCGACTCTTCTGTCCTTGTCAGCCCCTCTTCACAGCAATGTGACAGCTGGCGACTCTGCTGGGGACTCTTCCCATCCTCTATGCGAGTCAATCCTAGCGCTTGTGTGTTTTATCTTTGGGTGTGTACATATGTGTATATGTGTTGCATTTGCATTTTACTTTCAGCACTTATATATCATTATTGTTGTGCTGTTGGGTGGGACTGTTCCATTGAGTGATAAGCCAAAACCCAGGCTTGAGGATATCCATAGCATTAGAGTGGAGAGTAGTGAGGACTTGTATGGCAACATGCACTAGTCCTCACGAAATTTGCGTTCAGACGAGGTTTTCTTTGAAGACATCGTATCATGTGCATTAGTCAGGATAGGGATGTTAGATCTGAAAACTATCAACTCTGGAGACCGTTCATTTAGGAGTCAGCTAAGTGAGGCCGCTTCGTTAGACTATGATGCCAAACCAGAAATCGTGAATGTATCATTGTTTCTCGAAAGTGTGTGACCCTGATGACCGCGTAGGATGCCAGACCTTGTCAGAGATAGGTTCATACCTGTGAGTGAGGAGAGTTATGCAGGAAACCTTGACCTTCAACCTACTCGGTTTTCTCATCAGTGTGAGCTTTTGGTCCTTGATACAATGGGTCCTTATGTTAGTGTTGTGTTATTATCTTGCCGAAGCGAAGCGCTGTTCATCTCAGTCAACAGCACAACAATCTTGATCCCCTGTTGCATTTGCATTTAACATTGACATGTATTTATGTTGCAGGTGTATATTTTCCTCTCGATTCTAGTGAGCTTATTCCGCTTCTGACATGGAGCCCAATTTAAAGAAGACTGTTGTGTACAAGTTTCCTACCCCTGACATAACACCTCTGCTCAGTTTGATTTCTGTTGCTGATCGTAATATGATGGAAGATTTCAAGAAGGAGTATGGGAAGCTTTTGGGATGTGTCTGTAAAGCTTCAGTATTTGAGTTGGAAGGTCTTCACACCTTGCTTCAGTTCTATAACCCACAGTTGAGATGTTTCACTTTCCCTGGTTATGTGTTGATACCTACTTTGGAGGAGTTTTCTATGCTATTAGAAGTTCCTATTCTGGTAAAGATGCCTTTCTATCACTCTGAAGCAGAGCCTGATTTGACTAGGCTTGCTAATTCTCTTCATTAAATGCTTCTGAGTTGGAAGGGAAGTTGATTAAAAGGAATGGAATGCCTGGTTTTCCATTGCCTTTCTTGGTGGGTAGAGCTCAACATTTTTCGAAAGAGGGTTGTTGGATTGTCTTTAATGCTATGTTGGCTCTATGCATATACAACATAATCTTGTTCCCAAACATTCCAGATTTTGTGGACTTGGATGCTTTCCACATCTTTGTCTCGGGGAATCATATGCCTACACTTTTAGGAGATGTGTATCATTATGTGCATTACAAGAATGATAATAGGAGGGGGAAGAATGTCTCTTGTTGTGTACCTCTTTTGTACAGATGGTTTGTGAGTCACCTTCCCAAGGTTGGTCCTTTTGTTGATACTGCAGGTACCTTAGAGTGGTCAGATAGACTGATGGGCTTGACCTGTGAGAACATCATATGGTTTGATAGAGATCAGTTGGGTACAAAGATTATCTTTAGTTGTGGTGGTTTTTCTAATGTCTCTTTGATTGGAAGGAAAGGAGGTATTAACTACAACCCCGCTCTTGCAGTGAGGCAATTTGGTTACGCTCTAAGGGAACCTCCGAAGGAAGAAAAAGTACAGGAATCTCTGTATTTCACTGATTTGATTGATAGTGAGACCCTGATTAGAGTAAAGAAGGCTTGGAGTAAGATTCACCGAGAGGGGAAGTCTTCTTTGGGAAAGAGCAATAGAAAAGCCTATGATCCTTATATGGCTTGGATCTAGGAGAGAGCTAGGAGGTTATTGATTCCATTTCCAGCTTGTGAGCCTTTATATCCTTTGATGATTGAGGAGCCGACTACTGTTGATATCCAGAAATATAATCAGCTATCGTTCAAGAAGGAGGAGTTGCACAAGGTAAATGAGGAGTTGGAAAAGGAAATTCTTCAGCTCAGAAGCGAGAGAAATCAAGCCACCTTTTCATCTAAGAAGCAAATTGAATTGGTGAATAAACTGGGTAGAGAGCTAACTGCAGAGATTCGCGCTCGAGAGCGAGTGGGCTTATATCTGAAGAGCGTCAGTGACGTTCTTAGAAGAAAGAGTTGGATAGAGCATATGTGGAGATCTCCAAGTTTAACGACCAATGGAACACCATTCTAACTAACAACAAAGAGCGAGAAGATGGGCTTAGGCAATAGATTGTCAGGTTGAAAGCTCAACTCCAGGTAAGGGATGAGAAAGTTATAGCTGAATCCTTGCGCCGACACGAAAGCGACTGTAAATTGAATGAAGCTCTTGCAACCTTTGAGGACTATAAGTCAAGGGCTAATATGAAGAGGTGCAAGCTTGAGGAAGCATTTGGTGAAGGTGCTTGGGAGGATTATGTTCAGAGCATCATTAGTCAGAGAGAGTTGCTCATCCAGGGTGTTGCACCCTAAAATTTGACCAACATTTCTTTACCTAGCTTGTGTTTCATTTCATTCACATTAGTATAATCATTTGCATTTCATTGACATGTATGCAGGAGATCAAGAGGTATGAGTACCAATCAAGGGCTACACAAGACTATGAAGCTATCCAAGAAGGTTATTCAAGTGTTCAAGGGTAGATATCTTTGTCAGAGAAGTCAGAAGATCCTCAGAGAGAGTGGTTGAAACCAAGGTTGTATGCCTCCTAACTTGAGAGTTGTGGGAGCTCCTCAGATGATTCTGAAGCCAAGAATGTGGACTTGAAGCCTTGAGAGAGCTTATGAGATGTCTTGAAATCCATCATGAGGCCTAGATAGGTCATTGTACAAGATTAAGAAGACTCGGCCATGAGTGGTGTAATTAGGGTTTGACTGGGTCAACCCTAGGTCAACTGATGATTTGGAGAGGGTTGAGACCTAATCCAAGAGCCATGTGATCATGTATTGATGCATTGAGATGCTATAAGGATTATTACAAGTTCAACTCATCATGATTGAAGAGTTTGAGAAGTTTCAAGCTAGGGTTTCTAAGGCTTGACAGTGTAAAATCCCCTAGTTTGACCCCTATCTTCAAGGCAGTTTAGCCCAAGATGTGATTGTCATATCATCTTACCCCCAACATGAATGTTGTAGAGATTGTTCTTAGCTTTATTTTGAGTACTAGAAGTCCTTGATAGGATTTATAGAACTCAAGTTATGACTTTGACAAGTTACAGGTCATCTAAGGTATGTGAATCTGGGGCCTTGAAAGTTACCCAACTTGCATCCAACTTTTGCCCAAGAAGGATGATTCCTATGGACTTTTGGTCAACATTAATGTTGTTCCTTATCCTCTTAGATTTATATAGAGTACTATGAGTCCTTGATAGGATTTGTAGAACTCAAGTTATGGCTTTGACAAGTCAAGGGCATTTTGGTCATTTGGAGATTACAGGTCATTTCAAGCATAAGGCTATAACTCCAATTTCCAAGGTTCAAATGGAAAAATGTTCAACATCAATCTTGTTCAAAATGATGTTTTAAGGCTAGTAAGGAGGTCATGAGATGATGGAAATGCTTGTAGCTCAAAGTTGCAAAAATGACCTAAAATATGGGTATAAGTTAAATAAACCAAAGTTGGAAATTGATATTTTCAACCTACACATCCAAACCATGGCATGTAATATATCATTTTGACTCTAGAAAACATTTTAAGAACTTTGGTTTAGCCACATTTTTGAGTTGAAATTCAATTTGTGGACTTGCTTTGAAAAGTGATTACTTGCATATTAAGTAACATGTGCAAAACATAAAATCAAGGCATGAGCAAGGCCCTTTGCAAGCTAATCACTTTCAAAATGTCACTAGTGGAGAAATTGAAAGAGAATGAGGTTGGTTTCAAGCTGTTTGCAGCATTATGCATATCATGATACATGGTTGAAAATCTCATGACATGAGAAGTGGAAATTCTCATTAGAAGGATCTAGAGGGTTCTAGATCATTCATACATCATCTATATATTGAGTAGAGGTGATCCATTGAAGAGGTTGGTGATGATTGAAGGAGAGAGCATAGATTGAGATTGAGATTCCATAGCTTGCAATTGAATTCTGTTTCACCAAAAGCTTCACTTTTCATCTATTTTCTTGATTGAAACTTCTTCCATGGATGCTAAGGAGTGATTCCAAATCATAATCCAAGAGAATTCGTGGCTAAATCGTGTATGAGCAAGTGAATTTTCCCACCTGCAACTCACCATCGGATTTCAAGATTCAAGCACTTTCAACCGGTTCTTTTGCATACAGAAGCAAGGAGAGGGTTCATTGATCGTGTCTGAAAGATTAGAGAGCTTGAATTGAAAGTTTAGTGCATCTGTTCATCCAAGATTTTCAGGTTGGTAACTTTCTTCCCCTAGCATGATTTAGGTAGAATCAAGTTGAATTAAGGTGTTAGATGCATTGTAGAACGGCATAGGATTGACTTCAGATAGTTAATTTGAGAATTAGTGACAAATTTAGGGTATTACCATTTTCGGTTGAGAACTGGTTATGGTGAATCTTGAGGTTTCAGAGGAAGTTAAGGGTATGGTTGAATTCGTGACAAGATTTGGGACAAGTTTCATGTGTTGACCATTTGCAATGGAGGATCCTAGAGAGAACTAGGGTTAGGGATGGTGACCGAAGCACCACCGGTGGTGGCCGGAGCTGGGCGCGAAGTTCAGGCATTCAAAAGGTAGAAGATGATGTTAGCACCATCAGATCTTGGTTGGACCTTTGACTAGAAGCATGATCCAATGGCCACTTTTGATTTCAAGTTGTGAAGGAATTCTGATTATGAAACGCACCGTTTCATTTAATCAGTGGTTATGGGCTTAGTGAAATAAGTGATATCCACACCCCCCTGATGGCCCAACCCATAGTTTGAACTGATTTTCATTTCTATTTGCACCGCACGTGTGATTAATTTCCATTGATTTTCTTTTAATTTTCATTTTGTTCATGGTTCTTAATAAAATCATATAAAATTGAAAATTAATCCAATTAATCCCATTATTTTTGCATTTTACTCATGATAGAGTCTAGTATTTTTTAGAGAAAAAATATTTTCATTTCATGTATTTTCTGATTTAATGGGAATTTTATATTTTAATTGATATTAAAATGGTTATGTTCGATACATAATTTTGTGGAATTTTGTGTGATCATGTGGTGATGATTTTGATCCTAATTTTTTGTGTATGATTAGGTTAGACATGTATGCTCCCATAGCAATTTTCTCACATTTTTGTGATTAAAATAGGTGTGCTTTCTAGATTGATATTTAGATGCTTCCTTTTAGGGTTTAGGTTTAGTATCTCATAATGTAGAATTTAGTTCTAGGTCTAATTTGATGATTTGATCTCTGCAATTAAGGTGGTATAGTCATGATTGACCTAGGTTCCCATAGATATTTTTGTAGGATTTTAAAATTGGTTTTAGTATTTTAGTTAGGACTAACTTTAGTACTAGGTTTTAGGTGATCCTAACTTACTAATTCAACTAGTTTAACTTCCTTAGTCCCCTTAGATTAGGGTTTTTGCTTGGTTTGCATTTGGTTGAGATTGAAGACAAGTTGAAGAAAAGGTGAGGATGCTTGAAGTTGCTTGGAGCTTTGGGATTTGCTTGTGGCTGAAGGTGTCTGAGGAAGGTTTAGGAGATAGGAGACATAGGGAGAGCCTTATAGTTAGAATGGTTTCTTTCACAAATATGGAAAGCATCTTGTGCTTACATTCCTCCCAATGACTAAAAGTCCTTCTAAGATATTCACATCCCTCCTTTGGAGGGAGGAGTGGCTTTATCTGGGAAGTAGAACTTTGAGGGAACTAGTCTCTCATAATGATGAACCCTTACAGGCTTCCTTTGGTTGTCAGTAAGCTGTTTATCATTTCCACTCATCCTGTTAAATCAATTGTCTTCTGGGCTGAGTATCTTGAAAGATGTTGGGCTTGAGTTTGAAGATGAGGACTTCACTGAAGAGTATGGAAGAGGATGATTCCTTGAGCATTGCCATTGTAGCTGAAGCTTGAAGAGCAAGAAGAGCAAGTTGATACTTGAAGATCCAATGGAGATTGAGTAAAGAGCTGAGGCTTAAAGAATTGAAGGATGAAGTTGATACTTCCAGGTGATTGAATATTACTCTGAGAAGCTGAAGCTTGTAGATGAGGAAGGCCAAGTTGACACTGGTGAAGCAAAGAGAGCTGAAGCTTGAAGACTAAGTTGATACTTATGAAGAGGATTCAATTGAGATTGAGTGTAGAGCTGAGGCTTGAGGAATAAAGGAAGAGTTGATACTTACACTGATGCTTGGAGAGCCTGAAGGAATCAATTTGACACTTGCAGTTAAGAGTGAAGCCTGAGGGTGGAATTGACTGAAGAGCTAAAGCTTGGAGAAAAGAGAATAAGTTGATACTTATGTTTGATGGATTGAAACCTTAGGAGCAAGTTGATGCTTGTTAGTGAAGCTGGTAGCCTTGAAGGGTGATTGAAGTCTGAAGACTGGATTGCTGTCAGAAGAGCTGAAGCTTGGAAAGAGGGAGTTGTTGATCTGCTTTCTTTCTTGTCTGTTTTCTTTTCTGTGTTGATGTGCCTTGTTTGACTTGCTTGATGCATTAGAATAAGTTCATATCTAGACTGACTTTAATCTAGGAGCATGATTGCACTAGAGGTTGAGTTGCTCCCTCTGCTTGTATTGTTACTGTATGGCTTTGCTTGCGGGTATTCGGTAGAGCCCAGCTCCCTTGCCCATGTGGTTTATTTTGCTTGATAGCATGTTATTTTTACTGTATGATTGCAGTTGTTATTTGATTTTTCTTGATAGCATGTTATTTCCTCTGTATGATTACTGTTATTCATATCTGGCTTGAGGTTGAGGTGAGCTTGTGGAGGCTGACACCCCACACACATTTCCTCCCTCACTTGCATTGCATGCATTTTACGCTCGTTTACTGTTTACTGTTTACTGTTTAAGGTGATGCCTTATCTGTTTCTGTTTATCATTGACATGATCCCCTAGGAATCTCACTTCCTTTGATAAGGAAGTGATGATTAGAACTTTAGGTTGACACCTATGCATGATAACTTCTAGGAGTTCCCTGTTTCAAACCTCAACTATAGGATGAATCCTTGGCATGACAACAGTAGGACTTGATAGTCTCCCCGTAGTTGAGCCTGTTCTCTTCTCGTCTCAAAACAGCTTAAGATACAGTAATCATGAATGATTTCTTTCGTACGTTACAAGCCTTAAGCTATCTGAGAAAGGATTGTTGGAGAGCTTATTTTCAACAATTTGGATGTCTAGTATGGCACCCTTTGGGTGACATGCGACGCATTCACTCTCAGGTCATAGTCTTTAGTGCGATTGAAATTGCAAACACAATAAAAAACATTTCTTTCGTAAAAGACAGAAAACAAACTTCAAACCTTTTTGCCCCGTGGGCCCATAATTCAAAGGAAGCTTTTCTGAAGAAAAGAGTGTCGTTAAACTTCAGCGCTAACGCAAACAGGCTTTATCCCTAACTGATGGAACTGCTGTTTAACCCTACTCGATAAAACAGATGAATCTGAATTCCCGTAATCTGTATTATCCCGAACTACGTAAGCTTTGATCTCTCAAGCCTGTTGAGAGTACGTATGCACAATACTGATGTATTGGCGAGCCACCTTCCCCGTAACCCATAGTAGGTCGAACTACGTTGACTCTGATTTCTCATTCTCTGATGAGAATACGTAGGCATAAAGCGCGACGCTTTGCCGAGTCATTTTCTTTTCTTTTTAAGCCAGCCTTGATAGGTAGATAGATAAACCAACTCGTCCAGTAAACACAACAAGCGTGGATCCCGTCGAGTACGACGGACGTGAGGGGTGCTAATACCTTCCCCTTGCGTAACCGACTCCCGAACCCAGACAACGGTTGCGACGACCTTGTCTTATACCTTTTTCGTCAGGTTTTTCCGATCGTTTCCTTTCCCGTTCCGAGGGATAAATAACGAAAGGTGGCGACTCTTCTGTTTTGCCGGCACCTTATTTTTGCGAAAGCGACAGCTGGCGACTCTACTGGGGATACAAACTTGATAGTTTCCTAGGGATCCAACGTCCCGTATGCGAGTCAGTTTGGGGATCCGACGTCCCCTGCGAGAGTCAATCCTAGCGCTTGTATGATTACTTGTTCGGTTGTGTTTATTTATTGCATTTCATTTCCCGCACTTTATTTTTCAGTATGATATGATTATCTGTGCTGTTGTGGGAGGGGCATTCTGATGAGTGAGAAGCCAGACCCAGGCTTGAGTGAACATAGCATTAGTTGTGGAAATTAGTGGGCGCGTGCTTGCTTGGCAGGCACTAGTGTCTCATGAAATCCACGCTCAGACGAGGTTCTCCCGGTTGACTTCTTTTTCAACCCTTTGGATTGAGGGGGGGTTGTTGGTTTGGAGGATTGTCGACTCTGGGGACCGATCATTTGTGATTCAGCCGAGTGAGGCCGCTTCATGAGCTGGTGATGCCACACCTTCTGGGTATCGTATCACCCCTCTTGAATGTCTGTGACGCTGATGACCGTATAGGATGCCGAACTTGAGTCAGTTTAGGTCCATACCTGTGAGCAGGGTTGGGTTTATTGCAGGAAACTTTAACCTTCAGACTACCTGGTTTTCTTGATAGTGAATCAGTTTTGTTGGTACCGGAGGTTCTCATCATCAGATATATGATTGTTCTTGACAGAGCAGAGTTATGGTCCTGTATCAGAGGACCTTCTCTTAAGAGATGTATGTTTGTTCTTGACAGAGCAGGTTTATGATTGGGATATGAGGATCTCATCTGCAGATGTATGTTTGTTCTTGACAGAGCAGAGTTTTGGTCCTGTATCAGAGGACCTTATCTTCAGAGAGGTGTATTTGTTCTTGACAGAGCAGGTTTATGATTGGGATCTGAGGATCTCATCTGCAGATATATGTTTGTTCTTGATAGAGCAGAGTTGTGGTCCTGTATCAGAGGTCCTTATTTTCAGAGATATGTGTTCTTGATAGAGCAGAGTTATGGTCCTGTATCAGAGGACCTTATATTCAGAGATGGGTATTTATTCTTGATAGAGCAGGTTTTTGACTGGGATCAGAGGATCTCATCAGCAGATGTGTATTTGTTCTTGACAGAGCAGGTTTTTGATTGGGGTCTGAGGATCCCATTTGCAGATAGATGTTTGTTCTTGACAGAGTTAGGGTCCTGTATCAGAGGTCCTTATTATCAGATGTTTGTTCTTGACAGAGCAGATTTATGGTCCTATGTGTGTGTGTTCTTGACAGAGCAGATTTGTGGTCCGATACCAGAGATTTCTTATTATCAGATATAGTGGTTGTTCTTGACAGAGCAGCGTCATGGTTTTGTTGATACAGAATCTTCACATCGCAGTTGCCTTGATCTCCTGCTGCATGATTGCATTTTACATTGCGTTGTGTATTCATTTGCATTTCATTAACGTGTGTCTGTGTTGCAGGTACCGTTTCCCCCGATTCAGGATTTCTTGCCTCCTATTGTATTGTTATGGGTTCTCTGAGGAAGACCGTGGCTTACAGGCTCCCTGCCCCTGATGTGGTTCAGCTGACTGGTTTGATTGCTTTAGCAGATGATTCTGTGAGAGATGAGTTCAGAAAATCTTACGGCAAATTGCTCAGTTTGGTTCGTAAACCTTCTGCGTTCGAGTTGAATGGGTTGCACGCTCTGCTGCAGTTCTATGATCCTCCTTTGAGATGCTTTACTTTCCAGGATTTTGTTCTCGCGCCCACACTAGAGGAGTATGTTGATTTGTTAGGTGTGCCTATCAAGAGGCAGATGCCTTTTGTTCATATGGATGTTGTGCCTAATCTGGCTAGTCTAGCTCCGTCACTTCATCTGGATGCCTCCGAGTTGGTATTGTCTAGTTGGAACAAGGTTCCCGGTTTCTCCTTGCAGTTCCTAGTGGGAAAAGCTCAGCAGTGCGCCAAAGATGGATGTTGGGTCGTGTTCAACGCCATTGTCGCTCTGTGCATATATGGCATCATTATGTTCCCCAATATGCCCGACTTTGTAGACTTCGACGCATTTCGCACCTTTGCTTCAGGGAATCCAGTCCCTACCTTGATAGGAGATGTCTACCATTCCGTCCATTACAAAAACGAGAACAGAAGGGGCAAGAATGTCTCGTGCTGTGTGCCCTTGCTCTACAGATGGCTTGATAGTTATCTGCCCAAGAAGAGTCCCTTTGCTTCATCTGCAGCCACAGCTGAGTGGTCTGAGCGTTTGATGAGTCTATCAGCGGAGGATATTGACTGGTTTGACAAAGATAGGTTGGGTACCGAGATCATCTTCAGCTGCAGCGGGTTTCCGAACGTGCCTTTGATAGGCAGGAAGGGTTGTATAAACTATAATCCGTCTCTGCTGGTCCGACAGTTCGCGTATGCTTTGAGAGCTCCACCGAAGGATGAAGAGGTACAGGAATCTCTGTACCTCACTGGTCTTCTAGAGGGGGATCTGTTACCTAAGCTTCAGCGCGCTTGGAATGGTATCAGTAAGAGGGGAAAACCATTACTAGGGAAAAGCAATAGTCAAGCCTACCCTCCGTATGTGGCGTGGATCAGAGCCAGAGCAGATGCTATAGGGATGCCGTTTCCTCCTGCCAAGCCAGAAAGCCCTCCAGTGATTGAAGAGCCTACCACTGTGCCCATTCAGCAGCATAATCAGGTGTTAACTGAGCGAGATGAATTGAAGCAGGCAAATGAGGAACTGGAGAAAGAATTGGCTCAACTCCGAAGCGAGAGAAACGAAGTCGTTCATTCCTTCAAAAGGCAGACAGAGCTGGTGAACCAGCTGGGGACAGATTTGACTAAGCAGATAGCGGAGCGTGAGCGCATGGGTCGAGACTTCAAAGTTGTCAACGATGTACTGGCCACGAAGAAGCAGCACTTGGACGAAGCGTATCGGAGGATATCCAAGTTTAACCAGCACTGGAAGGCCTCCCTAGCCAACAGGAAAGAGCGGGAGGATAAGCTGATGCAACAGATCTCCAAGCTGAAAGCCCAGGTGAAGGCTAGTGAGAAGAGGTTTGATGAAGAAACCGCTCGCAGATACGCCGCTGAAGGCCAGCTCAACAAAGCTCTCACTAACCTGAAGGAGCGCAAACTGACGTTTGAATCCAAGAAGCGGAAGCTAGAAGATTGTTTCAGCGAAGGAGCATGGGAAGATTCGGTCGAAGGTCTTCAATATACCATTATGCAGAGGGAGTTACTCGTCGAAGGGTTACTCACTCGGCCTGATCATCCAGAAACGAAGGGGTTGTTAGAAGAGTTTCGCGCCCGTGGCCGTACTTGACTATATTTGTATTCCTTTTGTTTGATCATTGTTGGATGCTGACCATCACCAGGCTTGTTGGTTGAGGTCATGCTATTGAGTCATCTTGTATTCACTGATGTTGTGTACTGCCTTGATGGGCTTTCTTTATATATGAGATGTTATTTCCATGATTGGACTCGGACTTCTTATTATCAGCACTGGCACTCAGGCACTAGGATCGGGGAAAACCTCCCTAACGCACAGACACACGTTTGCATTTACATGAAGCATTTGCATAACGAGCACTTTGTCGTTTTTCCTAACCCTTTTGTGTTTACAGGTTGTTTCAGGTTATTCCAGGATTGATCAGAGATCTATCCACCGCTATCCGACCAGAGCAAATCAAACCAGAATCATGGAGCAAGTGCAAACTGATGTTCAGGAACTCCGCGAAAGAATGGATCGCTTCATGGAGCTCATGCAAGCGGTTGCCAATGGCCAGGATCAGCTCAGAACCTTGGTTCAGCCTCTGATTTCAAGGGTAGATAACAATGGCGTACTCCATGGTGGGACCGTGCCTACCCCTCCACCTGTTGAAACTCCTCAGAATGGCGTCCCCGTGACTAGGGGGAATGGCAGTGCCAACGGCAATGTGATAGCTAACATGGGACTCAACGGCAATACGACGGGCGTCGTTAATGGGAGTCTTGAAGCTAATGTCAATGTTGGGCTGGGCAACGGCAATGCAGGTGTTGGGAATCTGTTCGGGCCTCAGTCGTGGTTAGAAGACCGTCAAGACGATGTGTTCTCTCAGAGAGGTGCTGAAGGGGAGCTGACTGCTGAAGCACGGCTAAGATTCAAGGCACTCGAGGATAAGATGAGAAATATCGAGAACCAGAATACCCTGGGTGTTGATATGTCCAAGTTGGGACTGATTGTTGATTTCAAGGTGCCTCCCAAGTTCAAGGTACCTGACTTTGAAAAGTACAAGGGCACCACCTGCCCTCGCATCCACCTGAGATCGTATTACAGAAAAATGTCGGCTCATTTTGAGGACGAGAAGTTGCTGATGCACTTCTTTCAGGACAGTCTATCCGGGTCATCCCTCGAATGGTACATGAGTCTGGAACCTACCAGTGTGCGCACGTGGAAGGACCTTGCTGAAGCATTTGTGCACCACTACCAATATAATAGCGACTTGGCCCTGAACCGAGTCCAACTGCAGAATCTGTCGCAAAGGAACAACGAAGGGTTTAAGGAATACGCCCAGCGGTGGCGTGAGTTGGCAGCCAGGTTCCAGCCGCCGATGGTTGAACGTGAGCTTGTGCAGATGTTCGTAGCCACCCTCCCAGGGGTTTATTATGAGAAATTGGTCAGCGGCATGTCTGGAACCTTCTCAGATCTCATTATCACGGGCGAGCATATTGAAAATGGGATCAAACTCGGGAAAATTCAAGGTGAGTCATCCTCAGCTGGAGGAGGCGGAAAGAAACCTTATAGTGGCAAAAGACGGGAAGTAGAAACGAGCGTCGTGACCAACGCTCGAAGGAAGGGTAAAGGCCCTCACAAACAGGTGGCCAGCATAACTATCCTGGCAGTTCAAAAGCCACAGCAGCAGCAGCAGCAGTAGCAGCAACCGAATCAACAAGGGTGCATAAAGTATCAGAATCGGGCACCTCTGTCGAGCCGTCACCTCGAGACACCGCCCATGTCCTACGCGCAATTATTGCAGACTTTGCTTCAGCTACAGTTGATCGAGAAGAGAACCTTGGCTCCCTTGACAGGGGCACCTCCGCCAGGTTATGACGCGAATGCAACTTTTGAGTTTCACTCAGGGGCACCCGGCCACACAATAGAGAATTGCAAAGCCTTCAAGCACAAGGTGCAGGACATGGTGGATGCCAAGATCATCAACTTCTCGGATAATGTGCCAAACGTCACGAAGAACCCTATGCCGAATCATAGGGGAGGTGGAGTAAACGCTATTATTGAAGACGAGAGTTTGGATTTGTTGACCGACGTCAGAGATCTGAAGACGCCGCTTAGCTTCGTTAAAGCTAAGCTGATGAAAAGAGGTTTCTTTCCAGGTTGCGGAGAGTTGTGTATGGACTGTGCGACTAGTCCTGATGGATGTGAACAGTTGGTAGAAGGAATTCAAAGTCTGATGACTGAAGGGATTTTACAGTTTAGCCGGAGGGCCGAATGTGGATCAGGAGAGGTAATGCTGAAGCAAGGTGATGAGGTTGCCACCATCACCATCCCTCGCCAGACGATAACTATTTCTGCACCCAGACCGCCCACGATTACCATCACCAAAGCTGGGCCGATACCGTTCGAAAGCACTAATGATGTCCCATGGCATTATGGGGCAGAGGTCTACTGCAACGGACAGAAGTTGGAACTAGAACCGTTTGGGTCGTCTGTGGAGAACCTAGCGGGCGTTAGCGGAATCACTCGCAGCGGAAGAGTGTTTGCACCACCTGAGGTCGTGGCGGACAAAGCGGACAGAGTTGATGCAACTGATAAAGGTAAGAGTAAAGTCGTTGAAGAGATCCCTCGCGGGGTAGAAAAAGACTTACTTGTTAAAGACGCCGAGGAATTTATGAGGTTGATTAAAAAGAGTGACTACAAGATCGTGGATCATCTCCATCAGACACCCTCAAAGATTTCCATCCTGAATTTGTTGCTGTGTTCTGAAGCACACTGCAACGCGCTGCTGAAGGTGTTGAACGCCGCGTATGTACCGTAGGAAATATCGGTAAACCAGCTGGAAGAGGTCGTAGCCCACGTAAATGCTGGAAATGGGTTAGGGTTCACTGACCTAGAGCTGACGCCGAAGGGGAGGAACCACAATAGCGCTCTGCACATCTCGATAGAGTGTAGGGGAACGATTATGTCGCACGTGTTGGTGGACACGGGTTCGTCACTCAATGTTCTTCCGAAGAAGGCATTAATGAAGTTAGATACTCGCAGAGTGATTTGCACACCCAGTGATTTAGTTGTGAAGGTGTTCGATGGAACCAAACACCACGTTTTCGGGGAGGTGACGTTGCCAATCCAAGTAGGCCCGGAAACATTCGATGCGGTCTTTTACATTATGGACATCATGCCTGCCTACAGTTGTCTCTTAGGCCGGCCGTGGATCCATGCTGCTGGAGCCGTGACCTCCACGTTGCACCAGAAACTCAAGTATGTTGTCGGAGGTAGCATCGTGACCGTTTGCGGCGAGGAAGACATAATGGTGAGCCATTTGTCGTCCTTCAAGTATGTTGAGATGGATGGGGAAATCCACGAAACCCTATGCCAAGCGTTCGAAGCTGTTAAAGTCAAGGACGTAGCTCCTGTAGTCACTGAAAAGCCAGAGATGACTCTCTCTTCCTTCAAGGAAGCCCGGGCCGTTGTTCAAGCCGGATCTACCCCAGGCTGGGGGCGAATTTTAGAGATACCTAACAAGCAAGACAGGTTTGGGTTGGGATACTCTCCTGGAGCTGAAGCCTCCTCTTCTAGCAGTGTGTCGCGAGGTAAAGGGCCGATCCAGTTTACCAGTGGCGGGGTGATCTTTGAAAGCGTCAACGCGGTGTCTGAAGACAACGGAGATAGCGACTGTGACCTAGACTCTTGGATCCAGCCAAGCAAGTCAGGCGAGAGCCTCAACAACTGATCCGTCAAGGATATCATCCAGATGACAAGCGAAGAGTAATGATTTACTTTTTCCAATCATTGTACAACCCTATGTCCTACCCGGGGCATAGTGGTTTTATTGTCAGGGCCTCGTTTGATTATGTACATGCATTTTATTAATAAATCAAAAGGCGTTTTTCTTCGTATTCAAATATTGTGATCTCTGTTATTCCTGTTTTATATTTGTTTTGAAAAACAATAAAATGGCAATGAGGTTTGTGCTAACCTGCATATCCTTGTTTTAAGCTTAACCCTTGTTATTGCAGGATCCACATAACAGATGACATTGACTCTGGACCTTCTACGACTCACTTCGACTTCGATTTCCCGATCTATCAAGCCGAAGAAGAGATTGATGAAGACGAACACCTTCCTAAAGAGTTGGCCCACTTGTTGAAACAAGAAGAGAAAGTTATTCTGCCTCATGAAGAGGAGATCGAGATTGTGAATCTGGGTTCTGAAGAACTCGTCAGGAACGTCAGGATAGGGGTTTCATTGCAGAGCGATGTCAAGCAGAGATTGGTCGAGATGCTAAGAGAGTATAGTAACGTCTTTGCTTGGTCATACAAAGATATTCCCGGACTTGATACTAACATCGTGGTCCACCACTTGCCGCTGCGAGAAGATTGTCCTCCCGTTAAGCAGAAGCTTAGAAGGACGCGACCAGATATGGCCGTTAAGATCAAAGAAGAAGTGCAGAAACAGCTTGATGCTGGCTTTTTAGCGGTCACTACTTACCCTCCGTGGGTCGCCAACATAGTGCCTGTACCGAAGAAGGACGGTAAGGTACAAATGTGCGTCGATTATCGGGATTTGAATAGGGCGAGCCCTAAAGATGATTTCCCGCTGCCTCATATCGATGTGTTGGTCGACAATACAGCCCAGTTCTCCGTGTTTTCGTTCATGGATGGCTTTTCCGGCTACAATCAGATCAAGATGGCGCCGGAGGACATGGAGAAAACTACGTTTATCACTCCTTGGGGAACATTTTGCTACAAGGTAATGCCTTTCGGTCTGAAGAACGCAGGGGCCACTTACCAACGAGCAATGGTTACTTTGTTTCATGACATGATTCATCATGAGATTGAAGTCTATGCTGATGACATGATTGCGAAGTCCCAAACGGAGGAGGGACATCTGGTCAATTTGCTGAAGCTTTTTGAGAGGCTTAGGAAATTCAGGTTGAGGCTGAATCCTAACAAGTGTACTTTCGGAGTACGGTCCGGAAAGTTACTGGGGTTTATCGTGAGTGAAAGAGGCATCGAGGTTGATCCTGCGAAGATTAAAGCGATACAAGAAATGCCAGTGCCAAAAACAGAAAAAGAAGTTCGTGGTTTCTTGGGCAGAATAAACTACATTGCAAGGTTTATTTCTCAGCTCACGGCCACATGTGAACCGATGTTCAAGCTTTTAAAGAAAGATCAGGCGATTATCTGGAACGAGGATTGCCAGAAGGCATTCGATAAGGTAAAGCAGTATCTGCAGGAACCTCCGATCTTGATACCCCCAGTGGCTGGACGGCCCCTAATCATGTACTTGACAGTTCTTGAGAATAGTATGGGGTGTGTTCTCGGTCAGCACGACGAGACGGGCATAAAGGAGCATGCCATTTACTACTTGAGTAAAAAGTTCACAGACTGTGAATCTCGTTACTCGATGCTGGAAAAAACGTGTTGTGCACTAGCCTGGGCTACCAAACGTTTACGACAGTACATGCTCAATCACACCACCATGCTGATTTCGAAGATGGATCCGATCAAGTACGTCTTCGAGAAGCAAGCGCTTTCGGGCAGGATTGCCAGATGGCAAATGGTGTTGACGGAATATGACATTCAGTACGTTTCCCAAAAGGCCATTAAGGGAAGCGTATTGTCTGATTACCTTGCCGAACAGCCGATCGAGGATTATCAGCCGATGAAATTTGAATTCCCTGATGAGGATATCATGTTTCTCAAAGCGAAGGATTGCGATGAACCGTTGCCCGACGAGGGTCCAGGTAGGAAATCCCAGTGGAAATTGATATTTGACGGGGCGGTTAATTCTTATAGAAGTGGCATTGGGGCGATCATCACGACTCCCCACGGATCCCATATCCCGTTCACCGCGAGACTGACGTTTCCGGTCACCAATAACGAAGCGGAGTACGAAGCATGCATCATGGGTCTAGAAGAAGCAATTGATTTGAGAATCAAGAACCTAGATGTATATGGTGACTCGGCGCTTGTGATTAACCAGATTAAAGGGGAGTGGGAGACTCGTCAATCGAATCTGGTGTCGTACATGAACTATGCCAGAAAGCTACTTTCGTTCTTTGATCGAGTGGAACTCCATCATGTGCCCAAGGCCGAAAACCAGATGGCTGATGCCTTAGCCACGTTGGCTTCGATGTATAAAGTCAATTTTTGGAATGAAGCTCCAAGAATTGTCCTTTCTCGTCTTGATAGACCTGCATTCGTCTTTGCGATCGAGGAAGC
Source organism: Lathyrus sativus (assembly GCA_963859935.3). NCBI lineage: Eukaryota > Viridiplantae > Streptophyta > Magnoliopsida > Fabales > Fabaceae > Lathyrus > Lathyrus sativus. The sequence continues at coordinate 210,647,091 of OZ012737.1, forward strand.
CGCCGATGGCAAGCCATGGTTCTATGATATCCAGAACTTCCTTATGACTAAGGAGTATCCTGCGGGAGCGTCAACCCAGGATAAGAAGACTCTGAGGAGGCTGTCTGGAAATTTTTACCTCAATCCTGATGGAGTTTTGTATAAAAGAAACCACGATCTCGTGCTACTCAGATGTGTAGATGAGAAAGAGGCGAGTATGCTCATGGAAGAAGTCCATGAAGGCACATTCGGTACGCACGCCGGCGGGCATGCTATGACGAGAAAGATCCTGAGAGCAGGATACTACTGGCTGACGATGGAATCAGATTGCTTTAAATTCGCGAAGAGATGTCATAAATGCCAGATTTATGTTGATAAAGTTCATGTGCTGCCGTGCCCGTTAAATGTCATGTCCTCCCCGTGGACGTTCTCCATGTGGGGCATCGACATGATAGGCAAGATCGAGCCCACTGCATCTAACGGTCATCGCTTCATTCTAGTAGCTATCGACTACTTCACCAAGTGGGTGGAGGCAGCCTCATACGCTAAGGTGACCAAGCAGGTGGTGGCTAAATTCATAAAGAGGGACATCATCTGTCGTTACGGAATTCCCGAGCGGATCATTACCGATAATGGTTCGAATCTGAATAACAAGATAATGAAGGAGTTGTGCCAGAGTTTCAAGATTGAACACCACAACTCATCTCCTTACCGGCGGAAGATGAATGGCGCCGTTGAAGCGGCCAATAAGAACATAAAGAAGATTGTTCAGAAGATGGTTGTGACCTATAAGGATTGGCACGAGATGCTGCCATTCGCACTGCACGGTTATCGTACAACGGTACGTACGTCAACCGGGGCAGCTCCTTTCTCCTTAGTGTACGGTATGGAAGTTGTCCTCCCGTTAGAAGTGGAGATCCCTTCTTTGCAAGTTTTGGTTGATGTGAAACTCGACGAGGCAGAATGGATTAAGAACCGACTAAACCAACTCAGCCTGATGGACGAGAAGAGGTTAGCATCGATTGCGCATGGTCGTCTGTACCAAAGCCGAATGAAGAAAGCTCATGATAAGAAGGTGCGTCCTAGAAGCTTTCAGACGGGTGATCTCGTCCTGAAGAAGATTCTTCCTCCAAACTCCGAATCACCGGGGCAAGTGGACTCCCAATTACGAAGGTCCGTACGTCGTCAGCAAGGTCTTCTCGGGAGGAGCCTTGTTGTTATCCACGATGGATGGCGAAGATTTTGCATCCCTGGTGAATGCGGACGCAGTTAAAAAATACTTTGCTTAAAAATGACCCGCTGGAAAGAAAAAGAATATCCAGGCAAAAATGGGGCATCCCGGCGAACCATAAAAAAGGAAAAGGTTCGGGCAAAAATTAGGGATATGAATTGAAAAAATGTACACCCGCAAAGTCGAAAACCTGGAAGGGCGACTTTGGCAAAAAAGGGTATCCCGATGAATCGAAAACCCGGAAGGGCGATTCAGGCAAAAGTTAGGGATTTAAAAAAGCAAATGACTGCGTTCCGCGTGTGGACTTTCATTGTTTAGTGGTTTGGAAGACCTGAGGGTCGTTCATCTGAATCAATCTCTTCTGAAGCTGAAGCGTCGGAGAAGTATCGAAGTCGAGTGGGTCATAGAGGGATCAACTCATGGTGTTCGTCTACGCCTCATTGCCGACATTTGTGTATATACTGATGTATATTTATGTTTTATTTTTGTGCGGCTTCCTCATTCCAGGAGCTTGCCTCTGTTGTAAAACATTTTTACCCATTCAAAGGTTCGTTATCAATGAAATTTATACTATTCAGCAATTTTGTTTGTTCGTTTAGCATTTACCTATTTTGTTTGTGAAAAAAACGCCGATGTTTTTGATAAAATGCGCATACATAAACTTACTGGCTAGGCCACTGATTGTTGAAACAATGAATTACTTGAACATTGTCATAAGATGATAACCTTGATAGGTCCCTTTGAGAAGGGTATCTTGTCTGTTTGTTTGTGTTGTTACAGGTACAGCATATTCCAGGCAGTACGCCGTATGCGTCCCCAACCAAGATGATTCCTTCTTCTCCAGCAAAGTTCGGCAGCCTCTCCCCGTAGAGTCTGAACATGAGATCGTAAGGCATTGATGTGTTTCCCCAGGCAGAGAAGATTCTCTCCCCAATCAGATGCATCCCGAAGGAATGTCGTCTCCCCAGCTGAGTCATACGCCGAAGTGTGCAGCAATTGATAGTTCTAGACTGAAGTCTCCGGCGGAATTGAGATTCCCCACAGAGTCGTACTCTCCCCAGTAAGCAGGATGATTCCTTCTTCCCCAGCCGAGTTTGCAGATCCCTAAGAGAGCCGAGTCTTTGGAAAGCAGTTCAGGCCATGATTGGTTTTCCCTAGTAGAGTGTTGAATAGCTGATGCTGTATTTCCCCACCGGAGTCGTTATCCCCAGGAAGGCTAACCGCGAAGGCCGGGCAGTTTATTTCCGCGACTGACATCGCTTTCCGCAGCAGGTCCAGGTTATCGTAGAGCTTCGTTCCCCTGGAGCAGTCAACTGAAGTTTGTTTCCCTATGCGGAGTCCGATTGAGAGTGGCGTAACCTCTTCTCCTTGGCAGGATGAGCCCTTCCCCCACCTGAGTGGTTCTTTCTCCTTGACAGGAGGATCCTCCCTTCGGCATTTATTTTGCTGACGGGATCGCAGCATTTTGCATGATTGCATAGCATCTATCATAAACGCGTAGCATTTCCACCGTGTGGAGCATTGCGCCATTGTCAAAGCATATGCATACTAAACATGAGCTAGGTCGTTACCGTTCTTGTTTTGCAGGTGTTCCTCCGCAGAGTCGCTTGCTCAAGATGATTCTTGAATTCTCCCCAGCAACATTGTGTGCTTAAGATGATTCTTAAAATCCCCTGTGAAGTCGCCGGAGTTGATTGCTCAGGTTGATGCTTAGAGTCCCCGGCAGAGCGTTTGCTCAGGATGAATCCCGAGATCTCCAGCAGAGTTATTGGTCCAGGATGATTCTTGAAGTCCCCACAGAGTTATTTGTCCAAGATGATTCTTGAAGTCCTCAGCAGAGTTGATTCACCCAGAATGATTTTTGGATCCCCGAAGCAGAGTTACTTGATAGTTCTCCAGAATCCCCAACGGAGATGTGTCATCCCCAGCAGGTTTCTGAGCAGCGAAGTTGAAACTTCCCCTGAAGACTTGATGATTGAAGTCCAACCGTATTGACGAAGCAGTTCTCTCAACTGATGCGGAGTACCCGATGGCAGAAGTTTGGATATCCCCAATTGGTTCATGATTGACCGAGAATTCTATTCCCGACTTACTGATGAAGCCCGGCTGATGCCCGAAAGTTCTCCTTGGATGCCCGACGGCATGATTAACTTGATTGTTGACCTGATGAGTCCCGAGGAATCTTGATGCCTGACGACACGATCGATCGTGTATCACCGGTTACCGTGTGACCAATTCCCCAGCTAGTTGCCGTGCAGCTAATATTTCAGTTTTCGAAGATTTGTGCCCATCAGAGTACCGTGTACTTGTGCAGTTGGCAAATTTCCAGGTTTGTCGGTATTCAACCGTCTCGCACCTTGATTGGTTGAGAGTCGTTCGCTTCTCACCCAGTCAGGTTCAAGCCGTTTGAATAGGGGCAGCTGTTGCACCCCAAAATTTGACCAACATTTCTTTACCTAGCTTGTGTTTCATTTCATTCACATTAGCATTATCATTTGCATTTCATTGACATGTATGCAGGAGATCAAGAGGTATGAGTACCAATCAAGGGCTACACAAGACTATGAAGCTAGCCAAGAAGGTTATTCAAGTGTTCAAGGGTAGATATCTTTGTCAGAGAAGTCAGAAGATCCTCAGAGAGAGTGGTTGAAACCAAGGTTGTGTGCCTCCTAACTTGAGAGTTGTGGGAGCTCCTCAGATGATTCTGAAGCCAAGAATATGGACTTGAAGCCTTGATAGAGCTTATGAGATGTCTTGAAAGCCATCATGAGGCCTAGATAGGTCATTGTACAAGATTAAGAAGACTCAGCCATGAGTGGTGTAATTAGGGTTTGACTGGGTCAACCCTAGGTCAACTGATGATTTGGAGAGGGTTGAGACCTAATCCAAGAGCCATGTGATCATGGATTGATGAATTGAGATGCTATAAGGATGATTCCAAGGTCAACTCATCATGATTGAAGAGTTTGAGAAGTTTCAAGCTAGGGTTTCTAAGGCTTGACAGTGTAAAATCCCCTAGTTTGACCCCTATCTTCAAGGCAGTTTAGCCTAAGATGTGATTGTCATCTCATCTTACCCCCAACATGAATGTTGTAGAGCTTGTTCTTATATTTATTTTGAGTACTAGAAGTCCTTTATAGGATTTATAGAACTCAAGTTATGACTTTGACAAGTTACAGGTCATCTAAGGTATGTGAATCTGGGGCCTTGAAAGTTACCCAACTTGCATCCAACTTTTGCCCAAGAAGGATGATTCCTATGGACTTTTGGTCAACATGAATGTTGTTCCTTATCCTCTTAGCTTTCTAGAGAGTACTAGAAGTCCTTGATAGGATTTGTAGAACTCAAGTTATGGCTTTGACAAGTCAAGGGCATTTTGGTCATTTGGAGATTACAGGTCATTTCAAGCATAAGGTCATAACTCCTATTTCCAAGCTTCAAATGGAAAAATGTTCAACATCAATATTGTTCAAAATGATGTTATAAGGCTAGTAAGGAGTTCATGAGATGATGGAAATGCTTGTAGCTCAAAGTTGCAAAAATGACCTAAAATAAGGGTATAAGTTAAATAAACCAAAGTTGGAAATTGATATTTTCAACCTACACATCCAAACCATGGCATGTAATATATCATTTTGACTCTAGAAAACATTTTAAGAACTTTGGTTTAGCCACATTTTTAAGTTGAGATTCAATTTGTGGACTTGCTTTGAAAAGTGATTACTTGCATATTAAGTAACATGTGCAAAACATAAAATCAAGGCATGAGCAAGGCCCTTTGCAAGCTAATCACTTTAAAAATGTCACTAGGGGAGAAATTGAAAGAGAATGAGGTTGGTTTCAAGTTGTTTGCAGCATTATGCATATTATGATACATGGTTGAAAATCTCATGACATGAGAAGTGGAAATTCTCATTAGAAGGATCTAGAGGGTTCTAGATCATTCATACATCATCTATATATTGAGTAGAGGTGATCCATTGAAGAGGTTGGTGATGATTGAAGGAGAGAGCATAGATTGAGATTGAGATTCCATAGCTTGCAATTGAATTCTGTTTCACCAAAAGCTTCACTTTCCATCCATTTTCTTGATTGAAACTTCTTCCATGGATGCTAAGGAGTGATTCCAGATCATAATCCAAGAGAATTCGTGGCTAAATCGTGTATGAGCAAGTGAATTTTCCCACCTGCAACTCACCATCGGATTTCAAGATTCAAGCACTTTCAACCGGTTCTTTTGCATACAGAAGCAAGGAGAGGGTTCATTGATCGTGTTTGAAAGATTAGAGAGCTTGAATTGAAGGTTTAGTGCATCTGTTCATCCAAGATTTTCAGGTTAGTAACTTTCTTCCCCTAGCATGATTTAGGTAGAATCAAGTTGAATTAAGGTGTTAGATGCATTGTAGAACGGCATAGGATTGACTTCAGATAGTTAATTTGAGAATTAGCGACCAATTTAGGGTATTACCATTTTCGGTTGAGAACTGGTTATGGTGAATCTTGAGGTTTCAGAGGAAGTTAAGGGTATGGTTGAATTCGTGACAAGATTTGGGACAAGTTTCATGTGTTGACCATTTGCAATGGAGGATCCTAGAGAGAACTAGGGTTAGGGATGGTGACCGGAGCACCACCGGTGGTGGTCGGAGCTTGGCGCGAAGTTCAGGCATTCAAAAGGTAGAAGATGATGTTAGCACCATCAGATCTTGGTTGGACCTTTGACTAGAAGCATGATCCAATGGCCACGTTTTGATTTCAAGTTGTGAAGGAATTCTGATTATGAAACGCACCGTTTCATTTAATCAGTGGTTATGGGCTTAGTGAAATAAGTGATATCCACACACCCCTGATGGCCCAACCCATAGTTTGAACTGATTTTCATTTCTATTTGCACCGCGCGTGTGATTAATTTCCATTGATTTTCTTTTAATTTTCATTTTGTTCATGGTTCTTGATAAAATCATATAAAATTGAAAATTAATCCAATTAATCCCATTCTTTTTGCATTTTACTCATGATTGAGTCTAGTATTATTTAGAGAAAAAAATATTTTCATTTCATGTATTTTCTGATTTAATGGGAATTTTATATTTTAATTGATATTAAAATGGTTATGTTTGATACATAATTTTGTGGAATTTTGTGTGATCATGTGGTGATGATTTTGATCCTAATTTTTTGTGTATGATTAGGTTAGACATGCATGCTCCCATAGCAATTTTCTCAAATTTTTGTGATGAAAATAGGTGTGTTTTCTAGATTGATATTTAGATGCTTCCTTTTAGGGTTTAGGTTTAGTACCTCATAATGTAGAATTTAGTTCTAGGTCTAATTTGATGATTTGATCTCTGCAATTAAGGTGGTATAGTCATGATTGACCTAGGTTCCCATAGATATTTTTGTAGGATTTTACAATTGGTTTTAGTATTTTAGTTAGGACTAACTTTAGTACTAGGTTTTAGGTGATCCTAACTTACTAATTCAACTAGTTTAACTTCCTTAGTCCCCTTAGATTAGGGTTTTTGCTTGGTTTGCATTTGGTTGAGATTGAAGACAAGTTGAAGACAAGGTGAGGATGCTTGAAGTTGCTTGAAGTTTCTTGGAGCTTTGGGATTTTCTTGTGCCTGAAGGTGTCTGAGGAAGGTTTAGGAGATAGGAGACATAGGGAGAGCCTTATAGTTAGAATGATTTCTTTCACAAATATGGAAAGCATCTTGTGCTTCCATTCCTCCCAATGACTAAAAGTCCTTCTAAGATATTCACATCCCTCCTTTGGAGGGAGGAGTGGCTTTATCTGGGAAGTAGAACTTTGAGGGAACTAGTCTCTCATAATGATGAACCCTTACAGGCTTCCTTTGGTTGTCAGTAAGCTGTTTATCATTTCCACTCATCCTGTTAAATCAATTGTCTTCTGGGCTGAGTATCTTGAAAGATGTTGGGCTTGAGTTTGAAGATGAGGACTTCACTGAAGAGTGTGGAAGAGGATGATTCCTTGAGCATTGCCATTGTAGCTGAAGCTTGAAGAGCAAGAAGAGCAAGTTGATACTTGAAGATCCAATGGAGATTAAGTAAAGAGCTGAGGCTTAAAGAATTGAAGGATGAAGTTGATACTTCCAGGTGATTGAATATTACTCTGAGAAGCTGAAGCTTGTAGATGAGGAAGGCCAAGTTGACACTGGTGAAGCAAAGAGAGCTGAAGCTTGAAGACTAAGTTGATACTTATGAAGAGGATTCAATTGAGATTGAGTGTAGAGCTGAGGCTTGAGGAATAAAGGAAGAGTTGATACTTACACTGATGCTTGGAGAGCCTGAAGGAATCAATTTGACACTTGCAGTTAAGAGTGAAGCCTGAGGGTGGAATTGACTGAAGAGCTAAAGCTTGGAGAAAAGAGAATAAGTTGATACTTATGTTTGATGGATTGAAACCTTAGGAGCAAGTTGATGCTTGTTAGTGAAGCTGGTAGCCTTGAAGGGTGATTGAAGTCTGAAGACTGGATTGCTGTCAGAAGAGCTAAAGCTTGGAAAGAGGGAGTTGTTGATCTGCTTTCTTTCTTGTCTGTTTTCTTTTCTGTGCTGATGTGCCTTGTTTGACTTGCTTGATGCATTAGAATAAGTTCATATCTAGACTGACTTTAATCTAGGAGCATGATTGCACTAGAGGTTGAGTTGCTCCCTCTGCTTGTATTTTTACTGTATGGCTTTGCTTGCGGGTATTCGGTAGAGCCCAGCTCCCTTGCCCATGTGGTTTATTTTGCTTGATAGCATGTTATTTTTACTGTATGATTGCAGTTGTTATTTGATTTTTCTTGATAGCATGTTATTTCCTCTGTATGATTACTGTTATTCATATCTGGCTTGAGGTTGAGGTGAGCTTGTGGAGGCTGACACCCCACACACATTTCCTCCCTCACTTGCATTGCATGCATTTTACGCTCGTTTACTGTTTACTGTTTACTGTTTAAGGTGATGCCTTATCTGTTTCTGTTTATCATTGACATGATCCCCTAGGAATCTCACTTCCTTTGATAAGGAAGTGATGATTAGAACTTTAGGTTGACACCTATGCATGATAACTTCTAGGAGTTCCCTGTTTCAAACCTCAACTATAGGATGAATCCTTGGCATGATAACAGTAGGACTTGATAGTCTCCCCGTAGTTGAGCCTGTTCTCTTCTCGTCTCAAAACAGCTTAAGATACAGTAATCATGAATGATTTCTTTCGTACATTACGAGCCTTAAGCTATCTGAGAAAGGATTGTTGGAGAGCTTTTTTTCAACAGTCTGGATGTCTAGTATGGCACCCTTTGGGTGACATGCGACACATTCACTCTCAGGTCATAGTCTTTAGTGCGATTGAAATTGCAAACACAATAAAAAACACTTCTTTCGTAAAAGACAGAAAACAAACTTCAAACCCTTTTGCCCCGTGGGCCCATAATTCAAAGGAAGCTTTTCTGAAGAAAAGAGTGTCATTAAACTTCAGCGCTAACGCAAACAGGCTTTGTCCCTAACTGCTGGAACTGTTGTTTAACCCTACTCGATAAAACAGATGAATCTGAATTCTCATAATCCGTATTATCCCGAACTACGTAAGCTCTGATCTCTCAAGCCTGTTGAGAGTACGTAGGCACAATACTGATGTATTAGCGAGCCACCTTCCCCGTAACCCGTAGTAGGTCGAACTACGTTGACTCTGATTTCTCGTTCTCTGATGAGAATACGTAGGCATAAAGCGTGACGCTTTGCCGAGTCATTTTCTTTTCTTTTTAAGCCAGCCTTGATAGGTAGATAGATAAACCAACTCGTCCAGTAAACACAACAAGCGTGGATCCCGTCGAGTACGACGGACGTGAGGGGTGCTAATACCTTCCCCTTGCGTAACCGACTCCCGAACCCAGACAACGGTTGCGACGGCCTTGTCTTATACCTTTTTCGTCAGGTTTTTCCGATCGTTTCCTTTCCCGTTCCGAGGGATAAATAACGAAAGGTGGCGACTCTTCTGTTTTGCCGGCACCTTATTTTCGCGGAAGCGACACAGGGGTTGGTAGACAGGCCAGATCATTCAGAGACAAGAGAGTTGTTGGAGGATTTCCAGGCTCACCCTTGTATTTGATGTTTTTCTCTCTTTGTGGTTTGTTGTTATGATGTATCTTAACCATCACAAAATCTGTTGGCTGAGGTCATTTTGATACCGTTGTATTTAGTGCTGTGTTGTACATTGACTCTTGGCTCTCATTTTATTTATGAGGAGTTCACTATGCTTATCTGTTGGCTTCCTATTGTCTTGTTGTTCTCGCGGAACTAGAATCGAGGGGAAAATTTCCCTAACGCATATTTACATGTATGCATATTGCATCATTTCTCATGTTTGCATTGCAGGTGTTCCGGAACCGTTAATCTTATCTCCGCTTTGTAGCTTGTTTCAGGATTGACAACCAAGCGACTCATCGCTACGCTACTCGGGGATATCAATGCAGGATTATGGATCAGATTCAGGCTAAACTTCACGAATTCCGTGACAGGATGGCCCAGTTCATGGATATGATGCAAGGGGTCGCCAATGGCCAAGAGCAACTGAGAACTTTGGTGCAACCGTTAATTTCTAGGGTTTACGGGAGTGGTGTGCTTCATGGAGGAACTGCTGCTATACCTCCTACTGCTGACAATGTCACCCTACATGCTAATACCGATCCTATAATTGTTATCCCTCCGGGCGGAGGAAATCAGACAGGAGTTCATATTCTCGGACCTACGTGTGCTTTGCATGGGAATACTGCCCCTCAGTGGGAGAAAGATGATCAAGAGGATGTGTTCTCTATGAGGGATGTTGGTGTTGGTCTACCATCTGACGCAGACAAGAGGTTTAAGCTGCTCGAGGAAAAGATGAAGAGTTACGAGAATCAGAATTCTATGGGGTTGGATATGGCAAATTTGGGGTTGATTCCAGATTTGAAGGTTCCTCTGAAGTTCAAAGTCCCAAACCTTGATAAGTATAAGGGGACAACTTGTCTGAGGGTTCATCTTCGCTCCTACTACCGCAAGATGTCCGCCTATTCTAACAATGAGAAGCTGCTTATGCACTGTTTCCAAGACAGTCTTTCTGGTTCTTCTCTGGAATGGTACATGGGGCTAGAGCCAGTTAACATCCGAAGCTTGAGGGATTTAGCTTAGGCGTTTGTTAAACATTACCAGTACAACATCGATCTGGCACCGAACAGGCTCCAGTTACAGAATTTATCTCAGAGAAGTAATGAATGCTTCAAAGAGTACCGTCAACAGCAACCTCAAGTTTCTAGCATTACGATTCCTGCAGTACCACAACCACAACAACCAAAGCAGCAACAACGAAATTATGCTCCTCGCAGATTTCAGGATCGAGGCAGAGCAGTAAACAGGCAGTTCGATGCGTCGCTGATGCCATATTCGCAGTTGCTTCAACACTTGATGCAATTACAATTGGTTCAGAAAAGGACTCTGGCTCCTTTGACTGGTGCACCACCACCCGGATATGATGCTAATGCTAGATGTGATTTTCATTCCGGTGCTCCCGGACATAATATCGACAATTGTAAAGCATTCAAGCATAAGGTGCAAAACCTTATAGATAGAAAAGCCATCAATTTCTCTCATGATACGGCCAATGTAATACAGAATCCCATGCCTAATCATGGGGCAGCTGGGGTTAATGCCATTATTGAGGATGAGGGTTTGAACTTGGTAGTTGATGTTGACGATTTAAAGACTCTGTTGAGCTTTGTAAAGGACAAATTGCTGAGTGGAAGGGTATTTTTGGGTTGTGACAGAGTTTGTGCAGAGTGTTTGATCCATCCTGAGGGATGCGAGAAGCTGAAGAGTCATATTCAGAAGCTGATGAATGATGGTATTCTACAATTTGACAGAGTGTCATAGAAGAAAGATGAGGAAATAGTTGATGAAGAGAAGAATGAAGTTGCGACAATTTCGATTCCTTACAATACAATCACTATTTCTGCGCCTCCAAGGCCGCCCACTATCATAATTGCTAAAGCTGGACCCGTACCCTATGAGAGCACTAAGGCTATTCCGTGGAACTACGGAGCCGAAGTTTATTGTAATGGTCAGAAGCAAGAACTGAAAGGTTCACCGTTAGATTCTGTTGACAATCTGGTAGGGACCGGGGGAATAACCCGAAGCGGAAGAGTATTTTCACCTCCTGAAGTGAGTGCTGAGAAATCTAATAAGGGTAAAGGAAAAGCGGTGGATGAAGAGAGTTCTCAGGCTGGTGAGAAGGAGTCCTTGTTGAAGGGGGCGGAAGAATTTATGCGGCTGATCAGGAAGAGTGACTACAAGATCGTAGATCACTTACAGCAAACGCCGTCAAAGATCTTTATTCTGTCATTACTGTTGTGTTCTGAAGCACACATAAATGCTCTCTTAAGAATATTGAATACAACATACGTGCCACAGGAGATATCCGTGAATTAGCTCGAAGGAGTAGTGGAACATGTTAATGCTGGTAATGGGTTGGGCTTCACTGATCTTGATCTGACGCCCAAAGGAAGGAATCATAATCTGGCGCTGCATATATCCATGGAATGCAGAGGGTCTGTAATGTCACACGTGCTGGTAGACACTGGGTCATCGCTGAATGTGTTACCCAAGAAGGCTTTAATGAAGCTAGATACTCGAGTGATAATGTGCACCCCAAGCGACTTGGTGGTTCGAGCTTTTGATGGGACCAGAAGGTCCGTGTTTGAGGAATTGAGTCTTCCGATCCAGGTTGGTCCGAAAGTTTTTGATGTCGTGTTTTATATCATGGATATTCGACTAGTGTATAGCTATCTGTTGGGACGACCCTGGATCCATTCGGCAGGCGCTATTACATCAACTCTGCACCAGAAGTTGAAATATATGGTGGGTGGCAGTGTTGTTACTGTTTGTGAGGAAGAAGATATTATGATAAGTCATTTGTCTTCGTTCAAATACGTTGAGTTCGACGGTGAGATCCATGAGACTTTATGTCAGGCTTTCGAGACTGTACAGATTAAGGAGAAAGCACCAGATATAGACAAAGTACCTAAGGTTGCCATGTCATCTTTTAAAGAAGCAGAGGCAGTGGTGAAATCCGGAGCATCTCAGGGTTGGGGCCAAGTTCTGAGCATCCCTAACAAACAAGACAAGTTCGGACTGGGGTACAACCCATCCTCTTCTCCACAGAGCGTGCCACGCTACAAGGGACCCGTCCAATTCACCAGCGGTGGGGTGATCTTTGAATAGATCAATAATGTGTCCGACGAAGAAGGGGATAGTGATTGCGACATGGATTTGTGGATTCGGCCATGTATTCCGGGTCAGAGCCTAAGCAACTGGATTGTCCAGGAAGTCATCCAAGTGACTAAGGAAGAGTAATGATTTTTTTTCTTGATTATCTGTATCCCTGTGCTCTACCCGGAGCATAGTGGTCTTTGTATGCAAGGCATAATCTTTTATGTTGAACAATCGTTTTATCAATTAATCAAAGGGCGTTTTTCTTGCATTCAAATATTGTGATCTCTGTTTTTCTTGTTTTATTTTTAACAACAAAATGGCAATATGTTTTGTGCTTGCTTGCATATCATTTTAAGCATTAAATCATCATCATTGCAGGTTTCACATTGCATATGACACCGCTCCAGAGCCGTCTATAACTCGCTTTGACTTTGATAATCCAATCTTTCAAGCCGAAGAAGAGATTGAGGAAGATGAAGACCTACCTGAAGAGTTAGCCAGACTACTGAAACAGGAAGAGAAAGTAATTCTGCCTCATCAGGAGGAAATTGAGATCATCAACTTGGGTACTGAGGAAGCCAAAAAGTAGGTCAGGATAGGGGCTGCATTGCAGAGTGATGTTAAGCAAAGACTGGTTGAAATGTTCCAGGAGTATAGTGATATCTTTGCTTGGTCATATGAAGATATTCCCAGTCTTGAGACAGATATTGTGGTTCATCGCTTGCCTTTGCGTGAGGAGTGTTCGCTTGTTAAGCAGAAGCTTAGAAGGACTAGACTAAATATGGCGGTAAAAATCAAAGAAGAGGTCTAGAAGCAGTTGGATGCAGGATTTCTCGCCGTGACAACTTACCCTCCATGGGTCGCTAACATCGTACATGTACCTAAGAAGGACAGTAAGGTAAGGATGTATGTTGATTATAGAGACTTGAACAAAGCGAGTCCGAAGGATGATTTCCCGCTCCTTCATATTAACGTACTTGTTGATAATACTGCGCAGTATTCAGTGTTTTCCTTCATGGACGGTTTTTCCGGATATAATTAGATCAAGATGGCGCCGGAGGATATGGAGAAAACAACTTTTATTACACCATGGAGGACTTTCTGTTATAAGGTAATGCCTTTTGGGTTGAAAAACGTAGGGGTAACCCATCAGCGGGCGATGGTCACTTTGTTTCATGATATGATTCATCATGAGATCGAGGTCTATGTTGATGACATGATAGCAAAGTTGCAAACGGAGGAGGAGCATCTGGTAAATCTTCTGAAGTTGTTTGAGAGGCTAAGAAAATTTAGGCTGAGGTTTAATCTGAACAAGTTCACTTTTGGTGTACGGTCAGGAAAGTTGCTAGGGTTCATTGTCAATGAAAAAGGAATTGAGGTCGATCCTGCAAAAATAAAAGAAATTCAAGAAATGCCAGCGCCGAAAATAGAGAAAGAGGTTCTTGGTTTCTTGGGTAGATTGAACTACATTGCTAGGTTCATATCTCATTTCACAGCCACGTGTGAACCCATAGTCAAATTGTTAAAGAAAGATCAGGCGGTCGTCTGGAATGAAAATTTCCAAAGGGCATTTGAGAAAATAAAAGAGTATTTGCAGGAACCTCCGATACTGATACCTCCAGTAGCTAGAAGACCATTGATAATGTATCTAACGGTTCTTGAGAACAGCATGGGTTGTGTTCTCGGTCAACACGACGAGACTGGAAGAAAAGAGCATGATGTTGTACCCCAAAATTTGCCTAACCTTTTCTTTACTTGGTTTATGTTTCATCTCATTGTTCTACCATTTTCATTTTGCATATCATTGTTCGTTTGCAGGGGATCAAGAGAGATGTGCATAGCAAGAGAAGGTTACCAGGATTCTAAGCCTAAGCAAGAGGTTGTACTCAAGTTATCAAGTGCTTATCATCATTAGGAGAAGGTCAAAGCTCCTTGGAGGCCAATTGAAGATCACCAGAGGATCATGAGTCCATGGTTATGGATGGAGAATATTGGGAAGCACGTTGAGTGCTTTTGAAGACATTGTGGAGCTTATCTAAGTTGTTACATCATGTACAAGAGGTTGCAGTCAGAGGATTGCACGCCTAGGGTTTCATCTGCCTAATGCAAAGTCCACTAGAGATTTGAAGGAGATTAAGACATAGTTCCAAGTCATTGTGATCATGGAAGTTTGTGTTGAAGCATCTAAGATGTTATGTCAAGATCAATTTAAGAAGAATCAAGAGTGTGAGAAGTTGCTAAATTAGGGTTTCTAAGCTTGTCAGTGTAAAATCCCCTATTTAGTGCCTAACTTCAAGACCACATATCTCAAGATATAAGTTTCATCTCACTTTGACATAAACATGAGACTCGTAGAGCATACTCTTAGCTTTCGTTTTAGTACTAGAACTCATCCATTGGGTTTCTAGAACTCAAGTTATGATGCTGACAAGTTATAGGTCCTCAGATGAATGTGATTTCAGTCAACAAAAGTCAACCAACTTACAAGGAATTTTTGACCTAGATTCATGTTTCATCTCACTTTGACCCAAACATAAAAGTTGTTCCTCATGATCTTAGCTTTCCAAAAAGTCCTAGAAGTCCTTCATCTGACTGGTAGAACTCAAGTTATGAAGCTTGCAAGGCAGGGGTATTTTGGGAAAGTGAGATTACAGGTCATTTTGGTTATAGGTCATTTTCATGATTTTGCACACTTCAAATGAAACTTTTCCCAACATGAAACTTGCTTCAAATGATCCCAATTTCATCATAGAACATTCATTTGTCATGGATTTGGCTAGGGTTTGGAGTTTGGTGAAGGAAAAATCATGAAAAAGTACTTTAAAGGCATGAATTAAATTGGATTGATTTTAATTCATTTTCAAGTCATGTTTGTGCATTTTTTGATTCACTTTATCAAAACAAAGAGAATGCGCCAAGAAAATTGGCCTCATGGTGTGCAAAATGTGTGAAATTCATGGTTACTTCAAGTGTAAGTCACACATTCAATTTCCACCATGGGATCAATTCAAGGATTCATTTCCATCCACATGATCAAAGTAAAGCACCAGCAACTAGTTTGAATCAGAATCAAGGGATTTGGAGCCAAAATGCACGTGGATATGAAGCTTCCATTTCCAAACTTTGAAATTTTCCAATTCATCATAACAGGCAATTGGGCCTCCAATTGATCATGGATCCATAATATATAAACTCCTGATTAATAACAAACCCTCATTAGTGAATTTGGTGAAGATTGGAGCAAATACAGTTGAGAAAATCCAAGAAGCAAGTTGAAATCGTGAATCCATATTGAAGTCAATTTAGAGCAATTGAACACCATCAATCTCTTCCTTGAAGTTCATTGATTGTTTCTGGATCGTTTTGCACAAGATTAACACCATTACAAGACCCAACAGAGAGGTTTTGTTAGGTAAGTTACCTTTCAAGAATTCTCACTCTATACGCATCCATTTAATGCCATTTTTGCTGCATATTGAAGCCCTAGGTATGTAGGAAAATTCTGGATAGGTTTAGATGATGTTCTTGATGATTTTCAGTTTGAGCACGTTTCTTGATTGCTTCAATTCTCTTTATTCTTGCGTGAAAATTGAATTTGGATGTTAGATTCTTAACCTACGTAGCGTGAGGATCAATTTAGACCTAAATTTTGCTTGATTTGGTGATGATTTGCATCTACGATGCCGAACGTGTGGTCGGAGAAGACGAACGGAGCACAGTGGCTCCGGCGTCTGGTTTTCTTATCCGGTTGCTTACGTGTGTGCCACTAGGATCGTTGAATGTTTGACTAAGGTGTGATGAGCCGTTAGGATTAGTTTGACTCGCCCATGTGTAATGCTGGTTGCCACCTCATTAAGTGGTGCGCAGCGTTTTGGTGAGAATCCTGAGTGGTTGTGATATTAGGCCTTACACTGCTAATTGCACACCATCAAGTCTTGGCCCAGAGAAATTGCCTAAAACAATTGCTATTTGACACACGCTTTTTTTCATTTTATTTCTTTTATTTTCTTTTTCATTTTAATATTTGCTTTGATTTTAAGTCAAGAAAAATACATCTAAGTGTTGTAAAATCCCTAAAAAAGTACTTTTAGGTACTTTAGGATATTAACTAATTTTTGGAAATTTTTATTTCCATTTTCCATATATTTTTCAATTAAATAGGGATTTTCACATTTGATGTGTTTTTAATTGGTTTTAAATTTTTCTTCTTTGTTCTTGATTTTCTTTCTTGAGCAATTCTTCTGTCCAATGAGTGAAATTTTTTCCTCATGTTCATGATGAGTTGAAGAAATTTTGAGGACCATTTTTCCCGTAGTTTGATCATTTTTGGTTGGGTTTTTATGGCATTTTTGTTGACCCCTAATTCTTTCCTTTCAAAGTGGTACACATTAGGATTTCATTTCCTTTAGTGGTGCTTTGATGGAACATTGCCCTCATGCTTTTGGCCTCTGGTTGCCAACACCCCTAGGGTAATTTGAGATTTTATATGGTTACTTTTGAGCATTTTTCCTATTTTTGATATGATTTACAAGTTAAGTCACCTCTAAGGGAAGCTCATACAAGCATGTGACTTAGATTGCTTTGGATATGACCCTTGTGGATCCATTGAGCTCTCAACTCCTCTTGATTCATGTTTTCAACATGTTTAGCTTGCTGCATATCAATTTATAGGTCATAAATATGTTCATTTCATGTTGAAGTTTGCATTTCTTTTTAGGCTTTCCACTTGTGCTTCATGTGTTGAACATGTGAGGGGTGCTCATACCTTCCCCTTGCGTAACCGACTCTTGAACCCGAGACATTGTTGCGATGACGTGTCTTCTCCCATTTTCGTTAAGTTTTCTCTGATCGTTTCCTTTCCCACTTTTGGGATAAATAACGAACGGTGGCGACTCTTCTATCATTGTCGGCATCTTTTTTCGCAGTAGCGCCACATGCCATATATTACTTGAGTAAAAAGTTCACAGATTTTGAGTCCAGGTACTCAATGTTGGAAAAGACGTGTTGCGCACTCGCTTGGGCTGCCAAACGCCTAAGGCAGTATATGCTAAATCACACAACCATGTTGATTTCGAAGATGGATCCGATTAAGTATGTGTTTGAAAAGCAAGCACTTTTGGGGAGGATTGCTAGGTGGCAGATGGTCTTAACAGAATACGACATTCAATATGTCTCCCAGAAGGCTATTAAGGGGACTGTTCTGTCAGAGTATCTTGCAGAGCAACCGATTGATAACTATCAACCGATGAAGTTCAAATTTCCTGATGAATACATCATGTTTTTAAAGATGAAAGACTGCGATGAGCCATTACCTAAGAAGGTCCTGAGAAAAGCTCCTAGTGGCAAATGATTTTTGACGGTGCTGCCAACTCCTACGGTAGTGGAATTGGGGAAATTATCACGACTCCCCATGGTTCCCATATACCATTCACTGCCAGATTGACATTTCCCTGCACCAACAACGAAGCCGAATACGAAGCGTGCATTATGGGGTTGGAAGAAGCCATTGATCTGAGGATCAAGAACCTAGATGTGTATGGAGATTCAGCGCTAGTTGTAAATCAAATCAAAGGAGAATGGGAGACTCAGCAGCCTAATCTGGTCCCTTATATGAACTACACAAGGAGGTTGTTGCCCTTCTTTGACAGGGTGGAGTTTCACCACGTGCCAAGAGCAGAGAATCAGATGGCAAACACTTTGGCTACTTTATCCTTAATGTATAAAATGGACTTTTGGAACGATGCTCCGAGAATTGTTATCTCGCGCCTCAATAGGCCGAAATTCGTGTTTTCAATAGAGGAAACTTCTGATGGCAAGCCATGGTATTATGACATCCAAAATTTTCTCAAGAATCAGGAGTATCCGCCTGGGGCTTCTGCCCAGGATAAGAAGACCTTGAGGAGGTTGGTTGGAAATTTTTACCTGAACCAAGATGTGGTATTTTACCGGAGGAATTTTGACTTGGTACTGTTGAGATGCGTGGATGAGAAAGAAGCAAGTATGCTTATGGAAGAGGTCCAAGAAGGTGCCTTTGGTACACACACCGGCGGGCACGCCATATCTCGAAAATTGTTGCGAGCAGGGTATTATTGGTTGACTATGGAGTCCGACTGCTTCAAGTATGCAAAGAAATTTCATAAACGCTAGATTTATGTTGATAAGATTCATGTGCCGCCGAGTCCTCTGAACGTCATGGCGTCACCTTGGCCCTTTTCCATGTGGGGCATTGATATGCTTGGCAAGATTGAGCCAACCACATCCAATGGACATCGCTTCATCTTAGTCGCAATTGAATATTTCACCAAGTAGGTCGAAGCAGCTTCCTATGCTAACGTCACCAAACAAGTGGTAGCTCAGTTTATCAAGAAGGACATCATCTGTCGTTACGGAGTGCCCGAGAGAATCATTAATGATAATGGTTTGAACTTGAATAACAAGATGATGAAGGAACTGTGCCAGAGTTTCAAGATTGAGCATCACAAATCTTCTCCCTATCGTCCGAAGACAAACGACACTGTTGAGGCGGCCAACAAGAATATAAAGAAGATAGTGCAGAAGGTGGTTGTAACCTATTAGGATTGGCACGAGATGTTGCCCTTTGCTTTGCATGGATATCGTACTATGGTGCGTACTTCAACAGGGGCAACTCTTTTCTCGCTAGTGTATGGTATGGAAGTTGTCCTACCATTGGAAGTCGAGATTCCTTCTTTGAGAGTTATAGTCAATGTCAAGCTTGATGAGGCAGAATGGGTAAGAAACAGATTGAACCAGCTCAGCCTGATGGACGAGAAGAGGTTAGCGTCCAATGCATATGGTCGTTTATATCAGAGCAGGATGAAAAAAGCTTTTGATAAGAAGGTGCGTCCCCGGAGCTTTCAGGCAGGCGAGTTGGTGTTGAAGAGGATCCCCCCTCCACAAACAGATCATAGAGGCAAATGGACTCCCAACTATGAAGGTCCATATGTCGTGCGAAAGGTTTTCTCTGGAGGAGCCTTACTGTTATCAACCATGGATGGTGAAGATTTCACATCCCCTGTGAACGCAGACGCAGTTAAAAAATACTTTGCTTAAATAGACCCGCTGGAGAGAAAAAAAGAATATCCAGGCAAAAATGGGGCATCCCGGCGAACCACAAAAAGAATGGGTCGGGCAAAAGTTAGGGATAAAAAAGAAAAGATGTAAACCCGCAAAGTTGAAAACTTGAAAAGGCGACTTTGGCAAAAATGGGCATCCCGGTGAATTGAAACCCCGAAAGGGCGATTCAGGAAAAAGTTAGGGATTTTGAAAAGCAAATGACTGCGGTCTGCGTATTGATCTTCAGAGTATAGTGGATTGAGGGAGGACCTGAGGGCTGCTCATTCGAATCAATCTCTTCAGAAGACGAAGCATTAGAGAAGTATCAAAGTCATGTGAGTCATAGATGGATCAATACATGGTGGTTGTATGTGCCACATTGCCGACATTTTGTATATTTCTGTGCATTTCTGTAAATCTTTGCGCAGCTTCCTCTTTTCAAAGGTTGCATATGTTGTAAAATCTGCCTATTTACAGGCCATTTGTCAATAAAGCGTATACTATTCAATAAATTGTTGTTCTTGCTTTGGCTTTACTATTTTGTTTGCGAAAAAATGCCCGATGTTTTGATAAAACTTTGCATACATAAACTTGCAGGTTTTGCCAATAATCATTAAAACTTTGATTTATTTGAACAATGTCACGGATGATGACCGAGATAGTTTCCATTGTGCAGAATATCTTGTTGTTTGTTCATGTGCAAGGTCGATACCCTTGGGGCAAGTTTTTCGAAGGTGTATCCCCGGCAGGATCACCGTCCCCACAGAAAGAAGGTTTGTAGTTGAGACTCATTTATCTCCAGCAGTGGGCCTGATGCACCTTGTCCCTAGCAAAAGTCTGCTTCTACAGGAAAGGATATACAAGTGTGAGGTTGAGTGGATATACTTATTCCCGGAAGTTTGTTTTTATGCACTTATTCCTCAACAGTTCAAGTTTGATTTATTCGGTAGAACAAAGTCATCCCTAGAGGGTCGGGATTGATATCTCCTGTGCAGGTCAAGTGTGTGCCCTTATCCCTAGCGGATTATAAGTACGCACTTGCTCCCTAGAGAATCAAGACTGGATTTCTTTCCACCAGGCAGATGTGGAACTTTTTCCAAGCAGCGGAGCAAAGTCAGAATTTTGTTTCCCCACAGAGGTTAAATATGTTTGACTTTGTATCCTCTCAGAGTTTAATTGCTAACTCAATCCCCAAGCAAAGGTTGATGTCATTTCCCTTATTGCTTATTCCCCGACGAAGTCGGCAGAGTATATCCTTCCTCAGCAGGGTAGGTTCTTTCCCTTAGGGTGGAATCGTTTTTGAGAAAGTTTGTTGGTGCAACCCTAGCAGATGGAATGTATTTTGGATGGTGATTCCCACTGAGTAATCCTCGGCAGGTTGGATTTGGATCTCTAGTGGAGTAGATTTATCCCCAGATGTTTTCTTTGTACCCTAGAAGATTTCGGTGTTCTAGGAGGCCATTCAGGGCTGCTTTCCCCGCCAGAGCGCAGGCTAATCTCAATGGTTGTTTGTGGTTCCCCTACAGGGTCGTTGATTTCCCCAGTAGGTTGGTTTTGATTCCAACATTTGGTTGTCTTTCCCCAACTAATTCGTTTGTTCCCCAGAAGAATGATATTCTGGAAGGTCGTTCAGGGCGTTTCCCTTAGCAATAGTTGATTTGATTCCCAGCTGAGTGGATTGTGTTCTCGTCAGAACAGTGTTACCCAGGAAAGTTCTTTTTCTGAAGGCAATCCAGGGCTTGTTTTTCCCAGCTTAAGCCTAATCGTAATTGGCATATCCCATTTCTCCCGGCGGAGTTGGCCTTGTCTCTTCAGCATTTATTTTATTGATTTGGTTCCGTTGCATTGTGCGTTTGTGCATAGCATCCTCAGAAACGCGTAGCATTTCCATCTCGCATGGAGCATTACACCATATTCAAACATTTGCATTTGAAACATAAGCCAGGTTGTTACCTCTTTGTTTTCAGGTTTATCTTCAGCAAGCGGTTGATTTTGCTTTGCTCGCGCGGTATTCAGACCCCGACAAATGATGTTATATCTCTGTAGCGCGCGGTATTCAGACCCCGGCAAATGATGTCATCTTACCATTTGTTCCCCAACAGATTTGCTTGTGTAAGTTTCTCTTTCCCCAACGGAGTTTTCTTGTGAATTGTTGTTATATTCACTTCTCAACTTCGTGTTGAGTCGGCCTTAGGGTTCGATGCTCGCTTTTATTTAGCGAATGCCTGCTTGGATTAGCAAATGATCTCAACTTCGTGTTGAGCTGGACTTAGGGTTCGCTGCTCGCTTTTATTTAGCGAATGCCTGCTTTGAATAGCAGATGATCTCAGCTTCGTTTTGAGTCGGCCTGAGGGTTTGATGCTTGCTTTTATTTAGCGAATGCCTGCTTTGAATAGCAGATGATCTCAGCTTCGTGTTGAGCCGACCTTAGGGTTCAACGCTCGCTATTATTTAGCGAATGCCTGTTTTGAATAGCAGATGATCTCAGCTTCGTGTTGAGCCGGACTTAGGGTTCGATGCTCGCTTTTATTTAGAGAATGCTTGCTTGGATTAGCAGATGATCTCAACTTCGTGTTGAGTCGGCCTTCGGGTTCGATGCTCGCTTTTATTTAGCGAATGCCTGATGGTTAGCAGATGATCTCCACTTTGTGTTGAACCGGCCTTCGGGTTCGATGCCTGGTTTGTTTAATAGATGCCTGATGGTGAAATCAGATGATCTTTCCGACTTAGTGTCGTGGCCTGCGTGTTAGCAGATGTCTTTTCCGACTGCGTGTCGAGGTTTTCTAGTTGGTAATCAGTTAGCTTATTTCCATTTGCAACTATCAGTTAGCTTATTGTCCCAATAACGAGTTTGCCATTATACTTTTGCGGTTGGCAAATTTTTGAGTTCTTTGGTATTCAACCGTCTTTTACCTCGAGTGATAGAAAGTCGTTCACTTTTCATCCCTTCATGTCCAAGTCGCTTGAATAGGGGCAGCTGTTGGACTCCAAATTTTGACCAACCTTTTCTTGTATTTGGCTTATGTTTTCTTTGCATTTTTACATTTTTTGCATATCATAGCATTTTTTCTCGAGGCATGGGATCAAGGTTTTCGTGTGGCTCAGGGTTTTCTTTGGTACGAGAGACCAAACAACGAGCATAGGCTCCGGCACTTATTTTTCCCGACGATCGAGCGGCCGATTTTATTTTTTATTTTGCAGGATAATTTGTAGCTTAGGAGGCAACATTCAAGCTATCTCAGGCATTCTCATAGTTTTGATATTCGAAAGCAAGTTTCAAAGGCTCAACAGAGCTTAGAACGGAAGAAAATGGACCAATGTGCAGATTTCCCTCCAAAAGGCGCCAAAATTCAAATTTTTAAGGTGTTAACTGATTGTTGCGGTGGAAATAGGATACCAAACTATTAATTAGTTTGAATCACAATTTTTAATTCACAACCGCTCTTTGATTTATCCGAAGGAAAAGGTCAAAAGAGGGAAAACCTATTTTTGCATCGTAAACACAATGCGGGGAGAGACCTAGGTAAGGGGTTGGTTAAGTTTAGGAAAGGTACTAACACCCTAAACTTCTGTAGTACTCTACAGGAACCTTTTGTTTAATGTATGCTATTTTTGATTTATTACTTGCTTGAAGTATATATTGAGCTAAGGGATAGAGTGACCTAAAAGGCCTAAGGGTTAGTCCTAAGTTTACTCGGCAAGATTCGCATCTTGTGCCTACGTATCCTGGATAGGGAGTGGAATCAGAGTAATCGTAGTTCCCCTCGAAAGGGAGGTTAGAAACGTCTTGACGGTGGTCAAGGTTTCAATGGGGAGTAAACGTATCTTAAGGACACGCTTACGTGGAGTCTTGAAACTCCTACTTCTACGTTGAAATGTTGAATTGAAATTAGGGTTAAATTAGGGATTCCACGGCGGGAAACCCTAAAACAGAGTACGGCGACTCTTTGACCTAATGCTAGGGTAAAAGGGCATTTTTGTCCACGGCGAGACACCTAGGCTATTAGGGTTTTGAAATGTCAAGGGCTAGGACTATTGACTCGGCGGTCAAACTGCTAGACCTAATCCTTCGGAGGGAAATTTACGGTAAAACATGCAAACGAACAAATATTATCATACGGCAGAATTAAAGGTGCGGAAAATAATGAAAGCGGTAAAAGAAAGCGTCGCAATGATCACTTGCGTAAATTACAAATCCCAAAAACAAGAATAACCAAATGCAACGATTACTCGCATGATTACAAACCATAAAAACAGAACAAAGCGGCGATGGTCTTTCGTAATTACAACCCGACAAATTGAAATATAAATAAAAGTCAATGGGAAATATTTTAATTTTTATGATAGAAAATTGGTGTTTAATTAAAAAATTGGTTTATTTAGTTAAAATAACTTTTTAATTTTAAAAAGAGATTTTACGTTAAATTATGAAAAAGAGATTTAAGTTTTAATTAGATTTTATTTTTAAATTTTAGTTTTTTTAATTAAAAAAAGATTTAAGTTTTAATTTTAAAATAAAGTTCTAATTTTAAAAAATGTTTTAAGTTTAAAAAATGTTTTAAGTTTTAATTATAGGAAAGTGTTTTAAGTTTTATAAAAAAAAATTCCTTTTTTATGAATGATTTTTTTGGTTTTAAATATTTAAGTTTTTTTTTTAGATTAGAAAAACAATTTAACTAATTGACTACAGAAGTTACCTTAATTGCTTCCATTATCACAAATCTAAATTAATAAACTAATAAACATAGACTAAATAAACATAAATAAATAAATAAAATAAATAAATTAAAAGGGGAGGGGTATATATTGCTGAAGCAGCTAGGGTTTTCAAACCCTCTTCTTTTCTCCTTCATATGTCGGCGGCGTGATTCGCCTTTAATGCTCTGAAGCTTCCGCTTTCTTCTTTCTGTTTCGCCTAAAAACACACGAAAACGTTAAAAAACATGGATTTACCTCTTTCGTCGGCGGCTTGCGGTTCCGGTGATGTTTTCGCTACCTCCGCCGGTGGTAGTGAGTTTTCAGACGAACTTACGGCCGTCGCGGGTTCGTTAGTGGTTCCGTTGTGCTTCGATCTCTTTTCCGCTTCGATTGAGGGTGATGATGAAGGATCTGGGATCCTCTGAACCTCGGCGATAATGATGAAGATGAGGAAAAGCCTCCCTTTGAGTCCGGTTACGGCAATTTGAGCGACGACGGTAGCGACTCCTCTGACTGATTCGCGGCCTCCGTTCAACTCGTTACTATGATGTTCTTCCTGATGCCTTCGTGACCCTTTTCGATTTCGGATCTTCTTTCTTCTTCTTTCCAACTGGGTGATGATGAAGGCTCTCAGAGTTTTTTGAACCCTCGTCTCCCTTGCGGCACCGCTTTTGAATCCTTGAGGGTTTCTTTTCCTGACCTTTCTCGTTTATGATTTATATCCCTTTTATGTTTGATCTTATGGGCTTTTTGGCTTGGAATATTACTAAGTTTTTTGCGGTTCTGTCGGAAGCTTTGACAGGTTGGTTGTTGCTAGGTCGCTTGGAACTCGTTGGATTTGAAAGTTATTATTGTTGTGTTTGTCTTGTTGGAACTTTTTGGATGATCTGGAAAAGTGATTGTTGGACTTGCGAGAATGTTGGCATGCGTGGATGTTGTTTTGCTTACTCTGATCCGTTGGATGTTTGGAATTTCCAGAAAGTCTGGAAAATCACTTCTTGCAAATAAGGGCTTTTTCCAAAAAGCGCTTTTCTGGATAAGCACTTTTCAAACCAGCTTTTTTTTTTGAAAACATTCTTTTTATTATTTCTCTCTCTCTCTCTATTGGAGGCCTTAAACGAAAACAGACATTGCCGATTTTGGCCATTAACCAAGAATCGGATCGGGAGCCGGCTTCGGAGTACTCCGTTGCCCTCCCGACACCCGATGATGATACCACTCTGAGGGTGTCAAAACTAACCGATAAAATTTTACTTGCTTTGATTTGCAGGTTCGAAATGGAGAGTTGGAAGAATCGAAGAAACGGGAGTCGGAATCGGAAGTCAGAGGCCTTTAGGACCTTTTAGGAATTTTTTATTTAAAATGTAATTTTATTTATCTTGTCATTTTTGTAAGAAATAATATTATAAATAAAATTTCTTATTATTACTCTGTAATTTTATAAGAAATAATATAAATAAAATTCCTTATTATTTACTTTGTAATTTCCTGCTAAACGGAAATGAAACTAAAACCAATTAACTAAAAGTAATAAAACAAATGAAATGATAAATGAAATTGTTTAAACATGAATTAAAACCAATATGAGTTGGAAGCAAATATTAAAATGGAATAAAGTTAGAAAGAAAATGAGATAAAAATAAAAACAATAAAATGAAGTAAAATTGATTTGAAAATGAAATGAAAAAATGAAAATAAAATGAAATTATCTTTGTTATTTTTTATTTATTTAAAATGAGTGAAAAACACACTAAAATTTTCCCAAATTATCCGATTAACTTCGTCTCCGACCCGAGCTTCCGACTACTCTCTCTAACCTCGGCCCCGACTCATATCAACCACATCCAACGGGCCCAAATTTCCTGACTACAGCTCAAGATTCACAAACTGACAACCGGCTGCGAACAAAAGACCATTTTACCCTTCATGAACTAAAGAGGACACCACATGATATTTTCCTGCAAAAATCAGCCAACTGCACAACCCGTTAGTGGTTAGTTAAACGCAATGCAAAATGAAATGGGATGCAAGATGAAACGACTAATCTTAGGGCAAAATTTGGGGTATTACACTGATTAACCAGATGGTTAACCGATTAACCAATGCAAAATCAGGTCAAATTTGAATTTTTGAAGGTGTTAATCAATTAACCAAAATGGTTAACCGATTAACCAAGGTGAATTTTGCCTCTGCACATGAGTTTTTCAAGTGTGCCACTTTGGGGTTGTTGCACCCTAAAATTTGCCCAACCTTTTTCTACCTAGCTTGTGTTTTATTGCATTCATATTAATATTATCATCTGCATTTCATTGACATGTATGCAGGAGATCAAGAGGTATGATTACCAGTCAAGGGCTACACAAGGCTATGAAGATTTCCAAGAGGTTTATCCAAGTGTTTAAGGGTTGATATCCTCACCAGAGAAGGCTAAGATCCTCAGAGAGAGTGGTTGAGACCAAGTGTGTAGGTCTCCTAACTTGAGAGTTGTGGGAAGATCATCAGATGATTCTGAGGCCATGAAGTTAGACTTGAGGTCTTGAGAGAGCTCATGAGAAATGTTGAAGTTCATTTGAAAGCCTAGAAGGTCATTATGTGGAGAATATGAAGATATAACCAAGATTGGTACAATTAGGGTTTCATCTGGTCAACCCTAGGGTAACTGATGATTTGAGGAGGGTTGGGACCTAATTCAAGAACCATGTGATCATGGATTGATGTCTTAATATGCCTAAGGGATAATGCCAAGGTCAATTTGTTATGAATCAAGAGTGTGAGGAGTTGCTAGGCTAGGGTTGCTATGCTTGACAGTGTAAAATCTCCTGGTTTGGTGCCTATCTTCAAGACCACTTAACTCAATATGTGATTTTTATCTCACCTTAACCCCAACATGATTGTTGTAAAGCATGATCTTAGTTTAATTTGAGTACTAGAAGTCCTTGATAGGGTTTATAGGACTCAAGTTATGAGCCAGACAAGTTACAGGTCATCTGAGGCATGTGAATTTGGAGCTTGAAAGTCACCCAACTTGTATGACACTTTTGCCCTGGAAGGATGATTCTTATGAACTTTTGGTCAACATGAATGTTGTTCCTTATTCTCTTAGCTTTCTAGAGAGTACTAGAAGTCTATTATTGGATTTATAGAACTCAAGTTATAGCTTTGACAAGTCAAGGGTATTTTGGGAATTTGGAGTTACAGGCCATTTTGATTATGGGTCAAGTTCACCAACTTACGCGCCTCAGATGAAATTTCGTCCAACTTGAAAGTTGTTCAAAATGATGTTATTTGGCTAACCATGAACCAAGAATCCATTGATATGGATTAGGATGAGAAATGCTTGAAGAAAATTCATGAATGAATCATGAAAAGAAGTTTGAAAAGGCCTAGTTTGGATTTAATGCCGATTAAACCAAAGCATGTCATATTTGTACATTTTTTGAGTGAAAACAATGTTTTAAGAACAATGGAAAAATTACAAATCAAATTTGAAGTCATTTACTTGGCCATTTTCATGGTTTCTTGAACTTTAAGTAACATAATGGAAATCCACCATCCATTCATTTCCAAGGCATTAATCTCAGCCCTACATGTTCTTTGCATCATAAGGAAAGGATATGAACAGAATTGGAAGCTTCCACACACCATATTCATGGAAAACTCAAAGGAAAAAGTGAGAAAATTGGAATTTTGGATTGAGTGAATTGGGCCACAATTAGGCCAAATAATGATCCATAACACTTCTATATAACACCATGGAAGAATTCATAGCAAGGTTGGTGATGGAAAAGCTAAAATGAGGTAAGAAGCACTTTAAAAAAAACTTGGTTAGAGGTGAAAATAAGGTGATCCTAACTAGGTTAAGTTCATAGATTAATCTTGTAAATGACCATTAGATGATTCTAGGTCCCATATCCTTTCTTGATAGATTGGTATTTAGATAGATACCTCTTTTAGAGCCCTTGAATCCTTAGTATAGGTGATCCTTAGAAGGTAGTCATTGTGGTTCTTTAGAAGTTCAAGTAGGTGGATGATTCTTCCTATAGGGTTAGTTCCCCTTCAATTTTCCTTGCTTGATTGGAATCCTCCTTGTGAGCATGTTTCCTCCTGTGGAGGAATACATTGCATTATCATAAAGGGGTTGAGTCTATGAAAGCTCTCTCTAAGGAAGTGGAGTTGGTTGAGTGCCTGTGGTAAGTTCCTGTGGACCTTACCTTGCTTCTCATCTCCATTCTCCTAATATTCTCTTATTCCATTATTTTTAGGAACCTTCTTAGGGTAGCATAGTCCCTCCTGTGGGAGGAATGTTGCACATCTCTTGAAGGAGCCAAACCTTTAGGATTCCCCCATATCTCTTTTAGTTGGTTGAGTGCCTGGGATAAGTTTCTGTGGACCTTACCCTTGCCTCCCAACATTCAATTTCTTTCCTTAGGATAGAAGCCTTGCTTGATTACTTGGGGAATGAATTCCTTATTTGCCATTAATCCTTACCTTCATTCATGATTGAGTGGTGTGTTGCATTAGGATAGTTCATGTTTAGGATAGTCTAAGCGTAGGTGCATGACTGCATTAAGAGGTTGAGTGAGTCTCCCTCTGCTTGTTTGCCTTAAGGGTTGAGGTGATCCTCCCCTTGCTTGTGTGTTGTTTTTCTTTTTCTAATTGACGTATTTGCATATAGAGGTTGAGTTGAGCTCCCTCTGCTTGTCTGTTTTGACTGTTTTCTTTGCTTGATTGCTAAGAGGTTGAGTGAGTCTCCCTCTGCTTGTATTACTGCATTGCATGTGCATCTTTACTGTTTTCTTCTATTTATCTGTTTTACTGATGTTTAGCTGATGCTTTGTCTATTTCCCATTGACATGATCCCCTAGGAATCTCACTTCCTTTGATAAGGAAGTGATGATTAGAACTTTAGGTTGAAACCTATGCATGATAACTTCTAGGAGTTCCCAGTTTCAAACCTCAACCATAGGATGAATCCTTGGCATGACAACATTAGAACTTGACAGTCTCCCCATAGAGTTCGTTCTCTTCCATCTCTGAAACAACAGTAAAAAATATAATAAAGGCAAGTTAGTACAAGCGTGTTACGAGCCTTAAGCTACTTGGGTAATGATAATTGAGCGGCCTCCTCTCAATCGTCTAGAGTGTTTAGTATATTTCCTTTGGACGATATGCGACGCATTCGCTCCTAAGTCATAGTCTCTAGTGATGTACAAACTACAGATAACCATAAAAAACAGTTCTTCCGTAAAAGACAGAAAACAAACTTCAAACCTTTTTGCCCCGTGGGCCCATAATTCAAAGGAAAGCTTTTCTGAAGAAAATAATGTCGTTAACTCCCCGTTCTACCGCAAACGGTAATGCCTAAGTCTCCAAGGGTCGAGCTACGTACACAAAACTGCTGGAACTGCCTGTTAACCCTGCTCGAAAAAACAGATGAATCTGAACCCCTATAATCCGTATTATACTGAACTACGTAAGCTCTGATCTCTCATATCTGTTGAGAGTACGTAGGCACAATACTGACGTATTGGCGAGCCACCTTCCCCGTAACCCATAGTTAGCCGAACTACGTTGACTCTGATTTCTCATTCTCTGATGAGAATACGTAGGCATAAAGCGCGACGCTTTGCCGAGTCATTTTCTTTTCTTTTCAGACCAGCCTTGATAGGTAGATAGTTGAATAAACCCGTCAGATAAACACAACAAGCGTGGATCCCATCGAGTACGATGGACGTGAGGGGTGTTAATACCTTCCCCTTGCGTAACCGACTCCTGAACCCAGACAATGGTTGCGATGACCTTGTCTTATACCTTTTCGTCAGGTTTTTCCGATCGTTTCCTTTCCCGTTCTGAGGGATAAATAACGAAAGGTGGCAACTCTTCTGTTTTGCCGGCACCTTATTTTCGCGGTAGCGACAGTTGGCGATTCTGCTGGGGAACTGCGATGGTTCTCTAAGCGAGTCTCCTCTTGGATCTTCGTCCTGGCTATCTGGGTCATCCCTAGCAGCTGGCGACTCTGCTGGGGATCCAACGTCCCCTGTGCGAGTCAATCCTAGCGCTTGCATGTTTACCTGTTGGGTTATGTTTATTTATCGCATTTTACTTCCCGCATTTTATTTTCAGTATGATATGATTATCTGTGTTGTTGTGGGAGAGGCTCTGATGAGTGATAAGCCAGACCCAGGCTTGAGCATGTACATAGTTTTTTAAGCAGATTAGTGGTGAACCTGCATGTTAGGCATGTACTAGTTCCCACGCAATCTGCACTCATACGAGATTCTCTGAGATGATTTCCATTTCCAGCCCAGCGGGCCGTTGAAAGGATTTCAGATCTAAGGATTGTCGACTCTAGGAACCGATCATTTGTGATTCAGCTAAGTGAGGCCGCTTCAAGAGATGATGATGCCACACCTTCCTGGGTATCGTATCATCGTTTCTTGAAAGTCTGTGACGCTGATGATCGTATAGGATGCCGAGCCTTTTCCGTGATTAGGTCCATACCTGTGAGCAGGGTCGGGTTATTGCAGGAAACCTTAACCTCCAGAAAACCTGGTTTTCTTGACAGTGAATCAGTATTGTGGGTATCAGAGGGTTCTTATCATCAGAGATATGTTTGCTCTTGACAGAGCAGAGTTGTGGTCTTTCTCCTCAACAGCACAGTCATCTTGATCTCCTGCTGCATGATTGCATTTTGCATTGTTTGCATCCTCATTTTCATATCATTAACATGTGTATGTGTTAGGGGTTCATATTTCTCCCCTGGTTCTAGTGATCTTGATCCTCATGGCTGATATGGCATCTCTGAAGAAGACTGTGGCTTACAAGCTACCAACACCTGACATCCGAGAGTTACGAGCTTTAATGTCGTTGGCTGATAAGACAGTGATGGAGAATTTCAGAAAGAGTTATGGGAGACTTTTGGGTATTGTGTGTAAGCTTTCTACGTACGAGTTGAATGGCCTCTACGCTCTTCTGCAGTTTTACGACCCGCAACTTAGATGTTTTGTTTTTCCATACTATGTCCTAGCTCCGACCTTAGAAGAGTATTCTGACTTGTTGGGGGTGCCTTTGTTGAATAAAATGCCTTATTACCGTGTTGAGGGTGAACCTAACTTGGGTAAGTTGATTATCGTTCTTCATGTAGATGATTCAGAGTTGAAGGGGATGGTGTTCAGAAAGATTGGAGTTGATGGTTTCTCTCTGCCTTTCCTGATGGAAAAGGCCCGAAAGTTTGCCAAGAAGGGTTGCTGGGATGTATTCAATGCCCTCTTAGCCCTTTGCATTTATGGGATCGTGCTATCCAGACTTCATAGGTATGGATGCTTGCCACATATTTGCTTCTGGGAATCCAGTGCCCACTCTCCTCGGAGACGTCTACCATTCAGTTCACAGCAAAAATGAAAACAGAAAGGGGAAGAACATGGCATGTTGTGCTCCTTTACTGTATAAGTGGTTTGCTAGCCATCTCCCTAAGACATGTCCGTTCATTGATTCTGCTGAGTCTTCACCCTGGTCTACACGTTTGATGGGTTTGTCTGCTGACAATATTATCTGGTTTGATAGAGATCTATTGGGCAAAGATATTGTGTATAGTTGTTGTGGCTTTCCTAACGTCCCCTTGGTCGGAAGGAATGGATGTATCAACTACAATCCGTCTCTGCTAGTACGACAATTTGGGTATGCACTACGAGGTCCTCCTGACGAAGAAGAGATACAGGAATCTCTGTATCTCACAGGGTTGCTTGAAGGTGACACTTTGGTTAAGGTGCAGAATGCTTGGAGCCAAATTCACCGAAAGGGAAAAGTCTTGCTAGGAAAAATCAACAACAAGGCCTTTGATCCATATGTGACTTGGGTCCGAGAAAGAGCCGCCAAGTTTCTAATGACGTTTCCTGCAGTGGAACCATTGTATCCTCCCGTGTACAAAGAGCCTACCACCATTGATAGTCAGAAGTTCAACCAGGTACTCCGAGAGAAAGAAGAGCTACGAAAAGCCAATGAAGAGTGGGAGAAAGATATCGCCCAACTCTGAAGAGAAAAGAACGAAGTCGTACACACCTGCAAGAAGCAGGCAGAGATGATCAACCACTTGGGCGCTAATTTGACCAAGGAGACCGATTCTAGAGAGCGTCTTGGGTTGGACCTGAAGGCAGTGCATAGCATGTTGACCACCAAAAAGCAAGATTTGGATAGGGTATAGCGGAAGTTATCCAAGTACGAGGCGTTGTGGAGCAGCACCATAGCCAAGTACAAAGAGCGAGAGGAAAAGGTGAAGCAGCAAGTAGCCGAGCTAGAAGTCCAGATTGAAATCAAGGACAAGAAAATAGAGGTTGAAGCCTCACTTCGATGAGACGTCCAGTATAGGTTAGTTGAGACCAAGGCGAATTTACAGGATTGTCAACTCCGAGATGATGCTAAGAGGAGTAGAGTGGAAAACCGTTCTGAAGAAGGTGTTTATAGGGACGTTGCCGAGAACCTCCCAGATTCCATTAGGCAGAGGGATTTGCTGATCCAGGGCCTGCTTACTCAGCCTGATCATCCCGCTACAAAGAAGGTACTAGAGGATTTCTGTGTCCGTAGTCGCACTTGATTTCTTTGTATTTCTTTGTATATTTTATGCATTGATATGCTGATCACCACCAGGCCTGTTGGTTGGAGTCACGATTGTCGCTTCAGTTGTATGTGATTACAGTTGTACGCTACCTGCGCGGGTTTTTTAGATAAATATATGAGGATTTCTTTCCATGATTGAATGATAGACTTTATTTGTCTCGGAAACTAGGATCGAAGGGGAATCTCCCCAAGGCACAGACACATGTTTGCATTTGCATGAATCATTTGCATGACAGGTGCCTTGTCGTTTTTCTAACCCTCTGTTGATATAGGTTGTTTCAGGATTGTCTCGGGTTGATCCGAGCAATGAAACAGGTTCAAGCAGAGTTGAGGGAGGTCCAAGGCCAGATAGGGTAGCTCATAAGAGACATGCAGATACTCAGAGAGGAAAACAGCCAGCTGAAGAATCAGGTGGACCTGATGGCGGAAGTGCTAAAAAACATACTCCGAAGAGAATGTGAGCAAAAGCCCGAGGCTGCAGCCGGCATACTTGCTCCACGGGTATCTGAAGAACCCGCAACTAGGCATGATAGGCCTAAAAAACCCTCTGCGCAGCTCGAAGCTCAAAACGTTTCCAGTCAGCGACCGCGTCCGGTTCCGCGAGACAACCCCAGAAGACCGGGTCAAAAGATGAGACTATCTGACAGAATCCTCGACCCAATCCCGATGGATTATGACCAGTTGTTGCAACTCCTGCTCCAACTTCAGTTGGTTAAACATCAAACGTTGGCTCCATTGATTGGACAGCCACCACCTGATTGGGACATAAACGCCCATTGCGAATTCCACTCTGGAGCACCGGGGCACGATGTATTGAACTGTAGAGATTTTAAGCATAAGGTTCAAGACATGATTGAGTCAAGAACAATTGAATTCGTGTCGGGCGGCATGAAAGCATCAGGCATATTTATCCCTTATCATGCAAAAGAAATGGGTGTTCCCATTATCTCATTTGAAGATGAGAAAGATCAGGAGTATATCACGCGGTCTTTGAGGTCTGAATCACCTTGCCCGCAACTTTTTTCATGTTCCTGGGTCGAGCTCCAGGATGAAAGCCCCTGAACAGAGAGGATCCTCAGTAGGTCAAACCTCGTCTCCGGATTGTTTCTGCCATGCAGAATCGGCAGCCTCTCGCTCCGTTGCAGCGAAACTATCGGAGCCCGAATCAGAGTCAACCTCATAGCAGTCGTTCTTCTGATTAAGTCTGAAGACTTCAAAGGGTCGCTCCCCTCAGCAGCAAATAAGTGTGAAAGCCCAGTTCCCCGAAAGCTGGCACTCTGCATTTTATCATGTCATTTCTTTACCTTTGTAGTTTCTTTCCTGTAGGATTGCAAATTTCATTTGTAAAGCACGTTGTTTTTCAATTTATATTGATAATGAAATAAATATGCATGTTTTGAACTAATCCATTCGTGTTCACTCTATTGCTTTCTTTTATTTCAGACGCTTGTTTAAGTGGAATCCGGGGAGGATGACGAAATCCAATGATGCGTAAGCTTCCGATGCTATGCTTTTGAATAAAAAACCTGTTGATGATGTACAGGCATTGTTTCAAATCCCAAACACCAGAGA
Source organism: Lathyrus sativus (assembly GCA_963859935.3). Taxonomy (NCBI): domain Eukaryota; kingdom Viridiplantae; phylum Streptophyta; class Magnoliopsida; order Fabales; family Fabaceae; genus Lathyrus; species Lathyrus sativus. Next base: position 210,681,502 of record OZ012737.1, read on the forward strand.
TATAATGAAGATAATCCCTTGTTAACCCCTATGAGCCTAGTTGTAGGAGTTTCTTTCTGAAGATAGACAAACCCTCAATAATAACCCGGGGCAGTGTAGGTGTCAGTTAATTTGACTAGGCATTCAAATTACAAAAGGTGTTCGTTCGAGGATCAATCACACTGCTATAGGTCGTACCTAAAAAACCAGGATGGTTAAACCTGGCCGATCAGGAGTGAAACAGTCACAATCTCTTTAACAAGTCATACAAGCCGATGCCATACGATTTGTTCAAACAAAAAAGAAAGAAAAAAAAATAAAAAAGAAAAGCCCGCTAAGTCGAATCTTGAAAGCAAGCGACTTAGGCAAAAATCAGGGTACCCCGCTGGACTTCAAAATTGAAGAAACTCAAAAGAGTCAGTCCAGGCAAAAGTTAGGGAACGAAAAAACAAAAAACGAAAAGCGAAAAAGGATTACGAAAGAAAATCCTCGAGAAAGAACGAAATCATGTGGCTACCGGCGCCCAAAGAAAGACGAAAAGAGGGTGATTGTCATTTCAAAAAAAGAATGATTTCCTGAATTGTCACTCAACCTTTGAAAGGTGGACGCTAAGGTCGAATTAGCTGAATGTAGGATGGAGAACATCAAGGAGAATGGGTGGGTTAAAATGAATTTTGAGCCTTTATCCTTTCTTTCTTAAACTGTGAACCAGACCACGTTAAAACCTTTAAAAGACCTAATTGAAATAGGTTTGTTTCGAGAGCATACTTCGGTAAATATCACATCGCAACTGACTCCTAGATAGGATTCCCAATACAGCGTTGTTTTAGTATTGACATGTTGATGAATGATTTCATATATTTTATGTCATAAATTTTTTTTCAGTGAACAGGAATAGATTTTGAAAACTGCCATATGCATTGCATTTGATATGTCTTTTATGCAGAACAGTTTGTCTTACTAGCAAGTAAGCGCTTGACAGCAGGAAAGTTTCCACGATGGAAAGATTTGATCAGGACAGAATGCAGAACGCCAGAGTATTCCGGTGAACCAGGACAAGTTATGGCAAATGATCGCAGCATGGGAGTCGCCCATCCCGAAATAGTTAATCCGGGGCAATCAGGTCGAGATTTGATGAATCTCTCGTAGCCCAGGATACTACTCCCCACAGATCAGCCCATGAGGGGCAAAGTCATGACAAGACTGGGGCAGGTCACCCCGAGAGCGTCGAAGCCATCCTTATCCTGAAGGTTATTAACTTGAAGCACCTTTGCGAGGTTCAAGATGCTGAGGCAGCTCTGGGTGCGGAGATTGCAGATTTCCTTTTAAGGAACATCCCCACAGAGATCCCACAGGCTGGGGCGAGAGTTTAAAGCAAGGAGTCGTTCCTCCCCGTGTTGGCATAGATTGTCAGAGTTTGTCAGAAATTGTCGGAGGATTCTCGGGCAAGCCATCTCGAGTTCGTTTCATGGCGTGTTTTCCAAGCAGGATGATTCCTTCTTCCCCAGCAAGTTCAGCAGTGTTTCCCCACGCAGTCTGAACATGGGACCGTGAGCGTTGATGCGTCTCCCCAAGCAGAGATAGATTCTCCCCAACCAGATGTATCCTAGGAAGGATCCTCATTTCCCCAGCTGAGTCATGCGCTGAAGTGTATACTCGTTCCCAACACTGGATCAATGTACAGTTCTCGTAGAAGACTATTTGCAAGTGTTCAGCTTCCGATAGTCCAGACTGAAGTCTCCAGCGGAATTGAGATTCCCCATAGAGTTGTATTCTCCCCGGCGGGTAGGAGTGATTCCAGAGTCTGGTGACCCTCCCCAGCCGAGTTTGCAGTTCCCCAAGAGAGCCGAGTCCTTGGAAGACGTTCAGGCCACGATTGGTTCTCCCCAGTAGAGTGTTGAATAGCTGATGCTGTATTTCTCCATCGGAGTCCGTCTCTAGGAAAGTTTTAGCCGCGAAGGCCGTGTAGTTTATTTCTGCGATTGACATTGTTTTCCTCAGCAGATTATGGTTCGTATACCTAGTTGAGCAAGTACAGGTTCTCGTAGAACTTGGATCCCCTGCAGCAATCACCTGGAGTTCGTTTCCCCAGGTTAAGTCCAGTTGAGATTGGTGTGACTTCTTCTCCTCGGCAGGATGATTCCTTCCTCCATCAGAGTGGTTATTTCTCCTTGACAGGAGGATTTTCCCTTCAGCATTTATTTTGCTGATGGGGTCGTAGCATTTTGCATGATTGCATAGCATTTACCCTAAAATGCGTAACATTTCCACCGTGTGGAGCATTGCGCCATTGTCAAACATATGCACATGAAACATAAGTTAGGTCGTTATCGTTCTTGTTTTGCAGGTGTTCCCCCGCAGAAGGGTTATTTGTTCAAGATGATTCTTGATTTCCCCAGCAAAGTTGTTTGCTTAAGATGATTCTTAAAATCCAGTGAAGTCGCCAGAATTGTTTGCTCAGGATGATTCTTGAGTCCCTCAGAAGAGTGTTTGTTCAGGATGATTCTTGAAGTCCCTAGTGAAGTTGTTTGTTTAGGATGATTATTGATTTCCTCAGCAAAGTTTATTCATCCAGAATGATTCCTGAATTCCCGAAGCAGAGTTACTTGATAGTTCTCCAGAAGCCCATCGGAGATGTGTCATACCCAGTAGGTTTCTAACAGAGGAGTTGAAATTTCCCTTGAAGACTTGGTGATTGAAGTCTGGCAGTAGTGCCAAATTTCAAGACTTACTGATGAAGTCCAACTGCGATGTCGAAGCAGTTATCTTAGCTGACGCGGAGTGCCTAACGGCAAAAGATTGTATATCCTTGGTGATCCGTGATTGATTAAGGATCCCATTTCAAGACTTACTGAGGAAGTCCAACTGCGAGGTCGAAGCAGTTCTCCCAACTGACGCGGAGTGCCTGACGGCGAAAGAATAGATATCCCTATTGGGTTCATGATTGACCGAGGATTCTATTTCAGACTTGCTAACGAAGTCCGGCTGACGCCCGAGATGTTCTTTGAATGCCCGACGGCATAATTATAGAGATTGTTAAAGGTTCCTAATGACCTGATGAGTCCCGAGGAATTCTTCTGCTGCCACGCCGCAGAATGCCTAATGGTAATGCCAGCTATGTATCACCGGTTACCGAGTGACCAGTGAGCCCTTGATGACTTGAGGAAGAAGCTGCAACGAATTTGATGATCATCCTGACGGAGATTTGAGACTTGTCGCTCCTTCACCAGTTACCAAGTAACTGGTGATCCCTTATTGACTTACTGATGAAGTCCGACAAAGATAATGTCGACGTTCCTAGCAACATGATGAGTTCATAGGCGACAATAAGGAATTCTTCTGCAGTGGCCCAGAATGCCTGACGGCAAAATCAGCCATCATTCACCAGTTACCGAGTAACCGGTGATCCCTTATTGACTTACTGGTGAAGTCCGACAAAGATATTGTCGACGTTCCTAGCGATATGATGAGTCCATAGGCGATGATAAGGAATCCAACTATCCTTCACCAGTTACCGTGTAACCGTTAATCCCTTGATGACTTGAGGACGAAGATCTACAGCAAAATCAGATGATCGTCCTGACGGAAATTTGAGATTAGACCCTTCACCAATTATCGTGTGACTGATGATCCCTCGATGATTTGAGGATGTAACGATATCAGATACATTAGAGAATCATCCTGACGGAGGTTCATATCAGTATTTCTCCAGCAAGTTGTCGTGCAACTGCTATTTCAGTTTCCGAAGATTTGTCCCCATCAGAGTACCGTGTACTTGTGAAGTTGGCAAATTTCCAGGTTTGTTGGTATTCAACCGTCTTTTACCTTGATTGTTTGAGAGTCGTTCGCTTCTCACCCAGTCAGGTCCAAGCCGTTTGAATAGGGGTAGTTGTTGCACCCCAAAATTTGCCCAACCTTTTTCTAACTAGCTTGTGTTTCATTGCATTCATATTAATATTATCATCTGCATTTCATTGACATGTATGCAGGAGATCAAGAGGTATGATTACCAGTCAAGGGCTACACAAGGCTATGAAGATTGCCAAGAGGTTTATCCAAGTGTTTAAGGGTTGATATCCTCACCAGAGAAGGCTAAGATCCTCAGAGAGAGTGGTTGAGTCCAAGTGTGTAGGTCTCCTAACTTGAGAGTTGTGGGAAGATCATCATATGATTCTGAGGCCATGAAGTTGGACTTGAGGTCTTGAGAGAGCTCATGAGAAATGTTAAAGTTCATTTGAAAGCCTAGAAGGTCATTATGTGGAGAATATGAAGATATAACCAAGATTGGTACAATTAGGGTTTCATCTGGTCAACCCTAGGGTAACTGATGATTTGAGGAGGGTTGAGACCTAATTCAAGAACCATGTGATCATGGATTGATGTCTTAATATGCCTAAGGGATGATGCCAAGGTCAATTTGTTATGAATCAAGAGTGTTAGGAGTTGCTAGGCTAGGGTTGCTATGCTTGACAGTGTAAAATCTCCTGGTTTGGTGCCTATCTTCAAGACCACTTAACTCAATATGTGATTTTTATCTCACCTTAACCCCAACATGATTGTTGTAAAGCATGATCGTAGTTTAATTTGAGTACTAGAAGTCCTTGATAGGGTTTATAGGACTCAAGTTATGAGCCAGACAAGTTACAGGTCATCTGAGGCATGTGAATTTGGAGCTTGAAAGTCACCCAACTTGTATGACACTTTTGCCCTGGAAGGATGATTCTTATGAACTTTTGGTCAACATGAATGTTGTTCCTTATTCTCTTAGCTTTCTAGAGAGTACTAGAAGTCCATTATTGGATTTATAGAACTCAAGTTATAGCTTTGACAAGTCAAGGGTATTTTGGGAATTTGGAGTTACAGGCCATTTTGATTATGGGTCAAGTTCACCAACTTACGCGCCTCAGATGAAATTTCGTCCAACTTGAAAGTTGTTCAAAATGATGTTATTTGGCTAACCATGAACCAAGAATCCATTGATATGGATTAGGATGAGAAATGCTTGAAGAAAATTCATGAATGAATCATGAAAAGAAGTTTGAAAAGGCCTAGTTTGGATTTAATGCCGATTAAACCAAAGCATGTCATATTTGTACATTTTTTGAGTGAAAACAATGTTTTAAGAACAATGGAAAAATTACAAATCAAATTTGAAGTCATTTACTTGGCCATTTTCATGGTTTCTTGAACTTTAAGTAACATAATGGAAATCCACCATCCATTCATTTCCAAGGCATTAATCTCAGCCCTACATGTTCCTTGCATCATAAGGAAATGATATGAACAGAATTGGAAGCTTCCACACACCATATTCATGGAAAACTCAAAGGAAAATGTGAGAAAATTGGAATTTTGGATTGAGTGAATTGGGCCACAATTAGGCCAAATAATGATCCATAACACTTCTATATAACACCATGGAAGAATTCATAGCAAGGTTGGTGATGGAAAAGCTAAAATGAGGTAAGAAGCACTTAAAAAAAACTTGGTTAGAGGTGAAAATGAGGTGATCCTAACTAGGTTAAGTTCATAGATTAGTCTTGTAACTGACCATTAGATGATTCTAGGTCCCATATCCTTTCTTGATAGATTGGTATTTAGATAGATACCTCTTTTAGAGCCCTTGAATCCTTAGTATAGGTGATCCTTAGAAGGTAGTCATTGTGGTTCTTTAGAAGTTCAAGTAGGTGGATGATTCTTCCTATAGGGTTAGTTCCCCTTCAATTTTCCTTGCTTGATTGGAATCCTCCTTGTGAGCATGTTTCCTCCTGTGGAGGAATACATTGGGTTTAATTAAAAAATGGGTTTATTTAGTTAATATAACTTTTTAATTTTTAAAAAGAGATTTTACGTTAAATTATGAAAAAGAGGTTTAAGTTTTAATTAGATTTTATTTTTAAATTTTAGTTTTTTTAATTAAAAAAAGATTTAAGTTTTAATTTTAAAATAAAGTTCTAATTTTAAAAAATGTTTTAAGTTTAAAAAACGTTTTAAGTTTTAATTATAGGAAAGTGTTTTAAGTTTTATTAAAAAAAAATTCCTTTTTTATGAATGATTTTTTTGGTTTTAAATATTTAAGTTTTTTTTTTTAGATTAAAAAAATAATTTAACTAATTGACTACAGAAGTTACCTTAATTGCTTCCATTATCACAAATCTAAATTAATAAACTAATAAACATAGACTAAATAAACATAAATAAATAAATTAAAAGGGGAGGGTATATATTGCTGAAGCAGCTAGGGTTTTCAAACCCTCTTCTTTTCTCCTTCATATGTCGGCGGCGTGATTCGCCTTTAATGCTCTGAAGCTTCCGCTTTCTTCTTTCTGTTTCGCCTAAAAACACACGAAAACGTTAAAAAACATGGATTTACCTCTTTCGTCGGCGGCTTGCGGTTCCGGTGATGTTTTCGCTACCTCCGCCGGTGGTAGTGAGTTTTCAGACGAACTTACGACCGTCGCGGGTTCGTTAGTGGTTCCGTTGTGCTTCGATCTCTTTTCCGCTTCGATGAGGGTGATGATGAAGGATCTGGGATCCTCTGAACCTCGACGATAATGATGAAGATGAGGAAAAGCCTCCCTTTGAGTCCGGTTACGGCAATTTGAGCGACGACGGTAGCGACTCCTCTGACGGATTCGCGGCCTCCGTTCAACTCGTTACTATGATGTTCTTTCTGATACCTTCGTGAACCTTTTCGATTTCGGATCTTCTTTCTTCTTCTTTCCAACTGGGTGATGATGAAGGCTCTCAGAGTTTTTTGAACCCTCGTCTCCCTTGCGGCGCCGCTTTTGAATCCTTGAGGGTTTCTTTTCCTAACCTTTCTCGTTTATGATTTATATCCCTTTTATGTTTGATCTTATGGGCTTTTTTGCTTGGAATATTACTAAGTTTTCTGCGGTTCTGTCGGAAGCTTTGACAGGTTGGTTGTTGCTAGGTCGCTTGGAACTCGTTGGATTTGAAAGTTATTGTTGTTGTGTTTGTCTTGTTGGAACTTTTTGGATGATCTGGAAAAGTGATTGTTGGACTTGCGAGAATGTTGGAATGCGTGGATGTTGTTTTGCTTACTCTGATTCGTTGGATGTTTGGAATTTCCAGAAAGTCTGGAAAATCACTTCTTGCAAATAAGGGCTTTTTCCAAAAAGCGCTTTTCTGGATAAGCACTTTTCAAACCAGCTTTTTTTTTGAAAACACTCTTTTTATTATTTCTCTCTCTCTATTGGAGGCCTTAAACGAAAACAGACATTGCCGATTTTGGCCATTGACCAAGAATCGGATCGGGAGCGGGCTTCGGAGTACTCCGTTGCCCTCCCGACACCCGATGATGATACCACTCTGAGGGTGTCAAAACTAACCGATAAAATTTTACTTGCTTTGATTTGCAGGTTCGAAATGGAGAGTTGGAAGAATCGAAGAAACGGGAGTCGGAATCGGAAGTCAGAGGCCTTTAGGACCTTTTAGGAATTTTTTATTTAAAATGTAATTTTATTTATCTTGTCATTTTTGTAAGAAATAATATTATAAATAAAATTTCTTATTATTACTCTGTAATTTTATAAGAAATAATATAAATAAAATTCCTTATTATTTACTTTGTAATTTCCTGCTAAACGGAAATGAAACTAAAACCAATTAACTAAAAGTCAAAAAACAAATGAAATGATAAATGAAATTGTTTAAACATGAATTAAAACCAATATGAGTTGGAAGCAAATATTAAAATGGAATAAAGTTAGAAAGAAAATGAGATAAAAATAAAAACAATAAAATGAAGTAAAATTGATTTGAAAATGAAATGAAAAAATGAAAATAAAATGAAATTATCTTTGTTATTTTTTATTTATTTAAAATGAGTGAAAAACACACTAAAATTTTCCCAAATTATCCGATTAACTTCGTCTCCGACCCGAGCTTCCGACTACTCTCTCTGACAACTCAAACGAATAACTTTTCGGAATAACCTCGGCCCCGACTCATATCAACCACATCCAACGGGCCCAAATTTCCTGACTACAGCTCAAGATTCACAAACCGACAACCGACTGCGAACAAAAGACCATTTTACCCTTCATGAACTAAAGAGTACACCACATGATATTTTCCTGCAAAAATCAGCCAACTGCACAACCCGTTAGTGGTTAGTTAAACGCAATGCAAAATGAAATGGGATGCAAGATGAAACGACTAATCTTAGGGCAAAAATTGGGGTATTACACTGATTAACCAGATGGTTAACCGATTAACCAATGCAAAATCAGGTCAAATTTGAATTTTTGAAGGTGTTAATCAATTAACCAAAATGGTTAACCGATTAACCAAGGTGAATTTTGCCTCTGCACGTGAGTTTTTCAAGTGTGCCACTTTGGGGTTGTTGCACCCCAAAATTTGCCCAACCTTTTTCTACCTAGCTTGTGTTTCATTGCATTCATATTAATATTATCATCTGCATTTCATTGACATGTATGCAGGAGATCAAGAGGTATGATTACCAGTCAAGGGCTACACAAGGCTATGAAGATTTCCAAGAGGTTTATCCAAGTGTTTAAGGGTTGATATCCTCACCAGAGAAGGCTAAGATCCTCAGAGAGAGTGGTTGAGACCAAGTGTGTAGGTCTCCTAACTTGAGAGTTGTGGAAAGATCATCAGATGATTCTGAGGCCATGAAGTTGGACTTGAGGTCTTCAGAGATCTCATGAGAAATGTTGAAGTTCATTTGAAAGCCTAGAAGGTCATTATGTGGAGAATATGAAGATATAACCAAGATTGGTACAATTAGGGTTTCATCTGGTCAACCCTAGGGTAACTGATGATTTGAGGAGGGTTGAGACCTAATTCAAGAACCATGTGATCATGGATTGATGTCTTAATATGCCTAAGGGATGATGCCAAGGTCAATTTGTTATGAATCAAGAGTGTGAGGAGTTGATAGGCTAGGGTTGCTATGCTTGACAGTGTAAAATCTCCTGGTTTGGTGCCTATCTTCAAGACCACTTAACTCAATATGTGATTTTTATCTCACCTTAACCCCAACATGATTGTTGTAAAGCATGATCTTAGTTTAATTTGAGTACTAGAAGTCCTTGATAGGGTTTATAGGACTCAAGTTATGAGCCAGACAAGTTACAGGTCATCTGAGGCATGTGAATTTGGAGCTTGAAAGTCACCCAACTTGTATGACACTTTTGCCCTGGAAGGATGATTCTTATGAACTTTTGGTCAACATGAATGTTGTTCCTTATTCTCTTAGCTTTCTAGAGAGTACTAGAAGTCCATTATTGGATTTATAGAACTCAAGTTATAGCTTTGACAAGTCAAGGGTATTTTGGGAATTTGGAGTTACAGGCCATTTTGATTATGGGTCAAGTTCACCAACTTACGCGCCTCAGATGAAATTTCGTCCAACTTGAAAGTTGTTCAAAATGATTTTATTTGGCTAACCATGAACCAAGAATCCATTGATATGGATTAGGATGAGAAATGCTTGAAGAAAATTCATGAATGAATCATGAAAAGAAGTTTGAAAAGGCCTAGTTTGGATTTAATGCCGATTAAACCAAAGCATGTCATATTTGTACATTTTTTGAGTGAAAACAATGTTTTAAGAACAATGGAAAAATTAAAAATCAAATTTGAAGTCATTTACTTGGCCATTTTCATGGTTTCTTGAACTTTAAGTAACATAATGGAAATCCACCATCCATTCATTTCCAAGGCATTAATCTCAGCCTTACATGTTCCTTGCATCATAAGGAAAAGATATGAACAGAATTGGAAGCTTCCACACACCATATTCATGGAAAACTCAAAGGAAAAAGTGAGAAAATTGGAATTTTGGATTGAGTGAATTGGGCCACAATTAGGCCAAATAATGATCCATAACACTTCTATATAACACCATGGAAGAATTCATAGCAAGGTTGGTGATGGAAAAGCTAAAATGAGGTAAGAAGCACTTAAAAAAAACTTGGTTAGAGGTGAAAATTGATTTTCTACTTTGAGGCAATTTCAGAGGGAATTAATCATTCAAGAAGCTTCTCCAAGCATCATTGAAGGATTTTGAACAATTTTGATAAATAATTCGTGCAAGAACACTCCACCATTGAAGCTCCGAACAAGGTTCTTACTTCTCATTCATATGCTTTGTGCTTGATGATTTATTGCGCCATTTTTACATAATTATGATTCTTAGGATGTGTAAAAGCTTTTAGGATTAGTTTGGTTAGATTCCATGAAAATTCAACAATTGACACCCTAGGTTGTAGTTTGATTTTCTCTCTTGTTAGTGGATGAAAATGGAAAAGAATTTAATATTCATGATGTAGGAAGTGATAGGAAGAGATTAGTATCATTAATTTAGAGTTTTAAGAAAATTGATTTTCTTGAATGATTCTTGGACGTCCATGGATTCTGAGTTTTAATGGAGAAAATTAGAAATAAGTTGCATATTTGGAATATACACGAAAAATCATGCAGCTTTGGTTAAAGAAAAGTTCATTTTGGTGAAAAAATGAGAGAGTTCCATTGTTGGCTAGAGGTTGAAGATGACCGGAATAATTCTGGCCACCGTCCGCCACCTCCCCCTCCGGCCGCGCAGCATTTCCCTCCGTTTATGATTTAAATTCCCAGAATGAATTCCAGCCGTATGATTGTGCGCTGATGTTTGACCGCGTATGCCATCTAACGGCTGCGATCTCGTTTCCGTGTGGCCACTTCCCTCACCTCAAAACGGTGAGTTTCGGTTTAATGAAACTCTCAGCTGAACTTAAACCGCGAATGGCTAATCACACCCGTCCCCACGGCCCAATTGAATAATATGTGTGATTAATTACTGCTTACACCTTCTTCCGTTTCATTTAATTTGTTTTTCTTTTATTTTTTTGTTTTGATGCTGTTTCATTTTAATTCAAGAAAAATAGCAAATTAATTCATAAAATCATGAAAAAATATGTGATAGCTAGATGGGAGTGTGTAGAATTTTATCATTTTTTATTTTTATTTTTCATTTCTTTTTCAATTAATTTCATATTTTCTCTTTTAATTTGTTTTAATGATTGAAAAATGATATGATGTGCTTGCTGATTTTTGTATTGCTTCATGCTTTAGAATTAGGTCATAAAATTTGACATGCTAGTTCTAGAAACCTTGATAGGTTTACTTTATTTTTATTGCATTTTTTAGATGATTCTAAATAGGATTTTGAGATAAGTGTTTAGGAGTATTCATTGGTGGATCCCTTTAGTGTACCCTTTGGATTTGGATTTTGTTTGAGCCTTTTGATTTAGGTTTAGCCCCTGATTTTTGCACCATAGATACTTAACTCATGTAGGATAATGTAGTATTTTCCTTAGAATTTTTAGAAATGATTTTCTATTAGTTCCCCATTTTACAAATTGGCCTTAGTTTAGGTGATCCTAACTAGGTTAAGTTCATAGATTAGTCTTGTAAATGACCATTAGATGATTCTAGGTCCCATATCCTTTCTTGATAGATTGGTATTTAGATAGATACCTCTTTTGGAGCCCTTGAATCCTTAGTATAGGTGATCCTCAAAAGGTAGTCATTGTGGTTCTTTAGAAGTTCAAGTAGGTGGATGATTCTTCCTATAGGGTTAGTTCCCCTTCAATTTTCCTTGCTTGATTGGAATCCTCCTTGTGAGCATGTTTCCTCCTGTGGAGGAATACATTGCATTATCATAAAGGGGTTGAGTCTATGAAAGCTCTCTCTAAGGAAGTGGAGTTAGTTGAGTGCCTGTGGTAAGTTCCTGTGGACCTTACCTTGCTTCTCATCTCCATTCTCCTAATATTCTCTTATTCCATTCTTTTTAGGAACCTTCTTGGGGTAGCATAGTCCCTCCTGTGGGGGGAATGTTGCACATCTCTTGAAGGAGCCAAACCTTTAGGATTCCCCCAAATCTCTTTTAGTTGGCTGAGTGCCTGGGATAAGTTCCTGTGGACCTTACCCTTGCCTCCCAACATTCAATTTCTTTCCTTAGGATAGAAGCCTTGATTGATTACTTGTGGAATGAATTCCTTATTTACCATAAATCCTTGCCTTCATTCATGATTGAGTGGTGTGTTACATTAGGATAGTTCATGTTTAGGATAGTCTAAGCGTAGGTGCATGACTGCATTAAGAGGTTGAGTAAGTCTCCCTCTGCTTGTTTGCCTTAAGGGTTGAGGTGATCCTCCCCTTTCTTGTGTGTTGTTTTTCTTTTTCTAATTGATGTATTTGCATATAGAGGTTAAGTTGAGCTCCCTCTGCTTGTCTGTTTTGACTGTTTTCTTTGCTTGATTGCTAAGAGGTTGAGTGAGTCTCCCTCTGCTTGTATTGCTGCATTGCATGTGCATCTTTACTGTTTTCTTCTGTTTATCTATTTTACTGATGTTTAGCTGATGCTTTGTCTGTTTCCCATTGACATGATCCCCTAGGAATCTCACTTCCTTTGATAAGGAAGTGATGATTAGAACTTTAGGTTGAAACCTATGCATGATAACTTCTAGGAGTTCCCTGTTTCAAACCTCAACTATAGGATGAATCCTTAGCATGACAACATTAGGACTTGACAGTCTCCCCATAGAGTTCGTTCTCTTCCATCTCTGAAACAACAGTAAAAAACGTAATAAAGGCAAGTTAGTACAAGCGCGTTACGAGCCTTAAGCTACTTGGGTAATGATAATTGAGCGGCCTCCTCTCAATCGTCTAGAGTGTTTAGTATATGTCCTTTGGACGATATGCGACGCATTTGCTCCTACGTCATAGTCTCTAGTGCTGAACAAACTACAGATAACCATAAAAAACAGTTCTTCCGTAAAAGACAAAAAACAAACTTCAAACCTTTTTGCCCCGTGGGCCCATAATTCATAGGAAAGCTTTTCTGAAGAAAAGAGTGTTGTTAACTCCCCGTTCTACCGCAAACGGTAACGCCTAAGTCTCCAAGGGTCGAGCTGCATACACCAAACTGCTGGAACTTCCTGTTAACCCCGCTCGAAAAAACAGATGAATCTGAACCCCCAGAATCCGTATTATCGCGAACTACGTAAGCTCTGATCTCTCATATCTGTTGAGCGTACGTAGGCACAATACTGACGTATTGGCGAGCCACCTTCCCCGTAACCCATAGTTAGCCGAACTACATTGACTATGATTTCTCATTCTCTGATGAGAATTCGTATGCATAAAGCGCGACGCTTTACCGAGTCATTTTCTTTTCTTTTCAGACTAGCCTTGATAGGTAGATAGTTGAATAAAACCGTCAGATAAATACAACAAGCGTGGATCCCATCAAGTACGATGGACGTGAGGGGTGTTAATACCTTCCCCTTGCATAACCGACTCCCGAACCCAGACAATGGTTGCGATGACCTTGTCTTATACCTTTTCGTCCGGTTTTTCCGACCGTTTCCTTTCCCGTTCTGAGGGATAAATAACGAAAGGTGGCGACTCTTCTGTTTTGTCGGCACCTTATTTTCGCGGTAGCGACAGGGGTCAATTTTGATCACCTGTGAAGTTGGTTTTACACCAGAGGAAGGATCTAGAACCACTTTGAATTTTGATTAGCTTTCAAATTAATTCAAATTCCCTCCAATTTCCCATTCCAATTTTCATAACCACACTCCAACCACCATTCTACTCCTAACCTAGAGCATATTTAAATGAATTTGCTCCAAACCTCACACAAGAATCCTCATAATCTCATTTCATTTTCAGAATTCACTCCAATTCTCTCAATTTTCTCTCAAATTTTTTTCACTCTCAAACTCCATTAGAGCTCTCATCTTGGAATTCTTTGATTCTCCATTGGAATCATTGAACTCTAGAGCTAAACCTTCATCCTTCATCCTTATCATCTCCAATTCTCCATTCAAAGTTCGTGCTATTATGGATCTGAATTTTGAATTTGATCTAGAGGAGCTTATTTGGATAATTCTTGCTTAATTTTGGTGGATCTTCATTTCTACTACAAGAACTCGCTTGGATCTTGAAGGAATTCCGGATTTCTAGCTTGGATCTGCTCATTTCAAGTGAATCAACACGCTCCGAAGCAAATCTGCGCTTTGTAGGTTGGAAATTCTAGACCTGATTCTGTCTTTGAGCTTATTTTCATAATCATCATGTTGATCTTCATTTTTGATTGATTTTGTTGATTTTTGATCCATGTGATTTATGATCTTGCTGTTTGAATGTGTTTACATGTTGTTGGATCACTGTTCTCTGGTTTAAATTTGTGCATAATTGATTATGTGATCATCTGGATTATTGCATAAGTGATTATTTGCTGAAAGTGCTTTTGAGCTGATGTTTTCTGCTTCTAGTACAGTGTTAATCGGTTAGCCAGTTGCAATACAAACTGGTTAATCGATTAACCAATGCGAATTTTCAAATTTTCAAGTTTTTTTCAATGGTTAATCAGTTAACCCATAGTGTTAACCGATTAACACTGAACCAGAATGTCATATTTGCTGTTTTTCAAGCTTGTTTTGGTGCTCTCTCACTTTGAATCTTCATGGATCAATATGATGCATTTGAGTGAGATGTTTTAGATATTATGTTGTTGTTCTTGATTGTTTAATCATAATTCTTCGACACGCATTGTTCGATTTCCACTTGAATGCATACTTTTATGGATGTTGTTCAACGTGATGAGTGTTCATTTGTTTTGCTTGAGTTTGAAGAATTATTTGGTTGAGATGTGCTTGTGGTGGCTCATGTTCCACACTTTTTCCTCCCACTTTTCTTTGGTGATTGATGGTTGATGGTCGTAGGATCTCGCTTCTCCCATTTCATCTCACTTTTGCTTGGACTTGTTTAAGTTCTTTTGCTTGCATTTCTCTTTTGCTTTGCATCTCTTTGTTTGTTTTCAAGAGGTTGAGATGTGCTTGTGGTGGTTGCTGCCCCACACTTTTTTCCTCCCTCTTTTCTTTGTGTTGTATTTCATGTTTGCATCCCTTTATTCCTTTTCATTGGTGATTGATTTATCGTGTGCCTTCTTGGTCTTTTTCCATGATCCCTTAGGATTCCTAGTCCCTTGGGAGCAGGAGAGACATTAAGTGTTCAATCCAAGCATTCTAACATTAGGCTAGTTCTTCCCTTTTCAATCTCAATCATAGGAGCACATTGCGTGATAACATTAGGGTTGAGTTAGTTTCCCCTTAGTTGTGTGTTCTCTCTTCTCATCTCAAAACTTCTTCAAGACATCTAATAAAGGATAATGAGTGTTGTACGTTACGAGCCTTAAGCATTTGGGAAATGATGATTGGGGGGCTCCTCTTAATTGTCTAGAGTGTTTAGCGTATGCCCTTTGGGCGATATGCGATGCATTCCCTCCTAAATCATAGTCTTTAGTGCAACATGAATTACAAACACAATTCAATTCACTTTTTCATAAAAGACTCAAAAACAAACATCAAACTTTTTTTATTCTTCGGGATTAATTGAAAATCATTTTCGTAAAGAGAGTGTTGTTAACTCTTGGTTCTATCGCAAACAGGTAACGACTAAGTCTCAATTGGTCGAGCAACAATACACCTAACTGCTAGAACAAAGGTTTAACCCCACTTGGTTAAAACACTTGAACCAACCTGTGGTCGTGTCACCCCGAACTACGTTTTCTCTGGTTTCTCGTACCAGACGAGGATATGTAGGCACGAGACGACGATGTCTTGGCGAGCAACCTTCCCACCCTTCACCCGTAGTTTTCCGAACTACGTTGACTTTGACTTTCCCATTGCACGAGGGAATACGTAGGCATAGAGCGGCGATGCTCTATCGAGTCTCTTTTCTTTTCTTTTGTCCTTGTGGCATATAGCTTAGATAGATTAACACCCTTTAGATAGATAACAAGCGTGGATCCCGTTGAGTACAACGGACGTGAGGGGTGCTCACACCTTCCCCTTGCGTAACCGACTCCCAAACCCAAGATTTGGTTGTGATGACCTGTCTTTTCCCTTTTTCGTAGGTTTTCTCTGATCGTTTCTTTTCCCTCTTTTGGGATAAATAACGAAAAGTTAGAAAACGCGAGGGCAAATTTTGGGGTGCAACATTTGTCAATCATGATCACATCATACTTCCAAGGTACAACTTTAGAGTCTTTGAAGTGAAAAGAACTAGGTTTTAAATGACCACCGGCTTTGGTTGCTTAATTGTAGAAGCGACAACGGATTCTGGTATATAGAACACAGACTTTGGTGTACTTGATTTTGGCAATTTGAAGACAGGCACTTTAGCACATGGTTCTGGCAAATTGAAGACGGGTTCAATCACGACAATTTCATCCTTCTTCATTTTACTACTCACTTGTAGGAAACCATCATTAATCAAATTCTGAACATCATTCTGAACCAACATACATCCTTTGATATTGGCATCGCAGACTGTACAATCATCATTGCAAACATTCACTTAACCTGCCTCAAACAACTTTGAATGGAAGACTAAGAGAGGAGTCTTAATCTGGGAAACATCAATAATTAGGCTCTCATTAGATACCTCGTCAATAGCATTAACAGACCCGTGATTAGGCAGAGGATTGCTTTTAACATTAGGTTGAGGATTATTAAACGACAGGATCTTCTTCTCCATTAACTCTCTTACAAGGTGCTTGAGAGCATAACAGCTTTCTAGATCATGGCTAGGTACCCCTTCATGAAACAAACAATGAGCATTAGGGTTGTAGTTAGCTGGCAGCGGATTAGGAGGTGGACCCAAAGCCCATGTAGTTATCAAACCTTGTTGCACTAATGAAGGGTACAACTCGGTATAAGTCATTGGAATAGGAGGACACGGTTTATATTGTCTTCTGTTAGGAACATTCTAGAGAGGTGCCTGATTCTTCGGTTGTTGACAGGCAGGAGCGTTGGGCACTCGTTGATAATTGGATGGAGCTTGTGCAGGCTGATAACCTGGAGGAGGTTGATAAGCAGGAGCCAGTTGCACAGGCTGATAAGCAGGAGCTTGTTGATTAAAAGCAGGTGTCACAGAAGCTACATACGGTTGTTGAGTAAACTGAACAGGGTAACCTTGTGGTTGAACATAATTTTGCTGATATTGTCAAGGTTGATTTCTTCTTCTGCCTGATATCACTGCATTAGTTTCACCCTCTTTTTTCTTGTGAGAACTAAACGAAGGCTTCTTGGCATGGAGCTTGAACTACCAGCAGTACTTGACATCTTCCCACTTTTCAGACCCAATTCTACCTTCACACCAACAACAACAATATTTGAGAAGTTTGCAGTCACACTATCAACCATTCTTTCATAGAACTCGGGACAAACAGTGTCGACGAACCAATCAGCTAGTTCTTTTTCAGTCAAAGGAGGTTCCACTTGTGAAGTAATTTCTCTCCATCTCTGAGCGTATTCCTTGAATGATTCAGAACTCTTCTGGGACATACTCAGTAATTGCCTTCGGTCAGGAGCCAAATCCATATTGTATTTGTAATGTTTGATAAAGGCATCAGATAGATCTTGGATACTCTTAATGCGAGACTGATCCAGACTTAAGTACCATTTTGGCGAAGTACCCTTCAAAATGTCTTGGAAACAATGAATCATCAGCTTATCATTATCAACATGAGCGGCCATTTTTCAATAGTACATGATCAGATGACTTTTTGGACATGTAGCTCCTTCATAATGATCAAAGCTAGGATTTTTGAACTTTGGAGGGATAACCAGACTAGATATAAGACACACTTCTCTGGCAGCAGCACCAAAGATTTGATCTCCTTCCATCATTCTCAACCTCTTATCGATAATTTCCATATTTTCCCTGAGTTTCTCACGACGTTCATCCTTATCTTCCTTCATATCAGGGACATCATATATCGGTTGATGGTCATTGATGTATGGTTGCACATGAGTATGAACAACAGCTGGTGCAAAAGTTGGAATCACCTGAAGAGTTTCAGTAACCAAAGGAACAACTTGTTGAACTTATTGAGCAATAGGAACTGCAGTAGGTGTCGGGACAAAACCCAGTGGAAGACCATATGGAGGTACAATTGTCGATGGTTGAGGGTCCATAACAACACTGGCAATCTCAGAAACAACAGTGGGTTGAGTATCCATCCTCGCACGTATAACCTGTAGCATCTCCATAATCTGCCCCACACTTCCCCGAAGGTCTTCTAATTCATTGCTGACACGATCAAGTTCTTGATTTTGTTCCGCCATCTTTTTGCGAGCTCGAGCTCTAATGTTGTACTGATGCAGAGGACTCAGGGTGAAAGAACTGGAGACGGGAGAACGGAAGGGAAATGCACATGCAAAAACATGAATGCAATGCGATGTAATGATTTCAAGGAATCCAAAAACAAGTTGTAAAGGCTTTTTTGGAATGGCTGAAAAAGTTTAGATTTTTAAATTTTATTGGATTTGAAAAGGACTGACAATTGAATTCCTTGAAACCGAAATGTTATGAATGCTTGAATGGAAAGATGCATAAACACACATATATAGATAAACAAACAAAGTCTTAGGTTAGAGGGTCATAAGCATGGAGCCATGGTCTACCCATCCCGAAAGGTATGTATTAAGGGTTAATTGTACCTGCAGAACAAGGGTTCTAAGAGGTGCCCAAAGTCATCAATCCATCTTTCGGATATTATCAATTTCCTGAATACTCGGTGGTTAACAATATTCTCAAGAGAACCTCTTTTGAGTGTAGCATTGCGTATCAACTATTTTGGGAATATTCCCTCATAGTCATCGCACTACGTCCTAAGAAAGCCAAAGTGGGGTAAAAAGGTAACTAAAGGTTCCCAGTATCACAGGCCCCTAGGTCGATAGGAGTGATGTCTTAACGAATACTCGTTCAACAACACTATTCTTGAGAGGGCCTCAACTGGGCGGCGATTCTCAAGTCATCTTGGTAGGGAATCACTCCCTATAAGCCTCGTCGAATATATCACCTTCCTATCATAAGTACGCTCAAGTCCGGGTGTAGGACTTATCTCACAACAACATATAACCCTAACAGGTATAGCCATATATATATATATATATATATATATATATATATATATATATATATATATATATATATATATATATATATATATATATATATATATATATATATATATATATATATATATATATATATATATATATATATATATATATATATATATATATATATATATATATATATATATATATATATATATATATATATATATATATATATATATATATATATATATATATATATATATATATATATATATATATATATATATATATATATATATATATATATATATATATATATATATATATATATATATATATATATATATATATATATATATATATATATATATATATATATATATATATATATATATATATATATACAAACAGATATTCAACAAATAACACAAATCAAACAATTTAGGGGTAACCCTCGAAAGCAAAAGTGCTCCCCAGTGAAGTCGCCATTTTCTATTGCGGTGAGAATAGGATGTCAAATTATTGATTAATTTGAATCACAAATCTTGAATTCACAACCGATCTTTGATTTATCCGAAGGAAAAGTTAAAGAAAGAAAAACCTAATTTGCATCGTAAACACAATGCGGGGAGATCTAGGGTTCGGGGGTTGGTTATACCTAGGGAAGGCGTTAGCCTCCTAAGCATCTGTAATACTCTACAGGAACCTCTTGTTTAAATGTTGTGTTGTTTTCTAATCTATCTGTTTAAGGTATGGTAAAGAGTTGAAGGGAGACTTAAGGGGTTAGTCCTAAGTATACTCGCCAAGAAATCGCATCTTGTGCCTACGTATCCTGACGGGAATGGAATCAGAGTATTCGCAGTTCCCCTTAAAGAGGGTGAGGAACTTCTTGATTGTGGTCAAGGTTCTAGGGGGAAGTAAGTGTTCATAGTGAAATACTTACATGGAGTGCGGCAACTCCGTATCTACGTTAATGTTAAGTTGAAAAAGACTAGGTAAGTATCCACGGCGGGAACTTACATGGAGTACGTCGACTCCTGATCCTAAGGCCAGGAATAAGGGTAATTGGGTGTCCATGACAGGACGTTTGCATGGAGTACGGCGACTCCTATCCTAAGGCTAGGATAAGGAAAAGGATTAGAAACGTTATGAAATTGACATGGCAGTCAATAGGAAAATTCTTCTTCCCTTTGGAAATGGGATGAACACGATCAATAGAATTAAAAGCATAAATATGAACCAATAATAGCATAATGTGCAACAAAAGAATCAAGTGATGTAATCAATCACGATGGATAGATATAATCAATTAATTGACCCCAAGTATCAATTAAAACAGGGCACAACGGATAATATGAAATCAAAATTATTCAGAGTTAATAACAACAAAGAATACCAAGATCAATTTTAGAATTCAAACAAAATACTTAGCATTAATCAACTTAACAAAATTAAATAAAAATCTGAATTAACCAAATAAAAGATAAAGAGAAGTTATATAATCAGAATAACTAAATTCTAAACCTCATAAAATTAAATAAATCCTAAATTAGAAATTATTATTTTTGTTTTAAGATTAATTAGGAATATAACTAAATTTGAATTTTTAGAATTTCTCTCGAATAAAGAAAAACTAATTAACTCTTGAATTAACCTAATTATATACCATAAACTATTCAAATTATAAAATATAATTGTTTTTTTTTCTTGAAACAAAAATTTAATTATAAAATTTAAACCAAAACTTAATCTACTTAAATAACATTAATTTCTAGTTAACCTTAAGTTAAATGATTTGAAATCAATTAAACTTTTTATTTTTGTTTGTTTATTATTATTATTATTATTATTATTATTATTATTATTATTATTATTATTATTATTATTATTATTATTATTATTATTATTTGTTAAAAAAACAAAAGATTTGATGAACTTGGGCCAAGCCGAAGTGTTAAAAAAATAGAAAAATAAAGTAAAAAGAAAAAAAATTGGGCCGGGAACAGAGGGGTCGGGTCAACCGACCCGGTTTGCCTTAAAACCAAAAATTCACAATTGGAACCCTAAATCTCAGCTTGCAAACGGTCGCTCCCACTCTCTCTTCTTCCGCCCTCGTTTTCTCCTTCATTCTTTCTCCTCTCTTCTTCTTCATTCTTTCTCCTATCTTCTTCCTTTCTCCCTTTTTTTTATTTCTCCTTCTTCCTTCATACGCCGCTAACCATTCCTCCTTCTCCTTTCTCGTCTCCGTTTCACTTATTCCCTTGTTAAAACCAAACAAACATCAATCAAAAACAAAACAAACATGACGAAAAAGGTGTTACCTGAACTCGCGTGTGGCTCGGGGGGTTCGCGGAGGTGCAAATGAATCAACAATTGATGCTTAGCGGCTATACTGTGGACGGGCGGTGATGATACGTCAATTCCAACATCATACGAAATTTAGAAATAGGGCGAATCTGAGGCTATTTCTTGGTGAACCTCTGAAGATTTTGATGCAAGCGGTGACGATGTCGGCAGAACCGAAGATAAGTCCCTTCAATTTCTTCCTTCTTTTGCCATTGTTGTTGATTTTTGTTATGAACTCTGGTTGTTTGTGTTTGGTGTGTATGTTACCGTCTCTTTTTTCCAAATTTTCTCTTATGTGTGGGTTGTAATTTTATGGTGTGATATGGGGTTTCTGTGATCCTGCTGCTTTTCTATTTATCTAGTTATGCGGTATTGCTTCCTCTTCTATTGTTCTATGTATTCTGCTATTTATAAGCTTTTGGATTGAATCAGCATCCAAACATCTTGAATGTGATTTTTATTTTAAATAAAACATGTTGGGTATTGTTTGGGAAAGTTGTTATAATCACTTGATTTCGTTTTAAAAAACTTGATATCTTTAATGATATTTGTTTGTGTGTTTCTTGGATGGGCCTGTTATGTCAAATTATGTTGCAGACTTTTAATAATGATTCGAACACTTTCCCCTTTCGTTCGAACATGTCGGGATTATGTTTACATTTGTGTTGATTCGCTGTATTCGAAGAAATTATCATATTGATTATCTTAATAACTTCCTTGATATTATGTATATTTCTCTAATGATGAAATCAGTCGGTAGCATGAGGATTTTGAAAGAAGTGCGTCGCAGTCAGTCAATGTGTCGTCACATATTTCTTTGGGTAGGGTTTTCTTGTTTTCGACGTGTCTTGCTCCTGTTAAGCTACATCAACATTCAATGTGCTTTTGTTTTCATAGCAGTATCGAGAGGGCAAGAAAAAAGGCTTTGGGAAGCTTCACGTTATCGACAAAGGCTTTGGACAACAACCGTGGGCTCTCATTCAGTCCAACTTTGTTAAACTAGTAGCAACACTTGCTGTTTTCTAGACAAAAGATTGCTTGTTATGGCCATGTATAGACGAAACTCCTTGAGATAGATTTTTTGCTGTAACTTGAAACATTCATCGTCCTCCAATGCTAGATTCACTTTGCGTGTTTTTAATACATGTTATAATTTAGTACAACAAATATTTTGATAAACTTGCACTTTTATGGGCTAGCGATTTTCGACGTTTGAATTCTTACGATGACTTTGTAATAGAATCTTTTTTGGGCATCTTGTATCTTTGAAAAACCTTTGTGGTAGCGTATTCTTGTATTAGAATAGATGGTGCTTTTCTTTATAGCACCTTCTTGAATTGAGGATTATGAATGAAAATGTTTTAAATTCCAATTTGGCCTTATGATGGATTGTTATGCACCTTTGTGTATTTTTAAAATTTGATCCTTCACAAATTTTGGGGTCTAAATCTTGGGATGATGCTTGAATTCTTGTAATTTTCATCATGGAGAAAAACCATCTTGAAATTGGTTTGTATTTGTTGAAATGATCTTATAATTCTTCAAATTTTAATACATAACTTTGAATTTTCTTAACTAAACTAGCAATCCTTGAGATTTTGGGAGTTAAATTAAGCTTAATACCTCTTGTAAAAACTTTTATTTGAACACTAATGAATAACAAATGAAACTTGGGTCAAAGGAAAGAAGAGAGGACTAAAATTAATCTCCATGCTTAGACATTGATCTTTTGAACTTACATAGCTTATAAATCTTGGAAATCTATGTAAAACTTTTATGAATCCCACTCTTGCAAATTTTGGTTTTGGACTTTGGGATCTACTTGAGTTTGTAAAGAAATCTTGAATCTTTGAATAAATGTATTAATTTTGAATTTGGATTTTGTGAAGAACGTACCTTGGTGAATTCCTCATGATGACATAAAAAAATCAATACTTTCAAATGTCCTTCTCACAAATAACCAATAAATCCAAACTTCTTAAAATCCACGGGAAACAAATAATGATTGATCTTCGTGGGTATTGACAATCCCCTTCTTGAATTACACTTGAGTCTTGGAGAAACGAATTGGTAAATAAACCTCCAATCTTGCACTATCTCAAACTTCTTGGACTTTAAAATGATTATGATACAAACCACACAGATGGGAATGACCATGATTTAAAGTTTTGGGATTTCAAATGTAGACTTCGCAGTTTCATGATAGGACTCACTATTCGCTAAAAATTCATGGACTTGAACAAGAAAAGCATCATATTAATCTTGAACTTTGTAGAGATAGTAGTGACCAATTCAAATACATCTTTGAATTTCTTCTTAGGAAGCCAAGCACACAATTTTGCCAACACATTTAATACTTCACATTAATGGACGAAAGAAAATAATCCTCCTTATGGGGAACCTCTGAGAAATTTGGGATAGTCAACCTCGTGTTGACTACAAGACCAAAAGAATGAGGGTATATGCTTCTACAGTAGTTCAGCACAACTGGTAAAAGAAATAGGCTCTTAATGGGCATACACACAGGGTCTTCATGACTTTCTAAATTTTTTTAGCAAACCTACAAAACAAACAAAACTAGATAAAACGGTTAGCTATGCATGGATGATTGACCTAGATGATATGTAAAGAGATCAAGGAATCTAAGGGTAAAACTTAGGGTACAATACTAAGATCACATCCTCTTTATGACCTGTACTTACGAACCTAATACTCTGACGACAACCTGCGATCCTATCCGAGTTAGAATATAAATATACAATATCTCAAGCATGAACATGTTTGTCATTCTTCCTGGCCACCGGTTATGAATAAAAGTAGAAGAATTTATAAAACCTCCATCAGGATCCCTAGAAGGTTATTTTGCTCCGTGAAATTTTCCTTACTTATTCGATCTTAAAGATCAAAAAAGCACTCATGCATCTGTGAGACTCCTCTCGTCAACAATAAATTTCTAAAACAAGAAGGAGATTGAAAGGTTTTTTCTAAAAAAACAAATTAATGGTATTTATAAGAAAAAACCAAAAACACAAGCAACATACTTGCATGGCAGTGCAACATTTGGAAGAATAGGGAAAGGTTTCACACGTCAAGGACAATCCAATGGGAAAAACATGATTGAGTTTCCCCAGGAAAGGCATCATGAGTAGCATTAAATGCCACACGTGTTTCTTTCCCATTAAACGATTAAGTTCTCATAACTGACTGACGTTTTGACGTCTCTAAAATTGACTGACTAATAGCATAACACTCATGTGACACCTGGAGGTGTACCAAGCGCCCCAGGATGCACTCCTAATTTAGGGACTCAACCTTATCCAAGAGATTCCCTTCTAACTAAGGGACTCACCCTCAATCGAGGGACTCACCTCTATTTGAATGATTTGAAGGTATGAGAAAACACAATAAAGGGGGTTTCAATTGGGTTTTCAAAAATGAAAGTTTTTTTTGTGAAACTCAAACAAAGATCACAAATAGACTAACAAGAGAGAAAGACACACGATATATCCTGGTTCACTTGAAAACTATCAAGATAATCCAGTCCACTCGCCCAGGTGATTTCTCTTTATACACATGAACTTAATCAACTATAATCAACTAATTACACTGCACTAGCAACTGTTGTTGACTAACAACACAGACTAACTGTCTCTTCTTAAGGATTCTGACCTAACTGGTCCCTTAAGGAACCACAATCTGCACTAGCAACCGTTGGTGACTAACAACAAAGACTAACTGTCTCTTCTTAAGGATTTTGACCTAACTGGTCCCTTAAGGAGTTACAAACAACTGTTTGAACAAAAATGTTTACAACGAATTGCTTCTACTCTAGAAGATTTAAACACTATTAGAAGCTTAAAGGACTTAAAGAAACTTTCACAGTACGAACAATGTTCTTTCTTTGTATTGTGGTATTTCAGTATTGTTGCTTCAGTTCTTCATAGATCATCAATTCTTGTCATTCATTCTTTTTCAATCGTTGTTGAATTGTTGTATATATCGTTGTATCATGTTCTATTTTCTTCAAGTCATCAAGTCCTTATATAGAAAGAAAAAGATTCGTTGGAGGGAAGATTAGGAATATCCTTTAGATAGCTAGCGACTTGAAATAATGTTGTTATGCGGAGATGAAAATAGTACACAAAAGTTGTCTTTTGTACCACCAAATCAGGGTAGTGGAATGGTAGTGGAATAGAATGTTGAAACATACTATTGTCGCACCCTAATTTTTGACCCTAAGATCTCGCCCCCTTTGCTTTTTTCCTTCTATCTTCGTGGCAGGTCTTCTGTGTATGTTTATTGTGATTAATCAGTTTTTTGCAGATGCGTGGGTTTCAAGTGGAGGTCATGCTATTTGTCCCAATCAAAGACTTAGAGTTTGAGTTTCCTCTCATTAAGGGTGTCATTGCTAAGTTACCTTTCAAGTTATGCCCTTTGGTCTGGACATTACTCAGGGGGTAGTTTTATGCTAAGATCAACATCATCTAGAATATTGCTCGGATTTCTATTTAAATTGAAGTTTTTCTGCATTGAGTAAACTATGGACTAAATCTCACCAATGGAAGGTGATTGCCTCTGTGAGTAAGTTGAAAACAAGCAAAGACGTAAAACCTTTGGTTTCTTCAATTTAAGAACATTCAAATGGCTCGGAGTTCATCATTCACCCCTTTCCCTATGCGGTTTTTTACTCATCTCATAGCTATCCACATCAAGGTCCCAATTCTGTTTTTTTGATCCAAGTTCTTTAACTACTTTCAGTCATCCAAGATCGAGCTACTTGATTTACTCAAGTTTCCTAAAGTCCCGTCCATCATGAGTAGCACCAAACTCAAAGGATTTAACACAAGGAGTTTTGACACCTTCTTTGTTCTCAAGAATCTAAGACTTTCAAGTGGCGACAAAGACAAAGTTTGAATCACCATTCAGGATAAAAGGTGCAATATGTGTTAGATTTGAAGTTTCTTTCACAAGTGAAGAAGTGCAGATTCACGATAAATAAAATCAAGATATTTGAACGCTAACGGAAACCGGTCTTTAATCATTTTCTGTTTAAAAGTATCATAAGTTACAACAAAGAAATTTGAAACAAGTTGGAGGATTCTATCAACCGAATATGGTTCCACGTATGAAAACAATTTACTTCAAGGATGTATTCCCCACTCCTTTTTCCTTCCCAGGATGCTGTCACTCCATCGTCTGAAGCAGAGTTGTTTGGTATGGTTAAAATGGCTTTTGCATCTGTGAGAAAAAGAATTACAGTTATCAAGTCATTGTCAAATTTAAACCTGTTGTATGCAATAAATTGAGTTACTGTGTCGCAGAACCAAGGAAGCTGCAGAAAGGAAGGCTGAGTACGACTCCTCCGACTAACAAGCTCAGTGTGATGTTCCCGAAACCACCTTCTGCCTCTTTGTGCGAATTCACCTACATGGCACCCCTTGAGATAGAAGTACCCCGGGCAGTGATTAAGAGGCTTCCGCTTAGAAGTCGCTCAGACTCAGCAATAACATCGCATCCTATTAATAACAGCAAGCAGTGTTAGTTTTGAGAACAAGTCATCAGTATTTTGGGAATACAAATCAACAAGGCTTCCTCAGTGAGGACATGGCCAAGACAGAGGCAATTTCACGGTTCGTTTACAACCGGTATTAGTATCCAAGGCAAAGATCAAAGAATACATTATGGCCATATTGAAAAACATATGTTTAAGATAGTTTGACAAGAATCTCAAAGATAATGGTGATCTAATTACCAAGGGTAAATGCAATGCAGTGTGAAATTCCATCACTGTTACGCATCAAGAGCTGGTTGCAACGCCCATTCCTCAAAAGAGGAGCCATGTTCCATTTGAATTCATTGTTCCAAATGTTCGTCTCCCGTATAGCTTCAGACCATGTAGGCTAAGAATTCAAGCATGTCAAGTAGGAAACACATCTAAATCCCTGTCATCAGAACAAAACCATCAACAATAAACCATACAATACCACATCATCCGAATGAAATTGAATTTTGAAACAAGTTTGCGTAAGAGCTTTACCTGCATATATGACATTGCTGCTCCGCCGGATAAACTTGGTTTCGTCACAAGAAGTGCAGACCATGAAGTAAAATTTTTGGACTACCAAATTAAGCAAAAACCTGGTCAAGCCACTAAGCAACTTGCTGTTTCAAAGGTCAAGGTGATGAGAATGAATGATGATGTCCTCGTGGTTGCAATTAGTCCCGATGCCAGATATATTATTGTTGCTCTGTTGAATAGTACTATAAAGATGCACTTTGTAGACACAGTCAAATTCTTCCTTTCATTGTTAGTCATCCTCTCTCAATGTTCATCTCAATGAGGAACTTCAATTACCACGTTGAATTGGTTGATGTTACTTGTACCTACATTAATATTACATACTATCAAAGGATGGTATTGGTAAGATTAAATAAATGCGGTTTCGACACAATATCAGAATATCACCATGTGTTCATCAAGATGATCAATGAGAATTTAACTCAGGGGAGTTGAAACTGAATACTTATCTTTTCATTATGCCACAACCATGCTCCTGACTTATCCCAAAGTCTTCATGACCAAGCTCTGTCAAAGGTCGCGAAAGCCACTTCTGGATGCCGGCAAGCAACGGGTGCATAGATGCAATCCAACCTGACAATTAAATCCACTAAGTCAATGAACCATAAACATGGATTCTTTCCAAAACAATTAAACCGCCAAAAACCTGTAACGCGTCGACCTGCCAAAAGTTGGAGAAGAATCTGCATACATAAAGATCCACTACCTCCAACTTGCTGCAAATGGCTGGCACTGAAACAACAGTCAAGAGGAGTTTAATTAAGGAAGGAAGGCAAGAGCATAGTTGTTAACTCTCACCCTTTCTAAACCTTGAACGAGTAGAAGAAGACTTCATAAGGTCTTGACATTAGATGGATTTTTTTCTTCTGCAAACTTTTTCATTTAAGCCTTTCTTTCGGATCACTTTGTTTGCTCTGAAACCGTTTCCGCACCGCAAGAAGACGTCGCCGTTTTTCCTTTATCTTGAAAGCCAACAATATTGTTATCCCTGCAATTAAGCCAACACAAATTATCAACAGAGTTATAATCCTTAATTATTGCAAATCTGATTCAATAAGAGACATTCAAAGATGAACAGAGTAAAACGAGAAAGTTTTTATTGCCAGGAAGAAGCGCTTAATTTCCTTCCAAAACAGTTTTCAACATGTCCAGACGAATTCAGAAACTATTCATGATGGTATTCATTTCGAAGTCCAAGTTTGATTATAAAAAGGGACGGGTTCGAGATGAGGAGGGAGAGCCCATTTTTCGTGAACAAAAAAACCCTAACACTTTCAGAGCAGAGAGAAGAAATTTCAGAACTTATCTTTTGCCATTAGCTCCACCTTCGAGACCCTCGAACCCTCATCTTAGCCGTTGCCGCTTCGCCGTCACGCCGGAAATCTCCACCGAAGATCCAAATATCGTTCGCCTCCGCAAGGACGATCCAAATACTCGTCGCCACCATATGCCATCGCGATCCCGAACCTTCGTCGTCCAGAACTTGTGGTAATCCATTTATTTGCGTCAAAGTTATCGAAGCTCTTGATGTGTTGTTTAGTATTCTAGGTTTGAAAGAGAAGAAGACGGAAAATCATAGTAGAAGAGGAAGAAGGTGAACAACCGGAGAAGAAGAAGGCGGTCAACGAAGAATGAGAGACGGAGAGAAAGGGAAAAGCGTCGTCGGCGTATCGAAGGGAGAAGAGGATTTCGTTTCAGTAGATTTAGGGTTTGCTGTTAATTTTGAGTTTCTGTTGTAATCCTTAATCACCTGCACGCACACACACGACAATTACGACACATCCTCGCACATGGCCCTCTGATCTCCAACGTATCAGATTGGGCGGTCTACGTTGCGCGTTCCACCATAAACCCACGCGCCGCACCACACTTAATTAATCTCTTAATCTTCCAATTAATCACTAAGTCATCCGTTAACCACTCATTAAACCCACTAATCCTTTTATTCAAATAATAATCAACCCTTTTATTTAATTAACTTTTTAAACCTCTGTTATTTTAACTATTCAAAAACCTTTTTTTCTAAAGTAACTCAACTTTAATAATAACAAACCTTTTAAAAAACTTAATTTAAAAACAACTTTATAATGAGAAAACTACTTTCATAATTTAATTAATTTATATTCGATTGTTAAACTAAAATATGATAATATAAGAAAACCTTTTTTTAATTTCTAAAGGTATATTCACTTGTTAGATATGATAACCTTTTATATAATAACTAAAATCAATTTATTTAATAGATATTTGCCTATTTAGAATAATTTCTATCTAAAATTACTTAACTAATTCGATTTTATTAATAAAAAACCTCATCCTATTTTAAAAATCAATCATCATTTAGAACCTAATTAATTCACACCCAAAACTCTTACTAAAACCAATATAATCAATATAACCTTTTTTTACATAAAATCAATTCCCCCCTTTAAAAACAATTTTCTCTTAAAATCAATTCATCTAATGTAATTTCCTTAAAATCAATCCTACAGCTTAAATCAACAATCGTAATGCAATCAATCGTGCACGCTCACGCCTCTCTCCGTATTCACATTCACAATTCACACACCTTAGCGCTTTCATGCGTTTGTGTATGTTTATTTATCGCCTTTATCTTTCACAATTTATTTTACAGCAATTTATCTTTCTCGCATCGCATTCCATCCAAAGGAAGAACTTGCACGTAACGTAAAACTTGCGCGTATGCATCTCATTTGCGTCATACTCCCCTATGATCCTTGATCACATTCAAGTTGATCTCTTAAGATAGATCCTACCCCATAGGAAGGACCTTTGTCTTTTATTTTTACAACATAGGAAAACAATATCAACTCAATCAACAATAACTCAAACACATTTAGAGAACAAAATGCTAATCATCTTAAGCGAGGTACAACTTCTTCCCCACATCAATACATTTCTACAACTCACGGTGGCCTAGGAGTAATCCCCCTTAAAATGACAATTCATCTTTCTCCTAAACTCAATCAACCAACTACCCTAAACCCGTAGGAACTTTGACCACAGTCAAAGAATTCCTCAAACCCTTTAGGGGAACTACAGATACTCTGATTCCACTCCCGTAAGGATATGTAGGCATAGTATGCGATATCTTATCGAGTATACTTAGAAATAAACCCCTAGGTCTTTTAACCAATAAGCAAATAACCTTAGCAATAAACAAACATAAAACAAAAGGTTCCTGTAGAGTACTACAGAAACTTAGGATGCTAGTACCTTCCCTAAGTTTAACCAACCCCCGGACCTATAACTCTCTAGCTTGCATTTGCATTGCATTGTGGGAATTTCGATCTTTATCCCTTCCTTTGGACAAATCAAAGTTCGGTTGCAAATGAATTAAGATTCAAGCTCATTAATAGCTTGGTATCCAAATTTCACCGCGACAACTATGTACTATTTCCCCTTGTAAACGTTTGAGCTTATCTTCTGTACATTAGAGGTTTCTGAATAGAGATGATTGAAACCTAAGTAGAAGAGTTGATCACTGGGTCTTCAGAGTCTTGAGTATTTAGTGTCTTCAAAACTTGTTCACCAGAACCTTGTCTTCAGAATCTTAAGCACTCAGTCTTTAGAACCCTTGGTCTTTAGTAACTTAAGTCTTCAGAGTCTTTAGAACTTGTTCACCAGAACTTTGTCTTCAGAGTCTTCAGCACTTAATCATCAGAAACTCAAGTCTTCAGAGTCTTGAAAACTTTGTTCAGCAGAACTTTGTCTTTAGAGACTTCAGCACTTACTCGTTAGAAGATAATGACGTCAGAAGCTAGAAAGCCTTCAGAAGTAAAACATCAGAGTCACGCTCAGAACCAGAATCCAAGAAAGCATTGCAGCAGCAACATATTATTTTCTAAGAAACTTTCTGAGTGTGAGTATATTAGAAGCAAACTTGCTTCTTATAGCGCAGAAGCGACTTTGGTCAGATCAGAGTGACGTTGCACATGGTCTATATCAGAGTCAGAGCTTTTTCCATCAGAGTCAGAACCTGTTTGTTAATTCTTTAGAAAAACAAACGTTAGAGTACCAAGATTGTTCTTACACAAATACTACTTTGTTATTATCAAAACATAGAGATATTCGGCAGAATCTAATCTTGTTCTAACAATTTCCCCCTTTTTGATAATGACAAAACCATCTATTTTGATGACACAATATTGTACGAAGATAATCAATATGAAATGATAGAGATAAGTTTAGAAATAATTTCCCTTTATCAAGTTCCCCCTGAATCTAAGACTTAAAAAAAATCTTTTCATATTTGGGAACCAGAGACTGATTATAAAGATCTTATCAGATTTAGAAATCAGAGCCTGATAATATACCAGAGCCTGATCGGTCTTATAAGATCTTGTTAGATCCAGAATAACAGCACTTGATTATAAATCAGATGTAATACCCCAAATTTTGCCCCGAGATTATTAGGTTCATTTCACTTCACGTTTGCATTGCATTTAACTAACCACTAACAGGTTTGTGTAACTGGTTTGATTTTGCAGGAAAATATCATGTGGTGCACTCTTTAGTTCATGAAGGGTAAAATGGTCATTTGTTTGCAGCTGGTTGTCCGTTTACGAATTTTGAGCTATAGTCAGGAAATTTGAGTCGCTGGATATTGTTGATATGAGTCAGGGGCGAGGTGTAGTTGGAAGCGCTTAATTGTGAAGGATTTGAGTTGTTCCAAATAAAATCGATTCAAGTTGTTGGATTGTAGTTAGCCGAAGAATATGATCATTTGAGTTTAATCAGACAGTTGGATTTATCCGGATAAAGCTGCTCATTTTAAATTGCCGGAAGATTATTCGGAGATTTTGTCGGAAACGAGATTAATCGGTTAATTTGGGGAAATTAGGAATTAATTAAAAATGTAGAATTTCATTTCATTTCATTTTATTTTTCCCTTTTATGTTAAATTGATTTTATTCTATGTCATTTGCATTTCATTTTAACTTAATTTGAGCTCATCTCAATTTTATTATCATTGCATTTTTTAAATAATTTTGTTTTACTTTAAATATTTATTTCCACTTTATTTTTTATATAATTTTAAATATTTGTTCTCATTTTCATTTTTAAAATATTTTTATTTTATATTGAATTGACTATTATTTCATTCTTTTTATTTATTTCTTCATGGTTTTCATGTCATTTTAAGGAAAAACAAAAATAATAAATAAATAAATAATAAAGAATTGTTATTAATAATAATTATTCTTTACACAAAAAAATAATAAATGAATAAAATAACAAAAAATATAAAATTACATTTTTCTTAAGAAAAGTTCCTAATTTCCTAAAACTGGCCAATTTTTCTTCTTCCGATTCCGAGTTCCCGACTTTTCCTCGAACTTGCAAAATTAACAAAGTGAACAAATTTAATCTGTTAGAATTTTTTCGACACCCTCAGAGCATTGTCATTATCGGGCGTGTCGGGAGGGTAACGGATTGCTCCGAAACCAACTCCCGACTCCTTTATGACATTTCGGTAAATCAAGCAAGTTCTATTCTTCGAGGCAACCGAGAGAGAGAGATAAAGAAGTGCTTTTGAAAAAGCTGGTTTGGGAAAAAGTGCTTATCTAAAAAATTGCTTATTGGAAAAGCACTTATTTGAAAAAGTGTTTTTCTCAGAAAAATTGGTTTGCCAAACAGGCCTTAACGGCAATTTTCCAGAAAAAGCACAATCCAACGGATCAAACAACAAACTTTTCGAATTTCCTGAAAATCAGCAAACAACAACCAACTTCATGAAAAACACGGATTAATCAAACCGCAAGAACATCACAAGCTCGGTCAAACAAAATCACCAAAGATCAACAACAAAATTTGCGGCCATCAAAATCTCCGCCCAGAACGCCCTCGAACCCGGAAGATCCAGGCCCATAAATAACTTAATAACAATATAAGAACAATGCTTCATTCATTACAAGAGAGGGGCCTTATCACGTTCAGCAGAAACCCTAAGCAACAAGGGATCAAAAACGGCAAAAAAACCTCCTCAGTTGCCATCATCGGAGTTCAACCGAAGTGAAACCCATCAGAAGCGAAAAACTTCATCATCAGGTATAACCCAAAATAAAACCATCAGTGGTGGTAACAACAACGAAGAACACGGATCAAACCTCCTGAACCGTCATCCATCACGAACATCAGTAAATCAAACCAAATCCACGAGCCTCAGATTTGTTCATCATTGGCCGCTCAAACCGCGAATCAACAATCGCAAACCCACCGTCAATAGCATCAGGATATCACCGATCGAATGTTGGGGTAAGGAGAACCACCTTTTCTTTTCACTCGTTTTTTTGTTATTACAGGAAAAAAGAAGAAGGAAAGAGTACGATGGAAAGAAGGTAGTCGCAAGCAAGCAAGAAGGAGAAGAAAGAGTCTCACGACGGCCATGAATGAGAAGAGAGAGACACATATGAGAAGAAAAAACGCAGCAACATCCGTTTGGAGATGGCCGCCGCTGTTGCATTTTAGGGTTAAAACCCTAAAATGTTCCGCCCCTCTTTTATACTTCCAACCGGGTCAGATCTGGGGGTAATGACCCAGCACGACCCGTTTTGCATTATTTATTTATTATTTATTTTATTTTGTTTTCTTGTTTTATTTAAGTGTTGTAAATAAATACTAACAAGTTATTAAATCAAAACTGTTTTTAACCCTTTATTTTATTAATAAAAATTAAAAAAAAAAACATATTTTCATAATAAAAGCTAAAAAAAAAACATATTTTCTCAATAAAAACTTAAAACATTTTTTTTCATTATTAAAACTTAAAAAAAAATTCATAATTAAAATTAAAACATTTTTTTCATATTAGAATTAAAATATTTCATTAACATTAAAGTTAAAATATTTTTTCTTAAATTAAATTAAATTAAAACTTTTTCTTTATTAAAACCTCAAAAATCAAAACAAAATTCTCAAGACTCCACGTAAGCGTTTCCTTAAAATCGCTTATTCCCCATTGAAACCTTGACCACAGTCATGACGTTTCTAACCTCCCTTTCGAGGGGAACTACGATTACTCTAATTCCAT
This sequence comes from Lathyrus sativus, assembly GCA_963859935.3. Classification (NCBI taxonomy): domain Eukaryota; kingdom Viridiplantae; phylum Streptophyta; class Magnoliopsida; order Fabales; family Fabaceae; genus Lathyrus; species Lathyrus sativus. Next base: position 210,715,907 of record OZ012737.1, read on the forward strand.
ACCCTATCCAGGATACGTAGGCACAAGATATGAATCTTGTCGAGTAAACTTAGGACTAACCCTTAGGTCTCTTTGTCACTCTTAACCCTTAGCTCAGTATATACCCTAAATCAAATAATAAAGCAAAATAGTAAAAATGAACAAAAGGTTCCTGTAGAGTACTACGGAAGTTTAGGGTGCTAATACCTTCCCTAAGCTTAACCAACCCCTTACCTAGGTCTCTCCTCGCATTGTGCTTACGATGCAAAATTAGGTTTTTCCTTTCTTTGACCTTTCCTTCGGATAAATTAAAGACCGGTTGTGGACTAAAAGATGTGATTCAAATTAATTAATAATTTGATATCATATTCTAACCGCAACACCAGAGCCTGATTGATTAAATCAGAGCCTGATTTCCAATATATCAATTTGTTCCTGAAAAACATTCTAAGAAAAATTATGTGCAATTAAAGAGTTAGAATGTCAGAGCTATGATTCAGAGACAAGGTATTCTTATCAAAATAATTTTCCATTAATGTACTCACACTTTTTGTCATAATCAAAAAGGTAAATAATAGTTAGATCAAACAATTGGAGTATTGGATTTGATTCAAGAGAAATTAGGTAAATTAAAATCAATACTGCTTCCCTTTTTTTAGCAATCATAAAAGAATATAATAAGATGTAACAAAAGAAATAAAATATAAATTCTCATTCATTAAAAACAATGCCAGAGGCACAAATACATGCGCAAGAAATATAACAACCATAAACAATTGACAGACAAACAAGCAAAACAAACAAAATGAAAGACCAACAAAGACACTCGTCCACCAACCATCAAAAGTCTTCAATCAATGATGGTTTCAGAATATTTCATAGGAGAGCACCAATCAAGAGCAATTTTTTCAGTCATTCTGGTTTGCTTTATGTGAGAGACTACACCTTGAAGATCAAGAATATGAGAAATTACTCTACTGAAAGGAAAGTGAAACAATAACTCCTTTCTAGATGAAACTATTTCTTCTTTCAGATAGTTGAACATGGATTGAGGTAGATTGATCTTGATTTGGGAGACTAAGAAGAAAATGAAAAGCTTGTCCATTGTAGAAAGTCATCTTGTTCCCTAAGTCAAGAATACCAAGAGGTATCTGACTAGAGAAGTTTCTAATTAAGATATCTTCTAACATGTAGAAGTATCATCAATCAGAAGAACATTAAATAAAATAGAAAATATCTGCTTAACGTCAAAATCTTATCTCAGAAATTCTGGTGACTTGACACATCAAAATTTCATCTACTTATTCTGGGCAAGGTTTTATAAATAAATTTTCCAGAATGAATATGAATATATCCTCAGCAAGAGATTTTGTGAAAATATCAACCCACTGGCGATCTATATCCATAAATTTTATTTGAAAAACATCCTTATGAATATAGTCACGTAAAAAGTGATGTTTTATTTCAATATTTTCAGACCTAGAATGCAAGACATGATTTTTGGATAAGCAAATAGTAGAAGTATTATCGCATAAGATAGGAATGTTACTCTCATGTATATGAAAATCTTCTAGTTGATTCTGCATCCAGAGTATCTGAGTACTGCATAGTGATGTTGAGATATATTCTGCTTTTGCAGTTGAAAGTGCAATAGTTGATTGTCTTTTACTAGCCCATGAGACGAGGTTGTTAACCAGAAACTAACAGTTTCCAGAAGTACTTTTCCTTTCTAATCTGTCTCCAGCATAATCTGCATCACAATAACCAGAAAGCTTGTACTCTGATGTTTTCTTATACATCAAGCCAAGGTTAGTCGTACCCTTTAGATACCTTAGGATTCTCTTAATAGTTGTTAAGTGAGTTCCCCTTGGATCTGATTGGAAACGAGCACAAAGACATACACTGAACAGAATATCTGGACGAGAAGCAATTAGATATAGAAGAGAGCATATCATACCATGATAGAGCTTCTGACAAACCTTTTTACTTACTTCTTCTTTCTCCAGAATGCATGTATGATGCATAGGAGTCTTTGCATGTTTACTATCTAACATATTAAACTTCTTCAAAAGTTCTCTTGCATACTTGCTCTGGTGAATGTACATTCCTTCTGGATGTTGATCAATTTGAATTCCCATAAAGAGTCTGGGTACTCCCATCAGACTCATTCCAAATTCTATCCGCATTAACTTAGAAAGTTCCTTGCACAAGGAAGTATTAGCAGAATCAAATATGATATCACCAACGTAAATTTGCACAACCAGAATGTCATTTTTAAAGGTTTTACAAAAGAGTGTTGTATCCACTTTTCCTCTGGTAAAGTCATTTTCCAAAAGAAAGTTATGTAACCTTTCATACCAAGCTCTAGGAGCCTGTTTCAGACCATATAACGATTTTTTAAGTTTGAAAACCAAATCTGGGTTTTCAGAACTTTCAAAACCAGGAGGTTGGTGCACATACACTTCTTCTGAAATATTCCCGTTTAAAAATAAACTTTTTACATCCATATGATAAAGAATGATGTTATGATTAACAACAAAAGAAACTAATAAGCGAATAGATTCTAACTTGGCAACTGGTGCAATGGTTTCAATATAGTATATCCCTTCTTGCTGACTATAACAGGGTGCTACCAGTCATGTTTTGTTTCTCACGATTTCACCTTTCTAATCAAACTTGTTGTTGAATACCCATTTTGTTCCAATGACGTGGACACCTTTAGGTTTCAAAACAAGATCCTAAACATTATTTCTGGTGAATTTATTCAGTTCTTCTTGCATGGCCAGAATCCACTCATTCTCTTGAAGAGCTTCATCAATTGATGTTGGCTCTATCAGTGACACCAAACCAGAAGAGTTTCTTCAGAAGGTTTGAACGATGAACAAGTTCTGACTGAATCAGCTTTGTCTCCCAAAATCAATTCTTCAGTATGAGAAGTTCTTGGTCTATTCTTCTTCTGATAAGATGGACTATTTTCAGTTTCTGGTGATATTGTATCTGATTCTGTAGTTTTTGCATCTTTGTCTTCTTCATTAGAATCTTCCTCCTTGGATTATGATAAGGTAATTTTCAAATTTGCAAACTTTTCAATTAGCTTTGACTTTTCAGGGTCAAGCTTATCATCGAATCTAACATGAATTGATTCCTCAAAAATTCATGTTTCTATGTTATAGATTCTATAGCCTTTAGAGAATTCAGAGTATGCTAACAACAAACACCTTTGAGCTTTGGAATCAAACTTGCCAAGATTCTCTTTAGTGTTCAATATAAAGCAAATACAACCAAAAGGATGAAAATAAGAAATGTTGGGTTTTCTATTCTTCCATAATTCATAAGGAGTCTTACCCAGAATAAGTCTGATAGAAATCCTATTCTGAATATAACCTGATGTATTTACTGCCTCTGCCCAGAAGTGCTTAGCCATGTCAATTTCTTGGATCATGGTACGAGCCAGTTCTTGCAAAGTCCTATTCTTCCTTTCCACTACTCCATTATGTTGTGGAGTTCTAGGATAGGAGAAATCATGGGAAATGCCATGGGAATCAAAAAGATTATCAAAGTATATTTTCTCAAATTCTCCACCATGATCACTTCTGGCTCTAACAATTTTTCAATCCTTTTCTATTTGCACTTGTGAACAAAAGGTAGAGAACACAAAATGTGACTCATCCTTGTGTTTCAAGAATTTTACCCATGTCCAACGACTATAGTCATCAATAATAACTAATCCATACTTCTTTCCACTGATTGAGGCAGTTTTCACTGGGCCAAACAGATCAATGTGCAGAAGTTCTAATGGTCTAGAAGTAGAAACAACATTTTTCGCTCTAAAAGAGATTTTGGAACTCTTTCCTTTCTGACATGCTTCACAAAGAGCATTTGAAGGAAACTTTATATTTGGTAAGCCTTTGACTAATTCAAGCTTATTTAGATGAGAAATATTTCTCATGCTAACATGGCCCAAACGTCTATGCCATACCCATTGCTCTTCATTTATAGACATTAGACATTTAACATTTTGGTCCTTAAGATCAGAAAGTCCGATTTTATAAATGTTGTTTTTCCTCTTTCCATTAAAAAGGCTGTAGCCATCCTTCTGACTAACAGGCTTACAAGACTTTTAATTAAAAATAATATCATAACCACTGTCACTAAGTTGGTTAATTGACAATAAGTTATGCATCAAACCATCGACCAGAAGAACATTAGTAATAGAAGGAAGTTTACCATTACCAACAGTTCCAGAGCCAATGATTTTACCCTTTTGGTTTCCTCCGAAACTGACGAAGCCTCCAAGCTTAAGTTCCAGAATTTAGAACATATGCCTTCTTTCCGTCATGTTTCGCGAGCAACCACTGTCAAGGTACCATGATTGGTGTTTCAACTGAGCTGCTAAGGATATCTGCAACATAGATTATCTTATCCTTAGGTACCCACTTTCTGGATACTCTTTTTTTAGTTTTCCCAGAGTATTTAATAACCTTGGGTTTATGTGCAATAGGATAATCAAGTGGAATTTGTGCATGATACTTGGGTTTAGAAATAGAATTCTGTGTTGGTGAAGGTGCTTTCACAAGCTTAGAACAATCAAGCTTAGTACCAGAAGGCACGAAATGATCATAGAGAGGTTTTGGTTTTACAGGTTTACTTTCGTCATTTTCAAATGTTTCTGTACACCCCAAACCTTTCTTACTATTTCGGTTGACTTCATAGATCATGGAAGCAATCTTACTTCTATCTATGCTTTTATCCAGAAAGTGTTGGAATGATCTATCATACTTGTTGACACAATTAGTGTCAGAGATGTTTGAGACTAATTCTTCTTCTAGTTTAGAAACTTTGCTTTTCAAAGCATAATTACTATTTTTTAAAGAAAAAATATTTTCATTCAAAGAAGGATTATTCTGTTCAAGCTTATCTCTGGCTTCAGAAGTAATTACATGGGATATTTTAAGATCCTTGTATTTACTTTGAAGAGTTTGATATCTTTCCAATATTTCTGAAAGACACGACTCTAATTCACAATGAGAGAGTTTATATAATACCTCTGAGTCTGAGTCTGATTTTGATTCTGATAGCATTTTGTCTTCTAGTTCTCCAGTGACTTCAGTTTTAATTGTTGTTTCCACTAGTGCAACATTTTCCTATTCTTCATCAGATTCTTCTTCTTCAGAATCAGAGTCGTCCCAAGTTTCCATGAGTCCCTTCTTGACTTTGGTGAAGTTCTTCTTAGGCTTCCTGACTTTCTTAAGCTTTGGACAGTCATTCTTGTAATGACCTGGCTCATTACACTCATAGCAGATAACTTCTTTTCCAGAACTCTGCTTCTTCTGTCCAGATGATGAGTCAACACTATTTTTGTTTCTTCTTGATGCTCTGAACTTCCCTTGCCTATGTTTTCAGAGTTTTTTGATCCTTCTAGAGATAAGTGATAGCTTATCTTCTGAGTCTTCATCAGAATTTTCTGATTCTTCCTCAACTTGATAAGCCTTTGCCTTTTCAGGTTTAGACTTAAGAGCAATAGATTTATTCTTCTTCTAAGGTTCATCTTCCTCCAACTCTATCTCATGACTTCTTAAAGAACTAACAAGTTCTTCAAGACTTATACTATTCAGATCCTTGGATAGTTTACGAGAAGTTACCATAGGTCTCCATTTCTTGAGAAGGCTTCTGATGATCTTTTTTACATGATCAGCAGTTGAGTATCCTTTATCCTGAACTTTAAGTCATGCGACTAGCATTTGAAACCTTGAAAACATATTCTCAACTGTTTCATCATCCTCCATTTTGAATGCCTCATATTTCTGGATTAAGGCAAGTTCCTTTGTCTCCTTAACTTGAGCATTTCCTTCATGAGTCATTCTTAGGGAATCAAAAATGGACTTGGCAATATCTTTGTTTGTTATCTTCTCATACTCAGTATAAGAGATATCATTTAGCAGTATAGTTGTTTCCTTGTGATGATTCTTGTAATCTTTATTTTTTTGGTTATTCATAGCACTTCTTGATACTTTTACTCCTTCAGCATCAACTGGGTGAGTGTATCCATCAACTACAAGATCCCAAAGATCTACATCGTAACTAAGAAAGAAACTTTCAATTCTATCTTTCCAGTAGTCAAATTTTTAATCATCAAAGACTAGTGGTTTGGCACTTTAGTGATCTTTCTCTTCTTGAATAGGTTTAGCATTAGCTGCAACCATGATATCTCACACAAATACTGGATCGGTACTGAACACGGTGAAGTCTTGATAAAACTTTTATCACAATCAGAACCGGAGCTCTGATGTCAATTGAAGGTGTGAGAAAACATAAGAAATGGGGGTTTGAATTGGGTTTTCAAAAATGAAAGCTTTTTTTGTGAAACTCAAACAAATATCACAAATATACTAACAAGAGACAAAGACACACGATATATCCTAGTTCACTTGAAAACTATCAAGCTAATCCAGTCCACCCGCCAAGGTGATTTCGTCTTATACACAAGGACTTAATCTATTATAATCAACTGATTACATTGCACTAGCAACCGCTGGTGACTAACAACACAGACTAATTGTCTCTTCTTAAGGATTCTGACCCAACTGGTCTCTTAAGGAATCACAATCTGCAATAGAAACTGCTGGTGACTAACAACAAAGACTAACTGTCTCTTCTTAAGGATTCTGACCTAACTGGTCCCTTAAGGAGTTGCAAACAACTGTTTAAACAAAAATGTTTACAATGAATTGCTTCTACACAAGCAGATATAAACACTATTAATAACTCAAATGAGTTAAAGAAACTTTCATAGTATGAACAATGTTCTTTCTTTGTATTGTGGTGCTTCAATATTGTTACTTCAGTTCTTCATAGGTCATTCAATTCTTATCATTCATTCTTTTTCAATTGTTGTTAAATAGTTGTATATATCGTTGTATCACGTTCTATTTTCTTCAAGTCATCAAGTCCTTATATAGCAAGGAAAAGATCCGTTGAAGGGCAGATCAGGAATATCCTTTAGATAGCTGGAGACTTGAAATTATGTCATTACGTAGGGATGGAAATCGTACACAAAAGTTCTCATTTATACCACCAAATCAGGATAGTGGAATGGAATGTTGAAACATACTATGTACTATTTTCCCTTGTAAACATTTGAGCTTATCTTCGGTACATCAGAGGCTTCTGAATAGAGATGATTGAAGCATGAGTAGAAGAGTTGATCACTCGGTCATCAGAGTCTTGAGTCTTCAGAACTTATTCACCAGAACCTTGTCTTCAGAGTCTTAAGCACTCAGTCTTTAGAACCCTTGGTCTTTAGTAACTTAAGTATTCAGAGTCTTCAGAACTTGTTCACCAGAACTTTGTCTTCAGAGTCTTCAGCACTGAATCTTCAGAAACTCAAGTCTTTAGAGTCTTCATAACTTTGTGTTAGAACACAGATTGGTTCTTAATAATATCTCTATGTTTTGATGATAACTATTATGAAATTTTGTAATTAAGAATTATATACTCTAAAATTTTCTTAAGAATGTTTGCTGCAGATATTAAAGTAATTATCACTCCAGAAGCAAATCTGATCTGAACATAAGAAATATGATAGACTCTGAAGCGTTAGATGCACTCATTAGAAGATTCTGAACGCTGATGTCGCTTCCGCGAAAATAAGGTGTTGGCAAAACAGAAGAGTCGCCACCTTTCGTTATTTATCCCTCAGAACGGGAAAGGAAATGATCGAAGAAACCTGACGAAAAGGTATAAGACAAGGTCATCGCAACCATTGTCTGGGTTCGGGAGTCGGTTACGCATGGGGAAGGTATTAGCACCCCTCACGTCTATCGTACTCGATGGGATCCACGCTTGTTGTGTTTATATGACGGGTTGGTTTTATCTATCTACCTATCAAGGCTGGCTTAAAAAGAAAATAAAATGACTCGGCAAAGCGTCTCACTTTATGCCTACGTATTCTCATCAGAGAATGAGAAATCAGAGTCAACGTAGTTCGCCTAACTACGGGTTACGGGAAAGGTGGCTCGCCAATACATCAGTATTGTGCCTACGTACTCTCAACAGGTATGAGAGATCAGAGCTTACGTAGTTCGGGATAATACGGATTACGGGGATTCAGATTCATCTGTTTTTTCGAGTAGGGTTAACAAACAGTTCCAGCAATTTGGTGTAGGCAGCTCGACCTTTGGAGACTCAGGCATTACCGTTTGCGGTAGAACTGGGAGTTAACGACACTCTTTTCTTCAGAAAAGCTTTCCGTTGAATTAAGGGCCCACAGGGCAAAAATATTTGAAGTTTGTTTTCTGTCTTTTACAGAAGAACTGTTTTTTATGTTTGTCTGTAGTTTGTACAGCACTAGAGACTATGACCTGGGAACGAATGCGTCACATATCGTCCAAAGGACGTATACTAAACATTCTAGATGATTGAGAGGAGGCCGCTCAATTATCATTACCCAAGTAGCTTAAGGCTCGTAACGCGCTTATACTAACTTGCCTTTATTACGTTTTTTACTGTTGTTTGAGATGAGAAGAGAGAACAGGCTCAACTAAGGGGAGACTATCAAGTCCTAATGTTGTCATGCCAAGGATTCATCCTATGGTTGAAGTTTGAAACAGGGAACTCCTAGAAGTTATCATGCATAGGTTTCAACCTAAAGTCTTAATCATCACTTCCTTATCAAAGGAAGTGAGATTCCTAGGGGATCATGTCAATGATAAACAGAAACAGATAAAGCATCGGCTTAAACAGTAAACAGTAAATGACTGTAAAATGCATGCAATGCAAGTGAGGGAGGAAATGTGTGTGGGGCATCAGCTTCCACAAGCTCGTCTCGACCTCAAGCCAGATATGAATAACTGCGATCATACAAAAATAAAAAATAAAATGCCATCAAGCAAATCACAAACCACATAGGCAAGGGAGCTGGGCACTACCGAATACCCGCAAGCAAAGCCGTACAGTAAAAATACAAGCAGAGGGAGCAACTCAACCTCTAGTGCAATCATGCTCCTAGCTTAACACAATCTAAACATGAGCTTATTCTAATGCATCAAGCAAATCAAACAAGTCACACCAATACAGTTGCACAAAAAGCAAACAGACAGGAAAGAAAGCAGACCAACAGCTTCCACAGCTTCACAGCAAAGCAATCCTCTGACAGCAGCTCAATCCTCAGTCTATAACTGTTCTTCAAGGCTCTCCTCTTCAATAGCAAGTATCAACTTGCTTCTTCAAGCTTTCAATGCATCAATCACAAGTATCAACTTGCTCTCCATCTTCTTCAAGCTTCAGCTCTCTCTTCAATCTCAATTTGATCTTCTTCACAAGTATCAACTTGTTCTCCTTGATCTCCAAGCTTCAGCTCTAAGGTAGTCTTCAAACACAGGGAAGTGCAACCTATAGCATCTTCAATCTTCTAACAAGGAACTCCATCCTCTAGCAAGGGAGAAAGATTCATCTGACAAGAGCAAGGTGTGGATAGTGGTGAGCAAAGTGAAGACCAAAGGTCACCTCTAAGCACTCCACCATCAAAGAAAGGAACCCTTAAAGGTTCTACCAATTTGTGAGGGGCCACTCATCCTACCAAAGGAGGGATGAGGCCTTCACAATGGGACCTTACATCATAGGGAGGAATGGAAGTGATCAACACCTTCCATGTTTCATGAAGGAAGAAAATCTATTCTAAGAGATCTCCCTAAAACCCTAATCCTTAACCCTAGACAAACTACACCCAAGGAAGAGAAAACTTCAAGTCCAAGCTCCGTCATGCATTCCACAACAGCCCACACATGCCTTCATCATCATCCAAGAGCAAGAGAAGCAAAACCCTAATCTAAGGGAACTAAAGAAATCATTCTAGTTGAGTTAGCAAGTTAGGATCACCTAAAACCTAGTAATAAAGTTAATCCTAACTAAAATACTAAAACCAATTTTAAAATCCTACAAAAATAACTATGGGAACCTAAGTCAATCATGACTCTACCATGTTAATTCCAGAGATCAAATCATCCAATAAGTCCTAGAATTAAATCCTAAACTATGGGGTACTAAGGTTAAACCCTAAAACTAGAGCACCTAAAGTTCCAATCTAAAAACCTCATCTAATTTCATCACAAAAATGTGATAAAAATAATATAGGAGCATAAATGTCTAAACTAGCTACACACAAAAAATCAGCTCAAAACTCATCACCAAGTGATCACACAAAAATCAGCAAGACAAGATATTAACCATAATGAAATTAATATCAATTAAAATACAAAAAATGCAATTAAAATAAAAAATGCATGAATTCCTAAACTCTTAATTTCTTAAAATTCTAGACTCATTCATGAGTCAGGGGAAAAAACCTGGATCAAATTGAGTTATTTTCCTATTTATTATGAATTATTTCCTAAACTACATGAAATGTGAAAAATAAAGAAAAACAAAAGAAAATAATAAAACCTGCGTATCAAATAGCAATTGTTTCCAGTTTATTTCCAGACATGGGCCAAAAAGGGGGTGTGGATATCAATCAGACTACTAAGCCCAAACCAACCAATTAATGAAACGGTGCGTTTCATCTCAATGTCTCTCTTCAGAGTTTGAAAACCAATCATGGCCTTCCATTGCTTGCCTGAGTCAAATGTCAAACCTTCATCTGATGGCTCATGTGCATCGTCTCCAAATTCAAACTGAGGGAGGGAATTCTCCAGACGGTGGCCTGAGTTGCAGCGCCACTGTCTTCTCTGGTGAAGTGGTGTCCACAGGTCATCAAAAATAACAAAACAAATCATCATCTCACTCAATTTTTCCTCCTGAACACGAATCCAATCTCCAAATCCACTAATTCGTTCTCTAACTTCAAACACGATAGGATTTTCAGAAATACACCAAATCTTGATCATCACAATTCTCAAAGATAATGATCCTAATGCAATCTACACTTCTCACTGATCAATTTCCACTATCCAAACATGATTATTCCTTCAAGAATCTTGAGATATCAGCCTCAACAGAAAATGATTTGTGACCTAAAGTGTCTCTATCCATCAAATTCTTGTACCAAAATCCATCTACATCATGCTATGAACCTAACCACCTAAAGATTTCTAGCTATCTCTCCATAAATTAAGCAAAATTTGGATTGGTACAAACCTGGTTTCAGATGAAGAACAGGTACAATCCTTGCTCGATTCTTCCTCCAATGTGATCCAGATTCACTCCAAATCTTCCTCTGAATCTAATGCACACCTCAATTTGGCTTGATTTATCTTCAATCTCAGAATTCGATCTTGAGTTGCAGCTCTGCAAAATCCAATGCTCTCTCTGCTACCAGCTTCAAATGCTTCCAAAAAACTGGCTGAATACACTCCAAACCTTATATAGAACTCAATGGAAATGTCTAGAAAGTTCTGTAAGCTTCCAAATGAGATTTTGCAATTTCAATTTCTCTTCAAAATGTCATCCACACCAGTCACGATTCTAGCTCTGTTTAGGCATGAAAATCCTTGGAATCTTCATCTCATGAGATATTAAATTGATTTGTTATGCTCATTTCCTTGTTTGCAATCCCATGGTTCATGTTGATTATGTTGCTTCATCATGAAGAAATGAAATGAAATGGCATGAATTTGACCTCAAACCAAAATTCTAACATTGCCAAAGTTTCTAAAATAATTTTTCCAATAAAAAAATGATGTTACTTTGCCCCATTTGCACACCAAATGATTAATTTGAATTTTTGGTCATTTAATCCTTCCTTTTTCACAACTCCTTGAACCAAGTCCTTCCTTGAGCCATTTCAATGTCTCCTTGATACATGGTCAAGGTTAAAACCCCATTTTGAGCAACTTTCAAGTTGAACAAAATTTCATTTGAGGTGTCTAAGTTGGTGAAAATGGCCTATAACCAAAAATGACCTATAATCATAACTTCCCAAAATACCCTTGACTTGTCAAAGCCATAACTTGAGTTCTACAAATCCTATCAAGGACTTATAGTACTCTCTAGAAAGCTAAGAGAATAAGGAACAACATTCATATTGACCAAAAGTTTATAGGAATCATCCTTCTTGGGCAAAAGTGTCATGCAAGTTGGGTAACTTTCAAGCTCCAAATTCACATACCTCAGATGACTTGTAACTTGTCAAAGCCATAACTTGAGTTCTACAAATCCTATCAAGGACTTCTAGTACTCAAATTAAATCTAAGACCATGCCCTATAGCAATCATGTTGGGGTCAATATGAGATGAAGATCATATCTTGAGTTAAATTGCCTTGAAGATAGGGGTTAAACTAGGGGATTTTACACTGTCAAGTCTTAGAAACCCTAGCTTGAAACTTCTCAAACTCTTCAATCATGATGAGTTAACCTTGGAATCATCCTTATAACATCTAAATGTATCAATCCATGATCACATGGCTCTTGAAATAAGTCTCAACCTTCTTCAAATCCTCAGTTGACTTAGGGTTGACCCAGTCAAACCCTAGTTGCACCAATCAGGGATGAGGCTTCTTAATCTTGCATAATGACCTGTCTAGGCCTCAAAGTGATCTTCAACTCTTCTCATGAGCTCTCTCAAGACCTCAAGTCCAACTTTATGGCTTCAGAATCATCTAATGACTTCCCACAACTCTCAAGTTAGGAGACACACCCTCTTGGTTTCAATCACTCTCTCTGAGGATCTTTTAACTTCTCTGACCAGGATATCAACCCTTGAACACCTGAACAACTTTCTTAGCTAGCCTTGCATTCTTGTATAGCTCTTGATTGGTAATCATACCTCTTGATCTCCTGCATACATGTCAATGAAATGCAAATGATAATGCTAATGTGAATGAAATGAAACACAAGCTAGGTAAAGAAAAGTTGGGCAAATTTTGGGGGTGCAACAGCTGCCATCAGAAGATCCTGAGTGCTATCCCTAGAAGGATCTGAAGCAGTCTCCAGAAGGATCTGAAGCAGAAGCTCCAGAAGAATCTGAAGCAAGTCAGAAGCATCTGAACCAAAGAAGAATTATGTATGAAGAGTTTTCAAGCATAGTTACTACAGAAGATTCTGAGAGTACTAAAGCTGCCAGTACTGAGGATCTGACTCAAAAATATGCTCTGAACTTATACACGCTAAAAGCGCACTTGTTGCAAAGACTCTGACTCAGCAAAACTCTGATCAACATCAGAAGGCTCTGATCAATTTAGACTCTGATGATTCTTGCTGAAAATTGTTGAAGAAGAATTCAAAGATTATGTCCGTTGGAATATCCAAACGACTCTTTCCTTATTTATGCTAGACACAAGAACACAGACAAAAAGGATTTCTCTGTGCTTTCTTATTCTAGGAAAGGTCACTTGATATGAAGACAAAAAGGCTCAGACCTTTTGGTGCACACTTCTCAACGTGAAAAGCTCTTGGACCACTGTGCCTATAAAAGCAAGTCTTCACTCATCTTCTTCAGTTGACGTTTTACTTGAAAAGAATTCATTATCAAAGCTCTCATTACAACTCATATTCTTTCTAGAATTAATTTCTTTGTTCTTAATCTTAAGTGAAAAATCACAGTTGTGATAAAGCTTTATTAGAAGCATTTTAACACTTGTATTTGTTATTACATTTGATTGTAAGAAAACCTTAAGAAGATCCAGTTAGGATCAGTAGTTCTTGAGAAGACTTTGAACAGTTGTTCTTAGTGCTTACTATTGTAATCAGTTGATTAAATAATGGATTAAGTCCTTGTTTGAGAAAGGCAAATCACTTTAGGAAGGGTGGACTGGAGTAGTTGAGTTCAATGAACCAGGATAAAAATACTTGAGTTTTTATTACTAAGTTTTTATCTAAATACTTATTCAACCCCCCTTCTAAGTATTTTCTCACCTTCAGTTGGCATCAGAGCTCTGGTTCTGTGTGTGCTACCACTTCACAGTGACAGTAAAGATCCAGTGAGAAAAACTTTGATATATATTTGGGTTTTACTATGGCTGATAATTCAATGTCTAACATTAACAACAAATATGAAGAAAGGGACAGAATCAACACTAAACCCCCTATGTTTGATGGGGAGAAATTTGATTATTGGAAAGACAGGATTGAAAGTTTTTTCCTTGGTTATGATGCTGATTTATGGGATTTGGTCATAGATGGATATGTTCATTCCATTGATGGGAATGGCAAGAAAGTAGATAGAAAATCTATAACAGAAGCCCAAAAGAAGGAATTTAGAAATCACCACAAGGCTAGAACAATATTGTTAAATGCAATATCTCACACTGAGTATGAAAAGATCACAAATAGAGAAACTGCATTTGACATGTTTGAGTCCTTAAAGATGACTCATGAGGGAAACTCTCAAGTCAAGGAAACAAAGGCTCTGGCTCTAATCCAGAAGTATGAAGCCTTCAAGATGGAAGAAGCTGAATCTGTTGAAGCTATGTTCTCCAGATTTCAAATACTTACAGCTGGACTAAAGGTTCTGGATAAAGGATACTCTACTGCTGATCATGTGAAAAAGATCATCAGAAGCTTACCTACCAGATGGAGACCTATGGTGACTGCGCTGAAAATGGCTAAAGATCTGAACAAGATCTCCTTGGAGGAACTAATCAGTTCACTAAGGAGTCATGAAATTGAACTTGAGGAAGATGAACCTCAAAAGAAAGGTAAATCAATTGCTTTAAAATCTAATAAATCTGCTAAAGCATTGTAGGTGATAGAGGAAAGCTATGAAGAATCCTCATCTGAAGATGAAGATGAACTATCCATACTGTCTAGAAGAATAAACAAACTCTGGAAGCATAAAGGAAAGAAGTTCAGAAACTTCAGGAAGTCTGACCAAAGAAAAGAATCTTCTGGACACAGAAGATCTGGCAAAAAGGAGGTTGTCTGTTATGAATGTAAAGAACCTGAACATTACAAAAATGAATGTCCAAAGGTGTTGAAAGAAAAGCCTAAAAGAAAATCTGATAAGAAGAAGAAGGTTCTAATGGCCACCTGGGATGATTCAGATACATCTGAATCTGAATCTGAGTCAGAAGAGGAATGTGCCAATGTAGCATTGATGGCAGACATAGAAGATCAGGAGGAAGGAACTTCAGGATCTGACTCTGACTCTGAATCTGACTCTGACGCTGAAGAGGTAATGGCTAAACTCACTAAAGAAGAACTTATCAAAGTGTTATCAGAAGTTCTGAAAAGCTATAACAATATTAAGCTCAAGTACAAGAAGCGTCAAAGCAATCTTGTATCTGAGAATAATATTCTCAAATCAGAAGTAGCTGAGCTAAATGAAAAGAACTTAAGATTGAAAAATGATTCTGAATTAGCTCAACAAGACTCTGATTCTGAAACTGAATCTGAATGCAAAAATATTTTGGAAAAATATGATTACAACTTTCAGAAGTTTCTTGCTAAAAGCATAGACAAAAGCAAAATGGCTTTTATGACCTATGGAGTTAGCAGAAATAACAGAAAAGGAATTGGATATAAATCTTCCTCTGGAAAGGATTTAAATCCAAAACCTGTTGATAAAATTATCATCAAGAAAACTCCTTTATATTCCCACTTTAAATTTGGTCACTTGAATGATATTGAACACACACGTTCTAAAAAGAACATTCATGTGTTTAAATCTAAGGCTAGTCAGAATAAACCTTATGTTGAAAAACAGAAGTTTAGACAAACCTTCAGAACAACTAACCCAAAAGGACCCAAGAAGATCTGGGTACCTAAAAGTAAAATAATTCCTGTTGCAGATGTTCTTAGCAGCAAGGTTAGGACGCTGATCATGGTACCTGGACTCTGGATGCTCGCGACACATGACAGGAGAAAGGTCTATGTTCCAAAGTCTGGAGCTTAGATCTGGAGGTGATGTGAAATTTGGAGGGAATCAGAAGGGCAAGATCATTGGATCTGGCACTATTGGTAATGGTAAACTTCCCTCTATTACTAATGTTTTACTTGTAGAAGGATTAAAGCATAACCTATTCTCCATAAGTCAATTAAGTGACAATGGTTATGATATAACCTTCAATCAAAAATGTTGTAAAGCTATTAGTCCAAAGGATGGCTCAATCCTATTTAGTGGAAAGAGGAAAAACAACATTTATAAAATAAATCTTTCAGAACTTAAGGTTCAAAATGTTAAATGTCTCTTGTCTGTTAATGAGGAGCAATGGGTCTGACACAGAAGATTGGGGCATATTAATATGAGACGTATATCTCAGATTAATAAACTTAATCTTGTCAGAGCTCAGATGCTCTTTGTGAAGCATGTCAAAAAGGGAAGTTTTCAAAATCATCGTTTAAATCAAAAAATGTTGTTTCTACTTCCAGACCACTAGAATTACTTCATATTGATCTGTTTGGACCAGTGAAAACTGCATCCATCAGAGGCAAGAAGTATGGATTAGTCATTGTTGATGACTATAGTAGATGGACATGGGTAAAGTTCTTAAAACACAAGGATGAGTCACATTCTGTGTTCTTTGACTTCTGTAAACAAGTCCAGAATGAAAAAGATTTCAAAATTATAAAAGTCAGAAGTGATCATGGTGGTGAATTTGAAAATAAATATTTTGAAAAATATTTTAATGAAAATGGCATTGCTCATGATTTTTCCTGTCCTAGAACTCCACAACAAAATGGAGTTGTAGAGAGGAAAAATAGAACTCTGCAAGAAATGGCCAGAACCATGATCAATGAGACTAATCTGGAAAAGCACTTTTGGACAGAAGCAATCAACACAGCCTGTTACATTCAGAACAGAGTGTCTGTAAGAACTCTTCTGGAGAAGACTCCCTATGAATTGTGGAAGAACAAAAAGCCCAACATTTCATATTTTCATCATTTTGGATGTATTTGCTATATGTTGAATACTAAAGAAAATCTAAACAAGTTTGATTCCAAAGCACAGAAGTGTTTCATGCTTGGGTATTCTGAACGCTCTAAAGGCTACAGAGTATACAATACTGAGACACAGATTGTGGAAGAATCTATTCATGTTAGATTTGATGATAAGCTTGGCATTAAAAAGCCAAAGCAGTCTGAAAACTCTGCAGATAGAGAAGTAGTCTTCACAGACTCTGAAGGCTCAGAGGCAGACAAAGCTCAAGTGAAGGAACCAGAAGCAACGCCAGATGCAATTCCTTTGACTTCTCAAATGAACAACTTAAACATTTCTGAAGAATCAACTGTTAGAGGATCATCTTCCAGAATTAAAGCTTCTCATCCAGAGAATGTTATCATTGGAAAGAAGGATGGCCCTATCAGAACAAGATCCTTTCTCAGATCATCTGAAGCATCATTATTTGGATTGGTGTAAATAATTGAACCATCTTCTGTAGATGAAGCTTTGCAAGACAATGATTGGATTATTGCCATGCAAGAAGAGCTAAATCAATTCACCAGAAATGATGTGTGGGATTTTGTTCCAAGACCAAAAGGATTCAATATAATTGGAACTAAATGGGTCTTCAGAAATAAGCTTAATGAGAAAGGAGAAGTTGAAAGAAATAAGGCAAGGCTTGTTGCTCAAGGGTACAGTCAACAAGAAGGTATTGATTATACTGAAACTTATGCTCCAGTGGCAAGGTTAGAATCTATACGCCTTCTTATTTCATTTGCTGCACAAAATAACATCACTCTATATCAGATGGATGTTAAAAGTGTCTTTATAAATGGTATTATAGAAGAAGAAGTTTATGTCCACCAGCCTCCTGGTTTTGAGAGTGAAAATTTTCCAGATCATGTTTTCAAACTAAAGAAATCTCTGTATGGTTTAAAACAAGCTCCCAGAGCTTGGTATGAGAGATTAAGCAATTTTCTTCTGGAGAAAAATTTCATCAGAGGCAAAGTGGACACAACACTCTTTTGTAAATCATTTAAGAAAGATCTTCTAATTTGTCAAATATATGTGGATGATATCATATTTGGATCTACCAATACTATGCTGGGAAAAGAGTTTGCTCAATGTATGCAGGCAGAATTTAAAATGAGCATGATGGGAGAGTTGAGATTCTTTCTGGGAATTCAAGTCAACCAAACTCCAGAGTGCACTTACATTCATCAGACCAAATATGTTAAAGAACTTCTGAAGAAATTTAACATGACTGATAGTAAGATGTCAAAGACTCCCATGCATCCAACCAGTTCACTAGGCAAGGAAGAGGTAAGTAAGAAAGTAGATCAGAAACTCTACAGAGGTATGATAGAATCTCTTCTTTACTTAACTGCTTCTAGATCTGACATATTGTTCAGTGTATGCTTGTGTGTTAGATTCCAATCAGATCCTAGAGAATCACACTTAACAGTTGTTAAGAGGATTCTAAGGTATCTGAAAGGTACTTCTAATGTGGGTTTGTGTTACAGAAAATCTGATGATTTCAAATTAGTTGGATTCTGTGATGCTGACTATGCTGGAGACAGAGTGGAAAGAAAAAGTACTTCTGGAAGTTGCCAATTTCTAGGAAGAAATCTAATCTCTTGATACAGCAAGAAGCAACCCACAATTGCACTATCAAATACAGAGGCAGAATATATTGCTGCTGCTGGATGTAGCACGCAGATGCTCTGGATGAAAAGTTAGCTAGAAGACTATCAGATATTTGAAAGTAACATTTCTATATTCTGTGATAATACTTCTGCTATATGTTTGTCTAAAAACCCCATTTTACACTCCAAGGCAAAGCATATAGAAATTAAGCATCATTTCATTAGAGACTATGTTCATAAGGGAATTATAAACTTAGCCTTTGTTGATACAGATCATCAATGGGCAGATATTTTCACAAAACCCCTTGTTGAAGATAGATTCAAATTTATTCTGAAAAATATTGGTATGGATTTGTGTCCAGAATAATATTTGTCAGAAGCAAATTTTACAGACGCAAAAATGTTTAATGCTCTAAAGTATTTCATCTGATTATTTATTCACTTCCTTAAATTACTTTATTTGTGAAAATCTGAACTAACAATACTCAGAGAATCTGAACGTTGGTTAATGTTTCATTTCTCAAGAGAATTCAGAAGCACATGCAAGCAAACACGTGTCACTCTAAATCTGCAAAGATGGCGTGTACACTACTGAAGAGACGTTTGAGGTGAAGTTTGAATAGTGAAAATCTTGATTTTCCCCCCAATTTGTCAGAATCAATTAATGCTTGAAATGATTTTTATTCTTTTTCATTAACTGCTATGTGTGAACGTGCATTGTGTGTCTGTTTGTATGCCTAATTGCTTACTATAAATACCACATCTCTCACCACTTTCACACTTTTCACATCTCAAGAACGTTTATGCATTTCTGTCTTCTTTTCTCTCTTCACAAAAACCCTAAACCTTTGACAAAATCATCTTCAATGGCAACCTCATCCTCCACAGCTGCACAGTTTCAATCAACCATGGCTGCAGTTACTTCTGCAAATATGGGTGTGACTCCATATACGACCCCTAAAAGGACTTTGTTAACACCTGTTGACAAACTGGAAGTTCTCTGTGAATCAATGGTGGAATTTGATTCATTGGCTGAAAATGGATTTGAGTTTCGTTCAATAATTGATGCTCAAGGCTGGGTAAAATACTTTGACAGACTATTTGGACCAGTTTACCCCCATCTGGTGAAAGAGTTCTGGATACATGCTTCTGTATACCCTAAATTCATCTTGTCTTCTGTTCTGGGTAAGGAGATAATAATTACAGAAGATCTGATCAGGAAACTCATAGGATATGAGGAGACTGATGGAGTATTTCATCTGCCAGCTGGGCGTGTAGATATGGAAGAAGTTTATGAGGAAGTTATGACTGCTGGACAGGCCTCTAACAAGTTTAAAGATCTGAAGCCTAACTACAAGATCTGGGCAAAGATTTTCATGGGATGCATTCATCACAGAAAATCTACAAACTCTCTAGATTACGTGAACAATGAACAGCTCTACTTCATGTACTGTTTAAGTCAGAGCACCAAGGTAGATCTTCCCTACATTCTGTTCATGCACTTGTGGAATCATATAAATGCCTCCAGAGAATCTGTGAAAGACAAGGGTCAGAAGATCAGAACATGGATTCCCTTTGGAAGGTTAATTTCAGATATTCTGACAGAAAATGGATTGGTGACTGCTCTGTATGTTGCTGGAGTCAAGGAGGAACTTGAATCTATTGTTGGGAAACCTCTGAATGCCAAGAGTCTTCAAAGACTTAAAATTGTAGAGGAACTCACATCAGCACCCAAGAAGCTGAATATCTCTGAACTCAGTCAGAAGAGAATCCTAGTAGAAGACTACCCTCTGTTCTGTGCTGAAGAACCAAGGGAAATAATTGTAAGGTATATTGATTCTTGCAAGGCAGATGGAACTCCAATCCCTGCAGATATTCTGAAAAGAGCAAGGGAACCAATGCCTGATGGAGGAGATGAGATCACAAGAAAAAGAAGTCAATCAGAAGCAGAAGATGTGATTGTTCAGAAGAAGCCCAAAGTTGCTGACAAGCCTCAGAAGCTGATCAAGAGGAAAGCATCTGGAGACGCTCCTTCTGTTCCCACAAAACGTATCAAGATTAAAGGTATCAAATCTTCTGTATCTTCTTTCAATAATACTGTTTTAAATGATTCAACATTTAAGTCTATTCCAAAACCACCTTCTACTCAGAAACAATCTGTTCCTGCTCCATCTCATATCTCTGTTCCTTCCCCACAAAAATCATCTGATCCTGTTTCTATCACACCTGTAAAACCTTTTACTACTCAATCATCTGTACCAACACCAACAACAACAAAACCAGCAAATCAAACTCCACAACCACAAAAACCAACAAAACAATCTGAACAACAACAACCACAACTAGAAAAACAACAACAACCAGAGAAACAATCTGAACAACAACAACTACCAGAAAAACAATCTGAACAACAACAACAAAAACAATCTGAACAACAACCACAACAACAAGAAAAACAACCACAACCAGAAAAACCACCATCAAACACTTCTGAACCTATTGGATCTGTACAAGTTACTTCTGAACCTATAAAAGTTACATCTGATCCTATTGCATCTGAACTACTTACATCTGATCCACCTACATCAGAACCACCTACATCTGAACCCTCATTAAAACCTTCTAAGAATCCATCAGAATCAACCAACCCATCTGAAACCCATATCCCTGAGACAGAGGTTCTAAATGTTACACCTCTCGAAACTGTTTTTGAAGTGTCCTCTACCTCTTATACTCCAACCACATCATCAAATTCATCAGAATCTGATATACACCCAGATTTTCTGGTATCTCCCTCTCACAGAAATTCTGAAGTAAACCAACCAGAACCACCTGTCTCTTCTGAAATTATCATTCCAAATCCTATTCCAACACCTAAACCATCTTCTGAAATTATCATTCCCAATCCTACCCCTACATCCAAGCCAAGAACATCTGATAATGTACCTTCTGCTTCGTGCAAACTATTTTCCTCTAACAAACTTCCATCTGGTTTCACCTTAAAAAGTTTCTACACCAGAATTGAACCATCTGACACTATCACTCCTCTTAAACCCAAACTTACCATCATTCTACCATCTGTGCTTCAAACATATATTAAAACAATGCCAGCAGTAACTTCATCAGATCCAAAACCATACTCTGCTAAATCTGTTAAATCTGCTTTCAAACCTTACTCTGATAAACCGTTTGATGTTGTTTCCCATGCATCAACTACAAAACCATGTCTGTTGAATGCTTTAACCAGATCAAAACCTGACAATTCATCTGAACCTCCATTCATACCATACTACCCTCCTCCTCTGATCACCATTCATAAATCCATCTTTCCACCTTCTCCCCAACCCAGGCCAATAACATTGGAAACTCTTTTACACCCAAGACCTAGACTGAATGTTGATCATTTATTTACAAGTTTTTTGCAAGAAATACAGATGTATTTAGGATCTGTACAGAGGAAGTGTTCATCAACAATGGATGCAAAGGAATCTGATGCCATTTGGAATGGCTTCATAAACAGATTCAATACTGTAGCATCAAATCTGAAGAACGTATGTTCTGATGATGCGAAGCTCAGATTTGCTGAAACTGCTAGAAGTCTGTTCTGGACTGTTAAGAGATCTGGACCATTGCTTCTTACAGATGCTCCCTCATCATCAGAAGAAAATCCTGAATCTGCATCTGAAGACAACCCTCTTGCTATGACTCTGGTAGAACATCCTTCTGGCTCTACTGCTCCTAACTCCAACGCCCCTATGGAAATTGACTCTGTTCAAGCTTCAGAAACTGTCCCACCCTCTTCATCTGAGATCAAGAAAGAATATTCAGATCTTGAAGATAAGATTGCAGTTCTGGAAGCTAGTCAATCAGAAATCAAGTCATGGATGGCTAAGCAAGACAAGAAGTCTGAAGACATGGCTCAGTGGATGTCTAAACAAGATCAGAAGAATGAAACCAGGGCTAAGTGGATGTCAAAACAAGAACAGTCTTCTTCTGAGATCACGGATCTGTTGAAGATGCTTTTGTCAAAACAATCTTAGTTTTTTTTTTTCTTCTGATGTTTGCATCTAATGTTTGCATATGTACTTGAATATTTTCTGATGTGTGTATTTTTGCTCTGAATGAATGAATGAATGTTTCAAAGTTTTCTCCACGTGATTTATCTTGTTTATTGTTTCCTTTTCTTTGTCTTTTCAATGTTCTTACTTTTTGCTTATGACAAAAAAGGGGGAGAAAATATATCTGAACTGTTTAATTAAACTTTACCAGAATGAAACTTCAGACATATTAATTTTATCTAACATAAATATCTGAGTATTTCAGAATATTTGATAAGTATACTTTGTAAAAAAAATCTGAGACTCTCAGATCATTTGACAATTATCAGACTCTGATTCTGAAATATGCAAGACACTCTGACTCTCAAATGGTTAAGAACAATCAAGCTCTAACTCTGAAAAATACTCAAGACAAAAGAGAAGTTTCTATTCCTTATTTATATTTAATTCAGGGGGAGATTCATCATCTCAGGGGGAGTTATAATTATTCTATTTTCAATTAAACAAAATTTTTGATGTTTTTGTCATCATCAAAAAGGGGGAGATTGTTAGAACACAGATTGGTTCTTAATAATATCTCTATGTTTTGATGATAACTATTATGAAATTTTGTAATTAAGAATTATATACTCTAAAATTTTCTTAAGAATGTTTGCTGCAGATATTAAAGTAATTATCATTCCAGAAGCAAATCTGATCTGAACATAAGAAATATGCTAGACTCTGAAGCGTCAGGTGCACTCATTAGAAGATTCTGAATGCTGCCATCAGAAGATCCTGAGCGCTGTCTCCAGAAGGATCTGAAGCAGTCTCCAGAAGGATCTGAAGCAGAAGCTCCAGAAGAATCTGAAGCAAGTCAGAAGCATCTGAACCAAAGAAGAATTTTGTATGAAGAGTTTTCAAGCATAGTTACTACAGAAAATTTTGAGAGTACTAAAACTGTCAGTACTGAGGATCTGACTCAAAAATATGCTCTGAACTTATACACGCTAAAAGCACACTTGCTGCAAAGACTCTGATTCAGCAAAACTCTGATCAACATCAGAAGGCTCTGATCAATTTAGACTCTGATGATTCTTGCTGAAAATTGTTGAAGAAGAATTCAAAGATTATGTCCGTTGGAATATCCAAACGACTCTTTCCTTATTTATGCTAGACACAAGAATACAGACAAAAAGGATTTCTCTGTGCTTTCTTATTCTAGGAAAGGTCACTTGATGTGAAGACAAAAAGGCTCAGACCTTTTGGTACACACTTCTCAACGTGAAAAGCTCTTGGACCACTGTGCCTATAAAAGCAAGTCTCCACTCATCTTCTTCAGTTGACGTTTTACTTGAAAAGAATTCATTATCAAAGCTCTCATTACAACTCATATTCTTTCTAGAATTAATTTCTTTGTTCTTAATTTTAAGTGAAAAATCACAGTTGTGATAAAGCTTTATTAGAAGCATTTTAACACTTGTATTTGTTATTACATTTGATTGTAAGAAAACCTTAAGAAGATCCCGTTAGGATCAGTAGTTCTTGAGAAGACTTTGAACAGTTGTTCTTAGTGCTTACAATTGTAATCAGTTGATTAAATAGTGGATTAAGTCCTTGTTTGAGAAAGGCAAATCACTCTAGGAAGGGTGGACTGGAGTAGTTGAGTTCAACGAACCAGGATAAAAATACTTGAGTTTTTATTACTAAGTTTTTATCTAAATACTTATTCAACCCCCCTTCTAAGTATTTTCTCACTTTCACTTTGTTCAGCAGAACGTTGTCTTCAGAGTCTTCAGCACTTAATCTTCAAAAGATAATGACTTCAGAAGCTAGAAAGCCTTCAGAAGTAAAACATCAGAGTCACGCTCAGAACCAGAATCCAAGAAAGCATTGCAGCAACAACATATTGTCTTCTTAGAAACTTTATGAATGTGAGTAGATCAGAAGATGACTTGCTTCTTATAGCGTAGAAACAACTTTGGTAAGATCAGAGTGATGTTGCACATGGTCTCTATCAGTGTGAAAGCTTTTTCTATCAGAGTCAGAACCTGTTTGTTAATTCTTCAGAAAAATAAACGTTAAGAGTACCAAAATTGTTCTCACACAAATACTATTTTGTTATTAATAAAACTTAGAGATATCTGGAAGAATCAAATCCTGCTCTAACAGGACTCACCCTCAACTTAATGACCCACCCCTAGTTGAGGGGCTCGTCTCTAACTAAAGGACTCACCCTCAACTAAGAGACACACCTCCATTTATGGGACTTGTTTGAAAAGAAGGAAATATTCAAAATTACGTGGAAGAGAAGTTTAATCACTTTACCCTTTACAAATACTTGTACGTTTGCTCTAATCCCACAAAACTACTAAAACCTGTGACAATCCTCTCTAGTTAAATGTTTATACGCATTTGTATTTCTTTTATATATATATATATATATATATATATATATATATATATATATATATATATATATATATATATATATATATATATATATATATATATATATATATATATATATATATATATATATATATATATATATATATATATATATATATATATATATATATTACCCAACCAAAGGAATTAAGTTTTAAAGATAGAAATTAGGATTTAATTATGATAATTTACTTAAAATTTGAAGTACATTATATAGACTCATGCATAATTTAATAAATTTAGTTTATTAAAAATATTTTTAAAAATCAAATAGAAAATAAAAATGGAAAATCACGTTCACAAGAGGAAATGACACAAACTTACTCATGCAATGCAATTGTGATTTGCGACGGTATATAGTAAATCAACACATAATGTCGAACCTGTTTAAAAAAAGTACACAATATTGACTGATTCGGTTCGTTGGACCCGGTTCAGAGCTATTTAAAACAAACCACCGTTCTCTGTGACCTTTATGTTCATCAATTTTCCGTTACCATGGAATACTCATTAAAATTCTAAGTGGAACCCACTGTTTCTTGTTCCCAGAAATCATGTGTCGAGAATGCCACGGTTACGCCACGTGTCCTCGATCAGAATCTATACATGTACAAACTCCAATAATGCATCCAGGTGTGACAGTAAATTAGAATCTAATCATACAACCGAATACATAATAACATACCCCAGCATCCAGAAAATAAATAAAACGTGGGTACAGAAAATTATCATGGAATCGAATGTAGGAGATAAGATCCGTTCGACAGAAACGAGTAGAAAGAAAACAAGTTTTATTTAAACCATCCGTTGTGCCAGCTGTTAAGTACGTTGAGTCTATGATTGCGTGCAGAGTGGACCATGGAGGACCCACTTCACTATCTCTGCACATTACACTACATCAATTTTATTGTTTTTCTAAATTAAATATTAAAGTATATTTTTTTATTTAAGTTTTTTGGAAATGAAAAATGATATGAAGGTGGATGAACTATCACTTATCTGTTATGCTGGCTACTACTACCCACTTCCTTTACTTGTCAACAATCTCATTCAATAATACCCTCAGGTTTTTTCTCCTACTCTCAAATCTTAACTATTTTTAATTTGTTTTTCATAAAAATATAATAATTATTTAAAAATATTTAAATAAAAATGATAAAGATATCTTTTAAAATTAATTCCATATAATGGTTCGATTTGTGGATGGATTAGGTAATTCACGATTTTACTAAAATTGTGCTTTTGAAGCTACGAAGAACTATTAATACGTAAGATTAACAGTTAAACATCTTAGACACAAGACTTAGTCAATTTGAAATAGTTGTATATCCGAATAGTTGATATTGATATTTATATTATTCTAGTTTGTTTGAAGTCCTATTTTCTTAGACTCTTGAGCGATTGATTGTAAAAATATGTGAAAACAACTGTTTTTTTGTTTTAAAGTTAATTTTGGAGAATGAGATTCAAGCATATCTAATGTGAAAAAATGGATGATGCATTTAGAATGTAAATTATTTTTATATTATCAATAAATGATAATGATATATTATGTTAAATCAATTTGTAAATTTTAAATTATTTATATTATTTGACATTTTAAAATATTTTAATTAAATATGTGTTTAATATTTCTTTTTACATTAAAAATACACTATTATTAAACTCATGTAACATACCCTTTTCAATTTTTATTATAATTTTTAGAAATAAATTAAATAATTAATATATCTACCATCATATATATTTAGATATATTAATTATTTAAAGTATTAAAAGAATGATTTTTTATAATTTAATCGATATGGTGCCATCTTCATATGCATGTGTTTTATTAAAAGAAATCTTCACATGCATGCTTTGGATTCTTCTTCTACACTGTTGTTTGAGTAGACCTCTTTATTTATTGTTTGTTTTTTTTAATTTAATGTTGAATGAAGGCCTCTTATATTTATCACTGATTGCATAGTTGACTTTGACTATCATCTTTTATTACCGACACATAATCTATTGGCCATTTTGACATCCAAAATATATTAGTAGCATATTACACTATAGGAGAAAACTAATCGGATATCCGTGCATTCCATGGATACTCGTCTTGCTTTTCAATTAAGTGGAAAAAAATAAAGAAAAAAATTGTTAATGAAAACAAACGTTAAATTGAAAATCAACGTAAAAATTTGATAGTATAATGGAAAAGTGAAGAAGTAATATGGTAAAAAGATATTTAATAGGAAATGAATAAAATTGGTAAAAGAGATATGATGTATGGTTAAAAAAAAACTTTATACAATATTTTATACAAATGTGAAATAGAAAACATAAATTATATAATGATTTGAAAAAAATGTAGAACATAAAAAAAACAAATCAAACACTTGAAAATATGAGTGCATTGTGGTCAAGAAATATTAAAGTTGTAGTTGATATTTTTGTCAAAATAGACTTTAAATAGTAGTTTATTATATTTGCCATAAACATGTGCAATGAATGCTTTACAAACACGCAAAGAGAATATTATGAATGCAAAACGTGTAACATAAGTGAACAATGAAACGTTATATGGAACGTGTGAAGGTACACAATATCCAAGGGCATTGGGAACTGAATGGAAAAGTGAGTCATATTTTCACTTTAAATGTCCAACATATATTCATTCATAAAGTACTGAAACATTACTTGTTAAAAGTCAGAAAAGAAAGGTTGCTCTGAGGGTTTCTAATGGAAGGTGGTGGTGTTGCGACCAATCCGTCCGGGTAAGTCCAAATGCTTTGCATGTCTCAGATTTAGTGTTAGTAATGGATTCATGCGTTCACTTCGTTGAGTGCGTTTGCAGATCTTATCAGAAATGGCTCAGAGAGAAAGAAATCATTGATCAGAAGCTATGTATGTTGGTTGCGAAAGCGTCGGGAAGCATGGCGGATCTTCCAAAACAGGTGGTAGCAGGCAAAACTACAAAAGTCGTTGATTTGAACAATAAGGAGGATGGTGTCCATGGTAACAGAGCGGAAGGTCCCATGAAATTCACGTTGAGGTAGGTAAAAAAATTGTAGTTGGCATGCATATAGTTTGAAAGGTATGAAACTGAAGTATAAACAATCATTTGTTACAAAGTTGTGGAACTGTTTCGTGTTTTGATTTTTATGTTAATTTTAAAGTTTCTATGTTTCGATATTTTATACGCACTTGCAGATCCATACCAAAACCTTCGTTCGGCGTACGTCCTGTAGTTTTAAGGGAATGCAAGGCCAGTAGTGTTGATGAAGATGCTGATTTGTCTGTCCCAAAATCTGGAAGGTAAAGTAGTCTTAAATTCAAACGAAATTGTAAACATTATTATAGTTTAAAATGTTATAGATTTAAGTGTAGTTTGTGGGAACTATTTTTCTATAGTGTAAAAAGTGTGGTTTGGGAGCAAGTATAACCTGTTTAAAGTAATATAAGATAAGGGCATTGTTTTCTGTTGTTATGATTTTTGACATAATGTTGATTGGTGTCATTTTTGGATATAGTTATATGTATTTGTGTATGTGTGTGGTATGTTAACTTTGTTGATGGTGTTGTGATATCAATATTGTGAAGACAGTTTTGTATGATATGTTGACTCAAATGTGAGTTTATGTCAGTGGAGGTATGTAAGATTTTCTCAAAATGTAATTGATGTTGTTTTAACATTGTCAGTTTTTGCATATACAAGACCGCTGAAATGACAGATTTAGAGGCAGGAAATGAAAGTATGCACGAGGAAAGAAAAGTGACCGATCTTGAGGAAGCACCGGTGAAAGTGGCAGAAGTTGTTAATGGAAACCCAACTGAAGCTGATGAAGATAAGGAGGAGTCGGTTGATGAAGAACTCGAGGAACAAGTTTATTGGGAAAGGGACGTTAGCTTCAAATACAAACTGATGATCAATGTCATGGTAAGTTTGAATTTAGAATGAATGTGTAATTTGGTGTAGGATAGGGATTAAAAGCAGTTCTTTAACACTTTTGATACCAATGTTACAACACGACATCCACCTTAATCAAGTTGGCTTGCATTTGATCAACATATATGTCTAACAGTTGTTGACACTCACGGTCCCATAATACAAACGTCGTACGACATCCACCACTTACGACCTCGAGCAAAATCTTATACCTATTTATGAAAGTAAATTAGGACAGCATATTACGATGTAATACATGATATTTAAAACATAATCGCATCTGAAATTGTTACTGGTAAATTTTAGTTTCAGTGTTATGGCCAGCACCACAAATATAAGGTGGTTTATGTCCCTTAATAACTCTTGAACGTTCATGACATGCCTGGTAATACTAGCCCCTTTGGCATGCTTTTAGTTTGTCAGTCCTTGATACGGTAACACATTGAGTGATCTGTTTGCAATGTAAAAACGTTGATACACATAAACAGAAAATTAAAATTAACACGGAAGAGTAGGTGTTATATCTTTAAGTTGAATAATTTGAGTCAGAGGAAGAACAACGACATTATACATGAGTTTTTGTAACGTGTAAGTTGAGAAGTTCCTGATGTCTGAGACTAGTTATATGAATGTGTCGTCAAACTTTGGCACCTTCCTTCATTGTCAACCATATTTGGGATCCTATGTTCAAAAAATGTAACAGGAACAACAAGATTGAAAGGAGTATGCTCACCAAGAATACCCTGACGGGAATGGAATCAGAGCATTCATAATTCCCCTAAAGGGATGAGGAACTCTTGACTGTGCCCAAGGTTCTAGGGGGATAAGTTGTTGAATGATTTTAGGAGAAGAGATGAGTCGTCATCTTAAGGAGAATACTCGACTTAAACCACCACAAACATGTGGAAGACGTTCTTTGCTTCACATTGAGAGAAAGGCTCCAACTCGGATCTATAATTGACGAGTATTCCACATACCTCTCTCAAGCAGAAAAGATTCTACGTCTTTCTTGATCATGTTATGGGATAGGAGAATTATATCTCGACTACATAGATGACTCATGTCTAATTCTCTTGTGGGGGAATAGGGGATTTAATCTATAAGTTGTCTAATTTGAAATCCTAAGGGAACCGACTCTAAGGATAAAAGAATGTACTAAGCTGATCGACCTGAAGGGAGTAAGTGATCTAGCACAAGGGAAATGATGCAGATGAAAATGCAACGTGTATGACTAAAAAAAAGTCACACACAGGTTCTTCCCTTGGATGCATACATAAGCAATTATAAAGATTTAGGACCATAAATTAATTGTCAAATAAACATAGGTAAACAAGATATATAGTCAAGCAAAGATTGATCATGAAGTCGAAGTTGTAAAGGGGATTTTCTAGCCTAATGTTATCATGCGATAGCTCAGAACCTAAGGTCTGAATTTATTTGATTTATCAAAGCTAAGATTGAATCAGGAATTTGTGTGAATCAAAAGGGCAACGAGCATATAAATATTTGAACAATCATATTAATCACCATTCAACACGAAAATCATAATCTTTCTTTAGACGGATAAAATAATCAAACATGATTCGAAAACTTTTAGACAACCAACTAAAACAAAATAGGAAATAAAATCAACAAAATCTAATTAGAAAAAACACTTAATAATCTAAAAAACATGGTTCAATATAGGTCTTAATTTAGAGAAATCATCTATAAGATAAAATTTAACTAGAAAACTAAAAGATTAAATAAGAAAAATATAAAAAAATTATTAAAAAAAAAAGAAGTTGGAGAAATGGGGGTGCATGGCTGGTTGTGGGGTGTGGTTTTGTGATGTCATTATGTATTTTTTTTAATAAAAAAAATACGGGACCAGCACATGGCCCATTATTACTACGGAAAAAGGGAAATTTTACCCCATACCCCTACAATTATACCCATACCCCTACACTAAAAACTTTTGGACCAAAATACCCTCGTATAAAAAGTTATAATTTTTTCGTTTGTTTACCGGAAGACTTTTTGGAAGTCTTCCGGTTCACATTTTTTTTATTTGTTTACCGGAAGACTTTTTGGAAGTCTTCCGGTTCACATTTTTTTTGTTTTGTTTACCGGAAGACTTTTTAAAAGTCTTCCGGTTCACATTTTTTTGGTTTGTTTACCGGAAGACTTTAAAAGTCTTCCGGTTCATGTTTTTTTTTTAATTTTTAATTTTTAATTTTTTTAATATTCAAATTATAAATATATTTATTCTATTTACTCTATTTATTCTATTTACTTTATTTTAGTTAATTAATATATTTATTCTATTTACTCTATTTATTCTGTAATTTGTTATATTTATTCTATTTATTTATTTAATAATAATTATTCCACTAATTTGATTTTTTATTAATTTACTATATTTATTTACTTAATAATAATTACTCCACTAATTTGGTATTGTTTTTTTTATTCAATAAAAATAAAAATTGTTAACTAATTTATATATTGATTGTGTTCTTTAAAGAAAGAAAATTAACAATTTAATAATATGTTTATATGAAAAATAAAAATAAATATTATATTTAAATTATAATCCTATCATTTCTTCTATCAAATTTTTTTACCAAAAAATTATAATATATAAAATTTATAATTATTTAAACAATATTTTATGGGGTAAAATATTAACTTTTAAAAATATATTTTATGGGGTAAAATATACTTTTGAAAATTTTCACCATAAAATATTAACTTTTAAAATTTATAGGGGTAAAATATTTTATGGGGTAAAATATTAACTTTTAAAATATTAAAAACTAATTAAATCATAAATATTGATCGTGTTTTTTATTTTATTTTATAAGTTTTTTTATTTAATTAAGCAACCATAAAGGTGGAGGTGGAAGTTTTAAATGTTATTATTTATGATTTAATTAGTTATTAATATTTTAAAAGTTAATAATTATTGTTTAAATAATTATAAATGTTATATATTATAATTTTTTGGTGAAAATTTTTGATAGAAGAAATGATAGGATTATAATTTAAATATGATATTTATTTTTATTTTTCATATAAACATATTATTAAATTATTAATTTTCTTTCTTTAAAAAACATAATTAATATATAAATTAGTTAACAACTTTTATTTTTATTGATTAAAAAAAACAATATCAAATTAGTGGAGTAATTATTATTAAGTAAATAAATATAGTAAATTAATAAAAAATCAAATTAGTGGAATAATAATTATTAAATAAATAAATAGAATAAATATAACAAATTACAGAATAAATAGAGTAAATAGAATAAATATATTAATTAACTAAAATAGAGTAAATAGAATAAATATATTTGTAATTGAAATATTAAAAAAAATTCAAAATTAAAAAAAAACATGAACCGGAAGACTTCTTGGAAGTCTTTCGGTAAACAAACCAAAAAAAATGTGAAGTGGAAGACTTCCAAAAAGTCTTCCGGTAAACAAACCAAAAAAATGTGAACCGGAAGACTTCCAAAAAGTCTTCTGGTAAACAAACGAAAAAATTATAACTTTTTATACGAGGGTATTTTGGTCCAAAAATATTTAGTGTAGGGGTATGGGTATAATTGTGGGGGTATGGGGTAAAATTTCCCGGAAAAAGACAAGGGAAAATTGGGCCAAAAACTCGCCCCAATCCAACGATGGGATTCCAAAAAGAACAGAGAAGGGGGGAATCGTTATTTCATTCATCTCAGCTTCTTCTTTCTCTCGCTCACGCCAAAAGCCACCATGTGATGACTCTGTCGCGCTGCCGAGGTTTACGATTTTAAAAGGGTAAATAACAACATTCCAACAATCATCATCAACTCGAAACAATCAAAGCAAAGCGAGATTACTTATAACGATTTACGACGTTGGATCGAAGCCATGTAGGTTGATTATCATGCAATTTTGGATTTTGTTCTCTGTTTCGATGCGCAGGTTAGTGGTTTCCGCAAATATTTTCCTCTGTTTTTCTATCTTCTTCGTGTTGTTGCTGTTGAGAATCGTGACTTTTTGTCTGAGCGTAATTGGTGTGTGTTGATGTTGTGAATTATTCTCCTCTGACCTGTATGTTGTCCCTATTTCGTGTGATTCTTCTTTATCTTTTATAAGCTCACTAAAATTGAAACATTGATTTTGAAAATTAAATGCAAGATCGTGTCGAAACTTGTTTTGGCAAGAGACAATGTTGTCGTGAACATGTTTGTGTGATGATAAGATTCATTCTGTTTCTGTTCAAACATGTCTAAACATTATTCAAATATATTTCCTTATTCGATCTTGATTCTCTCTTGAATGCTTGATTGCGTTTTGTCGGTTTTTGATTTGGGAAAAGTTGGATAGAGAGGATTGAATTTTGATGATGATAACATGTTTCTATTTCGTTTTGAACAGGTCTGAGCAGGTTTCTATGCAATTCAAACTAAATGTTGATTACTTGCATTGAGCTTGAAGGCCTAACACAAAACCGTACTTGCTAGAAGTCGTGAGATCAAGCTTGTGAGTTTTCCTGAATTTTCCAGATTGAAGTCTCTTTGACGCAACTGTAAGCATATTGAATGCCTCAGAAACCGTCGGCACTTTCTTGGCTTTTTTTGCAAGCATTCTAGATTTTTTCATCTTCTTCTTCTTTTTTTTATTTTTAGTGTGTATTTCTTGGTTTGTTTTTATCCATGGACTTTGACATCGTAACTCCAAATTTCTTAATACCCACCAACTGATTAGTTTGAAAGCTTTGGCGAAAGCTTGAGTTTTTACTTAATCCGTAGGTATAATGCCAGTAACCGCGTCTTACTGAGTTGGCTTTTGGAAGAAGAAGATCATATGTATTGGGCCGTCGAAGAACATGGACTTGCTTCTTTACACGTTCACAATCTTCAAGCCATGAGGTTTTAACAATATAAACAAATCCAAGAGCATGAATACCTCTTGCTTCCTTCTTTTCTACTTCTGTAGGATTCCAATTACTATGTATCGGGAGCCATGACCTTTATGCACCATATTAACTACCTTTCGCATTTCATAAGCTTCAAAACTAACAAGTAGTATTCTACATTTTACTAAGTATAGTCATTGTATCAGATTCAGAATAATTGGCAACAACACCTCCCAAGTTCAATTCATGGCTAGTCTGCAATGTAGGTTCTTCAGCATCTGCCTCTTTAACAAGTAATAGAATATTTGAATTATAATATTTTCTGGAGCTTCTTTATTTTTTTAATGAAACTTAACTCTTCTTTATGAAAAATTTCTTGTAAATGCAAATATGAATATTTGGAAATTGAGTGGTGGAGGATAACATGAATCCATTGTTGTTGTAACGTTGTTAGTTACTGTAATGTTCATGTCGTTTTGGTTTGTAGTTTAGATGCGATCTTGAGAACTCATTACAATTTTATTGAAATCACATGAAGGTTGTAACTTGATTGAGGTAAAAAAAATGATCATGGACCCTTAGTGAAATCAATTTGAATTTAGGATTTGATATTTGCTTGTAATGTTATTTTAAACTTCATACACTTCTTGTATGGTGAAATCTAATGAGCCCAAAACTTTAAACCTTCTTGACCAATGAACATAAATATTAATATCTTACTTGAATGTATGGAATTAAGGCCTAATATGCTTTGACTTAAATGGACCCTAAAAACTTAACTTCAACTTCTTGAATCTTGAAAATTGTTATAGATCGTGTGAAGATCTTCTTGCTTTTGTAATTTGAGCTTCTTGAGTGGTGAATTATTCATGATGGCATACGAAAAATTTTACCAACTTTGAAATTTTTAAGCCAAGTGATATAGAGATTCTTGTTTTGGAGAGCTAGTGGTAATGATCTTCATCCCGTGTTATTCACCATTATATAGAAATTGGTAATGAGATTCAAATATGAATATTTGATTAGAAACTTAACTGGAATTTTCCTTAGCTTTAGTTTTAACTGCTCTTGTGATGAGCACACATGAATTGGTGGATTTTAAACACGAGTTTTGAAATCCATTAGCTCATTTCTTGAAATCAAATTTGGATGTTTGGGTGGTGGCTGTATCATGGCCATGCTATTAAACAAACATTTTGCTAATCTTGAAACTCTGAAAATTCTTAATAATGACCAAACTTCTTCAAAGAATAATACGACCAAAAAAACACCATATTGCAACCAGGCTTGGAATACCAGAGTCCGAATTATAATACTAAAGCCCAACAAACTCGAGTTTGAGATCAATGCATCAATACCTCACCATGATAACATAACAGCTCTCAACCTTCCATGTTTGATATTAATAGAAGAAAACCCTAAGGAACTTTCTGGGATGACTTTGATCATGGATAAGAAGATGCCCACTCTAGTTCCATGAAAGAAACAACTGAGTCAATCTTAGAAGATCCATACCAGTAAGAAACCCTAGGACTGCTGAATCAAAATGGTTATGCCATGAAACACTTAACTGCGAGGATAAGTATCATCTACACTTGAAATAAAAAAATACTTACACACACCTGTTAGTCATAAAAAACACGCATGCAAAGACTGTATGACTAAAGATATTCAAGATGATGGACAAGGGAGTGAGATCTTAGAGTTACAAATTAGGGTGTGATAGGTACAACAACGGTGGGGCTCGATTAGTGTCCCCTTCAGATCAAAATTCTACTCGCAACACAAAGGGAAAACTTTTGTCTTTTTGTTTCGAGTTTAGAAGTCGCACATGTACCATGTCGCACCCCTTGTGATCCCGACACTAGTGGGTCGCGGGCAATGTCTAACTGTAGTATTGCTTGAGTTTTTCAGTGTTCCATGGTCGAGCAAGTTCTTCCCCGTGAAAGTTTTCAAGGCAATAGGCTTCATTGCCCGTTTTGTCTCGGACTCAGTAAGGGCCTTCCTAGTTCGTGTGAATTTGCCATTGTGCAAGTCCTTCTGATTCCTTTGTAGGACCAGGATGCCTACCTGGAACTCGCGCTTGATGACTTTGCTGTCATACCACAAAGTTATCTTTTGTTTCAGCAAGGCTTCTCGTAGGGATGCCCCCGACCTAATTTCCTTGACTAGGTCGAGTTCTTCCTTTAAGGCCTCGTCGAGGGGAGACTCGGTTCTCCTAAAGGGCTCTCTTATTTCCACCGAAATGACTGCCTCAGTTCCGTAGGTTAGTCGGGATGGAGTCTCCCTAGTTGTCGAATGTGGGGTAGTCCTGTAGGCCCAGGGTATATTATGTAGCTCTTCGACCCACCTCTTCTTGGCGTCTCCCAACCTTTGCTTTAGGACACGTAAAATCACTCTGTTTGCGGCTTTGGCCTGCCCATTTGTCTGCGGGTGTTCGAACGAGGTGAAGTGTTGCTTCGTGCCCAACTTGGTAAAGTACTGGAAGTTCCTGTCGGTGAACTGAGTCCTGTTGTCGGTGACGATGGTCTGGGGTACGCTAAACTAGGCAAGTATATTTCTATTGTAGAAGCGAAATATGTTTTGGGTCATGATTTTAGCCAAGGAATCGGCCTCTATCCATTTAGTGAAGTAGTCGACGCCGACTATCAAATACTTATTTTGATATGATCATATGGTAAAGGGTCCGAGGATGTCCATCCCCCACTAGGTGAACGGCCATGGAAACGAAAGCGTTTTGAGCTCGTTGGGTGGGGCCAGGTGCATCTCCCCGTGTCGTTGGCATTTGTCTCACTTCTTGACGTGCTCTTTGGTGTCCTGCTGCATGATGGGCCAATAGTATCCTGCCCGTAGAGCCTTACGAGCGAGCGATCTCTCTCCCAAGTGTTGGGAATTGATTCCTTGGTGAATCTCTTTGAGTATGCCCGACACCTTGGACTCGTTGACGCACTTGATAAAGGGAATGAAGAATCCCTGCCAGTACAACTTGTCCTTTATCAAGACGTATAAGCAGGCTCGGCGCCTGACCATGCTGGCCTCTTTGGCATCGTCGGGCAGTCGTCCTGTGGTAAGGTAGGTGTATACGGGGGTCATCCATCAGTTACTGTCGTTGAAAACGTTAACCGCGACAGTCGTTGTGTCATTCTCGATGCTCGGGCGATGGAGGACCTCTTGTATTACAGACTTATTTCCGCCTTTCTTCATCTCGCGAGTTTCGACAAGATGTCCGCCCTGGTGTTGTGTTCGTGTGAAACGTGTCATACCTTTGCAAAATCGAAGCTCTTCATTTTTTCTTTTAGCAAGGCGATGTACTCGGCGAGGTTGTCATTTTTGGCTTGGTACTCTCCCCGCACCTAGGAGGCCACAAGCTGGGATTCGGTAAAGATCTTTACCTTCTTCGTGCCAAGGTCTTCGGCAGGCGGAATCCTGCGAGGAACGATTTGTACTCGGCTTGGTTGTTCGACGTTGGGAACGCCAAGGCGAGGGAGACTTCTATCAGGATGCCTTCTTCATTCTCCAAAATGATGCCTGCTCCACTTCCCGTTGAGATAGAGGCACCATCGACAAAGATGGTCCACTTGTTTGCCGTGGGGGTCAGGGACTTTGTGGAGGTCATTTCCGCGACGAAGTCGACCAAGAATTAAGCCTTGAGGGCTTTTCTGCTCTCATACTGGATGTCAAATTCTAAGAGTTCGAGCGACCATTTGAGCATTTTTCCCGACATGTTTGGCTGCCCGAGTAGCTGTTTGACGGGCTGGTCAGTTCTGACCATGATCGTGTGGGCTAGGAAGTAATGTCGTAGCCTCCTAGCCACATTGATGAGGGCTAGAAATACCTTCTCGATCTGCTGGTACCTGAGCTCGGGGCCTTGGAGGGCTTTGCTCGTGAAGTATATTGGCTTTTGCCCTTCGAGGGTTTCACGTATCAGCACTGCACTGACAACCTCGGTTGCAACGACAAGGTACAGGTACAAGGTTTCCCCGACCTCAGGCCTCGACAATACGATAGGTTCTGAAAGGACTTGTTTGAGGTGAAGGAGGGCCTGATCCCACTCCTCAGTCCATTTGAACGCGACCTCTTTGCATAAAATCTTGAAGAAGAGGAGGGTGTGCTGGGCATACTTGGTGACGATACGTGATAACGACGCGAGCATCCCGTTTAGAGACTGGATGGACTTCTTCGTGTTCGGCGTGGCGAACTCGGTGAAAGCCCTACACTTGTCCGAATTCTCCTCTATTCCTCGTTCCGTTAGGTAGAACCCGAGGAATTTGCCTGCTCGTACGCCGAAAGTGCACTTCTCAAGGTTGAACCTCATTCTGTACTTCCTCACTGTCTTGAAGACCCTCTTGAGATGGGTGGTGTGGTCAACCTCTTCTCTTGACTTCACGATCATATTGTCCATGTAAACTTCGAGCATGTCCCCGATTTCTTCCCGAAAGACCTTGTTCATCATCCGCTGATAGGTCGTGTCGGCGTTCTTTAAACCGAAGGGCATTATGTTGTAGTAATAATTGCATGACTCGATCATAAAGGTCGTGTATTGTTTTTCAGTCTTCGCCATGGGGATTTGATTGTACCCATAGTACGCCTTCATAAATGACAGCAGTTTAAAACCTGCAAAATTGTCAACGAGTTTGTCGATGTTAGGTAATGGGTAAGCATCTTTGGGACATGTCCGATTGAGATCAGTATAGTCAACATACATCCTCCATTTTTCATTATGTTTTTATAACTAGTACATTGTTGGACAACCAGGTTGTGTATTAGGCTTCCGATATAAAATTCCATTTTTCATTATGTTTTTATAACTAGTACAACGTTGGACAACCATGTTATGTATTGGGCTTCCGATATAAAATTTGCCTCTAGGAGGTCTTTTAAAGCTTTTTCAGTAGCATGCGCTTTCTCAGGAGACTACCTACGCCTACGATAAACTACGACCCAAGCGGCCGTGTCTATGGTGAGGTGGTGGTATGCTATGTCGGGGTTGACACCGGGCATCTTAACAACACTCCACGCAAATAGGTCAGCGTTCTCCCAGAGGCAGGCCTTTAGCTGTTTCCTCGCCAGGTCAGGGAGTTTAGTGTTGATCTTCACGCTTCTTCCGGGATTATCTCTGAGCGTGATGAGCTTGAAGTCTCCATCTGGAATGGGGCACGTTGGGTGGGACGGCTACCCGTTTTCTGTTGGAAGGGCGTCTTCAGACTATGCACTTTGCTTCTGCTTGTTGGGGAACCAACTGTCGAGGTCAACAGAGTTGATGCAGGGTAGTGGCTTCTACTCTGCAGCTCAGGCTGATTTGTCAGTTGTCTTGGGGGTGATATTGGTTGAGTTAAGGCCCTTGATTGCCGCCTCGAAACATCTTCTGGACGCCTCATGTCCCCGTAGAAGGTGACGACTCGACCTCTGGTCGTGTAGTACTTCATCTTCAGGTGAACTGTAGATGGTACTGCGGTCAGTTCAGCTAAGGTCGACCTTCCCAGGATGCACTGGTACAAAGAAGGACACTCAATCACTAGGAAGCGGACCTTTACTTACCTGGAGGTCTCCTTGGCTCCGAATGTGATGAGCAACTCGACGTATTCCCAAGGCTTTGTGTTGGTGCCATTGAAGCCCTGTAGGTCGGAGCCGATATATGGGGTTAGATGGTTCTCGTCGAGCCGGAGGGTAGTAAACAGATGGGCGTACATTATGTTCATCGAGCTCCCTTGGTCGACCATGATTTGGCACACGTCAAAGTTTTCCATCTGAGCCCTGATTAATAGGGGAATACTGGAGTTGGGTGCACCCCCGGGAAGCTTCTCAAGGTAGAAGGTAATCGGGTTTGATTGACCATTGAACTTGTCGAGGGTGGCGATCTGCTTCAAGCTATTTTCGATCAGCTCCTTGAATTTCCTCTTGACCGAGCCGACTGAAAGCTTGTTAGGCCCCCCACTGGATATGTCTAATACGGTGGGGAAATCCTCCCAAGGACTTCGGGCAGACAGCGGTGTGTCGGACTTGCCCAGAAGGAAGAAGTCTTCTGGCCAGGTGACACATAGGGCAACCTGCAGCCTGGCTTCTCCAGAGGGGGGTGATACCTCCTCAACTCTTTCGGCCCTGTCGAGGAGCCTC
Source organism: Lathyrus sativus (assembly GCA_963859935.3). Classification (NCBI taxonomy): domain Eukaryota; kingdom Viridiplantae; phylum Streptophyta; class Magnoliopsida; order Fabales; family Fabaceae; genus Lathyrus; species Lathyrus sativus. The sequence goes on from OZ012737.1 coordinate 210,755,764, forward strand.
GTTTCTTCGGGTGTACTATTTAAGGTGTCCTTCCTTGATCAGGATCTTGATTGCATCCTTGAGGTGGATGCAATATTCCGTGATGTGTCCATAACTTCGGTGGAATCGATAGTATTTGGTTTTGTCGATGTTGGGCTTGGGAGGTGTCGGTTTTAGAAAATGGACACCACCTCTCTGAAATTCAGAGTTAATACATTTGGCCAGGATGCACTCACGGGGAGCAGTGAGTAGCGTGTACTTGGTGAACCAGCCCGCTGGCCCTCTCTATTATCGGGGTCGGTCTTCTCTTCTTCTTTTTCTGCCTTTTCGAGGAGCAATGACATCCTCGTGCCTGGCGCCCCTGATGACTTCTTGATCCAGCGTGTCGCGGGCGTCACAGGCAGCATCTATTTCCTCATACTGGATGTATGATTGGGCCTTGAGGAGGAGAACATTCAAGGTGCAGGGTCATTCGATCCTGACGGCCTTGGCGAAATCGGTGCGAGGATGTAGTCCTCACTCAATCAGGAATTTCTTCATGTCGTTCGAGGTGGCCACCTGGACAGCTTCTCGTTTAAACCTCTCTATGTAATCCCGAAGAGGTTCGTTCTTTCCCTGGATGATGGATTCCAGGGTTGCCTCTTTCTTTGGATGGTGTCGGGAAGCTGTGAAGTGCCTGGAGAACTGCCACTTTAATTAGACCCAAGAGGTGATGGACTCGGGCGCGAGGCGCTTGTACTACGTCATGGTACCCTTCCCTGGGGTAGTGGAAAAAATCCTTCACTTTATGGATCCCCGTACGTTTCGATAGTTGAGTATCACATCGACGCTTTCTATATGGTCGTCCGGGTCGATCGTGCCATCGTATGTTACCAAGGGCGAGGGTTTCTCCATCCTGACGGGCAATGGAGTCTTCCTGATGGCCCTGGATAGAGGTAAGCACTGGTCATCCTCGTCACTCCTGACAGGTGACTAAGAAGCGGAAATGTCACCGAGATTGTTACTATTTTGTCGTGGAGGACTCCTCGAGAGGCTCTTTGGCTTCTCGGTACCTCCTACAACTTTGTTCGTTTTCTGCATGGGGGAACGTCGCTCCTTCCGGGGAGGTGAGTAATCGCGCTTTTGGTCTGGTTGATCGCAGCGAACAAGGCCACCATGGTGGGAAAGGCGATGGGTGGCACCAGGATAGGTTATGTCACAACAGTGAAAAAGGGCCGGTAGAAACAAACAGAAGAGTCGCCATCGAACGTTATTTATCCCAAAGGGAGAGAAAGGAAACGATCAAAGAAAACCTAAAGAACAGGAAAAGACAAGGTCATCGCAACCAAATCTTGGGTTCGGGAGTCGGTTACGCAAGGGGAAGGTATGAGAAACCCTCACGTCCATTGTACTCAACGGGATCCATGCTTGTTGTCTAATCTATGGGTGAGTTATCTAAAAGCTACTATTAAAACAGGGGAGGAAAAGGAAAAAAGGAGACTCGATAGGACATCGCCGCCCTATGCCTATGTATTCCCTCGTGCAATGGGAAAGTCAGAGTCAACATAGTTCAGAAAACTACGGGTGGTGGGGGAAAGTTGCTCGCCAAGACATCGTCGTCTTGTGCCTACGTATCCTCATCTGGTATGAGAAATTAGAGCAAACATAGTTCAGGTGAAATAGACCACTGGTTGGTTAAGTGTTTTTTTATGAGTGACGCTAAGTTTCCATTCCAGCAGTTAGGGTCAATGCCTGTTTGCAGTAGAACAGAAAAACAACACACTCTTTTCTAAAAAAAAGATTTTGAAGAAAAATCCCGAAGGAAAAATGTTTGAATTTGGTTTGTGAGTTTTAGTGAAGTGAGTTGAGTTAATTTGAGACTCATATTGCACTAAAGACTATGACATAAGAGCGACTGCGTCGCATATCGCCCAAAGGGCATACACTAAACACTCTAGACAAGTGAGGAGAAATCCCACACTCATCATTTCCCACGTACTTAAGGCTCGTAGTGTACAATATTTGTCGTTCTTTATTAAGTGTCTTAAAGAAGTTTGAGATTAGAAGAGAAGACACAGGAAAACACTAAAGGGAAACTGAAAACCCTAATGTTATCATACAAGATGGTCCTAAGATTGAGGTCAAAGAGGGACTATCCTAATTGTTATCATGCGAAGGATTGAAAGCCTAATGTCTCTCCTACTCCCATCTTAAAAAGAGGGACTAGGAATCCTAAGGGATCATGTGAACAAGCACAAGTAAACACATTACTAATCAATCACAAATGAAAACAAAAGCAAGACTTAAACAAGTCACAAGAGATGAAAGAGAAGAAAAAGGAATGAAGGAAATGTAAACAAAATGAACAAACAAGGTAGTAAAATGAAATCAAGCCAACATACAGACAAGAATTAGTCATACAAAGGCACAACATCAACATCGTTTTAAAGCATCAAAGAAACACTCATATGCCAAACCAAGTCAAAAGATTGGAAAACAAAGCATAATGGTAGACAAAATGCCTACACACATTCAAATGACTTAAACATCCCAAAGAAAGCAATATCAATCACAAAACAAAGTGAAGAGAGGCCAAATGAGATGAGAAACAAAGTAGGGCAATAGCATAAACATGGTCTCTAAGTCAAACATTCATTCAAGAACACACAAAAGAGACATCACAGTTGAATTCATACCTCAAAACAAACTCACAACAATGTCACTCTCTAAGAAAGGAAACATCCAACAAGAGCACAAGTGATCAAGCATCAACTCACCAAGATCAAAAAAACTTGTATGATATTCATCACATTCAAAATCAAGCTAACAAACAAAACCAAGAAGAATCAAACTCAAGTTGAAGTACAAAGGTCAAGCAAACATCATACAAGTCAACTCCTAAAAGGAACACAAGATCATGTGAATCATATGAGATGGAGTGATGATGCAATGGACCTCTAATCATGGAATTCAGAACCTCTAACATATCATCAAGAGCAAACAAGATTAATCAAACATCCATGGAATCATACAAAAAGCAAACTCACAAGGCTAAGTCAAGATATGCACAAACACATGATCAAATCATCAAAAACTTGATGCAATACCAAAAAATAGACACATGACCAAATAAAATCCACATAAATGCCCTAACTCAAGTTAGATCTATCAAGAATCAATGTGCAAAAGATCACAAAAATAATGGCAAGATATCATCATTAAATGAATCAAACAAGGTCAAGCAAACAATTTATCGAGCACATGTCTGTCGCATCGCTGCGAAGAGGAGCCGGCAAAGACAGAAGAGTCACCACCGTTTGTTATTTATCCCAAAGAGAGGGAAAGGAAATGATCAGAGAAAACCTATGGAAAGGGAATAAGATAGGTCATCACAACCATATCTCGGGTTCGGGAGTCGGTTACGCAAGGGGAAGGTATGAGTATCCCTCACGTCCGTTGTACTCGACGGGATCCACGCTTGTTGTCTAGTTTATGGGTGAAAAACAAACTATCTACGACTGCTAAAGATAAAACGGAAAGAACTGACTCGATAGAGCATCGCCGCTCTATGCTTACGTATTCCCTCGTGCAATGGGAAAGTCAGAGTCAACGTAGTTCAGAAAACTACGGGTGAAGGTGGGGAAGGTTGCTCGCCAAGACATCGTTGTCTTGTGCCTACGTATCCTCATCTGGTATGAGAAATCAGAGCAAGCGTAGTTCGGGATAACTATGAGAAAACAAGGTGTTCTCAATCGCACGGGGGCGAGAGAAAAGGTAGACGATACTAGCGTACGCATTCTAGCAGTTAGGTGTATTGTTGCTCGACCATTGGAGACTTAGGCGTTACCTGTTTGCGGTAGAACGAACGTAGTATGTCATGGGCTTAAAGGTACAGGTTACCTAAAGGGTTTAGAACAACAGGATAGTCTCAATTGTGCGGGGCAAGAGAAAGGGACGTTAGTCGTTAGCGGGAAGGTCTCGATCACACAGAAGCGAGAGAAAAGAGAAAAGTTAGTTGTTAGTATGCTCGCCAAGGCGTCGCGTCTCGTGCCTACATATTCTCATCTGGCATGAGAAATCAGAGCAGCTGTAGTTCAGCTAACTACAGGAAAGAGGGAAAAGTGCCCCCCACTCATCATTTCCCACGTATCTATTGCTTAGAACTCACAACGCTCGGCGGTTTATTAAAAGACTTGAATTAGAAATATGTTACCGAACGAAGTTGTTTCGTTGACCCTTGACATTGTGTGCAAGCTCCATTCCAATCTTCTCCTCTTTTGATCCTTGATGATGCTTCAAATCGGGACCAATGTGACGCTAAACCGTCATAGCTCGACTTATAAGGGAAGTCAAACTTTAAGAGGTCGCGTATTGATTTCCGTGCTATGGACAAGATAGAGAAACGATATTGAGGATCGTTCTCCAATCGAATCGTGTCGCACGGACCAAAAATAGTGGGATCTCGTCTTACAAGACTTCATCGATCACCAAAATTCAAAATAAAGTCGAAAAGATGAAAAGAAACGAGGAGAGAAAGAGGTGGTCTCAGATCCAACATTATCCATCAACTATTTGATTAATAACGGTTTACGGAGGTCTCGTCATCGACCAAAATAGATGAAATGAAATAAAATGCCCAGTAACAAAAGAGAAATCGAATTCAACTCTAAAAATAAAGTGAATATTCTAAACTCTAAAACTTCTAAAAAAATATATATAAAATATTACAAAATACTATAAACCAAAATTTAGAAAAGTTAATATATTAACAAACTTAATAAAATTAAATATAATATATATTAAAAACTCTAATGAAATTAATATTATAGAAACCACATATAAATATATACATAAAATAATAACATATATATATATATATATATATATATATATATATATATATATATATATATATATATATATATATATATATATATATATATATATATATATATATATATATATATATATATATATATATATATATATATATATATATATATATATATATATATATATATATATATATATATATATATATATATATATAATATAATATAATATAATATAATATAATAATCAAAATTAATATTTACATAACAAAAACAAAAAGGTTAAGCAAAAAAGAAAAAAGAAAACAAAGGGGTGTGTGTGTGAAGCAACACAGTGGTGCAGTGGTTAGAAGAGGAACACGGTGGGCCTTAGCCCAGCAGTCCAGAAACAAGCCAAAAATGGAGGGTATGGAATCCATGGGGGTGTCAATCCAAATGAAACACGGTTGGGCCGTGAGGCCCAAACATACCAACAATCAATCAAAAAAAAGAAAAGGAAATGAGGTCCAAATGAAAACTCTTGTCCGTCTACCCTTCTTCATCGCTCTCTCTGTTCTTAGTTCCTCTGTTCTGGTTTCTGAAAGGGTTGATGGAAGGAGATTTTTGCATGTGATTGTGGTTTGAGGTTTGAAAAAAAAGGGTTAAGGGTTTACGTTTTGGTGAACCTGAAAAATGGGTATAGCGATGGCTTCCGCTTGAGATGGCGAAGTGGAAATGGGTCGTTGATGAAGAAGAGTTTGTGGTGAGTTATTCGCGGTGGAAGTTTGGAAGTGGTTGTGGGTGAGCGAAAATGGAAGTGAATATGAAGGTGAAATGGGTCTGTGAGGATAGTGATTTCTGGACAAGCTTTTTCTGGGTTTATGTTGTTTTAACGGTGAAGAAGATGGAAGATGGGTTATGATAGTGAATGGGTTTGGGATTTTGAAATCTGGGGTTTTGGTGTTTTAACGGTGAAGAAGATGGAAGATGGGTTATGATAGTGATTGGGTTCAATTGGGTTTGGTTGGTTGAAAGAGTTAAGCTGATGGTTGTTGGTTTTCGGAGGTTGAACGGGGTTGAGGGAGATGTTGAAATCTGGGTTTTGACATCCAAACCAACATGGTGATGGCGAGGTAGTTCGTATTTGGTTCTGTGAAGTTTGAGTGATGGTGTTCTTTGTTGATGAACGAAGAATGATGTTGGTGAACATGATGATGGGTTTCAGAGAAATAAATCGGAGGGGTTTGAATGTGAAGATTTGAAGGTGTTTCTGGGTGGTTCATCCATGGCGGTTTGAGGTTGGTGTTTGGAAGTTCAAGAGAAAATGAAGAATGGTGGAGGCATAAATGAACAGGGAAAGGTGGCGGCCATTAGGGTTAAGGTTCTTGGGGGGCATTGTTAGCGGCTAGGGTTTAGGGTCTCCAAGAGGGAGACAATGAATAGTGCCTTTATAGTGTGGACGCGACACACTATAAAGTCCATATTTTTAAAACCAATAAAAAAGTTTAACAAATAAAGTCCATATTAAAAATAAAAATCTACTCCTATTTAAAATACTTTCTACATAATTAAAAAAAAGAAAACTAAGACTATTATATTTAAAAAAAACCAATTAAATCTAAATCTAAAATTATAATATTTTCTAAAATATTCTAAAACTATTAAAATAATAATAAAATCTACATTATAAAAAAATCTATAAAAAAAGAGAATAAAGCAAAAATATGAATAAAAATATGCAAAATGCCATGGAGAAATGGGCGAACACGGAAATGCGCCAAATTATCAACACGAATTGAATCCTCAAAAGGAGAGCGACTTTCGCTCGATTTCAACATTGAACTTCTCATTTGAAATAATCTGAATCGCTTGAAACGCGAGCAAAGCGGCTAAAATCCTGATAAATTCAATCCGGCTGATAACACGGGCAAAATGCGACCTAAATGATATGCAGATGAAAACGAAGCAAAAGCCAGTTAAATGTCGAAGGTCAAACAAAGTCAAATGAAAAACAATCAAGACATGATCACCAAGACCCCAAACCAGAACTCAAATACCCTACATGTGTGTGCCTAAGTGTATATGAAAAATTGGATCAAAGGTCAAAAGAAAATGGCAAGAACTAAAGACATGTTACAAGATAGGCCAAACAAAACACATTAAATTGAAAATTGAAAATAAAATATTAAAATAAAAATAAAATAAAAATATGAAAAATTAAATAAGATGTGAAAATAATTGAAAATAATTCTTGTGGAATTTTTAAAAGGTTTTAAGTATTAAAAATAAAATAGAATAAAAAATGTGAAAAAAATAAAATAATAAAAAAGAGTAAGGCAAATGGGGGGGGGGGTGTCAGCAAATCTGGTTTGAACTGGAAACCAGTCATATATGCGAATGGGCCACGAATTAGGGGGTGCAAAAATGAAAAACGGCCAGACCCATCACCCAAAACACAAATCAGTCATCCAAAAATAAAAAGAAAGGAAATAAAAACGTGCAGACCATGTGACAATGTATCAATTGGTCGTGTTCATTTTAAGTCACAAAACGACAAAACACCCTTTCACGCCACGACACAACAGACAAAACACCCTTTCACGCCACGACACATCATCATCTTCCTCATGCAACATGAAGAACTAAAATGCAACAGGCTCTAACATGCAATCAACACAGTGATTTTGAATCACTTCAACAACCAATTTCGCCATCAAAACATCATCAAAATAAACCAAACAAAATACTAAAGTGAAGCCCTAAGTGAGTAAAATAACATTGCATCAAGTAGAGCTTCAAATAATGGCTCTATCATGGAGAAAATAGGGCACGAAAGTGGGCATCCAACACTAAAAAATAAGATTTTTAGAAAATTGTAGCTCACATACATTCAACCAAATAACATAAACAACAACTCAAACCTTCAAAATGCAGCGTACAAAAGTACCACATGATGGTGGAATGTTAAAACCAAGGAGGTTAAAGAAACTTACTAAGTGGAGGAAGTTCGCTGCTTCTTCAATCTTGTGCAAAGAGGCCTTGAGTAAATGCTTTTATCTACTTACTTATGCCTCACCGAAGGTTGAAGGTACCAGGATATGAGAAGAAAAAACAGAGGAAGATGAGCTCGAAAGGAGAAACCAGTTAGAGGGTATGACGCCTTGCTATGAGTTCTTGCAGAAAAATAAGGCTCTCCATATGGTTGGACAGATCAAGGATAGTAGAACAACTTTAATGTTGAAAAGAAATTGAAACAAAACCTTAAACATGGAGAAAAATGGCCATGAAGACAACTGATCCATGTATGCAACCTTCCAAAAATAGAAACTTTCTAAAATCCTAATTTCCAAAAATAGCAACTTTTCCACATTCTTGATTTTTGATGATTCCTTTGACATCTCTTGATCATTTTTCACCCATTAGCCATATTCAACATGACAAACATGAAATTGACCTTAAAAGATCAAGAGTTGACTTTTTCCTTGCACAATTGACTTTCCCCTCAATTCACATGATTTATAAACATTTGATCAATTGAAGCTTCTTTGACTGAAAGTGATGGTCAATTCTCCACCCCTAGACACATTAGGAAATATAAAAGACCATGGAATTAAGTCTTGCTCAAAGAATCAAACATAAATTGATTTTATCTGAAACCCTAATTTCAACCCTGAAAGATAGGAGATGACAACCCAAGCTTAAAACTCTATTTCCTCTGAGTAGGATGTAGGATCTCTTGAACAAAGATGATTTGTGTAGCATAATAATGATGAGGCTTCAAAGTTTTTTCCCATGAGGGTGTCACGTATCCAAAATCTAGCTTGAAACCCAAAGATATGAGGTTATGATCTGCTTGCATCATTTGCTCAAATGGTTGTGAGACCTGTCTTAATGATGATGAAACTTTGTGACTTGAAGTTACCACAAAAAATGAAGATGTATCTGTTGCATCCCAGAATTTGCCCAACCTTTTCTTTACTGGCTTTTGTTTCATTGCATTCATCATAGCATTAGCACATGCATTGCATTATCATTTGTACAAGGGATTGAGAGAGTTATGCTGGCCAAGAAGGGGCTAGCACAAGGTTCTAAGGTAATCAAGAGGTTGTATTCAAGATGTTCAAGAACCTTTCACCATCAGAAAAGTCAAAGAGTTGAAGGTGGACACAAATGTGCATATCTCCTAACTTGAAGGCCATGCGAGATCATCAGATGATTTTGAATCCATGGATATGAATGTAGAATATTATAGGAGCTCATGGGATGTTTTGAGGATCATTATGGAGCTCATCCATGTCATTATTCAAATTACAAAAGGCTACAACCAAAGTTGGTGTAGCTAGGGTTTTCACCTGGTCAACCCTCAGTCAACTGTGAAATTGGAGGAGATTGAGACTCAATTACAAAGCAACTATGATCATGGAATGTTATGTTGAGACATGTAATATATCATTTCAAGATCAATTCATCAATACTCAAGAGTGTGAGAAGTTACTAAGCCAGGGTTTCTAAGCTTTGTCAGTGTAAAATCCCATGTTTAATGTCTAACTTCAAGACCACATAACTTAAGATACATGTTTCATCTCATCTTGACATCAACATGGGACTTGTAGATCATGTTATTAGCTTTCTTTTGAGTACTAAAAGTTCTTGATTGGATTTGTAGAACTCAAGTTATGAAGCAGACAAGTTACAGGTCATCAGATGAATGTGATTTTGGTACTTGAAAGTCAACCAAATTCCATTTCATTTTTGACCTAGAAGGATGTCTCTCCCGTTCTTGACCCAAACATGAATGTTATTCCTCATAATCTTATCTTTACAAAGATTCCTAGAAGTCCTCATTTGGATTTGTAGAACTCAAGATATGAAGCTTGCAAGGCAAGGGTGTTTTGGGAAACTTTGATTATAGGCCATTTTCATTATAGGTCAATTTCACCACTTTGCATACCTCAAATGAAAATCCTTCCAACTTGAAAGTTTCTTAGAATGAGGTCATTTGCTCTATCAAACCTCAAGGTACCATTGATATGGCTTGGATTGGGGAATGTGTGAAGAAAATTTCATGAAAGGAAGCTTGAAAAGACCTAGTTTGGATCCAATTCAAATTAAATCAATTCATGGCATATTGGTGCATTTTTTGAGTCCAAAGAATGTTCTAAGAACAATGGCAAAGTCATAAACCAAGTTTGAGGTCATTTACATGGCCAATTTCAAGGTTACTTCATCTTGAAGTAACAAAAGCAAAATCAACCATTGGTTTACTTTCAAGGCTTCAATCTCAGCCATTCATGATCCTTACACCACAAGCAAGTGATATGAACAAAGTTGCAAGCATTCAAGCTCTGCTTTCCATGAGTTCCACCAAGCTTCAAACCAAAACTTTGGATTTTTGAATTGGACTTCCATGGGCTTCAATTGGGCCTGAAACTCATTCAAATCCATTCCATATAATGTTCTGATCAGTCACAACTAAAGATAACAGAATTTGGAGGAAGAAATAACTGAAAACGGTTGAGGAAAAAGTGAAGAAAATTGAAATTCGATTTTGAAGATTCCTCCATTTTCAAGCCAAATTGAAGCTGCAAAGAGCTCCGGGAAGATGCAAGGAGTGATTCTGGGCGCATAACTTGAAGAATCATCAACAATTCAAAGCTCTGTGCAAGCTTTTAACCAGGTATGTGAAATTCAACATAGCTCTCTGTTCTTGATCCAATCGAGTGCCATTGATATGGATTTGCATTCATTGAGAGGTGTAGATGGATTTAGGATAATTATTAGGCTTGATTACAACAATTCTTGACAGAGCACCAATTCTTGAAACTTGCGATTTGAGTTGATTTTGGGTTAAAATTGAAAAAGAACATGATATTCGTAATCTAGGAAGAGAGGCGAGCATGTTAGTATAAGAAATATTTAGTTTTGATGAAGTTTATGGCGCGCCACTATTCACTCCCGTTCTCCCTCCATTTCCATTTAAATTCCCAGATGCGTCCTCAACCATTAGATATTGGTCATATCTTGGACCTTCACCCAATCCCACGACCATAATTCGTTCTCAGTTTGTGTTTAATTCCCAAATGCACGCGTGGCAGTCCCAGAACCATGGGATCCATTGACCTGAGGCCAGGATTGCATTTCAGCGTGTTGACCAGCCATACCCCAAAACTCACAGTTTCATTAAACAGATGAGTGGGCTGGGCCTCATTTCACATTTTGCACCCCCTCCCTCCAAGCCCAATAGAAATCATACGTGAATAATTACTAACTACACCCCAGTCTTTTCCCATTTCTTTTTTCTTTTCATTTAATTTTCATTTTATTTTCTATTTCATATTAATTATTTGAAAATGATAAATGCTTCAATAAATCATGAAAAAAATATGTTAGGTATTTTGGCATATATAGAAATTTTTCATATTTTTTATTTTGATTTTCCATTTCTTTTACATTTAATATTGCATTTTCTTTTAATATGCTTTTGTAGAAATGCGAAATTACATGCCATGTATTCATGATTTTCTTTCTTGCTCAATACATCAAATAAATGTCTAATATTTTTCATGCTGATTCTAGACACATTGTATGATATTGTAATATTTTCGTTCTGATTTTTAGATGCCATTTAGTTAGGGTTTGAGGTAGATTTTAGCACCTTTTTCCTTTGCATCCCCCATATCATACTTTAGGGTTTTGCTCCACGTTAGTGTACCTAGGCTTGAAATCTTGACTTCATATTTTAACCATAGCTTCGTAACATCTTGAGGATCTCTTAGGAGTTTTTATTAGGATTTTTAGGGTTGTTTTCCTATTTTTCGTAGATTTTACATGCTGGCTGATGTTAAGGTGTTCCCCATTGAACCTTCACCTAGTTTTGCCTTATAGGTGATCTTTGTGCAATCCTTAGGCACCCAATCATTGCACGATCCCATAGTACATAGGTTGAGGCCATTGTAGGTTAATTTTCAAGTCATTAGCATGCCCATAGCTAGATTAGGATAGATGTCCTTTAGAGCTTTGCTTTCAGGGTTCTTTAGAAGCTTTTTGTGAATGGTTTCTCCTCCTTATGTGGTTCCTTTGCTTGGTTTTGCCTTATTCCTTCCATCTCAACATTCCCTAGTCCTATTCTTAGGATATCTCTTGTGAGATCCTAATTCTTCCTTTGGTTGAATTTTGTGCATTCCATAAGAGGTTGAGCCTTGGATGGACATTCAATGGCATAGTGGATTCCTTTGGTTTACACTATCTTCCTTCATTCTTCAAGTCCTGTTCTTAGGATCCCTCTTGTGAGAGCCTAATTCTTCCTTTGGTTGACTTCTGTGCATTCCATAAGAGGTTGAGCCTTTGAGGACTCAAGTGCTTTGCACATTTCCTATCTGTCCTACATGATTAAGATCCTTCTTGTGAGAGCCTAATTCTTCCTTTGTTTGAATTCTGTGCATTCCATGAGGAGTTTGAGCCTTTGATTGACATACTTGTGTTGATACATATTAACCTAGTACCTTAGATATTTACTAGGATCTAGCCTCTCCCATCCTCTGTCATATTCTTAGGATCCCTCTTGTGAGAGCCTAATTCTTCCTTTGGTTGAATTATGTGCATTCCATAAGAGGTTGAACCTTGGATGGACATTCAATGACATAGTGGATTCCTTTGGTTTCCACTATTTTCTCTTTCTCTTATCTGTCCTACATGATTGAGATCCTTCTTGTGAGAGCCTAATTCTTCCTTTGGTTGAATTATGTGCATTCCATAAGGATTTTGAGCCTTTGAGGACTCCTGTGTTGATACACATTAACCAGATACCTTAGATTGACATCTAGGTTCCACCATTCTCATCTGTCCTACAATCTTAGGATCCCTCTTGTGAGAGCCTAATTCTTCCTTTGGTTGAATTCTGTGCATTCCATAAAGAGGTTGAACCTGGGATGGACTCTTGTGTTGATACACATCTAAACCTGATGTAGCCTTGGGATGATTTCCTTGTTTCTCATCTAGTTTATCTCTCTCCTGATCGATTGATTTGATTGAGTGTTTGCTTTGATGCATTAGGATAGACTTACATGTGTAGATACCCTTAGGCTTAGGTGCATGATTGCATTAAAGGTTGAGCTTGTCTCCCTTTGCTTGGATGTTTATCTGCCTTTCATACTTCACATGTTTGCATTTAAAGGTTGAGCTTGCCTCCTTTAGCTTGTATGCTTTCTCTGTGCATCCCATGTTTGCATTAAAGGTTGAGCTTGTCTCCCTTGCTTGTACTGTTGCATTGCATCTGCATCCAGTTACTTTATGTTTCACCTGCTTGATAGCTGTGTTTCTTTTTCCCCTTTGCATGTTCCCTTAGGAATCTCACTTCCTTGCGTAAGGACAGCGATGATAGACTTTAGGTTGAATCCTTTGCATGATAACATATAGGATAGATTCCCTTTCAAACTCAACATTAGGACCATCTTGCATGATAACATTAGGGATTTGATTTAGTTCCCCTGTAGAACAAGGGTTCTAAATCAGTGCCCAAAGTCATCAGTCCATCTTTCGGATATTATTGACTTCCCGACTGACTCGAGGGTCGATAATATTCTCAAGAGAACCTTGTTCGAGCGTAGTATCGCGTAGCAACCATTGTAGGACTACTCCCACATAGTTCCCGCACTACGTCCTATATAAGGTCAAGATGGTGTAAAGGTACTACGGTTCCCAGTATCACAGACTCCAATCGATAACGGTAAAAGTTTTCACGACTACACTCGATCAACCGAACCATTTTCGAAAGTGTCTCAACTGAGCGGTGATTCTCGATTTAGCTTAGTCGGGACTCACTCCCTATAAGCCTCGTCGAATATATCAGCCATCCTATCATAAGGTCGCTCAAGTCCGGGTGTAGGACTTATCTCACAACACAGTAACTCCAAGTAAGGTACCCCAATATATACATACAAGTGAGCAAAATATATAATAAAACAAATATATAAAGAAAAATAAACAAAATAGGGATAACCCTCAATAATTAGGACTCCCCAGTGAAGTCGCCATTTTCTGTTGCGGTGAAATTTGGATGTCAAGCTATTGATTAACTTGAATCTTAATTCATTTACAACCGGTCTTTGATTTATCCGAAGGAAAGGTTAAAGAAAGGAAAAACCTAAAAGGGAGAGATCTAAGGTTCGGGGGTTGGTTAAATTTAGGGAAGATATTAGCACCCTAAACTTCCGTAGTACTCTACGGGAACCTTTTGTTTATTTTTTTTTATTTATTTCATTAATTATTTTGCTTTAGGGTATATACAAAGGATTGAAAATTAAAAAAAGACCTAGGGGTTAATTCTAAGTTTACTCGGCAAGACATCGCATCTTGTGCCTACATATCCTTACGGGAATGGAATCAGAGTAATTGTAGTTCCCCTCAAAAGGGAGGTTAGAAACGTCTTGACTGTGGCCAAGGTTTCAATGGGGAATAAACGTATCTTAGGGACACGCTTACGCGGAGTGTAGAAACTCCAATATCTACGTTGTAAATTGTTAAGTGAATTAGGGTTAGGTTAGGGATTCCGCGGCGGGAAACCCTAAAATGAGCGCGGCGGCTCTTTGACCTAATGCTAGGGGTAACATGGTAATTTTGCCTGCGGCGAGGCATTTGTGAAAATTAGGGTTTGTAGTTTGTAGTTTTGAGGGTTTGAAATTGAATGTGTGAAATTTGAGGGTTTGAGGACTATTGGCATGGTGGCCAAACGGCTAGACCTAATCCTTCGGAGGTGTAATGTGACAGAAGTAATAGTGATGAAAGTGTGAGAAATTTAAATCATACAAACGGAAATAAAATGCTGAAAGTAAACGCGATTGTTGGTTTGCGAGGTTACAAATGAGAAACGGATACAATTATAATACAACTTGAATTGAAAAACACATTAAAATAACTAATAGCAACGTAACAAGCTGCACATTGAATGCACAAGGTTAGTAGACAGAGTCACACAGTAATCAGGCGAGTTATGAAACGGAAGTGCGAAAGTTATAAATATTCTTTGTTGTTTATTTGTGATATATAAAAAAGCTTTTGATTTAAGTTAAAAAAAGAGGTTTTAATATTATAAAAAGAATTTTCAAAAATAGTCTTAATTTAATTATCTAACAAAAAGGTTTTATTTTAAAAAAAAGGTTTAATGTTATTATTATATATTTTTTAAAAAACGGTTCTAGTTATTATTTTAAAAAAGATTTTAGTTATTATTTTAAATTTATCTAAAAAAAAGTTTTTCTTAAAAATAATAGGTTTTCATATTAATTTGGAAAAGATGTTAATGTTATTTATTTTAAAAAACAGATTTTTATATTATAACAAGTTTTAATAAATTAATGATAATAATAATAATAATAGTAATAATAATAATAATAATGATAATAATAATAAATAATGATAATAATAATAAATAATGATAATAATAATAATACTAATAATAATAATAATAATAAATAATGATAATAATAATACTAATAATAATAATAATAAAGCAATAATGAATTTTAAATGTGCCAAATAACCCAACAATGTTGCTAACGCAGAAATGCGCTCAGCGCAACCAGATCTAAATCGGACGAAACAAAATTTATCGCAAAGAAAAAGAAATTAGGCAAAAAAACAGTATTATTGCTCACACAAAAATGCGATCATCGCAACCAGATCGAACTAACACAAATGTCACGCGTCATGCACACAAATGTGCAAACATCGTATCGATATAATTCGATCAAAAATTAATCTTATATATATATAAACTCTAACAATTTAAAAATTATAAATATATAAACGTAACAGTAATAGATAAAGAAAAAGAAATAACGGTAATAGATGAAGAAAAAGAAATAACGGTAAAAGATGAAGAAAAAGAAACAACAGTAATAGATGAAGGAAAAGAAATAACGGTAAACGATGAAGAAAAAGAAACAACAGTAATAGATGAAGAAAAAAAATAACGGTAAACGACACTCACTCCTCTTAGGTTTTTTTTCATTCTCCCCTTTTTTCAACAAGGCGACACATGTATATATAGGGAACAAATTAGGGTTAACACCAAATTGTCAATAATGTCCCTAAAACCCATTTTAAAGCCCAAACTAAATAATTAGTTAAGAAAAAATAAAATTTAAATAATTTAAAATAATTAAAATAAACTTAAAATAAAAACTAATAATCCTATTGATTCCTAAAATAAAAAATATTATAAAAAGAACAAAATTTTTTCTAATATTTTTTATTTTATGATTTTTTGGATATTTTTATGAATAATTTAGAAAAAAGTGAAAAAAATAATATTTTAAAAAATGATTTAATTAAAATACGAAAATAATAATTAAATAATAATAAAAAAACTATTTTTGTTATTTTTTAATGAGAGATAGAAACATTTAGAGTAAAAATAATAAAAAACAAAAAGTGAATAAGGTGAGATTCGAACTCTCAACCTCTCACACTCACAACTCCTTACACATGTCCTCTTGCCAATTGTGCCATTTTTACTTTTTAGAAAAAAAATACATGCCATATGATATTTACCTGCAAAAAGTCAAACGACTACACAAATTTGTTAGTAATGAAATGCGACGACAAATCTTAGGGCAAAATTTAGGGTATTACAACAACCCTTTTAGATAAACAACACAAGCGTGTATCCCGTTGAGTACTACAGACGTGAGGGGTGCTAATACCTTCCCCTTGCGTAACCGACTCCCGAACCCGAGATTTGGTTGCGGTGACCTATCTTATCCCTTTTCGCTAGGTTTCTCCTGATCGTTTCCTTTTCCTCCTTTGGGATAAATAACGATAGGTTGCGACTCTTCTGTCTTTGCCGACACCTTTTTTCGCAATAGCGACAGCTGGCGACTCTGTTGGGGACATATAGCTGCGAGTCAATCCTAGCGCTTGTTTGGTTATCTTTGTGGGTTTTGTACATACGTGTTATACTTTATTTGCTTCCACACTTTACTTTTCTGCATTTATTTTCAGCACTATATATTATATCATTATTGCTGTTTGTGGAAAGGGTGATTCTGATGAGTGATAAGCTAAACTCAGGCTTGAGTACATACATAGCACTAGATGTGGATTAGTGGTGAACCTGCTTGCTTTGCTCGCACCAGTTCCCACATAATCCATGCTCAGACGAGATTCTCTTTGATGATTTCCTTACCGGTCCTTTGGACTTGAGAGGAATTTGGATTTGAGGATCATCGACTCTGGGGACCGATCATTTGTGATTCAGCTAAGTGAGGCCTCTTCAAGAGATGATGATGCCAAACTAGAAATGGTGAACATATCATCATTTCTTGAAAGTTTGTGACGCTAATGAACGCATATGACGCT
Source organism: Lathyrus sativus (assembly GCA_963859935.3). Lineage (NCBI taxonomy): Eukaryota > Viridiplantae > Streptophyta > Magnoliopsida > Fabales > Fabaceae > Lathyrus > Lathyrus sativus. The sequence continues at coordinate 210,772,890 of OZ012737.1, forward strand.
GAACCTTATCAGTGGATAGGTTCATACCTGTGAGTGGGACTGGGTTATGCAGGAAACCTTGGCTTTCAGACAACCCGGTTTTCATTACAGTATGAATCAGTGCTTTTGGGTATCAGTGGTTCCTATTATCAGAGCTGTGTTCTGTTCTCGCAGAAGCAGAACTTTGGTCCTTCAGTCAACAGCACAAACATCTTGATCCCTTGTTGCATCTTTGCATTTGCATTTGCATCATCACAACATGTTTGCATTTTGACATACATGTTGTGGTATTTCCAAGGATCTTGACTTCGAGACTCGCTGCTGAGCATTAAATCTTTTCCTTGTGGTTCGCTTGTGTAAAACAAGAGTCGGAGTATACAGGTTCCTTGGAAATACTCGAACATGACATTCACATTTCATTTGAATAACAGGTGTTCGAGGCTGGGTTGCGTTATCCTGATCCGGTTTTCTCTTCAGAATCTCAGACATCAAGAAGCTAGACATGGAACAGGTTCAAGCAGAGCTGAGAGAGGTCTAGGGCCAGATGAGGCAGTTCAGGGTGGACATGCAAGCGTTGCACCTGGATCAGGAGATGCTCAGAGAGGAAAAACAGCAGTTGAAGACTCAAGTAGGCTTAATCATGGAAGTGATAAGGAAGGTGCTCAGAAAAAAGGTGATCAGGTACCTGAAGCCGCAGCAAAGATGCTCGCTCCGCTTTTGTCTGTGGAACCTATACCAAGGCATGAAGGGCCTAAGGGATCTTTCGCACAACTTAGAGCTCCAGACTTTTCTCGTCAGCAGCTACATCCTGTCTCCCAGGATGGTTCTAAGGCTAAAAAGTATGCCCAAAAGACGAGACCATGCAACAGAATCTTCGATCAGATACCCATGACCTATGCTCGATTGATGCAACTATTGCTTCAGCTTCGTTTGGTTAAGCTCCGAACCCTATCTCCACTTACTAGGACCCCACCACCAGGCTATAATATAAGTGCCCATTGTGATTTCCACTTTGGGGCACCGGGGCATAACATTGAGGACTGTAAAGCTTTTAAGCACCAGGTCCAGAATTTAATTGACTCGAAGACGATTGAATTCACGCCGGGCGGCGTAAGCATGCCAGAGGGTGTTAGTCCATTTATTACTAAAGAGGTGGACACTCCAGCTCTCTCCCTTCAAGCTGCATCGGGTCAAGAGTACATATTGCAATCCTTGATTTATGAATCCCCTTGCCCGCAGTTGTTGCCATTACCTGGGACAGACCTAAGGATGAAAGTGCCTGAGCAAAAGGAGTCCCTGATATCTCAAACTCATCCTCCAGACATTTTGGTTGGTCAGGGTCAGCAATCTCCAAGGTCCACGCGTTAGAACCAACAGTCATATCGCCATCAACAAGGACGACACACCAAGCAAAGACCAAGGAAGCCAGAAAGGCATTTTACTCAGTTGCCGGTGTCGTACAGTCAGTTGTTGCCCGATCTAATCCAAGACGGACTGATAGTGCCACAGAATATTTATCCAGTGGTCCCTCCGTATCCGCCAAGATTCAATGTCAACGGCCGCTGCGAGTACCACGCTTGGGCGCAGGGGCACACGACCGAAGACTGTAAAGTGCTCAGGAGTAAGATTCAAGCCCTTCTAGGCTCTGTTATGATCTCTTTTGCACGTCAGGGATTCAAGATTAATGATCTTCCTTCATCCAGTCGTGGGAGCTCAACAGTTCGTGTTGCGGAGGAATTCACTAGAAGCAGATCAGAAGGGTATCAGACAACTTCCGACCAACAATTCTGAAGATGGCTGATTCGCCAACAAGTCAAGATACAAGAAGCCCGGTTCCCAGAAGCCGGCGATCTACATTTTATCATGTCATTTCTTTACATTTGTAATTTCTTTCCTGTTTAATTGCAAATTTCGTTTGTAAAACTTGTTGTTTTTCAATTGATATTGATAATGAAATAAATATGCATGTTTTGATTTAATCCATTGGTGTTCACTCTATTTGCTTTCATTTATTTCAAACGCTTGTTTAAGTGGAATCCGGGGAGGATGACAAAATCGAAAGACGCGTAAGCTTCCGATTGTATGCTTTTGGATGAAAACCTGTTGATGATGTATATGCATTGTTTCAAATCCACAAACACCGGAGATATAAGGAAGATAATCCCTTGTCACCCCCTTTGAGCCTAGTAGTAGGAGTTTATTTCTGAAAATGAAAAACCCTCAATCATAACCCGGGGCAGGGTAGGTGTCAGCTGATTTGACCAAGCGTTCAAATTACAAAAGGAGTGTTCCCGTTCAAGGATAAATCACACCTGTATAGGTCGTACCTAAACAACCACGATGGTTAAACCTTACCGACAAGGAGTGAAACAATCACGATCGCTCTTAACAAGTCAGGCAAGCCGGTGTCACATGATTTGTTCAAAAAAAAAGAGAAGAAAGAAAAAAGTCAAAAGAAAGAGCCTGCTAAGTCGAATCTTGAAAACAAGCGACTTAGGCAAGAATCAGGGTATCCCGCTGGACTTCAAAATTAATTCAAAAGAGTTAGTCCAGGCAAAAATTAGGGAAAACGAAAAAATGAAAAGCAAAAAGGATTACAAAAGAAAAATCCTCGAACAAAGCAAATTGTGTGACTCCAGGCGTCAAAGACGAAAAGCGAGTGACTGTCACTCCAAAAAATGTGTGATTTCCTGAACTATCACCCCTATCTTACAACCTTTGAGAGGTGAGTGCTTGTGTCAAAATAGCTGAATGTAGGATTGGAGAACATCACGGAGAATGGGTGGGTTAAAATGAGTTTTGAGCCTATATCCTTTCCTTCTTAAACCGTGAACCTGACCACGTTACAACCTGAAAAAGTCCTAATTGAAGCAGGTTTGTTTCGAAAGCATACTTCGGTAAAGATCGCATCGAAACTGACTCCTAAAAAGGATTCCTCTTACAACATTGTATTAATGTTGACATTTTGATAAATGATTCGTTTATTATGTGTCACAAAATTTTTTTCCAGTGAACAAGATTGGATTTCGAAATCTGTCATATGCATTGCATTTAATATATCTTTTATGCAAAACAATTTGTTTTACTTGCGAGTAAGCGCTTGACAGCAGGAAAGTTTCCATAATGGAAAGTTTGATCAAGATAGAACGCCGAATGCCTGAATACTCTGGTGAACCAGAGCAAGCTATATCAGATGATCACGACATGGGAGTCAGCCATCTAAAAGTCAGTAATCAGGGGCAATCAAGTCGAGATTTGGTGAATCTTACGCAGCCAAAGGGTACTGCTCCACAAATCTGCCGATGAGGGGAAAAGTCATAACAAGGCTGGGGCAGGCCATCCCGAGAGCACCAAAGCTATCCTTATCCTGAAGACGATTAACTTGAAGCACCTATATGAGGTTCAAAACGCTGAGGCCGTTCGTATCAAACCGCCAGAGTACAGAAGATTTCAGGTTTCCCTTCGAGAGGATGTTATAAAGATCCCACAGATTGGGGGAAAATTGAAAACGAAGGAATTGTTCCTCTCCATATCTGCAGGGTATGTCAGAAGTTGTTTAAAATTCTGGGGCAAGCCATCTCGAGTTCATTTCATGACGAATTTTTTCCGTTCAGGATAAAAATTCCCAGAGATCATTTTTGCAAGGTCATAACCCTTGGAACATCTGACAAAAGTGTATCCTCATCAAATCCTCAGTAGAGGCACATGCGGAGTATTGAGCCTACTCTTCAGCAGATTCAATTGTGTTTCCCTACAGAGTCTGAGTATTGGACTGTGAGCATTGAGTTGTCTCCCCAAGCAGAGATAGATTCTCCCCAACTAGAGTACATTCCCCAGTAGGTGGAGTTTGCATCTCATACCCCCAGTAGGATTTATGTGCAAGATAACAAGAGCAGTCAAGTATGTACCCTTTGTCCCCGGCAGTTGGTCGGTGCACAGCCAATCCCCCCCAGATTGCATGTATATGCTTACTCCCCAGCAAGTCGAGATCAGGGTTCCTTCCACCAGGCAGGGGTGGTATTGTTCCCAGCAGCGAGTTAGCACGTGGTTTACTCCAGTAGATTGTCTGAAGTGCAGGCCAAGGGCTCCGGCAGAGTTGATTTCCCCTCAGAGTCATATTCTTCCCGGCATGTAAGATCAATTCCATCATCTGGTTGTCTAGCCTCAGCCGAAGTTGCAGCCCCCCAAGAGAGTCGTATCCCGGAAGGCCAGTCATGGCATTGTTCCTCTTTAGTAGGTGAGAGTGGCTGTGTAGCCAGCTATTTTGTCTCCCTGGTGGATTCTTCTATGTTCCCAGAAGAGTTCGTATTTTGGAAATCCGTTCATGGAATGTTCCCCAGCTGAGTTAGCCGGTCAGGTTTCGATCCTCAGCATAAGTCCAATCGTTGTTGGCTTGTATAAGTTATTCCCAGCAGGATTATTTCTTTCCCCAGCGGAGTTGGCTTCGTCTCTCCAGCATTTATTTTACTGGAGCGGCTCCTTTGCATTTTGCATTAGGCATAACATTCACCCAAATGCGTAGCATTTCCATTTCGTATGGAGCAGTACGCCATTTTCAAACATATGCATTCTGAAACATAAGACAGATTGTTACCTTTCTGATTTCAGGTAATTGTTATATCCTACAGGTGATCTTCAAGCTCCGACTTCTCTATTGAATTTTCAGACTCCGGTAAATCCCCAATAAGGATTTGTTTCATTGAGTGTTCAGGCTCTGATCTGTTTCATTGAGGGTTCTGCCTCTGATCTGTTTCATTGAGTGTCCAGGCTCTGATTTGTTTCATTGAGGGTTCCGCCTCTGATTTGTTTCATTGAGTGTCCAGGCTCTGATTTGTTTCATTGAGTGTTCAGGCTCTGATTTGTTTCATTGAGTATTCAGGCTCTAATTTCTTTCATTGAGTGTTCAGGCTCTGATTTCTTTCATTGAGTGTTCGGGCTCTGATCTGTTTTATTGAGTGTTCGGGCTCTGATTTCTTTCATTGAGTGTTCAGGCTCTGATTTGTTTCATTGAGTGTTCCGCCTCTGATTTGCTCCATTGAGTACCCCGACTCTAGTTTGTCGCGTGACTGTCTTAGCTCCGGTTTGTTCGTTCATTTTTCGCGTGAGTATCTTGGCTCCGGTTCGTTTCGTTCGTGTATCGCGTGAGTGTCTTGGCTCCGGTTTATGCGTTCGTTTATCGCGTGAGTGTCTTGGCTCCGGTTCATATGAATCGTTTATCACGTGAGTGTCTTGGCTCTGGTTTGTTTGTTCGTTTATCGCGTGAGTGTCTTGGCTCCGGTTTGTTCATTCGTTTATCGCGTGAGTGTCTTGGCTCCAGTTTGTTCGTTCGTTTATCGCGTGAGTATCTTGGCTCCGGTTCGTTTCGTTCGTATATCGCGTGAGTGTCTTGGTTCCGATTTGTGCGTTCGTTTCTCGCGTGAGTATCTTGGCTCCGGTTCATTTCGTTCGTGTATCGCGTGAGTGCCTTGGCTCCGGTTTGTGCGTTCGTTTATCGCGTGAGTGTCTTGGCTCCGGTTCACTTTGTTTGTTTATCGCGTGAGTGTCTTGGCTTCGGTTCTTATCATTCGTTTTGTCGCGTGAGTATCTTGGCTCCGGTTTGTTCGTTCGTTTATCGCATGAGTGTCTTGGCTCCGGTTTGTTCGTTCGTTTATCGCGTGAGTGTCTTGGCTCCGGTTTGTTCATTTGTTTATCGTGTGAGTATCTTGGCTCCGATTCGTTTTGTTCGTGTATCGCGTGAGTGTCTTGGCTCCGGTTAGTGCGTTCGTTTCTCGCGTGAGTATCTTGGCTCTGGTTCATTTCGTTTGTGTATCGCGTGAGTGTCTTGGCTTTGGTTTGTGCGTTCGTTTATCGCGTGAGTGTCTTGGCTCCGTTAGCTTCGCTCGTTTATCGCGTGAGTGTCTTAGCTCCGGTTCGTATCGTTCGTTTATCGCGTGAGTGTCTTGACTCTGGTTTGTTCGTTCATTTATCGCGTGAGTGTCTTGGCTCCGGTTTGTTCGTTCGTTTATCGCGTGAGTGTCTTGGCTCCGGTTTGTTCTAGTTTATCTCGTTGAGTGTTCATACTCCGGCCGGTTCCAATAGATGATGTATTCCTCGCTTCGTTGAGTATCTAGGCTCCGACAGATTTCATTGATTCGTGGTGTTCATTGAATATTCAGATTCTGACAAGTTGACATGCTAACCCTCAACCCACGTGGTATTCGGACCATGACACCAGTTTTATCACGTATTTCCTCAGCAGGTTACTTGATTAAATCTCTTTCCCCCAATGGAGTGTTAGAGACGTTCATCATGTTCAAATTTTCTCCAAAGAGTTTTACCAATTCTTTTGCAGTTTATTTCTGCGGTTGGAAAACTTCTGGGTTTCTTTGATATTCAACCGTCTTTTACCATGATTGTCTGAAAGCTGTTCAATTTTCATCCAGTCAGGTCCAAGTCGTTTGAACAGGGGCAGCTATTGCACCCCAGAATTTGCCCAACCTTTTCTTTATTGGCTTTTGTTTCATTGTATTCATCATAGCATTAGCACATGCATTGCATTGTCATTTGTACAGGGGATTGAGAGAGTTATGATGGCCAAGAAGGGGCTACCACAAGGTTCCAAGGCTAATCAAGAGGTTGTATTCAAGCTGTTCAAGAACCTATCACCATCAGAAAAGTCAAAGAGTTGAAGGTGGACACAAATGTGCATATCTCCTAACTTGAAGGCCATGGGAGATCATCAGATGATTTTGAATCCATGGATATGAACGTAGAACATTATAGGAGCTAATGGGATGTTTTGAGGATCATTATGGAGCTCATCCATGTCATTATTCAAAGTACAAGAGGCTACAACCAAAGTTGGTACAACTAGGGTTTTCACCTGGTCAACCCTCAGTCAACTGTGAAATTGGAGGAGATTGAGACTCAATTACAAAGCAACTATGATCATGGAATATTTTGTTGAGACATGTCATATATCATTTCAAGATCAATTCATCAATACTCAAGAGTGTGAGAAGTTACTAAGCCAGGGTTTCTAAGCTTTGTCAGTGTAAAATCCCCTATTTAGTGTCTAACTTCAAGACCACATAACTCAAGATACAAGTTTCATCTCATCTTGACATCAACATGAGACTTGTAGAGCATGTTCTTAGCTTTCATTTGAGTAATAAAAGTTCTTGATTGGATTTGTAGAACTCAAGTTATGAAGCAGATAAGTTACAGGTGAAGGTGAGAAAATTACTTAGAAGGGGGGGTTGAATAAGTATGACAATAATCCAAGATTCAAACACATTTATTTTTATCCTGGTTCGTTGAAGTCAACTACTCCAGTCCACCCTCTCAAGAGTGATTTGCCTTTCTCAGTCAAGGACTTAACCCACTATTTAATCAAACAGATTACAATAGTAACACCTAAGAACAACTGTTCTTAGTCTTCTCAAGAGCTACTGATCCCAACTGGATCCTCTTAAGGAAAACCTTTTACAATCAGTGTAAAACTATTACAAGAGTAAGAATGCTTCTAAGAAGCTGTTATCACAACTGTGATATTTCTCTTAAGTTTAAGAACAATGTTACAGCAAAATAAAATATAAGAGCTTTGAGAGATTTGCTTTGATAAGTGATTTTTGCAAGTAGTTCATTTTTAAAGAAGATGGAGTGGACTTCTTTATATAGGCACATAGATCCATGAAGTCTTCTCAATGTTGAAGGCTGTGCTGAAAAGCCTGGAGCCTTTTGTCTTTACATTGGAGGCTGTGCTGAAAAAGCCTGATGCCTTTTGTATTTTACTTTGTCGAAACTTTCCTTAGAATGGAATGCACAGATAAAACCTTTTTGTCTGTGTTCTTGTGTCTAGCATAAAATAGGAAAGAGCTGTTGAGATAAACCAACGTACATATTCAAATCTTCTTCATTAAGTAAGTTCAGTTATGAACATTAGAGTCTGGATCTTCAGAATCTCCAGAGTAGAGATCTTCTGGATCTTCAGAGTCTTGGGATGTTCTTCAGATTGTGCTGAATCAAAGTATGTGCAGCTTGTGTGCTTGAGCGTGTAATTCTGTCAGAGCAGAGTCTTCTATATCAGATTCTCAATACTTATGCAGCGCAGTATCTTCAGAGTCTTCTGATGACTAAGCTTCTGAACTCTCAGAGTCTTCTATTCTTTAGAGGCTTCTGCTTCAGAATCTTTAGTAGATAGCACTCAGATTCTTCTTGAGGCAGCGTTCAGATCTTCATCTAAGATGCTCTTGAACCTTTGAAGCTTTTCATAATATCATTGTTCAGGTCCAAATTTGCTCTTTAAGAATATTTTCTTTAGTACCTGTAGCAAACAGTCTAGAACAAATTTAGAGTATATAATTCTTGAATACAAAATTCATAAGTGTTATCATCAAAACATAGAGATATTACTAAGAAACAATCTGTGTTCTTACAATCTCCCCCTTTTTGATGATGACAAAACATGAGAAATTTTGTTCAATAAAAAGATATGAATTATAACTCCCCCTGAGATTACCAATCTCCCCCTGAAATAAATACTCTAATAGAAGAAAACACTTCCCTTTTTGATTAAGTATATTTCAGATTCAGAGCCTGATGCAAGAGGTTTGACTTTCAGAGTCAAATCTTGATACCAGATAATTAATACTTTCTTCAGTCAGAGCGCCTGGTTATCATCTTGCTTGAATTATCTTTCAGGGTAAAGGTATCAGAGTAAGCTATCAGAATTGATTGAATACTCAGATTTGCTTTGAAGATCAGGTTCTGGTTGGAAAAGTCTCAGGGTAACTTCAATGAATTATGTCAGATATATCAATGTAATCTGAAAGACTTAAATTCAAAGTAAGTTAATAAAATGTCTGAATTTCAGTTTTAGTAATTGCTTATATTTTGAACAATCAGATTCTCTTTTTCTCCCCCTTTTTGTCATAATCAAAAAGATTTTTAAAGACATAAAGATACAGAAGAAAAGAAGCATATAGAAGCAAAAACATCAACATGCAATTAAACATACCAAAGTTCACAGTCAAACAGGCAGATGCCAAAACGCATAACACAACAATAAGAAAACAACAAACGCAATAACATGTGCAAAAACGACAAATAAAACTAAGTCTGGCGTGAGGCAATAAGGGTCAGAAGCTCTGTCATTTTGGCAGTTGACTCTTCTTGCTTAGACATCCAGGTCTTGATCTCATCAGTTGTCTTCTCTTGCTTGATCATCCAATCTTTTATTTCCTTAACATCATTCACAAGCTCTGTGACCACAGATGAAGAAGGAGCAGCAGGGTTCTCTTCAGATTGGTTCTCTTCAGAGGCTTGTTCAACCATTTCAGATTCAGGAGCCTCTGGAGGAGCAGCTTCCAGAAGTAACACAGGAGGAGGAGGAGGCATGTTCATCAGAGTTACCTTGATTAATTCTGCAAACTTAGTCTTAGCAAGCTTAGAGCATTTAGCTCTAACTTTTAAGGCAGCTTTGTTGAACATCCAGATAAAACGCTTCCAAGCAGCATTTGAGACAGTTGGATCCAAACTTGACATGCACACATCCTTAACACGAGTATATTCAGAATCTATCTCCTTTTTGAAAATTTCAAACATAGCATTAACACATGATCCTAGATCTGACTGTTCAGATTGTTCAGAGGGATTAGGATTAGGAGTGTTAACAGGAGTAGGTTCAGATGGTGTAGGTTCAGATGGTTGTGGTTGAGGTGATGTTGGTTGAGATGTTTGGATGTCAAATTGAGGGAGTTCAGATGGTTGAGGAATGGTTTGTGTTTCAGATGGATTGGTTTCAGATGGTTGAGGGATGGTTTGGGTTTCAGATGTTTGAGTTTCAGATGGTTGAATTTCAGATGGTTGTGGTTGAGGTGGAGAGTTTGGTGGAGTATGAAACATGGAAATGTTAAGATGTTCCTTCATAGCACTTTCAGAACGTGCTTGTTTGAGTGACTCTGGTTCAAAATCAGATGAATCAGATGATTCACAATCAGAAGATTCATCTGAGTGAACAGATGTTGAAGAAATGATAATTGATTGATTGAGGGGTTCTATATCCAGAATATTGTCAAAAAGATTTGGATCTCCTGATGGAATTGGTTGTTCAGAGTGTTCAGTTTGAACAGTCTCTGGTTGGTTTGGTTCTGAGATGATTATTTCTGGTTGGAGAATCTCTAATTGGGGATTATCTGGTTGTGACATTGTTGGTTGGGGAATTTCTGTTTGAGGAATTTCTGGTTGAATTGTTTCTGTTTGTGGAATTTCAGGTTGAATTGATTGAGTTTGTGGAATTTCTGATTGAAGTGTTTGTGTTTGTGGAATTTCTGATTGAAGTGTTTGAGTTTGTGGAATTTCTGATTGAATTGTTTGAGGGGGTTCAAATATAATATGAGGTTGGGGTTCAGAGGGAATTGGTACAGAAAATGGTTGTGAATGTACTGGTTCAGATGAGAGTGGTTCAGATGAAAGATTTGCAGATTGTTTGGGTTTTGAAGATCTTTGTCTAAGGTTTGGAGAGAGTTGTGGTGATGAAAGGGGTGAATGAACAACAGGTGTAGGATCAGATGTTAATACCTGATGAATAGTGTCTCTAATCTCTTCCAGAGTCGCATCTCTAGAACTGATTCTGGCTTTCTTTGCTCCTTTCTTCTTTTTCCTTGGAACTTCAGATACTTTCCTTTTCTTCTGAACCGATCCTTCTTCAGCTTTCCTCTTACTACGCCTTTCCTTCATCAGATTGGGCATTTCTTCTCCTTGTTTTTGAACAAGATTAACAGGTAGAGGAATTCCTTCCTTCAGACACTCTGCAATGTAAGTCCAGACAATATCCTTTGGTTCATCTGCACTGAACATTGGAAAGTCTTCTAAGGGTATCCTTCTGCCATTGACCTCCTCAGAGTTTATCTTCCTTAGTTTTCCATTCAGCTCTGAAATGATTTTCATCCTTTTCAGATTGAGTCCATTTATCTCAGATCCAATGATGTATGACAGATCCTCTGTTATCTTTGCATCTGTTAGATGCTTTACCAGCTTGTTTTCAACAAGTATGTCTGAAATCAGTCTTCCCAGAGGTATCCAAGTTCTAACTTTCCCAGCTTTAGCTCTGACCTCTTCTCTAGTCTCTTTGACATGAGTCAGAAGATGACTGAAGATCAGATAAGGCAGATCCACCTTAACATTCTGGCTGATGCAGTACATGAAATACAGATGTTCTGAACTCACAGTCTGGTGAGTTGGATGACTTTCTGTGAAAGATTGTACTCATAAATATCTTTGCCCAGATCCTATAGATAGGTTTCAGATCTTTAACCTTACTTGTTGGTGTTCCAGCTACAGTGATTTCTTCATATACCTTAGCCACATCAATACGTGAAGAGGCTAGGTTTGAAACTCCATCATATTCTGTATAACTGAACAGTTGCCTGATCAGTTTCTTAGTAATCACTATCTCCTTCCCAAGGACAGATGAGTGAATGAACTTAGGACCAGTGCTAGCGTGAATCCAGAATTCCTTTACAAGAGTTGGGTACACAGGACCCATCAATCTCTCAAAGTACTTCTCCCATCCTTGAGCTTTAATGGCAGTTGTTAGGTCAAACCCATTTTCCTTTAAAGATTCAAGATCAATGAAGCTCTCACACAGAACCTCAAGATCTACTACTGGAGTAAATAGGTTGCGTTCTGGTTTCTTGTACATTATAGTTTTGTTGGAGATTTCAGCAGCATTTGATGTAGAAGCCATTGATGAAGAAGAAGATCTTGATTTGGGTTTAGGGTTTTTGTAGAGGTTGAAGAGAGAACAGAAACGCATAGGTGTAGTGAGTGTGAAAAATGTGAAAATAGTGTGATAGGTGGTATTTATAGACAACTAAAAATCAAGCATTGGGCACATCAAAAGACACATACGCACGTTTGTACAACATTTAATGAAAGTAATCATTTCAAATTAAAATTATGACAACTGGGGGGAAATCCAAGAAAAGTGAGATTTTCAAAGCAATACCTCAAACGTCAATTCAGTTGAGCACTCCATCTTTTCAGATACTGAGTGACACGTGTTTGCTTTGTATGTGCATCTGATGTCTCTCAAGAAATGAAACGTTTCCAACTTTCAGATCTTCTGAGTTTGTTAGTTCAGAGTTTCACACAAATAAATTAATTAAAGATAAAAGAACAATTAGTCAGATGAAATACTTCAGATCATTAAACATTTTGCATCTGAGAAGTTGCCTCTGATAAATATTACTCTGGACAAAAATCCATACAAATATTTTTCAGAATGAACTTAAATCTATCTTCAGCAAGGGGTTTTGTGAAAATATCATCTCATTGATGATCTGTATCAACAAAGGCTAGATTGATTACACCCTTCTGAACATAGTCTCTGATGAAGTGATGTTTAATTTCTATATGTTTAGCCTTATAATGTAAGATTGGATTTTTTGACAAACATATAGCAGAAGTATTATCACAGAAGATAGAAAGATTACTCTCATAGATCTGATAATCTTCTAACTGACTCTTCATCTAGAGCATCTGCGTACAACATCCAGCAGCAGCAATGTATTCTGCCTCTGTAGTTGATAGTGCAATAGTGGGTTGCTTCTTGCTGTACCATGAGATCAGATGACTTCCAAGAAACTGACAGCTTCCAGAAGTGCTTTTACGTTCAACTCTGTCTCCAGCATAATCAGCATCACAGAATCCAACTAATGAAAATTCATCAGATCTTCTGTAACACAGACCCATGTTAGTAGTACCTTTCAGATACCTTAGAATCCTCTTAACAACTGTTAAGTGTGATTCTCTAGGATCTGATTGAAATCTTGCACATAAGCAGACACTAAACAGAATATCTGGTCTAGAAGCAGTCAAGTATAGAAGAGATCCTATCATACCTCTGTAGAGTTTCTGATCTACCTTCTTACTTACCTCTTCCTTACCTAGAGTGCTTGTAGGGTGCATTGGAGTCTTTGCCATTTTACTATCAACCATGTTGAACTTCTTCAGAAGCTCTTTAACATATTTGGTTTGATGTATGTAGGTGCACTCTGGAGTCTGGTTGACTTGGATTCCCAAAAAGAATCTCAATTCTCCCATCATGCTCATTTCAAACTCTGCCTGCATACATTTAGCAAACTCCTTTCCAAGCATAATATTTGTTGATCCAAAAATAATATCATCTACATAAATTTGACAAATCAACAAATCTTTCTTAACAGTTTTACAGAATAAAGTTGTATCCACTTTTCCTCTGATAAAGTTTTTCTTCAGAAGGAAATTGCTCAACCTCTCATACCAAGCTCTAGGAGATTGTTTTAAGCCATAAAGAGATTTCTTTAGTTTAAAAACATGATCTGGAAAGTTTTCACTTTCAAAACCAGGAGGTTGGTGGACATATACTTCCTCTTCTATAATACCATTAAGAAAGGAACTTTTAACATCCATCTGATACAGAGTGATGTTATTCTGTGCAGCAAATGAAATAAGAAGGCGTATAGATTCTAACCTTGCCACTAGAGCATAAGTTTCAGTGTAATCAATACCTTCTTGTTGACTGTATCCTTGAGCAACCAGCCTTGCCTTATTCCTTTCAACTTCTCCCTTTTCATTCAACTTATTCCTGAAGACCCATTTTGTTCCAATAACATTGAATCCTTTAGGTCTAGGAACCAGATCCCAAACTTCATTTCTGGTGAATTGATTTAGCTCTTCTTGCATGGCAATAATCCATTCATTATCCTTCAGAGCCTCATCCATAGATGTTGGTTCAATTATTGACATTAAGCCAAACAATGAAGATTCAGATGTTCTGAGATAGGATCTTGTCCTGATTGGATCATCTTTCTTTCTAATAATCACATCTTCTGGGTGAGATGCCTTGATTCTGGAAGAAGATCCTCTGACATTTGATCTTTCAGAAATGTGTAAGTTGTCCAATTGAGAAGAGAGGGGAATAACATTTCGAGTTGCTTCAGATTCCTTTTCTTTAGCCTTTTCTGCCTCTGATCCTTCAGAGTCTGTGAGAATCACTTCTCTATCTGCAGAATTCTCAAACTGCTTTGGCTTTTCAGAGCCAAGCTTATCATCAAATCTTACATGAATAGATTCTTCCACAATCTGTGTTTCAGTATTGAATACTCTGTAGCCTTTAGAGCGTTCAGAATAACCAAGCATGAAACACTTCTGTGCTTTGGAATCAAACTTGTTAAGATTTTCTTTAGTGTTAAGTATATAACAAGTACATCCAAAAGGATGAAAATATGAAATGTTAGGCTTTCTGTTCTTCCACAATTCATATGGAGTCTTTTTCAGAAGAGGTCTTACAGACACTCTGTTTTGAATGTAACAAGCTGTGTTGATTGCTTCTGCCCAAAAGTGTTTTGCCAGATTTGTCTCATTGATCATGGTTCTGGCCATTTCTTGCAGAGTCCTATTTTTCCTCTTTACAACCCCATTTTGTTGTGGAGTTCTAGGACAGGAAAAATCATGAGCAATGCCATTTTTAGAAAAATATTTTTCAAAATATTTATTTTCAAATTCACCACCATGATCACTTCTGACTTTTATGATTTTGAAATCTTTTTCATTCTGGACTTGCTTGCAGAAGTCAAAGAACACAGAATGTGACTCATCCTTGTGTTTTAAGAACTTTACCCATGTCCATCTACTATAGTCATCAACAATGACTAATCCATACTTCTCGCCTCTGATGGATGCAGTTTTCACTGGTCCAAACTGTCGCTTGCGCGAAAATAAGGTGCCGGCATGACAGAAGAGTCGCCACCTTTCGTTATTTATCCCTCAGAGCGGGAAAGGAAACGATCGGAAAAAACCTGACGAATAAGGGTAAGACAAGGTCATCGCAACCATTGTCTGGGTTCGGGAGTCGGTTACGCAAGGGGAAGGTATTAGCACCCCTCACGTCCGTCGTACTCGACGGGATCCTCGCTTGTTTGTTTACTTGGACGGGTTGGTTATAATCTATCTACCTATCAAGGCTGGCTGAAAAAGAAAAGAAAAATGACTCGGCAAAGCATCGCACTTTATGCCTACGTATTCTCATCAGAGAATGAGAAATCAGAGTCAACGTAGTTCGGCTAACTACGGGGGATTACGGGGAAAGGTTGCTCGCTAGGATATCGCATCCTATGCCTACGTACTTTCGTCTGGTACGAAAGATCAGAGCAAACGTAGTTCGGGAAACTACGGGAAAAATGGCTCAACTAGGAGGGAGACTATCAAGTCCTATTGTTATCATGCCATGGATTCATCCTATGGTTGAGGTTTGAACAGGGAACTCCTAGATGTTGTCATGCATAGGTTTCAACCTAAAAGTCTATCATCAAGTCCTCATCAGAGGAAATGAGAGTCCTAAGGGATCATATCAATGATACACGGAAACAGACAAAAACATCAGCTTTAACAGTAAAATGCATGCAATGCAAGTGAGGGAGGAAATGTGTGTGGGGTTTCAGCCTCCACAAGCTCGTCTCGACCTCAAGCCAGTCATGAAATAACAGCAATCATATTGAAAATAATCAACATGCTATCAAGCAATGAACAGATAAAAGAAATGAAGTGCCATCAGGCAAACAAAACACAAACTTGAGAAAGAATCATCTGTTCTCTAATCCTAACCCTAATCACAGAATCCTAATCAAATCTAAGCAAAGCTCTCAAGCAAAACCCTAACAAGAGAAATCAATCCCAGTCTTCAGGCTTCAGAACAAGCTTACCAAAGACAGGGAGCTAAGCAAGCAGACTCATAGTGTCTTCCTCAGGAAAGCACTAGGAGGTGGCTACTCAGGAGTCATACCCTATGTGGCTCAACCACTGTGATCAGTTTACATTCCTCCTCAGGAGAAACTAAACTCACAAGCAGGCTCCAACATCACTGGATATTTAGGAAATCCTATCTGAACTAGTGGAACTAAATGAACAGACTCATAGGACCTTCCTCAGGAAAGTACTAGGAGGCTTCCACTTAGGAGCTGTATCCCATGTGGCTCAACAACATGTGATCAGTTTACATTCCTCCTCAGGAGAAATTAAACTCACAAGTTGGCTCCAACATCATTGGATACTTAAGAAATCCTAGATAAACTAAGGGAACTAAGTGAATAGACCCATAGGACCTTCCTCAGGAAAGTACTAGGAGGCTTCCACTTAGGAATTGTATCCCATGTGGCTCAACAACAAGTGATCAGTTTACATTCCTCCTCAGGAGAAATTAAACTCACAAGTTGGCTCCAACATCATTGGATACTTAAGAAATCCTAGATAAACTAAGGGAACTAAGTGAATAGACCCATAGGACCTTCCTCAGGAAAGTACTAGGAGGCTTCCACTTAGGAATTGTATCCCATGTGGCTCAACAACAAGTGATCAGTTTACATTCCTCCTCAGGAGAAATTAAACTCACAGGTTGGCTCCAACATCATTGGATACTTAAGAAAGAGGTGAGAAGAAAGACTGAAAGTCATTCATAGTGCCTTCCTCAGGAAAGTACCATGAACTCCCTTCAAACTTCAGGATCTCAAACCTCACCAACAGGGAACAAGACAAGCTCTGGGTCTCTGAATCTTGATCTACAATCTTCTCTTCATGATGCTCTCCATCAAGGTCTTCAAGGCAACACAAGCCCCTCAACAAATTCCTCACAAGGATCCCCACAGATGAACAGATAACCACAGGGTACACAAAATCAATAGGCAACTTCAGAAAATACCTAAAAATACTAAACTAATGGGGAAAAATCTAACAATTATTCACAAGGGTCCTCAACACCTACTCATAACATCTACATAGGCCTCTACCTAAAAATCAAGACAAAACTTATCAAAAGAAAGGAATTCATCACCTAAACACAATCTAAACCCTAATTAGGACACCCTAGATCTACCCTAATCAAACTAATCAAAATTTAATTCTAAAAAATCTAGAAAAAATCCTATGGGGAACTATGATTCATCATCTAATTGCACAAAAAAGAATGGATTAAAAACCCTAAGGGAAGGTCCTAAAACAATTCCTACAAAAACAAATACCAAATTAAGACTATTAAAAAGCTATTTATTTGGAAAATCTATTAAAAATATTAAACCTAAAAATAAAATCTCATTTTTATTTTTATAATTTTCTACACATTTTCATCTAATCATAGAAAAAAGAAGAAGTAAAAAAACATTTTTTATCATTTTTAAATGAATTAAACAAAACAGAAAAATATTAAAAAGAAAATAAAAGAAATAAATCAATAAGGAGGGGGGGGGGTTGGAATAGCACATCACGCTAGTTGAAATGAACTGGGCCAGCAACAGGGGGGGGTGCGGATAGCGCCAAGCCCATGAGGGGCAACTAATCTAAACGCAGCGTTTTATGTGCGTTTCAATTCCCTCCATTTCTGAATTCAATTGTGGGCCGCCCGATCGTGGGTCTTGGTCAAGTATTTGAGGAGATCCAACGGCCACGGGTTGTCTTCTTCCTTGGCCATGAGTTAGGGTTTACAACTTCCATTAATATGCAGCTTTACACGTGAAACTTCCATGGCCTCGTTCGTGCTTGTTTCTCAATGAAATGCCAAGGTGTAAACATCAATATTGCTCCATTTTTCAAGCTCTACACAGCTGGACCGATAGTTTTTATTAAAACACTCCCTACTGAATAAACCGATAGTACCAACTTGAGTAAACACTCCATTTTCGACCTCCTTGTTTCTTGCGTTTCTTGACACTAACCTACTCTACTCGTGGCCCTCATTACTCTGATATAATTATCTAATCTTAACACTCAACATACAAGCAGTTCTTGGTGATTCAAGATTCAAGTCAAAAACTCAAACTCCATGAAATGCTCTTAATCTTCATGGGAATGATCACCTAACTTAACCCAGCAATTCTAACCCTAGAAATCTAACTAATTACACATAATTAGAGAGATATGAGAGAAAAAGCTAACCTGCTAGGTAGCTATGGCAGAGGTAGAACCAGCTTGTTTCAGTGCTTGAATCCTCCTCTCTATGATCCTCAGGTATCAATCTCCTTTCTGTTTGCAACAATTTGGAGGATGAAGGCTTGTAGCATGAGATTCGAAGCTTGCTTGCAATGGAATCCACCCTTGAATATCTCTCTCTCCTCTCACTCTCTTCACCAACTTCACCAACCTTCTATCTCAGCATACTCTTCTCAATATATAGAATGATTTAGAAAGCCCTAGAATCATCTAGAACAATCTAATGAGAACTTGAATTTATCATGTCATGACATATGGATTCATCTCATATCATGTACTCTTCCTTGCTACAGCTCCTCAATTCCATTTGAAAATCTCCTCATATGAGTTTTTGGAGGGGTTGGGGTGCTTAGCCAGCTTGTATGTTCACTTCCCTTGAGTTTCACCTTGGTGCCTTATTATGCAAGTGATGAATTTCCAAAGGAAGTCCATTTTTGGAGCCTCAAATGAAAAATCTATTTAAACCAAAGTTCTTAAAATGGTTTTTCCAATCAAAATGATATATTGGATGACCTATTTTGGATTTGTGGATCTCCCAAATCACTTTTCAATTTCAACTTTTCAAGTTTATAAGCCATTTTTAGTTCATTTTTGACCAATCATGTAATCTCATGCTATGAGCTTTTCCAACAATTTGTGACCTTCTTTCTAGACTTAAAATCACATTTTGAGCAACTTTCATGTTTTGAGTTTTTTCATTTGAGGCTTGGAAATAGGAGTTTTAGGCATTGGCTAAAATGACCTATAACTGACAAATGACCAAAATACCCCTGTCTTGTTCAAACCATAAGTTGAGTTCCACAAATCCAATCAAGGACTTCTACCACTCAAATTAAAGCTAAGAAGATGCTCTTCAACATTCATGTTGACCAAGAAACCATATGAATCATCCTACTAGGGCAAAAGTTGTCTGCAAGTTGGGTGACTTTCAAGGACCCAGATTCACATACCTCTGCTGACCTGTAATTTGTCAAAACCATAACTTGAGCTCTGCAACTCCTATCAAGGACTTCCACCACTCAAATTAAAGCTTATAACAAACTCTACAACATTCATGTTGTGGGGAAGATGAGATATCAATCACATCTAGAGCTAAAACTGCCTGGAAAATAGGGATCAAATTAGGGTTTTCTCACTGACAATCCTCAGAAACCCTAACTCAAAACTTCTCAAACTCTTTAATCATGAGGAGTTGGTCTAGGAATCATCCTTATAACATCTCTATACATCATTCCATGATCTCATGGCCCTTGGATTGGGTCTCAACCTTCTCTAAATCTTCAGCTGATCTAGGGTTGACCCAGTCAAAACCCTAATTCTACCATTCATGGTTGAATCTTCTGAACTCTTACACAATGACCTCTCTGGGCTTCATGAAGGCTATCAAGACATCTCATAAGCTTTCTCAAAACATCAAGTTCATTCTCAAAGTCTCAGAATCATCTGAGGAGCACCCACAACTTTCAAACTGTGAAGCACACAACCCTGGTTTCAAACCACTTCTCTGGGGATCTCTTGAACTTTTTGATGAAGGTATCAACTTCCAAACACTCAATGAGTAAATAATTGTTGGTCAAATTTTGGGGTGCAACAGCTGCCCCTATTCAAACGGCTTGAACCTGACTGGGTGAGAAGCGAACGGCTCTCAACCAATCAAGGTACGAGACGGTTGAATACCGGTAAACCCGAAAATTTGCTAACTGCACGACCACATGATACTCTGCGGAGAACAAACCTTCGAACACTGCAACACTAGCTGCTCAACAACTAGCTGGAGAAATACTGATCTGACATCTCCGCCGGAAACATCATTCTGAGAGACACTCGACATCGCCGTCGTACCAACATCATCTCTGCTGGGGATTTAAAGAGTCTGACATTGCCGTCGAACAAACATCCAACCTCGCTGCCGGAAACAAACATAATCTGACCTCGCCGTCGGATAATCAAAATACCCTGCATTGCCGCTGGAGAACTACAACACTGAACAACTCTGACCTGAGGTTCACCCCTGGTAAAGTACACTTGCGTATTTGAACCTACTCGGCTGGGAATGAGAGACTTAACTGAGCACACTCTGATCTGGGGTTCACCCTCAGAACCATAACGAATATCGGAATACTGCTGCACACTGCCCGCCGTAGAACTTCAACATTAGAACTATATGAAACCCTGGCCCCTGGCCACTTCCAGCTTCAGCTAGAAAAGATCTTCAAGTACTTCTGAAAATAAGCATCCTTGGCCTTCAAGGATGGCAACTCTGCAGGAGGTATCTTCGACTTCAGTCTAAAGAAATGGTCCTTGATCTTCAAGGATACATGAATCTGCCTTCAGGCAACTCCATCTCTGCTATAGAGCATCCGAGACTTCAGTCAGGGATATACTTCGGCCTTCAGTCCGAAAAACGAATCCTAGGTCCTTCATGACCTTGGGGGATAACCTTGCCCTTAGGCACCTTCGCTTCAGCTTAAGAAATCTGTGACTTCAGTCAGAGAAATGGTATCCTGAGCCATTCATGACTCTACGGGGATTCAAACACTTTGCCTTCAGGAAAAACTCCGCTTCAGCTGGAGAAACATCTTTGACTTCAGTCAGAAGAAAAACTATTCACTTGATCGCAATCAATCATCTCCTCAGGATAACTGACTTGGTCTTCAGACTCACACGAATCACTCTGTTGTATCTACAACTCCGGAACCTTGTCTTCAGCTACCTGTTGATTCATCAATCCGGGAGTCTGAACTCACAGGAACCTTCTGATATCGCCATCGGGCGCTTACGAAATCCATCTTCAGATTAGACATCATTGTTGGAGCAGACATATCATGCTGCTGAGGACTTCAAGAACCAACTTGAACAAGCAGATCCGTCGGGCATCTTCAAGAATCGTCCTGAACTGATAACCTTTCTGGAGCAAACATTCTGTTGGGTATTCCAGGAATCTTCCTGGGCAACTCTTGCTGGAGGCGCTATTGGGGAACTCAAGTATCATACTAGACGAACCACTCGGGGAGCTGTTACTGGGGTCTTAAGAATCGTCTTAAGCAAATGGCCCTGCTGAGGGATCCGAGAATCATCTCGAACTGAAGACTTCGTTGGGGATCTCAAAAATCATCTTGAGCGAGCGACTGCGGGGATCACACCGGGGTTTTTTTAGAATCATCTCGCAAGCGGTCTCGCTGGGGAGAACATCAAGAATCGTCCTGAGCAACCGGTCTTTCGGTAGTACACCTGTACAACGAGGATGATAATGATCTAGATCATGCTTATGATGCGTATGCTTCTGCGCTATGCCCCACACGGTGGGAATGATATGTATTTATGCTAAATGCCATGCAATCATGCACAATGCTATTGCAACGTCAGATGCTATGCAGTCATGCACAATTATGCGATCCCATCAGCAAAATAAATGCCGAAGGGGGGAAATCCTCCTGTCAAGGAGAAAGAACCGCTCAGATGGAGGAGTCATCCTGCTGAGGAGGACGTGAACATGCCAATATCAATCAGGCTCTGTCTGGGGAATTGATCTTCCGTTGACTGCTGCAGGGAAAACAACTTCAGCTGACTGCGGCAGGGGACGAAGTTCTACGAGAACTTGGATCTGCTGATATCAATTGCGAGAATGAACTGCGCGGCCGTCTCGGCTACTCTTCTGGGGATGACCACTCTGTGGGGAAACAACTTCAGCTGCTCAACACTCCACTGGGGAAAAACCAATCATGATCTGATCAACTTCCAAGGATTCGGATCCCTTGGACATCTGCAAACTTGGCTGAGGAAGGAGAAATCATTCTGCTTTGCTGGAGAGAATGCGACTCAGGGGGAAATACAGCATCGGCTGTTCTACGCTCTGCTGGGGAAAATTGATCATGATCTGATCAACTTCCAAGGATTCGGCTTTTCTGCGGACTCAGCCGGGGAGAGAAATCATTCTACTTCAACAAGAGGGTACGACTCTGATGGGGAATTCGATTCCGCCGGGGAAGAAGGAATCATCTGACTTCGGGGGAGAGTACGACTCTGCCGGGGAATACAACATCAGCTGTTCCAACACTCTACTGGGGAAGAAGGAATCATCGAACTTCAGGAGAGAGCCTGACTCTGGTGAGGAATCTCAATTCCGCTGGAGACTTCAGCCTGGCATCATCAGTTACTGCATACTTCGGTATACGACTAGCTTCCTACGAGACCTGCACTTGTGACCCGGTGCGGGGGAGATACCTACTTCGGCGACTTTACTGGGGAAAACACGAGCTTCGGCACCCGAACATTTCTATGAACTCTGCACTTGTGACCAGGTGCTGGGGAGAGACGACATCATTTTTCGGTGCTTGACTCAGCCGATGAGGTGACACTCCTTCAGGATGCGCCTGCTTGGGGAAGAGAATCACCTCTACCTGGAGGAGACATATCAATGCTCACTATTTGATTCTGATTCCGCGGAGGAGAAACTACTGAACTCTGCTGGAGAAGGAGGACTCGCTCCGCTTCGGGGATATCAATCCTGGTCTACTGAGGGCAATCTTGACCCTAATCTGATGAGGGATAAACGCCATCTCAATCTGCTACAGTCTCCAACTGTACGGGGGAACAACCTCGAACCGTACATCTCTACGGAGAAACAATCCTGATTCAACAACGCCAACACAGGGAATACAGGCTACCAATCATGGAGTCAAGTAACAGGTTATGCTGTAGGATAGCAACCCAATGACCGCAAGGCTTCTTCAGAAGGTTCAGGTTTTGACGGGGTAATGACACGATTCCCCGATACTCAATTCTTGCTAGGGTGAACAAACTCATTTGAACAACTTGCCCCAGTGCATTTCAACTTGCCCCAATCCGACCTTTGGGAATAATTCATTCTGAGCCGAAAACAACTGGCAACAAGACAATCTTCAGAGGGCTTGCCCCAGCATCTGCACAACGGGAGGATTCATCCTCAACTAATCAACTTTCAGCATGGTCGGCTTCAATATCTCTGAAGTCGTTTGCCCCTGAACGAGCGATGAGCGACTCAACATGCTCTGATCGAACACTGGAGGGATCTGCCCTTAAATCGCAAGGATTCCGGATAACTGCCCCTGATTGGGTCTCGAGAAGATTCACTTCCGATCAACCGCTGCTTGCATAAACTGCCCCATAATCAACTGATGCTCCGGGACTTGTCCTCAGACAAACTAATTCCAAACTCACAGGAAGTCATTGCCCCAGATTCGCAGGGTTTCAAAGCACACCATTCTGATCCAGACCTCTGGCGATTCAGTCCTGATTGACTATTCCTTGCTGAAGTTCCTTCATATCAGCTACTAACCTGCAACTAAAATTGTTTATTCACGAATAGTAATTTTAATGCAGTGTTCATGCAAATTTCGAAAAAATGTTGTACTGTCACTCATTTACGTGTCATGCTAGTGAGTGACGAATGAACTCAAGAGTTCAAACGTAGTGCTGATGTAAAAAACGCAATAAGGATATGATTAGCAAATCATGAAGGAGTCAGGTTACTCAACCTTATCGTAATGCGCTCTCAGAATAAACCCTGCCTCAATTAGGTCTTTTAAGGGTTGTATCGTGGTCGGGTTCACGGTTCGCGAAACAAAGGATATTTGGCTCAAATTATGATTTGTACCCACCCCTTCTACGTGATGTTCTCCGATCCTAAAGTTCAGTTAACTTAGCTCGAGCGCTCTCCTCTTCGAGAGGTATGTTGAACATTGG
This sequence comes from Lathyrus sativus, assembly GCA_963859935.3. Classification (NCBI taxonomy): domain Eukaryota; kingdom Viridiplantae; phylum Streptophyta; class Magnoliopsida; order Fabales; family Fabaceae; genus Lathyrus; species Lathyrus sativus. The sequence continues at coordinate 210,796,593 of OZ012737.1, forward strand.
GAACAACTGGTTAAAGAATTCTCAAGGTGTTTCGGAGTGACAGTTACTCCTTTTTCGTTTTCGGTGTCTGTGTCTACACGACTTCGTCCTTGTTCGAGGATTTTTCTTTTTTATATCCTTTCTTTTCATTCTTTTGATTCCCTAACTTTTGCTTGGACTGACTCCTTTTGAGTTCTTTTCGATTTTTTCTTTTGAAGTCCAGCGGGATGCCCTGATTTTTGCTTAAGTATTTGCTTTCTAGCTTTTCTTTTTTACTTAGCGGGCTTTCTTATTTCTCTTTTTTCTTGGAACAAGTCGTGCGACACTGGTTGTCTTGATTGCTCCGAAAGGATTATAACTGTCTCACTCCTGATTGGTGAGGTTTAACCATTGTGGTTGATGAGGTACGACCTCTGGAGAGGAATATGATGTGATTGGTCCTCGAAGGACAACACTCCTCTATAAGACTTGAACGCTCGATCAAGCTAAACTGACAACTACCCTGCCCCGGGTTAAGATGTGAGGGTTTAAAAATCCGAAAGAAACTCCTACTTCTCGGCTCGAAGTGGTTAACAAGGGATTCTCTTCCTTATCTCTCCGGTGTTTAGGGGATTTGAAACAATGCCTTGTACGTCATCGGCAAAGTTTTATCTGAAAGCCATACGATCATTGGCTATGAGTATTCAGTTTCATCATCCTCCCTCCGCTCATTGCTAATCATAGTAATAAAGTGGAGTGAATAAAATGCAAGTGTCAGTGCAATGCAATAAATGAGTGACAACGACATAACTAATTCTGAAAAATGCATAGTCACTTTATTAATATTACCATTCGAAACATACAATGTTTTAACAGCAAGTAGTAACTAACAGAAAAGAAACTACAAATGCGAATGGTAAAAAGCCCGAGGACTGCCAAAGCTGAGGGCGTCTGCCTGTCTGGCTCACTGGCTTCTGGAAATAACCCTCTGAATTTGCGAGCTCAAACAGCTAAGAGGTTGTCACGTACAACCAAAACTCCGTCTGGAAAGGAAATACACCCTTGGTCGATCAATTGTTGCACTTTCTCCTGGAAAGCCTTGCAATCTTCAGTTGAATGCCCCAGAGATCCACCATGGTAGCCACACTGAGCATGAGGATCGTACCCTGGAGGGTAAGGCTCTAGCGCGGGCTTGAGAGCTTTCGGTTCCACCAAGGAATTCTGAATCAGCAGTGGAAGAATCTGGCTATAAGGCACAGGCACTGGATGGGAAGAAGCATTCCTTTGTTCCACGTGGTTGCGAGGTCTCTTGTGATCCTGGTGCTGGTATTTCTTCCGCCCAAGAGCAAGAGGTCGTCGTTTCTGAATGGCAACGGTCCCTTGTTTAGGCGCTTGCGTCCCCGAACTCGATCCAGGTAGGAACTGCGAGCGAGGCGATTCAGTCACCAAAGGTTGAGGGACGTATTCCAGATCTTTCTCAGCTTCAGGCAAAAGAGTGGAATCATCCACCTCTTCCGCAGGGTAAGGGATGAACTTTCCCGATGCTCTTATGCCGCCCGACACAAGCCTAATCGCCCTTGAGTCGATCAGGTCCTGAATCTTATTCCTGAGAGCCTTGCATGTTTCAACATGGTGCCCTGGTGCTCCTGAGTGGAAATCGCAACGCATGCTTAGATCAACGTCTGGTGACACGTCATCTGGTGGATTTGAGGTCCGAAGCTTGAGAACACGGTTCTGAACCAACAGCGGCAGCAGCTGGGCATAACTCACAGGTAGTGGGTCCACAGCTCTATCAAGTAGCTTCTTCTTTTGACCATAACCTTCAGGGTTACTCTGAGATGCTCGGCGCGGCTGATGACGAGACAGGCCTCGAGCTTCATGCTGTGTAGAGGGTCCGTGAGGTCCACTTGGCTTCAGCACAGGTGGCACTGAAGGTAACGGAGGAAGCACTTTGGTCTCCTCCTTGGGTGCTTGACCACTCTCCTTATTTAGCATACTTCTCACCACTCCCATGAGAAAGCTCAACTGATTCTGCAGCTGCTGATTCTCCTCTCTGAGTACTTGCTGGTCCAGACGCACTGCCTGTATGTCATTCATGACCTGCCCCAGCTGGCTTTGGATTTTCCCTAATTCAACTTGTATCTGCTCCATTAGTCTGAGCTGCTCGATTCTGAGTCAAACCTGCAAACACAAGGGTTAGAAGACAAGTCCCGGCTTCTGCCATGCAAGATGAATTATGCCAATGCCATGGGTGTCTGTACGTTTAGGAGATCACCCCTAATTCTGGTGTCAACGTGCTGACATAGTGTCAATGCAGTGATAAGACTGGATCCATTCATGGAAGCAAATATCTCATATTGCTCGGGACACCAGAATCAGGGTACGAAACGCGCCTGTAGCACAGACACATGCTAATGGAATGCAAACATGAATATGCGAGCTAATGCCAAATGCAGGCATGCAATAATATATCCAGGTGGCTGCTGTGGAGATTCGGTGTCAACAGTCACTGATGAGAAGGAGACCCCGGTGTAAAACCACTGATCTGATCTGTTGTGAATAACCATCTGGTAAGATCGAGATCAAAATTCTGCTCTGACAAGAACGAAGGCCTGATAATAAAGACCCCGGATGCAAGATCAAGGAATATCTGTCGATGAAGTCTTCGGACCCCGAATCAAAAATCTGCCCTCTCAAGAACAAATACACAGCTGCTGATGAGATCTTCAAACCCCACTCAAAATCTGCCCTATCAAGAACAAACAACAACTGCTGACGAGATCCTCAGACCTCACTCAAAAATCTGCTCCATCCAGAACAAACCTCTGATAACAATACTCTGATCGGAACCTGCTCTATCAAGAACAGACAAACACCCGACGATAAGATCCTCTGATCAAACCCTTGCTCTATCAAGAACATCTCTGCAACTGAGAACCCAACATAACTGATTCACTGCCAAGAAAACCAGGTAGTCTGGAGGTCAAAGTTTCCTGCAATATCCCAACCCCACTCACAGGTATGATGGACCTAATCCACGGACAAAGGTACGGCATCCTATGCGGTCGTCAGCGTCACAGACTTTCACGAGTGACAATACGATTCCCAGAAGGAGTGGCATCGTCAAGTCATGAAGAGGCCTCACTTAGCTGACTTCCAAATGATCGGTCCCCAGAGTCGACAATCCTCACGTCTGGACTCCCCTCAGATCCTCAGGACCGGAAAGGAGCGCCTCTGCAAGAATCTCGTCTGAGCGCAGATTTTCGTAGGGAACTGTGCCTGCTCAGCAGACAGGTTCGTCTACTACTTCTCCGCAACTATATCTAGATGTGTACTCAAGCCCAGGTCCGGCTTTTCACTCACAGTAACATCCCTCTCCCACAGCAGCACAGATAATCATATCGAACTGGAAATAAAATGCGGGAAACAAAATGCGGGAAGTAAAGAATGCGATAAATAAACGCAACCCAACAAGCAAACACACAAACGATAGGATTGACTCGCGTAGGGGATGGGAAACGGTCCCAGCATAAGGGATGGGAAAAAGTCCCTAGATGCTATAGGGTCCCCAGCAGAGTCGCCAGCTGTCGCTTGCGCGAAAATAAGGTGCCGGCATGACAGAAGAGTCGCCACCTTTCGTTATTTATCCCTCAGAGCGGGAAAGGAAACGATCGGAAAAAACCTGACGAATAAGGGTAAGACAAGGTCATCGCAACCATTGTCTGGGTTCGGGAGTCGGTTACGCAAGGGGAAGGTATTAGCACCCCTCACGTCCGTCGTACTCGACGGGATCCTCGCTTGTTTGTTTACTTGGACGGGTTGGTTATAATCTATCTACCTATCAAGGCTGGCTGAAAAAGAAAAGAAAAATGACTCGGCAAAGCATCGCACTTTATGCCTACGTATTCTCATCAGAGAATGAGAAATCAGAGTCAACGTAGTTCGGCTAACTACGGGGGATTACGGGGAAAGGTTGCTCGCTAGGATATCGCATCCTATGCCTACGTACTTTCGTCTGGTACGAAAGATCAGAGCAAACGTAGTTCGGGAAACTACGGGAAAAATGGCTCAACTAGGAGGGAGACTATCAAGTCCTATTGTTATCATGCCATGGATTCATCCTATGGTTGAGGTTTGAACATGGAACTCCTAGATGTTGTCATGCATAGGTTTCAACCTAAAAGTCTATCATCAAGTCCTCATCAGAGGAAATGAGAGTCCTAAGGGATCATATCAATGATACACGGAAACAGACAAAAACATCAGCTTTAACAGTAAAATGCATGCAATGCAAGTGAGGGAGGAAATGTGTGTGGGGTTTCAGCCTCCACAAGCTCGTCTCGACCTCAAGCCAGTCATGAAATAACAGCAATCATACTGAAAATAATCAACATGCTATCAAGCAATGAACAGATAAAAGAAATGAAGTGCCATCAGGCAAACAAAACACAAACTTGAGAAAGAATCATCTGTTCTCTAATCCTAACCCTAATCACAGAATCCTAATCAAATCTAAGCAAAGCTCTCAAGCAAAACCCTAACAAGAGAAATCAATCCCAGTCTTCAGGCTTCAGAACAAGCTTACCAAAGACAGGGAGCTAAGCAAGCAGACTCATAGTGTCTTCCTCAGGAAAGCACTAGGAGGTGGCTACTCAGGAGTCATACCCTATGTGGCTCAACCACTGTGATCAGTTTACATTCCTCCTCAGGAGAAACTAAACTCACAAGCAGGCTCCAACATCACTGGATATTTAGGAAATCCTATCTGAACTAGTGGAACTAAATGAACAGACTCATAGGACCTTCCTCAGGAAAGTACTAGGAGGCTTCCACTTAGGAGCTGTATCCCATGTGGCTCAACAACATGTGATCAGTTTACATTCCTCCTCAGGAGAAATTAAACTCACAAGTTGGCTCCAACATCATTGGATACTTAAGAAATCCTAGATAAACTAAGGGAACTAAGTGAATAGACCCATAGGACCTTCCTCAGGAAAGTACTAGGAGGCTTCCACTTAGGAATTGTATCCCATGTGGCTCAACAACAAGTGATCAGTTTACATTCCTCCTCAGGAGAAATTAAACTCACAAGTTGGCTCCAACATCATTGGATACTTAAGAAATCCTAGATAAACTAAGGGAACTAAGTGAATAGACCCATAGGACCTTCCTCAGGAAAGTACTAGGAGGCTTCCACTTAGGAATTGTATCCCATGTGGCTCAACAACAAGTGATCAGTTTACATTCCTCCTCAGGAGAAATTAAACTCACAGGTTGGCTCCAACATCATTGGATACTTAAGAAAGAGGTGAGAAGAAAGACTGAAAGTCATTCATAGTGCCTTCCTCAGGAAAGTACCATGAACTCCCTTCAAACTTCAGGATCTCAAACCTCACCAACAGGGAACAAGACAAGCTCTGGGTCTCTGAATCTTGATCTACAATCTTCTCTTCATGATGCTCTCCATCAAGGTCTTCAAGGCAACACAAGCCCCTCAACAAATTCCTCACAAGGATCCCCACAGATGAACAGATAACCACAGGGTACACAAAATCAATAGGCAACTTCAGAAAATACCTAAAAATACTAAACTAATGGGGAAAAATCTAACAATTATTCACAAGGGTCCTCAACACCTACTCATAACATCTACATAGGCCTCTACCTAAAAATCAAGACAAAACTTATCAAAAGAAAGGAATTCATCACCTAAACACAATCTAAACCCTAATTAGGACACCCTAGATCTACCCTAATCAAACTAATCAAAATTTAATTCTAAAAAATCTAGAAAAAATCCTATGGGGAACTATGATTCATCATCTAATTGCACAAAAAAGAATGGATTAAAAACCCTAAGGGAAGGTCCTAAAACAATTCCTACAAAAACAAATACCAAATTAAGACTATTAAAAAGCTATTTATTTGGAAAATCTATTAAAAATATTAAACCTAAAAATAAAATCTCATTTTTATTTTTATAATTTTCTACACATTTTCATCTAATCATAGAAAAAAGAAGAAGTAAAAAAACATTTTTTATCATTTTTAAATGAATTAAACAAAACAGAAAAATATTAAAAAGAAAATAAAAGAAATAAATCAATAAGGAGGGGGGGGGGGGTTGGAATAGCACATCACGCTAGTTGAAATGAACTGGGCCAGCAACAGGGGGGGGTGCGGATAGCGCCAAGCCCATGAGGGGCAACTAATCTAAACGCAGCGTTTTATGCGCGTTTCAATTCCCTCCATTTCTGAATTCAATTGTGGGCCGCCCGATCGTGGGTCTTGGTCAAGTATTTGAGGAGATCCAACGGCCACGGGTTGTCTTCTTCCTTGGCCATGAGTTAGGGTTTACAACTTCCATTAATATGCAGCTTTACACGTGAAACTTCCATGGCCTCGTTCGTGCTTGTTTCTCAATGAAATGCCAAGGTGTAAACATCAATATTGCTCCATTTTTCAAGCTCTACACAGCTGGACCGATAGTTTTTATTAAAACACTCCCTACTGAATAAACCGATAGTACCAACTTGAGTAAACACTCCATTTTCGACCTCCTTGTTTCTTGCGTTTCTTGACACTAACCTACTCTACTCGTGGCCCTCATTACTCTGATATAATTATCTAATCTTAACACTCAACATACAAGCAGTTCTTGGTGATTCAAGATTCAAGTCAAAAACTCAAACTCCATGAAATGCTCTTAATCTTCATGGGAATGATCACCTAACTTAACCCAGCAATTCTAACCCTAGAAATCTAACTAATTACACATAATTAGAGAGATATGAGAGAAAAAGCTAACCTGCTAGGTAGCTATGGCAGAGGTAGAACCAGCTTGTTTCAGTGCTTGAATCCTCCTCTCTATGATCCTCAGGTATCAATCTCCTTTCTGTTTGCAACAATTTGGAGGATGAAGGCTTGTAGCATGAGATTCGAAGCTTGCTTGCAATGGAATCCACCCTTGAATATCTCTCTCTCCTCTCACTCTCTTCACCAACTTCACCAACCTTCTATCTCAGCATACTCTTCTCAATATATAGAATGATTTAGAAAGCCCTAGAATCATCTAGAACAATCTAATGAGAACTTGAATTTATCATGTCATGACATATGGATTCATCTCATATCATGTACTCTTCCTTGCTACAGCTCCTCAATTCCATTTGAAAATCTCCTCATATGAGTTTTTGGAGGGGTTGGGGTGCTTAGCCAGCTTGTATGTTCACTTCCCTTGAGTTTCACCTTGGTGCCTTATTATGCAAGTGATGAATTTCCAAAGGAAGTCCATTTTTGGAGCCTCAAATGAAAAATCTATTTAAACCAAAGTTCTTAAAATGGTTTTTCCAATCAAAATGATATATTGGATGACCTATTTTGGATTTGTGGATCTCCCAAATCACTTTTCAATTTCAACTTTTCAAGTTTATAAGCCATTTTTAGTTCATTTTTGACCAATCATGTAATCTCATGCTATGAGCTTTTCCAACAATTTGTGACCTTCTTTCTAGACTTAAAATCACATTTTGAGCAACTTTCATGTTTTGAGTTTTTTCATTTGAGGCTTGGAAATAGGAGTTTTAGGCATTGGCTAAAATGACCTATAACTGACAAATGACCAAAATACCCCTGTCTTGTTCAAACCATAAGTTGAGTTCCACAAATCCAATCAAGGACTTCTACCACTCAAATTAAAGCTAAGAAGATGCTCTTCAACATTCATGTTGACCAAGAAACCATAGGAATCATCCTACTAGGGCAAAAGTTGTCTGCAAGTTGGGTGACTTTCAAGGACCCAGATTCACATACCTCTGCTGACCTGTAATTTGTCAAAACCATAACTTGAGCTCTGCAACTCCTATCAAGGACTTCCACCACTCAAATTAAAGCTTAGAACAAGCTCTACAACATTCATGTTGTGGGGAAGATGAGATATCAATCACATCTAGAGCTAAAACTGCCTGGAAAATAGGGATCAAATTAGGGTTTTCTCACTGACAATCCTCAGAAACCCTAACTCAAAACTTCTCAAACTCTTTAATCATGAGGAGTTGGTCTAGGAATCATCCTTATAACATCTCTATACATCATTCCATGATCTCATGGCCCTTGGATTGGGTCTCAACCTTCTCTAAATCTTCAGCTGATCTAGGGTTGACCCAGTCAAAACCCTAATTCTACCATTCATGGTTGAATCTTCTGAACTCTTACACAATGACCTCTCTGGGCTTCATGAAGGCTATCAAGACATCTCATAAGCTTTCTCAAAACATCAAGTTCATTCTCAAAGTCTCAGAATCATCTGAGGAGCACCCACAACTTTCAAATTGTGAAGCACACAACCCTGGTTTCAAACCACTTCTCTGGGGATCTCTTGAACTTTTTGATGAAGGTATCAACTTCCAAACACTCAATGAGTAAATAATTGTTGGTCAAATTTTGGGGTGCAACACAAACAGATCAATATGAAGTAGTTCTAGTGGTTTGGAAGTAGAAACAACATTTTTTGATTTAAAAGATGTTTTTGAAAACTTCTCTTTTTGGCATGCTTCACAAAGAGCATCTGAAGTGAACTTCAGATTAGGGAGTCCTCTGACAAGATTAAGTTTATTAATCTGAGATATACGTCTCATATTAATATGGCCCAATCTTCTGTGCCAGACCCATTGCTCTTCATTAACAGACAAGAGGCATTTAACATTTTGAACTTTAAGTTCTGAAAGATTTATTTTATAAATGTTGTTTTTCCTCTTACCACTAAATAGGATAGAGCCATCCTTTTGACTTATAGCTTTACAACATTTTTGATTAAAGGTAATATCATAACCATTGTCACTTAATTGACTTATGGACAATAAGTTATGTTTTAAGCCTTCAACAAGTAAAACATTAGTTATAGAGGGAAGTTTACCATTTCCAATAGTGCCAGATCCAATGATCTTGCCTTTCTGGTTCCCTCCAAACTTCACGTCACCTCCAGATCTAAGTTCCAGGCTTTGGAACATAGACCTTTCTCCTGTCATGTGTCGTGAGCATCCAGAGTCCAGGTACCATGACTGTCGTCCGGATCTTGCTGCTAAGAACATCTGCAACAGGGTTTATTTTGTTCTTAGGTACCCAGATCTTCTTGGGTCCTTTAGGGTTAGTTGGTTTGTAGGTTTGTCTAAACTTCTGTTTTTCAACATAATGTTTATTCTGACTTGCCTTGGGTTTAAACACATAAGTATTCTTCTTAGAGCTTGTGTGTTTAATGTCATTTAAGTGACCAAACTTAAATTGAGAGTACAGAGGTGTCTTCTTGATGAAGAGTTTGTCAACAGATTTTGGATTACTTCCAGAGGAAGATTCATATCCAATACCTCTTCTGTTATTCCCACTAACACCATAGATCATAAAAGCCATCTTGCTTCTGTCTATGCTCTTAGTAAGGAATCTCTGAAAGCTAGAGTCATATTTTTCTAAAATGTTTTCACATGACTTAGTCTCAGATTCAGATTCTTGTTGAGTTGTTTCAAAGTCACTTTTGATTTTCAGATTAATTTCTTTTTGCTCAACAAGTTTTGTCTTCAGAAGATGAATCTCAGATTCAAGACTGCTTTTCAGCTTCTTGTATTTGAGTTTGATATTGTTATAACTTTTCAGAACTTCTGATAAAACTTTTATCAGTTCTTCTTTAGTAAGTTTAGCCATTACCTCTTCAGCGTCATCATCAGATTCAGAATCTGATTCATATCCTGAGGTTCCTTCCTCCTGATCTTCTGTGCTGGCCATCAGTGCAACATTGGCACATTCTTCTTCTGATTCAGAAGATGATTCAGATTCATCTGAGTTATCCCATGTTGCCATTAGAACCTTTTTCTTTTTGTCAACCTTCTTCTTAGGTTTTTCTCTTTGAAGTTTAGGGCAATCATTCTTATAATGCCCAGGTTCTTTGCACTCATAGCATACAACTTCTTTCTTGCCAGATCTTCTGTGCCCAGAAGATTCCTTTCTATGATCATATTTTCTGAAGTTGTTGAACTTCTTTCCCTTGTGCTTCCAGAGTCTGTTGATCCTTCTGGACAACATGGATAATTCATCTTCTTCTTCAGAAGAAGATTCTTCAGAGCTTTCTTCAATAACCTGCAAAGTTTTAGCAGATTTATTAGATTTTAAAGCAACAGATTTACCTTTTTCTTTCTTCTGAGGTTCTTCTTCCTCAAGCTCAATTTCATGGCTCCTCAGTGAGCTGATGAGTTCTTCTAAAGAGATCTTGTTCAGATCTTTAGCCATCTTCAAGGCAGTCACCATTGGTCTCCATCTGGTAGGTAGACTTCTGATGATTTTCTTTACATGATCTGATGTAGAGTATCCCTTGTCCAGAACCTTTAGACCAGCTGTAAGGATCTGGAATCTAGAAAACATAGTTTCTATATTTTCAGATTCTTCCATTTTGAACGCTTCATACTTCTGTATAAGCGCCAGAGCCTTGGTCTCCTTCACTTGAGAATTTCCTTCATGAGTCATTTTAAGTGACTCAAACATTCCATGAGCTGTTTCTCTGTTAGTAATCTTTTCATACTCAGTATGAGAGATTGCATTAAGCAATATTGTCCTAGCCTTATGGTGATTTTTGAAATCCTTCTTCTGGGCTTCTGTCATTGATTTTCTGTCAACTTTCTTGCCATCCTCATTTGTAGGATGTTCATAGCCATCAATAACCAAGTCCCACAAATCAGCATCATACCCCAGGAAGAAACTTTCTATCTTGTCCTTCCAGTAATCAAATTTCTCTCCATCAAACATGGGAGGCTTTGTGCTGATTCTATCCCCTTCATATTTGTTACAGTTGGATGTAGATGTATCACCCATAATGACAAACAGATATTTATCAAAGTAACTTTTCTCATTGGATCTTTACTGACACGGTTAAGTGGTAGCACACGCAGAACCGGAGTTCTGATGCCAACTGAAGGTGAGAAAATTACTTAGAAGGGGGGGGGGGGGGGTTGAATAAGTATGACAAATAATCCAAGATTCAAACACAGTTATTTTTATCCTGGTTCGTTGAACTCAACTACTCCAGTCCACCCTCTCAAGAGTGATTTGCCTTTCTCAGTCAAGGACTTAATCCACTATTTAATCAAACAGATTACAATAGTAACACCTAAGAACAACTGTTCTTAGTCTTCTCAAGAGCTACTGATCCCAAATGGATCCTCTTAAGGAAAACCTTTTACAATCAGTGTAAAACTATTACAAGAGTAAGAATGCTTCTAAGAAGCTGTTATCATAACTGTGATATTTCTCTTAAGTTTAAGAACAATGTTACAGCAAAATAAAATATAAGAGCTTTGAGAGATTTGCTTTGATAAGTGATTTTTGCAAGTAGTTCATTTTTAAAGAAGATGGAGTGGACTTCTTTATATAGGCACATAGATCCATGAAGTCTTCTCAACGTTGAAGGCTGTGCTGAAAAGCCTGGAGCCTTTTGTCTTTACATTGGAGGCTGTGCTGAAAAAGCCTGATGCCTTTTGTATTTTACTTTGCAGAAACTTTCCTTAGAATGGAATGCACAGATAAAACCTTTTTGTCTGTGTTCTTGTGTCTAGCATAAAATAGGAAAGAGTTGTTGAGATAAGCCAACGTACATATTCAAATCTTCTTCATTAAGTAAGTTCAGTTATGAACATTAGAGTCTGGATCTTCAAAATCTCCAGAGTAGAGATCTTCTGGATCTTCAGAGTCTTGGGATGTTCTTCAGATTGTGCTGAATCAGAGTATGTGCAGCTTGTGTGCTTGAGCGTGTAATTCTGTCAGAGCAGAGTCTTCTATATCAGATTCTCAATACTTATGCAGCGCAGTATCTTCAGAGTCTTCTGATGACTAAGCTTCTGAACTCTCAGAGTCTTCTATTCTTTAGAGGCTTCTGCTTCAGAATCTTTAGTAGATAGCACTCAGATTCTTCTTGAGGCAGCGTTCAGATCTTCATCTAAGATGCTCTTGAACCTTTGAAGCCTTTCATAATATCATTGTTCAGGTCCAAATTTGCTCTTTAAGAATATTTTCTTTAGTACCTGTAGCAAACAGTCTAGAACAAATTTAGAGTATATAATTCTTGAATACAAAATTCATAAGTGTTATCATCAAAACATAGAGATATTACTAAGAAACAATCTGTGTTCTTACAACAGGTCATCAGATGTATGTGATTTTGGTACTTGAAAGTCAACCAACTTCCATTCCATTTTTGACCTAGAAGGATGTCTCTCCTGTTCTTGACCCAAACATAAATGTTATTCCTCATAATCTTATCTTTACAAAGATTCCTAGAAGTCCTCATTTGGATTTGTAGAACTCAAGATATGAAGCTTGCAAGGCAAGGGTATTTTGGGAAACTTTGATTATAGGTCATTTTCATTATAGGTCAATTTCACCACTTTACATACCTCAAATGAAAATCCTTCCAACTTGAAAGTTGCTTAGAATGGGGTCATTTTCTCAATCAAACCTCAAGGTACCATTGATATGGCTTGGATTGGGGAATGTGTGAAGAAAATTTCATGAAAGGAAGCTTGAAAAGGCCTAGTTTGGATCCAATTCAAATTAAATCAATTCATGGCATATTGGTGCATTTTTTGAGTCCAAAGAATGTTCTAAGAACAATGGCAAAGTCATAAACCAAGTTTTAGGTCATTTACATGGCCAATTTCAAGGTTACTTCATCTTGAAGTAACAAAAGAAAAATCAACCATTGGTTTACTTTCAAGGCTTCAATCTCAGCCATTCATGATCCTTACACCACAAGCTAGTGATATGAACAAAGTTGCAAGCATTCAAGCTCTGCTTTCCATGAGTTCCACCAAGCTTCAAACCAAAACTTTGTATTTTTGAACTGGACTTCCATGGGCTTCAATTGGGCCTGAAACTCATCCAAATCCATTCCATATAATGTTCTGATCATTCACAACTAAAGATAACAGAATTTGGAGGAAGAAATAACTGAAAACGATTGAGGAAAAAGTGAAGAAAATTGAAATTCAATTTTGAAGATTCCTCTATTTTCAAGCCAAATTGAAGCTGCAAAGAGCTCCGGGAAGATGCAAGGAGTAATTCTGGGTGCATAGCTTGAAGAATCATCAACAATTCAAAGCTCTGTGCAAGCTTCTAACCAGGTATGTGAAATTCAACACAGCTCTCTGTTCTTAATCCAATCGAGTGCCATTGATATGGGTTTGCATTCATTGAGAGGTGTAGATGGATTTAGGATAATTATTAGGCTTGATTACAACAATTCTTGACAGAGCACCAATTCTTGAAGCTTGCGATTTGAGTTGATTTTTGGTTAAAATTGAAACAGAACATGATATTCGTAATCTAGGAAGAGAGGTGAGCATGTTAGTATAAGAAATATTTAGTTTTGATGAAGTTTATGGCGCGCCACTGTTCACTCCCACCGGAGAAGACGACCGGAGTCTTCTCCGGCCATTGCTTGCGAGTTCTCCCTCCATTTCCATTTAAATTCCCAGATGTGTCCTCAACCATTAGATCTTGGTCATATCTTGGACCTTCACCCAATCCCACAACCATGATTCGTTCTCAGTTTGTGTTTAATTCCCAAATGCATGCGTGGCAGCCCCAGAACCATGGGATCCATTGACTTGAGGCCAGGATTGCATTTCAACGTGTTGACCAGCCATACCCCAAAACTCACTGTTTCATTAAACGGATGAGTGGGCTGGGCCTCATTTCACTTTTTGCACCCCCTCCCTCCAAGCCCAATAGAAATCACACGTGAATAATTACTAACTACACCCCAGTCTTTTCCCATTTCTTTTTTCTTTTCATTTTATTTCCATTTTATTTTTTGTTTCATATTAATTCATTTGAAAATGATAAATGCTTCAATAAATCATGAAAATAATATGTTAGGTAGTTTGGCATGTATAAAAGTTTGTCATATTTTTTATTTTGATTTTCCATTTATTTTCCATTTAATATTGCATTTTCTTTTAATATGCTTTTGTAGAAATGTGAAATTACATGCCATGTATTCATGATTTTCTTTCTTGCTCAATACATCAAATAAATGTCTAATGTTTTGCATGCTGATTCTAGACACATTGTGTGATATTGTAATATTTTCGTTCTAATTTTCAGATGCCATTTAGTTAGGGTTTAAGGTAGATCTTTAGCACCTTTTTCCTTTGCATCCCCCATATCACACTTTAGGGTTTTGCTCACTGTTAGTGTACCTAGGCTTGGAATCTTGACTTCAAATTTTAACCATAGCTTCCTAACATCTTGAGGATCTCTTAGGAGTTTTATTAGGATTTTTAGGATTGTTTTCCTATTTTTCCTAGATTTTAAATGCTGGCTGATGTTAAGGTGTTCCCCATTGAACCTTCACCTAGTTTTGCCTTATAGGTGATCTTTGTGCAATCCTTAGGCACCCAATCATTGCATGATCCCATAGTACATAGGTTGAGGCCTTTGTAGGTTAATTTTCAAGTCATTAGCATGCCCATAGCTAGATTAAGATAGATGTCCTTTAGAGCTTTGCTTTTAGGGTTCTTTAGAAGCTTTTTGTGAATGGTTTCTCCTCCTTATGTGGTTCCTTTGCTTGGTTTTGCCTTGTTCCTTCCATCTTAACATTCCCTAGTCCTATTCTTAGGATCCCTCTTGTGAGAGACTAATTCTTCCTTTGGTTGAATTCTGTGCATTCCATAAGAGGTTGAGCCTTGGATGGACATTCAATGGCATAATGGATTCCTTTGGTTTACACTATCTTCCTTCATTCTCCAAGTCCTATTCTTAGGATCCCCCTTATGAGAGCCTAATTCTTCCTTTGGTTGAATTCTGTGCATTCCATAAGAGGTTGAGCCTTTGAGGACTCAAGTGCTTTGCACATTTCCTATTTGTCCTACATGATTAGGATCCTTCTTGTGAGAGCCTAATTCTTCCTTTGGTTGAATTTTGTGCATTCCATGAGGAGTTTGAGCCTTTGATGGACATACTTGTATTGATACACATTAACCTAGTACCTTAGATATTTACTAGGATCTATCCCCTCCCATCATCTGTCCTATTCTTAGGATCCCTCTTGTGAGAGCCTAATTCTTCCTTTGGTTGAATTTTGTGCATTCCATAAGAGGTTGAGCCTTGGATGGACATTCAATGACATAGTGGATTCCTTTGGTTTACACTATTTTCTCTTTCTCTTATCTGTCCTACATGATTGGGATCCTTCTTGTGAGAGCCTAATTCTTCCTTTGGTTGAATTCTGTGCATTCCATAAGGATTTTGAGCCTTTGAGGACTCCTGTGTTGATACACATTAACCAGATACCTTAGATTGACATCTAGGTTCCACCATTCTCATCTATCCTACATTCTTTGGATCCCTCTTGTGAGAGTCTAATTCTTCCTTTGGTTGAATTCTGTGCATTCCATAAAGAGGTTAAACTTGGGATGGACTCTTGTGTTGATACACATCTAAACCTGATGTAGCCTTGGGATGATTTCCTTGTTGCTCATCTAGTTTATCTCTCTCCTGATGGATTGATTTGATTGAGTGTTTGTTGTGATGCATTAGGATAGACTTGCATTTGTAGATACCCTTAGGCTTAGGTGCATGATTGCATTAAAGGTTGAGCTTGTCTCCCTTTGCTTGGATATTTATCTGCCTTTCATACTTGACATGTTTGCATTTAAAGGTTGAGCTTGCCTCCCTTAGCTTGTGTGCTTTCTCTGTGCATCCCATATTTGCATTAAAGGTTGAGCTTGTCTCCCTTGCTTGTACTGTTGCATTGCACCTGCATCCAGTTACTTTATGTTTCACCTGCTTGATAGCTGTGTTTCTTTTTCCCCTTTGCATGTTCCCTTAGGACCCTCACTTCCTTGCGTAAGGACAGTGATGATAGACTTTAGGTTGAATCATTTGCATGATAACATATAGGATATATTCCCTTTCAAACTCAACATTAGGACCATCTTGCATGATAACATTAGGAATTTGATTTAGTTCCCCTGTAGATTCCTCTTTCTCTTCTCACCTTCAAACAATAACAAAACATCTAATAAAGGCAAGTTCGTATTATACGCTATGAGCCTTAAGCTACTTGGGAAATGATAATTGAGCGGTCTCCTCTCAATCATCTAGAGTGTTTAGCATACGTCCTTTGGGCGATATGCGACGCATTCGCTCCTAAGTCATAGTCTCTAGTGTAGTACGAATTATAAACATTCGTTCAAAGCACTTCTCCTTAAAATACAAAAACAAACATCAAACTCCTTTTTGCCCCTTGGGGCTCCCTTTAATCCAGGAAAACCTTTTCAGATGAAAAGAGTGCTGTTAAGCTTCGGTTCTACCACAAACAGGCGTTGTCCCTAACTGCTGGAACTGTAGTTTAACCTTACTCAGATGAAAATCCACGAACAAACCTGTGTTCCGTTTTATCCCGAACTACGTTAGCTCTGATCTCTCATACCTGTTGAGAGTACGTAGGCACAAAACGCGATGTCTTGGCGAGCAACCTTCCCCATTTCACCCGTAGTTAGTCGAACTATGTTGACTCTGACTTTCCCATTGCACGAGGAAATACGTAGGTCCAGAGCAGCGATGCTCTGTCGAGTCCTTTTTCTTCTATTTTGACCAGACCTTGATAGGTAGATAGATAAACAACCCTTTTAGATAAACAACACAAGCGTGGATCCCGTTGAGTACAACGGACGTGAGGGGTGCTAATACCTCCCCCTCGCGTAACCGACTCCCGAACCCGAGATTTGGTTGCGGTGACCGACCTTATCCCTTTTCTCTAGGTTTCTCCTGATTGTTTCCTTTCCCTCATTTGGAATAAATAACGATAGGTGGCGACTCTTCTGTCTTTGCCGGCACCTTTTTTCGCAGTAGCGACAGTATCCTTGTTTGAGCTTTGAAGGTGAAACTCCCTTCTTGTGTATGGAAAAGGATACCTTGATCCCCTGTCTAGAACCAATGTTATGCACAAATGCTAATGCAAGATGCTATGAAACATAAGCCAAGATATAATGAAGGGATGGACAAATTTTGGGGTGCTACAGCTGCCCCTATTCAAATAACTTGGACCTGAAGGGATGAAGAGCAACTGCTTTCAAACATTCAAGATAAAAGGTGATTGAATACCAAAAAGAAACCAGAAATTTGTAACCTGCGAGGATGTAGATAAGATAAAAATGATTGCCAGTTGAAGGTGGACTTAAAAATAGCAGGCACTGACCAAAAGTTGGGATAATCGACACAACAACCGATCAGGATAATAACAACGACTATTAACCAAAAGTAAGGATTTCCAAAGAGTTACATCCAAAATTTATGAGAAAGAGGTTACTAACCAAAAGTTAGGATCACCTAGACGCCAACCGAAGGTGAATATGCAAACAAATAAAGACTACCAATCAAAAGTTGGGATCGTCCCAAAAGATTACCAACCAAAAGTTGGAACAAAGGCTACTAACCAAAAGTTAGGATCACCAGAATGAAAACTACCAACTAAAAGTTGGGATTGTTAACAAATAAACACTTGGCTACCAACCAAAAGTTGGAATCACCAGGATGCCTATTGGAGATGAGTTCAATGCAATGAAGACTACCAACCAAAAGTTGGGATAACAACTCCACCAGGGAAATAAATAGAAGACTACCAACTAAAAGTCGGGATAACATCCAAGCAAGAGAATGGCTACTAACCAAAGTTGGGATTACCAGGTCGCTGGCCGAAAGCGAACCTACCCGAAACGAGGCTTACCAACCAAAAGTTGGGATAATGACTCTGTGGGGATTAAAAGAAGACTACCAACCAAAAGTTGGGATGAAGGCTACTAACCAAAAGTTAGGATCACCAGAGAGAGAGACTACCAACCAAAAGTTGGGATCGTCAACAAAACGGAGAACTACCAACCAAAAGTTGGGATAACATCCACAAAATGACGGACTACCAATCAAAAGTTGGGATAACATCCACAAAACGAATAAGCTGGGGATTATCAACCAAAAGTTGGAATACCATACCCGAGATATTCAAGAAGTAGAATCGACTGACTTACAACCTAAAAAGAAAACTACGCTGGGGAAAGAGAAACTTAAACAAGCAAACTCTGTTGGGGAAAGAGATGAACACACCCACCAATGACTTTTGTTGGGGTCAGGTACCACCAAGTCTCATGAATTATGCAGTTATCTGCTGGAGAGATTTCTAGCAACGAAGGTAACAAACTTGGCTTATACTTCAGATGCTTATGTTTGAATATGTCGTAATGCTCCATACGAAATAGAAATGCTACGCATTTGGGAGGATGCAATACAAATGATATGCAAAAGAACACCACCTGGAAAAGTGATGAGAAAACCAGCAAACAAAAATCTGCCAAGGAAAAACGCCCTGAACGACCTTCTAGAACAGGACTCTTCTGAGGAGAATTTCACTATGCTGAGAATTGAGACAGACGTCTCTTGGGAAATCGTCCCAAAAATCTGGCTCTGGAGGATTTCAATGACCATTGGACTTTATTGAGGATATCAACCATTGCTATTTTACTCGTCAAGGGAATCAACATCCATCTCTACTTGGGAAGAGAAGTCAATGACATGGATCTTGTCGAGGACGCCACTGAGCTTACCCTGCTGTTGGGGAATAATCACAATCTTACCCTGGTGGGGATAAGTACACATTATTGCTAATGAGATATTTTTGGTATGAAAATAGTACCCTGTGGAGAGATCCTCGCTGGGAAAAAGATCAATTATCTTGTAAACGACAAACAAACAAAAAGTGTGTCCTGTATGCAAAAATGGCTATTTCGGTCACCATCCATGACATCATTCAAGTAAATCGTTGTTTTTTAAAATATGATTAGCAAAGCCCCAAAGTTTTCGTATGCAAAATTTATCAAAAATATCGGACGTCTTTTCGCAAACAAAACAATAAAAACAAAAACAGGAAATGGAAAGCTCTTTGCGCGAATAATACTTTATAGATTGAAAAGGCCTGTAAATAGGAAAATTAAAACGGATGCAATTCCTGAAAAGAGGAAATTGCGCAAAAAAGGTATAACAATAAAATATACAAATGTCTTTAATGTGGAAACAAACAACCACCATGTGTCAACTCAGCTATAACTCGCATGTCTTTGATGCTTTACCAATGCCATGCCTTCTAAAAAGACTAATTTTTACCCTTCAAGATCTCCAAGAATCCAAATGCGTTCACAGATCAATTGCTGACCGTAGCCATTTGCTTTTAAATCCCTAACTTTTTCCTGGATCGCCCTTGCGGGTTTTCGATCCACCGGGACACCCATTTTTGCCAAAGTCGCCTTCTCAGGTTTTCAACTTTGCGGGTTTATTATTTTTCTTTTATCCCTAATTTTTTTCCCGAACCTTTTCTTTTTATGGTTCGTCGGGATGCCCCATTTTTTCCTGGACTTTCTTTTTATGTCCAACGGGTCTTTTTTAAGCAAAATATTTTTTGACTACATCTGCGTTTATAGGGGACGTAAAATCTTCACCGTCCATGGTTGATAGCAATAAGGCTCCTCTAGAGAAAACCTTCCTTACTACGTATGGACCTTCATAATTGGGAGTCCATTTGCCCCTGTGATCTGTTTGTGGAGGGAGGATCATCTTCAACACCAAGTCACCTACCTGGAAATGCCGAGGGCGTACCTTCTGATCAAATGCCTTCTTCATTCTGCTCTGGTATAACCGACCATTGGCGATAGCTGCCAATCTCTTTTCGTCAATCAGACTAAGTTGATTCAACCTAGCCTTTACCCACTCTGCTTCATCAATATTCACATCACATAATACTCTTAGAGAAAGGGTTTAGACTTCCAATGGTAGAACAACTTTCGTACCATATACTAATGAGAAAGGTGTTGCCCCAGTAGATGTACACACCGAAGTACGATAACCATGTAAAGCAAAAGGCAACATCTCATGCCAATCTTTATAAATCACCACCATTTTTTGTACGATCCTCTTGATATTCGTATTTGCTGCCTCAACAGCACCATTCATCTTCGGAAGGTACGAAGAAGAGTTGTGGTGTTCAATTTTAAAACTTTGGCACAACTCTTTCATCATCTTATTATTCAAATTTGAACCATTGTCTCTAATGATTCGTTCTGGTATCCCATATTGGCAGATGATGTCTTTCTTTATAAAACAAACAACTACTTGCCTGGTCAAATTAGCAAAGGAAGTTGCCTCCACCCACTTGGTGAAGTAATCAATAGCTACCAAGATAAAGCGATGCCCATTGGAGGCGGTCGGTTCAATCTTCCCAATCATGTCAATGCCCCACATTGCAAAGGGCCAAGGAGATGTTAATATGTTTAGAGGACTAGGTGGTACATGCATTTTGTCAGCATAAATTTGACACTTATGGCATTTCCTGGCATACTTAAAACAGTCGGACTCCATGGTCATCCAGTAATACCATGCTCTCAATAGTTTTCTCGACATCGCATGCCCACCAGCATGAGTACCAAAAGAACCTTCGTGGACTTCTTCCATCAGCAAACTTGCTTCACTTTCATTCACATAACGCAGCAACACCATATCAAAGTTTCTCTTGTACAACACATCATCCTTGTTCAAGTAAAAATTACTTGACAGCCTCCTTAGAGTCTTCTTGTCTCTACTCGATGCCCCAGGCGGATACTCTTGATTCTTGAGGAAGTGTTTGATGTCAAAACACCAAGGCTTCCTATTTGACTCTTCTTCAACTACAAATACAAAGGTCGTCCTATCAAGGCACATGATAGTGATTGTTGGAGCTTCGTTCCAGAAATTCACCTTATACATTGATGATAACGTCGCCAAAGCATCTGCCATCTGATTTTCAGCCCTCGGTACATGATGAAATTCAACCCAGTCAAAGAAAGGCAGAAGTCTTCTTGCATAGTTCTTATAAGGCACCAGGTTGGTCTGACGAGTTTCCCACTCTCCTTTGATTTGATTGACAACTAAAGATGAATCACCATACATATCTAAAATCTTGATTCTTAAATCAATAGCTTCTTCTAGACCCATGATGCATGCTTCATATTTAGCTTCATTTTTGGTGCAAGCGAACGTTAATTGGGTGGTGAACAGTATGTAAGAACCATGAGGAGTTGTAATAATTGCCCTGATTCCGTTGCCGTATGAGTTAACAGCACCATCAAAAACCAACTTCCATTGAGACCCAATCTCGGGACCCTCGTCAGGTAGAGGCTCATCACAGTCCTTCATCTTAAAAAACATTATATCTTCATCCGAAAATTCAAACCTTATTGGCTGATAATCCTCAATTGGCTGTTCAACAAGATATTCTGACAAAACACTCCCTTTGATGGCTTTTTGGGAAACATATTGAATATCATACTCTGTTAGAACCATCTGCCATCTAGCAATTCTCCCAGAAAACGCTTGCTTCTCAAATACATATTTGATCGGATCCATCTTTAAAATAAACATAATTATATGGTTTAACATGTACTGCCTTAATCGTTTAGCTGCCCAAGCAAGTGCACAACATGTCTTTTCTAGCATCGAGTATCTTGACTCACAATCTGTGAACTTTTTACTTAAGTAGTAAATAACACGCTCTTTTCTTCCTGTCTCGTCGTGTTGGCCGATCACACAACCCATTGAATTCTCAATAACCGTCAGATACATAATCAAAGGTCTTCCTGCAACTGGAGGCATCAATATCGGAGGTTCCTACAAATACTCTTTTATCTTCTCAAAAGCCTTCTGACAATTTTAATTCCAAATAACAGCTTGATCTTTTCTTAGCAATTTGAAAATAGGTTCACAAGCAGCTGTAAGGTGAGATATGAATCTCGCAATGTAATTCAACCTCCCAAGAAAACCACATACCTCTTTCTCTGTTCTCGGTTCAGGCATTTCTTGTATAGCTTTTATCTTTGCAGGATCCACCTCAATTCCTCTTTCACTAGCAATAAAACCCAACAAATCCCCCAATCTCACCCCGAAGGTGAATTTGTTAGGATTCAACCTCAACTTGAACTTCCTTAACCTTTCAAACAACTTTAGAAGATTGACCAGATGTCCTTCCTCCGTCTCTGACTTTGCAATCATGTCATCAACATATACTTCAATCTCATGATGAATCATATCATGAATAAAAGTCACCATTGCCCGCTGATAAGTTGCTCCTGCATTTTTCAATCCAAAAGACATGACTTTGTAGCAAAAAGTCCCCCATGGTGTGATAAAAGTAGTTTTCTCCATGTCCTCTAGGGCCATTTTGATTTGGTTATACCCAGAGAAGCCATCCATGAAGGAAAACACAAAGTATTGAGCAGTGTTGTCAACCAAAACATCAATGTGGGGGAGCGGGAAATCTTCTTTCGGGCTCGCTCTATTTAGATCTCGATAATCGACGCACATCATGACCTTCCCATCCTTCTTAGGTATAGGAACAATATTGGCGATCCACGGAGGGTAATTACTGACGGCAAGAAAACCAACATCTAATTGCTTTTGGACTTCCTCCTTGATCTTGACTGCCATGTCAGGTCTGGTCCTTCTCAACTTTTTCTTTACAGGCGGACATTCTTCTCGAAGAGGTAGACAGCGCACCATTATGTCGGTATCCAACCCTGGCATATCCTCATAAGACCAAGCGAAGACATCTCTATACTCACGGAGCATTTCTATCAATCTTCTCTTGACATTGTCTTCCAATGCAGCCCTAACTCTAACTTCTTTCTTGTCGTCTTCAGTACCCAAGTTGATGACTTCAACGTCCTCCTGATGTTACAGAATAACCCTTTCCTCTTATTTCAAAAGTCTGGCCAGTTCTTCAGGTAGGTCACAATCTTCATCAGTCTCTTCTTTGACTTGGTAAATAGGGTTATTAAAGTCATATCGAGACATAGCCAAATCTGAATCGATGGTATCTGAGATATGAAACTTGCATGGTTGATGTTTTATGCTTATTATGATATGCAAACAAACACAAACACATTGCCATTTTTTTTGTTTTTGTTAAAAATGTAAAAGAAAAACAAAGATCAAAATATTTGAATGCAAAAAGGACGTCTTTCATTCATGATAAAAGCTTGAAAATAAACAGAGGGGCACTACAAGGAAAAGCCACTACGTCTTGTGCAGAACGTAGGACCAGACATAATAAGAAACAAATGAAAATTACTCTTCTGATGTAACTTGGATGATTTCCTCCATAGTTCAGTTGCAAAGCCTCTGTCCGGGGACACATGGACGGATCCAAGCATCCATATCACAATCACTGTCACCTTCGTCATCCTCAACAATATTTATCCTATCAAATATAACCCCACCGTTGGTAAGCTGAATAGGTCCTCTGTACTTAGGAGGATCCCTTGAAGAAGATGGGTTATATCCCAGACCGAACTTGTCATGTTTAGCAGGAACATCAAGCACTTGGCCCCATTTCTGAGAAGACCCAGATTCCACTATAGCACGGGCTTCCTTGAATGACGACATCAAGACCTCTAGACCTTTAACTTTTATAGGAGGCTTCTCCTAAATTTTCACAGTTTCAAAAGCTTGGCAAAGAGTCTCGTGGATTTCACCGTCCATTTCCACGTACTTAAAGGATGATAACTGACTGACCATAATGTCTTCCTCTCTGCAAACATTAACCACTTTCCCCTCCACCATATACTTCAATATCTGATGCAACATGGAAGTAACTGCCCCAGCAGAGTGTATCCAAGGCCGGCCGAGCAGATAGCTGTATGCCGGTTGGATATCCATGATATAAAAGACTGCATCAAAAATCTCGGGACCCACCTGAATTGGCAACATGATCTCACCAAACACTGACCTCCTGGTTCCATCAAATTCCCTCGCCACCAAATCACTTGGAGTGCAGATTAAGCCTTGAGTATCTAACTTCATCAATGATTTCTTCGGCAACACATTGAGTGAGGATCCCGTGTCAACTAGCACGTGGGATAGAACAACCCCTCTACAATCTATGGATATATGCAGAGCGTGGTTATGGTTTCTCCAGGCGGGAGTCAAATCCAAATCAGTGAAGCCCATACCATTACCAGTATTGACATGGGCCACCACTCCTTCCAATTGATTAACATAAATCTCATGTGGCACAAATGTCATATTCAAGACTTTCAACAAAGCATTTTTGTGTGCCTTTGAGCACAACAACAGTGATAAGATAGAAATTTTAGAAGGTATCTGATGCAAGTGATCTACGATCTTGTAATCACTTCTACGAATAAGCCTCATGAATTCTTCAACATCTTTAGTCAAAGAGTCTTTCTCCCCTTGCTGTTGAACCTCTCCTTCTACCACAGCCTTACCTTTACCCTTGTCATCCTTACCAACATTAGTTTTATATGGAGAGAAAACTTTGCCACTCCTAGTTATTCCCCCCCTAATCCAACAATGTTTTTAACAGAAGTTCCTCCAAACGATGCCCCCACGAGCTCTTGTTTTTGTCTCTTGCAAAACACCTCTACTCCATAACTCTAAGGGTTGGCCTTGGTGCTTTCATAAGGTACCAGTCCTGGAGTAGTAATAATAACCGGAGTTGGCCTCGGCGGCGCTGAAATGTTGATTGTCCGGTATGGGATTGAAATTGGTGCAACCTCATCCTGCTCATTATTAACTTCTTCAATTTCTTCTTCTCCCACAATCCTGACGAATTGTAAACTACCTTCATCAATCAAACTCTGAATATGACTTCTCAAAGCAACAAAACCCTCTGGATGCATACCACATTCTGCACAACCCTCTAAATAACCTGGATAGACACCTCCCTTTAACAGTTTGTCTTTCACGAAGCTCAAAGGAGTCTTCAATTTTGCAACATTAGTTATCAAGTTTAGCCTCTCTCCTTCAATAACATCATTGGTTCTAGCTATCCCATGATTTGGAATCGGGCTCTAATTTACATTGGGGGTCTCATTTGTGAAATTCATTGCTTTTGAGTCAAGTAAATCCTGCACCTTATGCTTGAACGCTTTGCAGTTGTCAATATTATGGCATAGAGCTCCAGAGTGGAACTCACACCTAGCGTTTGCATCATAACCTGGTGGAGGTGTACCAGTGAGTGGCGCCAAAGTTCTCTTCTGAATAAGCTACAATTGTAACAGATGTTGCAAAAGCTGTGAGTAAGGCATGGGAGGCGTGTCAAACTGCCTGTTGGCCATCCTTCATCTGTCTTGGTAATGACAAGGCACAATAGTTTGTTGTTGTGGTACAGCCGGAAAACTATATTGGCAACTTGTTGTTGATGCTGATGTTGAGGTTGCACCAAATCTTTACCTCTATTGGCTGATACAACATTCATATCCCCTTCTTTCTTATTCAGGTTCCCATTGTACATTTTCTTCATTCCTCCTGACGAGGTTCTTGACCCACTCGGTATCTTTCCTATCTTTATCCCATTCTCTAGTCTCTCCCCTGCCATCACTAGATTTGAAAAACTTCCAGACATACACCTGATTAATTTCTCATAGTATGTTCCTGGAAAGGTTGCCATGAACATGTCAATCAATTCACGTTCCACCATTGGAGGCTGAACTCTGGCTGCTAACTCTCGCCATCTTCGGGCGTACTCCTTGAACCCTTCATTATTCCATTATGACAAATTTTGCAATTGCACCCTATTACGCGATAAGTCACTGTTGTACTGATAGTGATGCACAAATGCTTCTCCCAACTTTCTCCAGCTTCTTATATGTGTCCTTTCTAGACCCATATAGCACTCCAAAGAAGGACCCGACCGACTGTCTTGAAAGAAATGCATCAGAAGTTTCTCATCATCCGAATATGCTGACATTTTCCAAAAATAAACCCTGAGGTGTACTCTAGGACAAGTCATCCCTTTGTACAAATCAAAATCTGGTACTTTAAACTTTGGGGCAATCCTGACCCCTGGCACCAGTCCCAGATCTGACATATCGAGTCCCAAAGAATTTTGGTTCTCGAAGGTTTTCATCTTCTCTTCAAGCAGTTTGAACCTCTTATCAAAGAGACCCATATCCAAGTCTCTCATTGAAAACACATCCTCCTGATCATCCTCTTCCCAATGGGGACCTGCAGCTCCGTGTACAACGCTCACACTATCTCCAGCACCAGCTATATGAATTCCTCCCTGATGACCTCCGCCCGGAGGGTTAACTACAGTTGGAATACCGTTGACCTGAGGAACATTGCCATCAATTGAAAGAGGGATAACAGTAGTCCCTCCATGTAGAACACCATTACCATCTACCCGTGCTATTAGTGGTTAACCAAAGTCCTTAATTGCTCCTGCACATTGGCTACACCTTGCA
Organism: Lathyrus sativus; assembly: GCA_963859935.3. Taxonomy (NCBI): domain Eukaryota; kingdom Viridiplantae; phylum Streptophyta; class Magnoliopsida; order Fabales; family Fabaceae; genus Lathyrus; species Lathyrus sativus. Next base: position 210,822,872 of record OZ012737.1, read on the forward strand.
TCATCTCCATAAACTGTGTCATTCTGTCCCTGACCTCCTGCAATTCCTAATATATTTGATCCACAACTCTCTGTTGATTCCCTTTTGAAGAATACCTATGGAAAACCGAATCTCCAATCCTGGTGACTGTTGAAGAAAACCAAGTAGAGATAAGATTGAAAGCTCCAAGAACACCTGCTATGCAAATGAGAATGATGATGCAAAATGCAAGCATGTATATATGATTCAGGGAGATCTCCCCCTTGATTCTAGTTCCATGAATAAATAGAAAAATAGGAGGCTAAAAGTCAGAATCAAAAGCGTCTCTCATAAATAAAATGAGAATAGAAGTCAGCGTATACAAAACAACGACAAGAAATACAACTGCATACAATCCTACAACCCCATCTAGCAAGTCTGGTGATGGCCATAATACAAGACAAGAACAAACGAAAAAACTAAAGGAATACTGTATCAAATAACTCTCTTCAGCCACTGTCATTCCTGTGATGAGTCCGAACTTCCTTTAGCAGCTGCTTTGTGTTTGGATGTTCAGGTCTTGCAATCAACTCCTATATGAGCAGGTCTCTTCTGCAGATAACATCTTTCAAGCCTTGAGCATAGTCCTCCCAAGAATCCTTTCCAAAGGCATCCTCAAGTCTTGGTTTCTTCAATTCTGCCCTCACCTTGAGCTCCTCCAATGCTGATAGGGTTTCTTGTAATTTTTGATTGCTTGCGTACCTACAGGATGATTCTGTTGAAACTTCTTCATCTTTGACTTTGAGCTATATCTTCAATTTGTCAATCTGTCTATGAAGCTCATCCTCTTTTCCCTTGTTAGCAGTTAATGCAACGTCCCATTGATCATTGAACTTAGTGTTAGACGATGACGCAGATCTAGAAGGAGGGGGGGGGGGGGTTAAATAGATCGCTTGTTTAAAATAGAGTCGGCGCTACCAAAAATTGGTTTTTAAAATTGTTTAAGGCGGATGTGGCCGAGGAACTATACACGTCTAAAATGAACGGTTACTAGAAAATCGGATATGCGTAAAGCCTATGGAATTTGATAAACAAGATATGAGAACCATTACTTCAATCACACTTCAATTAGATTATGTTCACTATAAGGTGTGACTAGTTCCAATGCCTTTAAAATATAGACAATTTGAAAAGACAACACAAGATGTTTTTAGTTCACACAATTGATCAAACACTTGGAGTGCAGAGTACTACAAGTGAATTCTATTTTGACCGTTGAGTGCTCAAGTTTTCTATTACAATCAATGATTGTACTTGGCTTAAAAATAGTTCAACACAACTCAAATCAGAATTTGATTGACACAATCGTTTGCACTAAAAACTTAGAAATTTAGCAATATAAACATAAAGAAAAAGACATAATGATTTTTGAGGCAGTTCCCCCGTCGTCCTCGCTCGGGGTACGTCTGCCCTCAATTCTAACAATAGAATTGAGACCTATATATAGATAGATATAACCTGTTGGTCAATGTTTATACAAGAAGCAAATAGAGATCAAATAATCGAACACAATTTGTTGTTGTAGAGCCTATTTCTTCTTGCCCCTTGATTCAAGTTGAATCAAGTACTTCGAACGTGGTAAATAAACCTCCGATTATGACACTCTCTTTGAACAACCCTCGATCTTCAAATCTGGCACGGCTGATTTTAATCACCCACATGTCAAACCCGATTCTTCCACTCACAATCCTCCGTTTACTGCTACTAAACCGACAAAACCTCCAACTCTTCGATTACCTTCGCTCGGCTGAATCTGTGATGGACCAATTCGTGCCAAAACCCCAAAAATATGAGATTCTTGAAGGACAAAACCCTAACAGTTTTATTCAAGAAAAACATGCCGATTACTCAACCCAAACCAGATTAACCAATCTCCAGCTTTGGACGTTATTACCTCGAACATGCACAATCCACAACAAAAATGATTATGTGTAGTTGTTGTGAAATGCTATGAAGAGAGTGAGGATGATGAGAACCAAATCGACACGTAAATTTCACTTTTGTTGTTTTCTTAGTTGTTGTGAAAGGAAAGTACAACTCAACTTATATGCAAAACATAACTGACTTAACAAACAAAACAGATTCACAAATATAGTTTGACATAACAGAATTTTGACACAAAACAGCGAGCGGTCAACCTATGCAGTAAAGGGGTCGACCTGAGGTTACCCGTATACATAATTATGCAAAAATCAGGACATGGCGTCGACCGGAGCATGCCATGCGTCAATGCACAACATGCAACTTTAGCCAAATACAAATGGTCACAATATGAGTCGACCGGAGGGTCGACGCGATCCCTCCTGAGACTAATTCATTAAAATGACCCGCTATGTGAGTCGACTGGAGCAGGTATTGGGTCGACTCAAAACCCTGAATCAGGAAAAAATGCCCATTTTCATGCATTAAGACACATTTGATGAAACCTATAATATGGCAAACAAAACCAACTAAGTGAACCTTATATGAAACATAAATTTGGCCATATCTATATGCAACAATCATGTTTTTGACGAGCGTTTGACTTATGAGAGACAAGAATGCAAATATGACATGGTGACAACGTCCAACATACATTTTTCTATGGAGCTGAGTTTTGACATCATCGAAACGAGAACATCTATATATGAGGATTTGCCCTCACATACTCCCCATTTTTTATGATGGCAAAACAAATAGAACCTTGATGTATGATATGTCACGTTATCCTCCCCCTTGCTTGATGCCTTTATCCATACACACTCTTCTGCGTGAATACTAAGTCTTCACCTGTGATGTTTCTGTTTCTACTGCGGTGCTTGATCCTTTTCTCCCTCTTTGACAACATCAAAAAGAAAGAAACACATGGTAATGAATTGTATAAAAGTAAAAAAAGATGCAAGTTCTAGACACTCGTAACAAGCTATACATTAACATTCATTCACATACAATGTAGTTAATGAACATATAAACAAAATGAAAAATAGAGCTACGCAAAATAGAACAACAATAAGGTTTGCTATCTCAGTCATGAACAAAAGACATATCATTAAACACACATAAGTACATAAAACCATTCAACAACAAATAAAAACATTAATGAACAGATGAAAATAACATGGGTATGCGTCGACCGGAGGGTCGACCTGAACATACCCATTTCTCAGGCATGAAAAACATCACTTTTGTGAGTCAACCATTACCCTGCATAGGTCGACTCATGCAAACAAAAAACAAAAAAACTTCAATTTTGATCAATTTAGCATATAATGAGACATAAATACTAAGTTGTCGCTACCGCGAAAATAAGGTGCCGGCAAAACAGAAGAGTCGCCACCTTTCGTTATTTATCCCTCGGAACGGGAAAGGAAACGATCGGAAAAACCTGACGAAAAGGTATAAGACAAGGTCATCGCAACCAATGTCTGGGTTCGGGAGTCGGTTACGCAAGGGGAAGGTATTAGCACCCCTCACGTCCATCGTACTCGATGGGATCCATGCTTGTTGTGTTTATATGATGGGTTGTTTACTATCTACCTATCAAGGCTGGTCTGAAAAGAAAAGAAAATGACTCGGCAAAGCGTCGCACTTTATGCCTACGTATTCTCATCAGAGAATGAGAAATCAGAGTCAACGTAGTTCGGCTAACTACGGGATACGGGGAAGGTGGCTCGCCAATACATCAGTATTGTGCCTACGTACTCTCAACAGGTATGAGAGATCAGAGCTTACGTAGTTCGGGATAATACGGATTACGGGAATTCAGATTCATCTTTTTTTCCGAGTAGGGTTAACAAACAGTTCCAGCAGTTTGGTGTACGCAGCTCGACCCTTTGAGACTTATGCGTTACCGTTTGCGGTAGAATTGGGAGTTAACGACACTATTTTCTTCAGAAAAGCTTCCTTTGACTTATGGGCCCACGGGGCAAAAAGGTTTGAAGTTTGTTTTCTGTCTTTTACGGAAAAACTGTTTTTTAGTTGTCTGTAGTTTGTACAGCACTAGAAACTATGACCTAGGAACAAATGCGTCACATATCGTCCAAAGGACGTATACTAAACATTCTAGACGATTGAGAGGAGGTCGCTCAATTATCATTACCCAAGTAGCTTAAGGCTCGTAACGCGCTTATACTAACTGGCCTTTATTATGTTTTTTACTGTTGTTTCAAGATGAGAAGAGAGAGGGACAACTACGGGGAGACTATCAAGTCCTAATGTTGTCATGCCAAGGATTCATCCTATAGTTGAGGTTTGAAACAGGGATCTCCTAGATGTTATCATGCATAGGTTTCAACCTAAAGTTCTAATCGTCACTTCCTTATCAAAGGAAATGAGATTCCTATGGGATCATGTCAATGGTAAACAGAAATAGATAAAGCATCAGCTTAAACAGTAAACAGTAAACAACTGTAAAATGCATGCAATGCAAATGAGGGAGGAAATGTGTGTGGGGCATCAGCCTCCACAAGCTCGTCTCGACCTCAAGCCAGATATGAATAACTGCAATCATAGAGAAAAAATAAAATGCCATCAAGAAAATCACAAACCACATAGGTAAAGGAGTCAGGCTCTACCGAATACCCGCAAGCAAAGCCATACAGTAAAAATACAAGCAGAGGGAGCAACTCAACCTCTAGTGCAATCATGCTCCTAGCTTAACACAATCTAAACATGAACTTATTCTAATGCATCAAGCAAATCAAACAAGTCACATCAATACATTTGCACAGAAAGCAAACAGACAAGAAAGCAGATCAACAGCTTCCACAGCTTCACAGCAAAGTAATCCTCTGACAGCAGCTCAATCCTCAGTCTGTAACTGTTATTCAAGTCTATCCTCTTCAAGAGAATGAAGGGTATTCCATTTTCAAGCTTCAATCTTCAATAGCAAGTATCAACCTGCTTCTTCAAGCTTTCAATGCATCAAACACAAGTATCAACTTGTTCTCTAACTTCAAGCTTCAGCTCTTTCTTCAATCTCCATTTGATTTTCTTCACACAAGTATCAACTTGTTCTTCTTAATCTTCAAACTTCAGCTCCAAGGGAAGTCTTCAAACACAGGGAAGTGGCAACCTCTAGCATCTTCAATATTCTAACAAGGAACTCCATCCTCTAGCAAGGGAGAAAGATTCATCTAACAAGAGCAAGGTGGGGATACGGAGAAGCAAAGTGAAGACCAAAGGTCACCTCTAAGCATTCCACCATAACAGAAAGGAACCCTCAAAGGTTCTACCAATTTGTGAGGAGCCAATCATCCTACCAAAGGAGGGATGAGGCCTTCACAATGGGACCTTACATCATAGGGAGGAATGGAAGTGATCAATACCTTCCATGTTTCATGAAGGAAGAAAATCTATTCTAAGAGATCTCCCTAAAGACCCTAATCCTCAACCCTAAACAAACTACACCAAAGGGAGAGAAATCTTCAAGTCCAAGCTCCATCATGCATTCCACAGCAGCCCATATATGTCTTCATCATCATCCAAGAGCAAGAGAAGCAAATCCCTAGTCTAAGGGAACTAATGAAGTCATTCTAGTTGAGTTAGCAAGTTAGGATCACCTAAAACCTAGTACTAAAGTTAATCCTAACTAAAATACTAAAACCCATTATAAAATCCTACAAAAATAACTATGGGAACCTAAGTCAATCATGACTCTACCATGTTAATTCCAGAGATCAAATCATTAAAAAAAGTCCTAGAATTAAATCCTAAACTATGGGGTACCAAGGTTAAACCCTAAAACTAGAGCACCTAAAGTTTCAATACAAAAACAGCCCTAAACTTCTTCACAAAAATGTGAGAAAATTACTAGAGGAGCATACATGTCTAAACTAGTTACACACAAAAAATCAGTTCAAAAATCATCATCAAATGATCACACAAAAATCAGCAAGACAAGGTATCAACCATAATGAAATTAATATCAATTAAAATACAAAAAATGCAATTAAAGTAAAAAAAATGCATGAATTCCTAAACTCTTAATTTCCTAAAATTCTAGAGTCATCCATGAGTCAGGGAAAAAAACCTGGATCAAAATGACCAATTTTTCTATTTATTATGAATTAATTCCTAAACTACATGAAATAACAAAAAAAAAAAAATACAAGAAATTAATAAATTCTGCGTGGTGAATAGCAAATATAACCAGTTCATTCCAGGATTTGGGCCCAAACGGTGGTGTGGATAGCAACTGGATCCTTAAGCCCAAAACAACAATTAAATGAAACGTTGTGTTTCACTTCTCAATCTCTCTTCAGAATTTTCTTCAAATCGTGGCCATCTATTCCTAGTCTGAGTCAAAGGTCAAACCCTAACCCAATGGCTCACATGCTTCGTCCCCAAAATTCAAACTGATGGAGGGAACTCTCCAGACGGTGGCCTGAGTTGCAGCGCCACCGCCTTCTCCGGTGGAGTGCTCATCACATGTCATCAAAAACACTAAAACAAATCATCCTCTCACTCAGTTTTTCTCTATGAATACGAATCCATCATTCAAATTCTTTGATTCTTCCTCTAACTTCAAACCCGATCACATTTTCAGAAACACACCAAATCTTGATCATCTTAATTCTCAACAATAATGATACTAATGTAATCTACACTCTTCAGAGGTTAATCTCCACTATCCAATCATGAATATCTCTCCAAGAATCACAAGAAATTCGTCTCAACAGAAAATGATCCATGACCTAAAGTGTCTCTATTCCTCAATTTCTTGTACCAAAATCCATCTATGTCCTACCAAGAACCTAACCACATGCAAGTTTCTATGTATCTCCCTATAGATTAAGCAAAATTTTTATTGGTACAAACCTGGTTTCAGATGAAGAACAGGTACAGCTTCTGCTCGATTCTTCCTTCAAGCTTGTCCAGAATCACTCCAAATTCACTTCTAAAGCTTTTGCACACCTTGATTAGCTCTGAATCTTCCTCAATCTCAGAATCCGATTGTGAGTTGCAGCTCTGCAAAATCGATCCCTTGGTATGGTTTCCACTTCAATCTTCTCCTAAAAAAGCTCTGAACTCACTCAACTAGTTATATAGAAGTGAATGGAAATGTCTAGAAACTTCTGTAACCACCCAAATGAGATTTTCAATTTCAATTTCTCTTTCAAAATCTCATGTGCACAGTCATGAATCCAGCTCTGTTTGGGCATGAAAACACTTGGAATCTTCATCTCATGAGATATTGAATTGATTGGTTATGATCATTTCCTTGTTTGCAATCCAATGGTGTGAATTTGATATGTTACTTCATCATGAAGCAACAAAATGGAATGGCATGAATTTGAACTCAAACCAAAAATGTAATATTGCCATTGTTTCTAAAATGATTTTCCCAATCAATTTGACCTATAACATTGCCTTGTTTGGACACAAATCAATTTATTTCAATTTTTGGTCATTAAATGCCTTTAATCCTTCTTTTTTCCACAACTCCTTGAACCAAGTCTTTCCTTGAGCCATTTCAATGTCTCCTTGATACATGGTCAAGGTTAAAACCCCATTTTCAGCAACTTTAAAGTTGAACAAAATTTCATTTGAGGTGTCTAAGTTGGTGAAAATGACTTATAATAAAAAATGACCTATAACCATAACTTCCCAAAATACCCCTAACTTGTCAAAGCCATAACTTGAGTTCTACAAATCCTATCAAGGACTTCTAGTACTCTATGGAATTCTAAGAGAATAAGGAGCAACATTCATGTTGACCAAAAGGTCATAGGAATCATCCTTCTAGGGCAAAAGAGTCATGCAAGTTGGGTAACTTTCAAGCTCCAAATTCACATGTCTCAGATGACTTGTAACTTGTCAAAGCCATAACTTGAGTTCTATAAACCCTATCAAGGACTTCTAGTACTCAAATTAAATATAAGACCATGCTCTACAACAATCATGTTGGGGTCAAGATGAGATGACAATCACATCTTGAGCTAAATTGTCTTGAAGACAGGGATCAAACTAGGGGATTTTACACTGTCAAGTCTTAGAAACCCTAACCTGAAACTTCTCAAACTTTTCAATCATGATGAGTTAACCTTGGAATTATCCTTATAACATCTCAATGTGTCAATCCATGATCACATGGCTCTTGAATTAGGTCTCAACCTTCTTCAAATCCTCAGTTGACTTAGGGTTGACCCAGTTAAACCCTAGCTACACCAATCATGGCTGAGGCTTCTTATTCTTGCACAATGACCTGTCTAGGCCTCAAACGGATCTTCAAAACTTCTCATGAGCTCTCTCAAGACCTCAAGTCCATCTTCATGGCCTCAGAATCATCTGATGGTCTTCCCCATAACTCTCAAGTTAGGAGACCCACATACTTGGTTTCAACCACTTTATCTGAGGATCTTTTAACTTCTCTGACAAGGATATCAACCCTTTAATATCTGAATAACCTTCTTAGCTAGCTTCAAAGCCTTGTGTAGCTCTTGATTGGTAATCATACCTCTTGATCTCCTGCATACATATCAATGAAATGCAAATGATAATGCTAATGTGAATGAAATGAAACATAAGCTAGGTAAAGAAATGTTAGGCAAATTTTGGGGTGCAACAGCTGCCCCTATTCAAACGGCTTGGACCTGAATGGGTGAGAAGCGAACGACTCTCAAACAATCAAGGTACGAGACGGTTGAATACCAACAAACCCGGAAATTTGCCAACTGCCCAAGTACACGGTACTCTGATGGTGACAAATCTTCGGAAACTGAAATAATAGTTGCACGACAACTAGCTGGAGAAATACTGATCTGAACCTCCGTCCGGATGGTTCTCTGATTTATCTGATATGGTTGCATCCTCAAATCATCGAGGGATCACCGGTTACACGGTAACTGGCGATTTACCAACCGCACAGGTAAACGATACTCTGATTGGTAGGAACCTCTTCCAAATTGAGCATGACAGTTGCACGGCAACTCTGCTATGGAGTTGGTCACGCGGTAACCGGTGAAGGGTCCAGTCTCAAATCTCCGTCAGGATGATCATCTGATTTTGCTGTAGATCTTCGTCCTCAAGTCATCAAGGGGTCACCGGTTATGCGGTAACTGGTAATGAATGGTCGATTATGCCGTCGGGTACTCTGCGTCATAGCAGAAGAATTCCTTATTGTCGCCTATGGACTTATCATGTCGCTAGGAACGTCGACAACATCTTTGTCGGACTTCATCAATAAGTCAATAAGGGATCACCGGTTACTCGGTAACTAGTGAATGATGGTTGATTCTTCCGTCAGGCATTCTGCGCCACTACAGAAGAATTCCTTATCGTCACCTATGGACTCATCGTGTCGCTAGGCACGTCGACAACATCTTTGTCGGACTTCATCATTAAGTCAATAAGGGATCATCGGTTACTCGGTAACTGGTGAATGATGGACGATTCTGCCGTCGGGCATTCTGCGCCACTGCAGAAGAATTCCTTATCGTCGCCTATGGACTCATCATGTCACTAGGAACGTCGACAATATCTTTGTCGGACTTCATCAGTAAGTCAATAAGGGATCACCGGTTATTTGGTAACTGGTGAAATATGGCTGATTTCAAATCTCCGTCGGGATGATTATCCGATTTCGCTGCAGCTTCTTCCTCAAGTCATCAAGGGATCACTGGTCACTCGGTAACCGGCGATACATAGCTGATATTGCCGTCAAGCACTCTGCGGCACTCCGGCAGAAGGATTCCTCGGGACTCATCAGGTCATTAGGAACTTTTTAACAATCAAGTTAATTATGTCGTCGAGAATTCACAGAACATCTCGGGCGTCAGCCGGACTTCATCAGAAAGTCGGAAATAGACTCCTCAATTAATCATGAACCAATAGGGATACCTAAACCATTCCCATCAGGCACTCCGTGTCAACTGAGATAACTGCTTCGACATCGCGGTTGGAATTCAGCAGTAAGTCTTGAAATGGGATCCTTAATCATTCACGGATCAATAAGGATACACAATCTTTTGCCGTCAGGCACTCTGCGTCAGCTAGGCAAACTGCTTCGACATCGCAGCTGGACTTCATTAGTAAGTCTTTAAATGGAATCCTTAATCAATCAGGAACCACTAAGGATATACAATTTTTTTTTTTGTCAGACACCCTGCGTCAGCTAGGCAAACTGCTTCAACATCGCAGCTGGACTTCAATCATCAAGTCTTCCAGGAAATTTCAACTTTTCTGTTTAAAACCTGCTGGGGATGACACATCTCCGCTGGGGATTCTGGAGAACTATCAAGTAACTCTGCTTCGGGGATCCAGAAATCATTCTGGGTGAATCAACTCGGCTGAGGAAATCAAGAATCATCTTGAACAATCAACTCAGCGGGGGACTTCAAGAATCATCTTGGACCAATAACTCTGCGGGAGATTTCAGGAATCATCCTGAGCAAACACTCTGCCGGGGGCTCTAAGCATCAACTTGAGCAACCAACTCTGGCGACTTCACTGGGGATTTTAAGATTCATCTTAAGCAATCAACTTCGCTGGGGAATTCAAGAATCATCTTGAGCAAACCATTCTGCGGAGGAACACCTGCAAAACAAGAACGGTAATGACCTAACTCATGTTTCATACGCATATGTTTGACTATGGCGCAATGCTCCACACGGTGGAAATGCTACGCGTTTTAGGGTAAATGTTATGCAATCATGCAAAATGCTATGACCCCATCAGCAAAATAAATGATGAAGGGAGAATCCTCCTGTCAAGGAGAAAAAACCACTCTGGTGGAGGAAGGAATCATCCCGCCGAGGAGAAGAAGTCACGCAAATCTCAATTGGATTCTGCCTGGGGAAACGAACTTCAGTCGACTGCTGCAGGGGAACAAAGTTCTACAAGAACCTGAACCCGCTCAACCAGGTATTCAAACCACAAACTGTCGAGGAAACGATATCAATCGCAGAAATAAACTGCACGACATTCGCAGCAAAACTTTCCTGGAGATAACGACTCCGATGGGGAAATACAGCATCAGCTATTCAACATTCTACTGGGGAAAACCAATCATGGCCCAAACGGCTTCCAAGGACTCGGCTCTCTTGGGGAACTGCCATCTCAGCTGGGGAAGAAGGAATCATCCTATTTGCTGGGGAGAGTACAACTCTGCGGGGAATTTCAATTCCGCTGAAGACTCTAGTCTTGAACTATCGAGTGTTGCATACTTGCGGATAGTCTTCTACTAAAACTGCACTTTGACCTAGTGCTGGGGAATGAACGCACACTTCAGTGTATGACTCAGATGGGGGGATGACGTTCCTTCAGGATACATCTGATTGGGGGGAGAATCTTCCCTGCTTGGGGGATACATACCGATGCTCTTGGTTCTATGTTCAGACTCCGTGGGGAGATGCTGCTGAACTTGTCGGGGTAGAAGGAATCATCCTGCTTGAGGACGCATACGGCGTACTGCCTGGAATGGGCTGTACCTGCAACAATACAAACACACAGATAAGATACCCTTCTCAAAGGGACCTATCGAGGTTATCATTTTGTGACAATGTTCAAGTAATTCATTGTTTCAACAATCAGTGGTCTAGGCCAGTAAGTTTATGTATGCGCATTTTATCAAAAACATCGGCGTTCTTTTTCGCAAACAAAACAGATAGATGCTAAACAAACAAACAGAATTGCTGAATAGTATATATTTTATTGATGACGAACCCCTGAATGGGTGAAAATGTTTTACAACAGATGCAAGCTCCTGGAATGAGGAAGCTGCGCAAAAACATAAATATACATCAGTATATACACAAATGTCGGCAATGCGGCGTAGACGAACACCATGAGTTGATCCCTCTATGACCCACTCGACTTCGATACTTCTCCGACGCTTCAGCTTCAGAAGAGATTGATTCAGATAAACGGCCCTCAGGTCTTCCAAACCACTAAACAATGAAAGTCCATACGTGGAACGCAGTCATTTGCTTTTTCAAATCCCTAACTTTTGCCTGAATCGCCCTTTCGGGTTTTCGATTCACCGGGATACCCTTTTTTGCCAAAGTCGCCCTTCCAGGTTTTCGACTTTGCAGGTGTACATTTTTCCATTTATATCCCTAATTTTTGCCCGAACCTTTTTCCTTTTTTATGATTCGCCGGGATGCCCCATTTTTGCCTGGATATTCTTTTTCTTTCCAGCGTGTCATTTTTTAAGCAAAGTATTTTTTAACTGCGTCCGCGTTCACCGGGGATGCAAAATCTTCACCATCCATTATGGATAACAACAAGGCTCCTCCCGATAAGACCTTGCTGACAATGTACGGACCTTCGTAATTGGGAGTCCACTTGCCCCGGTGATCAGAGTGTGGAGGAAGAATCTTCTTCAGGATGAGATCACCCGTCTGAAAGCTTCTAGGACGCACCTTCTTATCATAAGCTTTCTTCATTCGGCTTTGGTACAGACGACCATATGCAATCGATGCTAACCTCTTCTCGTCCATCAGGCTGAGTTGGTTTAGTCGGTTCTTAATCCATTCTGCCTCACCGAGTTTCACGTCAACCAAAACTCGTAAAGAAGGGATCTCAACTTCTAACGGTAGGACAACTTCCATACCGTACACCAGTGAGAAGGGAGTTGCCCCGGTTGACGTACGTACCGTTGTACGATAACCGTACAGTGCAAATGGCAACATCTCGTGCCAATCCTTATAGGTCACAACCATCTTCTGTACAATTTTCTTGATGTTCTTATTGGCCGCTTCAACGGCGCCATTCATCTTCGGCCGGTAAGGAGATGAGTTGTGGTGTTCAATCTTGAAACTTTGGCACAACTCCTTCATTATCTTGTTATTCAAATTCGAACCATTATCAGTAATGATCCTCTCGGGAATTCCGTATCGACAGATGATGTCCCTCTTTATGAATTTAGCCACCACCTGCTTGGTCACGTTAGCATACGAGGCTGCCTCCACCCACTTGGTGAAGTAGTCGATGGCTACTAAAATGAAGCGATGACCGTTAGATGCGGTAGGCTCGATCGTGCCTATCATGTCAATGCCCCACATGGAGAACGGCCACGGGGAGGACATGACGTTCAACGGGCATGGCGGCACATGAATCTTATCAGCATAAATCTGGCATTTATGACATCTCTTCGCGAATTTAAAGCAATCTGACTCTATCGTCAGCCAGTAATATCCTGCTCTCAGGATCTTTCTTGTCATAGCATGCCCGCCGGCGTGCGTACTAAATGTGCCTTCATGGACTTCTTCCATGAGCATACTCGCTTCTTTCTCATCTACACATCTGAGTAGCACGAGATCATGGTTTCTTTTATACAAAACTCCATCAAGATTGAGATAAAAGTTTCCAGACAGCCTCCTCAGAGTCTTCTTATCCTGGGTTGACGCTCCCGCAGGATACTCCTTAGTCATAAGGAAGGTCTGGATATCATGGAACCATGGCTTGCCATTGGAGGCTTCCTCGATCGCAAAGACGAATGTAGGTCTATCAAGACGGGAAAGGACAATTCTTGGAGCTTCATTCCAAAAATTGACTTTATACATCGAAGTCAACGTGGCTAAGTCATCAGCCATCTGATTCTCAGCTCTGGGCACATGATGGAGTTCCACTCGATCAAATAACGGAAGCAGCCTTCTGGCATAATTCATGTACGGCACCAAATTTGATTGACGAGTCTCCCACTCCCCTTTAATCTGGTTAATCACAAGTGCCGAGTCACCATATACATCTAGGTTCTTGATTCTCAAATCAATCGCTTCTTCCAGACCCATGATGCATGCTTCGTACTCTGCTTCATTATTGGTGACCGGAAACGTTAGTCTAGCAGTGAACGGGATGTGGGATCCATGGGGAGTCGTGATGATCACCCCGATGCCACTTTCATAAGAATTAACCGCCCCGTCAAATATCAATTTCCATTGGGATTTCCTATCTGGACCCTCATCGGGCAACGGTTCATCACAATCTTTCGCTTTGAGAAACATGATATCCTCATCAGGGAATTCAAATTTCATCGGCTGATAATCCTCGATCGGCTGTTCGGCAAGGTATTCAGACAATACGCTTCCCTTGATGGCCTTCTGGGAAACGTACTGAATGTCATACTCCGTCAACACCATTTGCCATCTGGCAATCCTGCCCGAAAGCGCTTGCTTCTCGAAGACGTACTTGATCGGATCCATTTTCGAAATTAGCATGGTTGTGTGATTGAGCATGTACTGTCGTAAACGTTTGGCAGCCCATGCTAGTGCACAACACGTCTTCTCCAGCATCGAGTAACGAGATTCACAATCTGTGAACTTTTTACTCAAATAGTAAATGGCATGCTCCTTTCTGCCCGTCTCGTCGTGCTGACCGAGAACACACCCCATACTATTCTCAAGAACTGTCAAGTACATGATTAAGGGTCGTCTGACCACTGGGGGTATCAAGATTGGAGGTTCCTGTAGATATTGTTTTATCTTATCAAATGCCCTCTAGCAATCCTCATTCCAGATAATCGCCTGATCTTTCTTTAGCAGTTTGAACATCGGTTCACACGTGGCCGTGAGCTGAGAGATAAACCTTGCAATGTAGTTTATTCGGCCCAGGAAACCACGAACTTCTTTTTCAGCTTTTGGCGCTGGCATTTCTTGTATTGCTTTAATCTTCGCAGGATCAACCTCAATGCCTCTTTCACTCACGATAAACCCCAGTAGTTTTCCAGACCGTACTCCGAAAGTACACTTGTTAGGATTCAGCCTCAACCTGAACTTCCTAAGCCTCTCAAAAAGCTTCAACAAATTGACCAGATGTCCCTCCTCCGTTTGGGACTTCGCAATCATGTCATCAACATAGACTTCAATCTCATGATGAATCATGTCATGAAACAAAGTAACCATTGCTCGTTGGTAAGTGGCCCCTGCGTTCTTCATACCGAAGGGCATTACCTTGTAGCAAAATGTTCCCCAAGGTGTAATAAACGTAGTTTTCTCCATGTCCTCCGGCACCATCTTGATCTGATTGTAGCCGGAGAAGCCATCCATGAACGAAAATACGGAGAACTGAGTTGTATTGTCGACCAACACATCAATATGAGGGAGCGGGAAATCATCTTTAGGGCTCGCCCTATTCAAATCCCGATAATCGACGCACATTCGCACCTTACCGTCCTTCTTCGGTACAGGCACTATGTTGGCGACCCACGGAGGGTAAGTAGTGACCGCTAAGAAGCCAGCATCAAGTTGTTTCTGCACTTCTTCTTTGATCTTAGTGGCCATATTTGGTCGTGTCCTCCTAAGCTTCTGCTTAACGGGAGGGCAATCTTCTCGCAACGGTAAGTGATGGACCACAATGTCAGTATCAAGTCCGGGCATATCTTCGTATGACCAAGCAAAGATGTCACTATACTCTCGAATCATCTCGACCAATCTCTGCTTGACATCACTCTGCAATGCAGCTCCTATCCTTGCATTCCTAACCAGTTCCTCAGAACCCAGATTCACAATCTCAATCTCTTCCTCGTGAGGCAGAATGACTTTCTCTTCTTGCTTCAACAAGTGGGCCAACTCTTCGGGAAGGTCTTCGTCTTCATCAATCTCTTCTTCGGCTTGATAGATCGGGCAATGATGGGCTAAAGACGTGTCTACTTATGCGTCTAGCGGTATCTTACTGCAAGTGCACAGCCTATCGAAGTAATATTTAAGATTATCGATCCACAGGGATTCTATTGTTACTCAGTGCTAGATGAACTTCTAGTTTAGCTAAGGCGAACGGTTGTCACGATTGTTATTGGTTTTTAAGAATATTAAAGGCGGAATTAAATTTGAGTTTTTAATAAAATAATACTAAGGCGGTCGGTATGTAATTATACTAACTTAGGTGGGTCAATCTAACCTAGGCGTATAAAGATGTTCACTTAATCTATTCGGTAGAGATTACTAGTTTAAATACCCTCAACTCACACTCTCGTGGTCTTGTATCAGATCTTATCCCTAAAGCCCTATGCCTGCTCTCGCTAGCCCATAAGTGTTTAGAGGTAATTTTTGGAAACTAAATAATTCTAATTTATCTTAAAGCGCTCTCGCTGTATTTAATTTAAATGCCTAACTTTAGCTATCTGGTTAAATCTCACACTCTCGTGGTCTTGACCCAACCTAATACCCTTTTCTTACTCTCGTAACGAAAAGGTCTATTTTAATTAAAAAGTATCAGCCAGAATGTTAAGTGATTAATTATTTTAGCCTATGGTTATATTTTACCGGTTAAGTTTGTTATAACTACATACCGCCCTAAGGTATTTAGCTACTCATCGAGATTGAATCAGACACAGAATTAAATAATAACTTACTCATGGCAGAAAAATAAATAGACATTATAATTAAATTAAAGTGCAATAAATTGAAAAACCTGATTAACAAATATCTGAGTAGACTCCTTCTTCCACAGACCGGAAGGCTTGGAGTAGGCGGAAATAAAAATTAAAACGAATGCTGAAGGTTGGAAACAAATAAAAGTGTAACAATTCCCTAATGTTGGAAATTGTTACACGGTTGGTTTGGATACAAATAAAGCAAGACAGAAAATAAAATAATGCTGGAATGAAAATTCTGGTCGTAAGGTAATTCGGCAGAGCTTCCGCAGGAATTTTGGATAATGAAGTCTGTCCCTCAGTTCACCTCAGCTGGTGCTATTTATAGATCCTTTGATGGGCTGGTGTCTTGGTCTTTTGCTTCTTGGGCTTTGCTGAAGTGGTTGAGAAAATGTTGGAAAGTGGCAGCAAAAATGGGAGAAGTCGTCTTCACGTGCTGCCTTGAGGAGAATTACTAGGAGAAGTGGTCTTCAGTGGTGGCTTGACGTAGTCTGAGTCAAAACTAAGTTTTATCCTTGTCACGGGCGTGACAAGGTCTTCACGTTCGTTATTTGAGGATTTTAAGTGTCACGGTCGTGACTACTTCCTCACGGTCGTGATGGCCCAAATTGGGGTGTCACGGTCGTGACACCCTTGTAACGACCGTGGCTGTTACAAATTATGCAGACTTTTTGCAGGCTTCTGCCTTGCTTCATTTCTTGTGGTTTCTTTCGTTCCTTTCTTCTTAATTCATGATTCGGCCTCACATAACGACGTACCTGCAAAATAGTAAGAAAAACTCGAGAAATCGAGCGTTAAAACGGTGAATGCGCGATAAAACGTCAATGAAATCTAGCGATATAATCGATGCGTTTTCTCGTCATCAAACTTCCCCAAACTTAAACCTTTGCTTGTCCTCAAGCAAATAGTCGGTTGAAAATCGGCGGACAAGATTTTTTCGCGCATACTTGTAACAAACCGTACGGTGGATCGTTTTGTCGGATAGTCCGGTACTTTGATAGAACACTACCGATACTCTAATGACACAAGCAACAAGCTATGTCGTCGACTTCCCGTCAAGCGAAACAATCGGCGATCACATTACGATTTCACCTAGAGTTTTTCGATCTTATTTCGCCCGGCTTCGTTCTAGCGCAGTCACATTAAGCCCTTTGCCTTCGCACGCACGTAGTGGAGTAGCCGGTTAGCGATTTTGATCCTTTTTTTAGCACGGGGTCTGGTACACGAGTGTGGTAACCCTTCATGTTTTATCCGATTCTGAGGTTGTGGGGGATCGAGCCGTAGCACGCCCTACCGAGTTCAGAACCAGTACCTCTGAACCAACTCGAAACGGATTCCTTCTCATATTTCTCGTTTCTTATCTGCGACCGTGTACTTTGGTGCAATTTCTTTTCATTTTGCATTGAGATACGAAGGATCATTATTTGATTAGGCATCAAACGCTTATATTCATCGGCTCCCCACGTGGTTTGTGTTCAGACGGTGCTGACTGCTAGTATAAACTACTGGGGGTTACTTTTGAACTGAAACTAAAGGTGCACTCGCAATGGTGATCGGGATGGAATTTCTTAAGCAGGGGGTCGAAGATGTCAAGATTGTATTGGTCTTGTTTAATCGTTCCCGGCTTCGTAATTACGAACCATTCGGTGGTAAGTCGGGTAATGCGAGTAATTAAAGATTTTTCTGGTATGACTTAATAATCGGGGAAAGCTCGAAATTAAAGAAAATAGCGCACAGATTTGCTCATTTCATTGATTTTGCTAAAAGGAATACAACGGAATTGAAAGTACACTAAAATGAAAAAGTACACTGAAATGAAAAGTACCTCTCCCACACTATATCAGACATTGTCCTCAATGTTGTGATATAAATGCGGTACAAATACAGTACAAGACTAAAAATGAAAAACAACATAAAAGTAAACTACTGCTGCTGAGGACCGCGGGCTCGGCCTCTGGTGCGAGAGCGGCGTCTGGAGGGAGTCGCGTCGGGATCAGAGCCGGTGCCTGAGGTAGCAGTAATGCTGATGCGGAGCGCCTCGAGCTCGCCGAAAAGTTCTCCAAACCGCTCATTGGTGGCCTCCTGGTTGGCAGTAATGGTGCCGAGTAAAGCATCATACTGCGCCTTCTGCCGTCGCTCCAGTGCGGCGTTCATCAGGTTCTGCTGATGAATCGCAAGTAGGACCACCTCAAGTGTGACTGCGGGAGCAGAGGGCTGCCTGGTAGATGTCTCGGGGATATCCTGGGCAGGCTCCGCTGCATCCATAGCGTCCTGCATCTCGTCCCCTGGGGCGTCTGCCTGATCATCATGAACCGGGATGTGATCGGCAGCAGCTGGTAAAACAAAGAGCCAGTTGGCTCGGTTGGATGGGTCGATGCGGGTGCGGGACGGCAGATTGATGTGGTGGAAAATGGTGCCATTGACAACAGGGCTGTACCTGCCATCCTCTCGCTGCACGATCAGGTGGGCTGACCGGCAGTAGCTCATGGTCAGGAATTCGGCGGCGAGGTGAGGCTGATTAGCGAGCGCGTCACCAAGCCCCAACTGAATGGCGAGGGTGGTGACAATGCCGCCTATGAAGAACGGGGAGGAGCCTCGGTGTGCAATGGCCTGGATGTGGTAAAGCATAAAGGGGGCAGCGTTGATTGGCTCGTCATGGAGGGCACAATATAAGAACAGAAGCTCCTTGGAGTTGAGCTTGTGGTTGCTTTCTCTGGCAAAGATTGTGTTGCAGATGACCCGGTGAAAGTAGCGGATAGCCGGGTTGTGGATGTGTGTGGCGTTGAGGCTCTGGAAGGTGGTCGCACGGGTGTTGGTAAGGTCGTGCCATAGAGTGAATGCTTGTTCACTGAAATTGTCGGGCACGCGACGGTGGGCTTCGGTGCCGTGATCGAAACCTAACAGCTCGGCGATCCTGGTTTGCGTGAGGTTGAACTCCCGGCCGTGCAGTCTGAATGTTACGATGCCGGTAAGCTGACTCTGAGAACCGTGAGAGGTGATGTAACTGTAAGAGCTGAGGAACTCCAGCGTCAGAAGTTCGAAAGTAGGCTAAGGCTGACGACAGAGGTCCCACAGACCGGCCTTTTGCAGTAGGCTTTGAACGCTGGACAACATTCCGAGTTCTCGCAGACAGTCAGTGGCAATGTAGCGGGTGGGTTGCAGACCGCGGTTCTGGAAGCGGATGAAACGGTCTCTCTGGGTTACTCCAGCTTCACCTTCTCTGAAAATGATGGAATCCATAACATGCAAGAGTGAAGAGTGAGGGAGGAAGGATTTTGTGAGAAAGGTGGTAGAATGAGAGAGATTGAGGTTCGGGTTAAATACGGGAGAGGTTAAATAAAATGGTGGATGATAATGGAGGATTAATGGGGGTAGTGGAGAGGTTACGGCGGTTTTGGAATGAGTGGGTAGTGTTTTGGATAGGTTATGGATGGAGAAGAAGAGGGGACACGATGAGAAATAGTTTTGTTTCTCACGATCTCTGTAATAGAGGTCGTCACGGTCGTGACAGGGGCGTAACGGTCGTGACACGCTAAATGAGCACGTCACGATCGTAAGTTAAGTGTGACGACCGTGAGGGCTTGTTGTGCTGAATAATTCCCAGAAAAGAACATTGTCTCACGTTATTTATAAATTGATAATAATTTATTTTATTTAGTAACACTTATATTAAACACACACCATATTATATATCATTTGCAACACAGTAGTATACGAACCTAAGATTGTATACATAAAATAATGTAGTCATACAGTATATAGAAAAAGTAGAAAAAGTATATAAGCTGCTAAAAATGAAGAAATAATTGAAATAAAAAGTGCATGGCATAAAGAAAAATTGAAATTACATAAACGGAAATTATGTTATGAAATTGTTGCGAAAGATAAATTTAACTGGAAACTAAAATAATGAGAAAAAATAATGAGAAAAAATTAATAAACTAAATCACTGATAGCCGTTTCAAAGGCGTTTCTTCAGGTCTTCGATGGCGGAGTCCAAATGATAGAATTGTTCGCAGGCCATGTCAGTCAATCCTATGATGTCCAATCGCATACTCTTAATGTCTTCTTTGAATAGATTAATGTCAGTTTGATAGGCATTGAGAGTGTGCATGATGTTTTGTAAGTTGTTAGCGTACTCTCCGTGATTCGCTCCAGGGGTTTCATGAACTTTGTCAGTTGGGTCAGTGTCATGGTATCCAGGAGACGTCTCAGGGTCAGTTTCAACAGCGGTCATTATATCATCTGTTATCCTGTGAGACTGAGGTGTTTCAGGAGTGGCTGGATAATCAGGTGGGTTTAACTCATAAAGCCAGTTATCCTTATTATGAACACTTACTTTAGCATGATTGGGCAATGTGAACAGGGTGACTACCTCGTTCCGGATCAGGTACTCAAAAGGTGGGCGTCCTAAATTCCTTATGATATGTCTATTGAAGCAGAATTTAAGATTCATTAGGCGGATGGTTCCCAGGCGGGTGCACCTGTCCAGTTGGTACCTAAGTCCTAAGGCATCAGCAATCATGGTTACAAGACCTCCTACCACTATAGGTAATTCAGGTTCTTCTTGGATGTGGGTGAAGGTTTGCATCATGAAAGGTACACCATTAACAGACTGTCCAGTAGTGAAACATGACATAATAAATAATTCATCTTTAGAGACTCCGGTAATGTTTTCTTCTTTTCCAAAGAAGGTATGGGCGAGGAATTTGTGGAAGTAACGGAGAGCAGGGTTATGGATCTCATCATTGTTCATGTCATTTGGTTCAGGGTGGTAGTTTCCGGTCAGAGTTCCCCAAAAGAAATCTAGCTCCACATCCATCAATTCTACCTGTGTGGTAGTAAAAGCAAAAGGTCCACTAGGGAATCCTAACAGGTCAGCTAGTTCTTTATGGTTAAAGTCGTATTCTATTCCAAATAGGCGGAAACTAATAAATCCTTTCCTAGACCCAAAACCGCGCTCAGGTAGGTAAAGTAGGGAACTAAGGAACTCAAGGGTGAGCTCGCGGTAAGTCGCAAACTTGTGCTGGATCATTGCATTCTCCCATCCGAGTCGGTTGAACAAGTACATGACACTATCATGTATACCTAAGGTTTCCATAGTCCTATCATTTGGGTACAGGGTCAGATCCATTGGCCTCTGTGATAACTCTTCGAACTTCATTCTTTGGTTCCTACCTCTAAATTTGGTTTCCATATAGTTAATGGGTTGGTTAGCCATGGTCAGTGAAAATACGGGGGAAACAAATCAGTGGAAAAGACTTTAGAAAATCTGTAAAAAGTGATTTAAGATAAAAATAAGAAAATGAAATGCTGAAATGTAATGGCGGTAAATGTGATGTAAAATAAAACTGACAAAACAATTTAAACAAATAGTAATAACGATAATTAAAAATGCTCTAAAAGAAAAGAATAGTTTAAATAAGTAAATAGGTAAATGGGTTGCCTCCCACTAAGCGCTGTTTTTATTGTCAAAAGCCTGACGTAATGCTTTGGTTTAGATTAATCAGGGGAATTGGTGGACAATTCTAAAAGCTTTAGATTATTCGCATAACCTCTATTTTCAACTTTATGATAGTGTTTTAGACGTTGTCCGTTTACTATGAATGGTTCACTATCCTTACCCTTAATTTCTATTGCTCCACTTGGGAATACTTTAGTTATATCAAAGGGTCCTGACCATCTAGACTTTAATTTTCCAGGAAAGAGCCTAAGTCTTGAATTAAAGAGGAGTACAACGTCTCCCACACTAAATTCTTTCCTGGATAGGCGTTTATCATGCCATCGCTTAGTTCTTTCTTTATATATCTTAGCATTTTCATATGCATCTAACTGTAATTCTTCTAATTCGTTAATGTCTAGGATTCGCTTTTCTCCTGCAGCATTATAGTTTATATTGAGAGTTCTGATCGCCCAATGAGCTTTGTGTTCTAGTTCTACTGGGAGGTGACAAGATTTTCCATAAACTAGTTTGAAAGGTGTAGTACCTATGGGTGTCTTGTAAGCGGTCCTATAAGCCCATAGAGCTTCATTAAGTTTAGATGACCAATCTTTCCGAGATATGGCGACAGTCTTTTCTAAGATTTGTTTAATTTCTCTGTTTGAGACTTCGACTTGTCCACTTGTTTGTGGGTGATATGGCGTAGCCACACGGTGTCGTACTCCATATTTAGATAGTAACTTGTCAAAGATTTTCGAAATGAAGTGCGAGCCACCGTCACTTATGACGAGTCGAGGTACACCAAATCTGGGAAAGATTATGTTTTTGAAAAGCTTCATTACTACTCGTGCATCGTTTGTAGGAGAAGCTATGGCTTCGATCCATTTCGAGACATAGTCAACAGCTACGAGTATGTAATTATTACCGAAAGATGATGGGAATGGTCCCATGAAATATATTCCCCAGACGTCGAAGATTTCTACTTCTAAAATTCCCTTTTGGGGCATT
Organism: Lathyrus sativus; assembly: GCA_963859935.3. NCBI lineage: Eukaryota > Viridiplantae > Streptophyta > Magnoliopsida > Fabales > Fabaceae > Lathyrus > Lathyrus sativus. The sequence goes on from OZ012737.1 coordinate 210,845,629, forward strand.
TCATCTCTTCTTGAAATATTGCCGGTGCGTTGACACCGATCGCAACTTATAACAGCGATGTGGACATCCTTCCATAGATTAGGCCAGTATAAGCCGGCTTGCAAGATTTTTGCACAAGTCTTGGAAGTGCTTGCATGTCCACCATAAGGAGATGAATGACATTGAGCAATGACATCTTCTATTTCTTCTTCGGGAATACATCGGCGAAAGATTCCATCTGGTCCTCTTTTGAACAATAACGGTTCATCCCAATAGTAATGTTTCAGATTATGAAAGAATTTCTTTTTCTGCTGGTAGGTTAGATCTGGTGGAAGGGCTCCTGCGGCTAGGTAGTTGACAATGTCAGCGTACCATGGCAGTCCTACAGTTGTCTGTATTGTTTCCATGGGTTCTGGTTCATCTATATCTAACTGCGCTAGGTCGCTTCCTATTTGTGCTATCAGCTGTTCATACGGAAAATCATCGTTAATCGGCACTTGTTCGGGTTTAATACCTTCTATTCTAGATAAATGGTCTGCTACGACGTTTTCAGTACCTTTTTTATCTTTTATTTCTAGATCGAACTCCTGTAAGAGTAAAATCCATCTTAAGAGTCTTGGTTTGGCATCTTTCTTAGTTAATAGATATCGGATAGCAGCATGGTCTGTGTAAATGATTATTTTCGCTCCAACTAGGTAAGAGCGGAATTTGTCAAGCGCAAAGACAACTGCTAGCAATTCTTTTTCTGTAGTAGCGTAGTTCATCTGGGCAGAATCCAAGGTTCTACTGGCATAGTAAATCGCATGGAGTTTCTTTTCCTTTCTCTGACCCAGGACGGCGCCTACAGCATAGTCACTCGCATCGCACATGATTTCGAAAGGTAATCTCCAGTCAGGGGGTTGCATGATTGGTGCGGTGATGAGGGCTGTTTTTAGAGTTTCGAATGCTTTAAGACAATCTTCATTGAATATGAACTCAGCGTCTTTCATTAATAAACCAGTAAGAGGTTTGGTGATTTTCGAAAAATCTTTGATGAATCGTCGGTAAAAACCGGCGTGTCCTAAAAAGCTTCGTATTTCTCGAACGGTTTTAGGGGGTTGAAGATCTTTTATTACTTCAATCTTAGCTTTATCAACTTCAATTCCCTTGTCTGATATTACATGACCTAATACTATTCCTTCGTTGACCATAAAATGACATTTCTCCCAGTTAAGCACGAGATTTACTTTTACACATCTTTCTAACACCATTTCTAAGTTTGATAAACATCCTTCAAAGCTCTGCCCGCATACAGAGAAGTCGTCCATGAACACTTCCATGATGTTGTCTATAAAATCTGCGAAGATTGACATCATACATCTTTGAAAGGTTGCAGGAGCGTTGCATAATCCAAAGGGAATTCGCCTATAAGCGAACGTTCCATAGGGACATGTGAATGTAGTCTTCTCTTGATCATCAGGATGGATAGGGATTTGGAAAAATCCTGAGTACCCGTCAAGATAACAGAAGTAAGAATGCTTGGCTAATCGTTCCAACATTTGATCTATGAAAGGTAATGGGAAATGATCTTTTCGAGTGGCTTTGTTTAGTTTACGATAATCTATGCACACTCTATATCCTGTCACTACTCTTTGTGATATCGATTCGCCTTGTGCGTTTTTCACCACAGTGATACCTCCTTTCTTTGGCACTACATGTATTGGACTAACCCATTCACTATCAGAGATTGGATATATTATCCCGGCATCTAATAATTTCTTGACTTCTTCCTTTACTACAGTGCTAAGGGTTGGGTTTATTCTTCTTTGAGACTCTCTGGAGGTTCTGCAATCTTCTTCAAGCAGAATGTGATGCATGCAAACTGAAGGACATATTCCTTTGAGATCAAATATGTTATATCCTAATGCAGTTGGATATTTCTTCAAGACATCTAAAAGTTTCTTTGTCTCTATAGTTCCTAAACTGGAATTTACTATAACTGATCTTTTACATTCAACGTCTAAGAATTCGTACCTTAGGTTATTAGGTAAAGTTTTTAATCCTAATGTAGGTTTATCTTTACTTGGCATGGGATCTGGTGTAAGTGCTAAACTTTCGCTTAGACTATCATCCTGATACGGTTTTCGCCAATTATCATCTTCGAGAATTGGAGGGATTTGAATTTTCATTATTTCAGAATAAGTGGTCTCCTCCAGTTCCATTTCTCTTACACATTCGTCAATTACGTCCATTAGATAGCATGTATCCTCTATAGCTGGTGATTGTAAGAATTGTGTTAAAACAAATTTGACTTTCTCTTCACCTACTTCAAAGGTTAGCTTTCCTCTTTTCACGTCTATTATAGCTCCGGCGGTAGCTAAGAATGGTCTTCCTAGTATGATAGGTGTAGTGGAGTCTTCAGAGATGTCCATGATTATAAAATCAGTAGGAATGTAGAATTGTCCTATACGTACTGGGACGTTTTCTAGTATCCTACAGGATATTTAACAGAGCGATCGGCTAGTTGGACAGACATTTTAGTTGGTCTTAGGTCTCCCATGTCTAGCCTTTTGCAAATCGTTAAGGGCATAACACTGATACTGGCTCCTAAATCGCACAGAGCTTTGTCAATGACGAATTTTCCTATTACACAGGGTATAGAGAAACTTCCTGGATCTTTTAGCTTAGGAGGCATGTTATTCTGAATTATGGCGCTACACTCGGCAGTAAGTGTAACTGTTCCGTTATCCTTTATCTTTTTCTTATTGGATAAGATTTCTTTTAGAAACTTGGCATACGAGGGTATTTGGGTAATTGCTTCTGTAAACGGAATAGTAATATTCAACTGTTTCAGAAGTTCGACAAATTTCTTAAATTGACCCGTCGTCTTGGAACTTACTAATCTTTGAGGGTACGGAATTGGTGGTTTATAGGGTGGTGGAGGCACATAAGGTTGTTCTTTCTCCACTACTTCTCGATTTTCATCTTCCTTTTCTTCTGGATCATTCACCATTTCAGTCGGTTTATCCGGTTTTTGGTACATGGCTGGATTGTCAAGTCTTGGATCGGTAGGTCCGTCAAGTTCCTTGCCACTTCTTAATATTACAGCGTTAGCATGTCCTTTCGGATTAGGTTGAGGTTGTCCAGGGAATACTCCAGCTGGTGCAGCAGTAGGTGCTTGTTTTTGAGCTACTTGTGAAATCTGAGTTTCAAGCATTTTGTTATGTGTAGCTAATGCATCTACTTTGCTCACTAATTGTTTAATCTGCTCACTAGTGTGAATGTTTTGGTTTAAGAAGTCCTTGTTTGTCTGAGATTGGCTAGATATAAAGCTTTCCATCATCAGTTCAAGGTTCGATTTTCTAGGGATATTAGGAGCAGTCTTTTGATATCCTGGTGATGTAGCTGGTGCTTGACCTGGTGCGTAATAAGCATTGTTATTCTTATAGGAGAAGTTCGGATGATTCTTCCAACCTGGGTTGTATGTGTTTGAGTAAGGGTTTCCTTGAGCATAATTCACTTGATCAGTGGGAGTTCCTGTCAATAGTTGACAATCAGAGACTTCGTGTCCTGGGACTCCACATAACTCACAGTTAGGTGTTACTGCAGCCACGGTGGCTGCAGGTGTTATGGCCAAGTTATCGATCTTTTGGCTTAGTTGGTCAAACTTTGCATTGACTTGGTCCATACTACTTACTTCGTACATACCTCCCTTTGTTGGTTTCTCAGTTGCGACTCTCTCGCTTCCCCAAAGGTAATGATTTTGAGCCATACTTTCGATAAGTGCATAGGCATCACGATATTCTTTGTCCATCAATGCACCACCCGCGGCAGCGTCAATTGTCATTCTTGTGTTGTACAAGAGTCCATTATAGAAGGTATGGATGACCATCCAGTCTATTAATCCATGATGTGGACAAAGTCTAAGTAGATCCTTATAGCGTTCCCAAGCTTCGAATAATGATTCACTTTCTCTTTGCTTAAATCCGTTGATCTGAGCTCTCAGCATGGCTGTCTTGCTAGGTGGAAAATACCTATTCAAGAAAACTTTCTTAAGTTCTGCCCACGTAGTTACTGAGTTCGAAGGCAGAGATTGAAGCCAAGCTCTTGCTCTGTCTCGAAGCGAAAAAGGAAATAAACGTAGTCTAATGGCTTCTTGGGTAACTCCATTGGCTTTTACGGTATCTGCATATTGCACAAAGATCGAAAGATGAAGATTCGGATCCTCGGTAGGATTTCCGGCGAATTGATTTTGTTGCACGGCTGATATCAACGAAGGTTTTAGTTCGAAATCATTTCGGTTGATAGCCGGCGCTGCAATGCTTGAATGCGGTTCACCTTGCGAAGGATTAGCGTAATACTTGAGTGGATGAGTTTGTTCTTCAGCCATCCCTGCGTCTGGTTTTACGACTGGTTTAGGCGGATCTAATTGAAGATCTGGAATATTGGAATTGTTTTCGAAATCGAATATACGTCTTCTTACGTGTAAGAAGCATTCCGATTCAGGGATTAGAGGTTGCAAGTCTTCGCTTTTGGAGCGAGTACTTGGCATACACTCGGAGATTAGATTAAATTAAATAGTTGATACCTTAGTCTAGACAATGCTACCTAAATGCACTAGTAACTAAATTAAGGAATCCCCGGCAACGGCGCCAAAAACTTGATGGGCTAAAGACGTGTCTACTTATGCGTCTAGCGGTATCTTACTGCAAGTGCACAGCCTATCGAAGTAATATTTAAGATTATCGATCCACAGGGATTCTATTGTTACTCAGTGTGTTGCACCCCAAAATTTGCCCTCACAATACAAGACTTTGTGTTCCAAGAAGGTTCACAAGGTTCACAAAATTCACAATTGGTCAGAAGAGTTGACAATTCCCTCAGACAATGCACCTCCTAAGCAGTGCATCCAAAACTAGGGTTTTGACTTTAATCAGGCTAAATGGACTTCCAAGACTTCAAGTGAGCTTCATAACATCTTATATGTGTATAAGAACCCCCATGTCAAGTTTCAAGACTTTTCTCAAAAGTTTGCTCAGTCAGATGATCAGATAAGTCAAAAGCAGTCAACGCAGTTAAAAAGTCAAACTGAGGTCAACTGTAATACCCCAAATTTTACCCTTTCTTTTTATTTTTATTTTAAATTCTGATTAACTTAATAAATTAACCTTTTTTTTAAATCTTGTTTTTTTAACTAATAATAATTTAATTAAATTTTTTTTTTTTATAACTTTACTAATGTTTTTTAGTAACTTTTTTTTCCTATTTAGTTTATTTATTTAAATCATTTTAAGCTCTTCTTACTAACTTTTAGGATTTAGATTAAAATTTAACTTTTTTTTTCTTTTCTTTAAGAGTAAATTTTTTTATAACCTTTTTTAATTAATTTCTAACACATTTTTTTAATCAAATTCTATTACCTTTTTAAAATTAAATCTTTTTTCTAACTTTTTTAAAAAGATAAATCCTTTTTCTAACCCTTTTTTAAAGTTAAATTTTTTTTTTCTAATTTTTTTAAAAAAATCAAATCTTTTTTCTAACTTTTTAAAAGTTAAATCCTTTTTCTTACTACTTTTTTAAAGCTAAATCTTTTTTTCTAACTTTTTTAAAAAAAATTAAATCTTTTTTTTCTCTAACTTCTTTTTAAAGTTAAATCTTTTTTTTCTAACTTTTTAAAAAAATTAAATCTTTTTTTTCTCTAACTTCTTTTTAAAATTAAATCTTTTTTTCCTCTAAATTCTTTTTAAAATTAAATCTTTTTTTTCTAACTATTTTAAAAATTAAATCTCACCTTTGTCACTTTTTTTTTGTTCTTTATTATTTTTACTCTAAATTTTTCTATCTTTCATTAAAAAATAACAAAAATAGTTTTTTATTATTATTTAATTATTATTTTCGTATTTTAATTAAATCATTTTTTAAAATATTATTTTTTTCACTTTTTTCTAAATTATTCATAAAAATATCCAAAAAATCATAAAATAAAAAATATTGAAAAATTTTTGTTCTTTTTATAATATTTTTGATTTTAGGAATCAATAGGATTATTAGTTTATTTTAATTATTTTAAATTATTTAAATTTTATTTTTTCTTAACTAATTATTTAGTTTGGGCTTTAAAATGGGCTTTAGGGACATTATTGACAATTTGGTGTTAACCCTAATTTGTTCCCTATATATACATGTGTTGCCTTGTTGGAAAAAGAGAGGGAGAATGAAAAAAACCTAAGAGGAGTGAGTGCCGTTGGCCGTTATTTAGTTTTCTTCTTCATCCATTACTATTGTTTCTTTTTCTTCATCGTTTACCGTTATTTCTTTTCCTTCATCTATTACTGTTGTTTCTTTTTCTTCATCTTTTACCGTTATTTCTTTTTCTTCATCTATTACCGTTATTTCTTTTTCTTTATCTATTACTGTTGCGTTTATATATATATATAATTTTTAAATTGTTAGAGTTTATATATATATATAAGATTTTTGATCGAATTATGTCGATACGATGTTTGCACATTTGTGTGCATGACGCGTGACATTTGTGTTAGTTCGATCTGGTTGCGATGATCGCATTTTTGTGTGAGCAATAATACTATTTTTTGCTTAATTTCTTTTTCTTTGCGATAAATTTTGTTTCGTCCGATTTAGATCTGGTTGCGATGAGCGCATTTCTGCGTTAGCAACATTGTTGGGTTATTTGGCACATTTAAAATTCATTATTGCTTTATTATTATTATTATTATTATTATTATCATTATTATTATTATTATTATTATTATTATTATTATTTATTATTATTATTATCATTATTATCATTATTATTATTATTGTTATCATTAATTTATTAAAATCTGTTGTAATATAAAAATCTGTTTTTTTAAAATAAATGACATTAACATCTTTTTTCCAAATTAATATGAAAACCTAATTTTAATTTTCTATATGATTCTATGTATATATTTATTATAATTCTTGTAAATTTTTGTAAATAAAATTAAACCTTATAAACACTTAATGTAAAATTTTGGTGAATGTGATTATTGATTAGTTAAAATTTGTTTTCATCATAATGTGTAAATATTTTTCTTAATAATTGTTAATATATAATTAGAGATAATTAAATTTTTGTAAATGATTAAGAAATTTATAATTATGTTATATTTAGAACTTTATATTATAGTAATTATTTAATCATTTATGTTTCTAAATAAAAATCAAATCTTATGATATTTAGAACTTTATATTATAGTAATTATTTAATCATTTATGTTTCTAAATAAAAATCAAATCTTATGATATTTAGAACTTTATATTATAGTAATTATTTAATCATTTATGTTTCTAAATAAAAATCAAATCTTATGTTTAATCACGTTATTAATTAATTATTATTGCTAATCATATTTTGTTGCTTATTATTATTTTGAAATTTCTATCTTATTATTTTTTCTAACTTTGTCTATTTTTCTCATTATTATTGTTTCAACTAATTATTTTCACTAACTTTATATTTATACTAACCTTATTTAATTTTTCTTATTATTTACTAACCCTAATATTTTATTTGCTTATTTGTTATTTTTTTTTATTTATTATAATTTTGTAATTACCTCTTGGATGTAAATTGTAATTACTTAATTATTATTATCATTATGGTTAGTAATTAGGGAGTGTAACAACATGTATGTAATATTAAAATAAATTTAGATCACTTTTAAATAAAGATAATTAAAATAAACACGTCACACACGTAAGTCGATTTTAATCGCCGTCTCACTTCCTAAGGATATCCCTCAAGTTGCCTACGAATACTGGTTAAGTGGGGTGTATAAAGCAAGTCCCTCAAATAGAAAAATCATCAAAGTCCCTTATGGTTGCCTTTACGAATCGAGTCCCTTTCGAAAAATGATGATGGTCCCTTATATGTGCTTATTACATCCCACAATGGCCTTCAAAGTCAAATTGTCCCTCACATGTCCCTTAACATCCAAAGTAAGGACTACCTACTCCATTATAGTAGGGATAGTCTTACTAAAGGAAAGAATAAAGAATAAGAAAGACCTTTAAACATTAGGGTAGGTTACTCCTAGGTGCTTGCTCACTTCAAAACTGTTTCACACTTAAACAAATTTTCAACAAGTTTTCAAACAAGTTCTTAACACATCCTTACATGGATTATTTATTAACTATTCTGAAAATTTTCTATTCACACACTACACTTTCAAAACAATTTAAAAGTGAGCTTAAGTACCTAAGAGCCCATGGATAACCATGGATGAAAAGGGTGCTAACACCTTCCCTTTTCATAACCTACCCCCCGGACCCAAAATATTCTCTAAGGTCTTTCCTGTTCTTTTATAACCTTTCCTTATGGATAAAATAAAAGTCGGTGGCGACTCTTGCTATCCGCAACATTGTTTAAAGTCAGTTCTCCCACCGTGTTACAGAACTGGCGACTCTGCTGGGGATCTATTTAAGAGGGGTACCCTTAGGAATTAAGATCACTTTAAATTGTTTGCCTTGTTTGCTTTATTATTATATTGTTGGGGTGCTCTTATGTGTGAAAGGTCCTAACCCGGATCTAGTGTACCTTAGGTAAATGGCAATAGACCAAGGAAACTGTACGACGTATATCGATACGGTTGATCTGGTGGCCATAGTTAGTGCGACTTCTTGGTTGGTGCTTATATTCCTTAAGTCAAGTTGAGGATAATATTGAGGCTGCCATATGTTGTCAATGCACTAACTGACTTTTAGAACCCTAGTTAACTCATCTTGGCCTTTAGAAAGTAGTGAGGTAACCGGCTTTGGTGCAGACCGAAGTTGGTTGACACTCGATACTACGCTCATTGAGATCTTAAACTTGGAGGGTTTTGGTTGGCAAGTAAGTTGCCTTCTGAACAACCACCCTTGTGAAGGATCAATGATATTGAGATCCCTTAGAACCTGGTTACTTTTGTAGGACAGGATGAACCATCTAACTTCAGGGGAGGGTACTTGCCTTTGAACCTCATGCAAGCCTTTAAACCTAGGGCTATGGTGTGACTTGTTTGTGTGTGCCACATGTTTGTGATTGAGCATGACATCATGACATCATCATGCATCATAAGCATATCATTTTCCCTAACCATTTCAAGGACCAAAGGATTTATCTTCGTTCTTTGTTGCAGGTCATGGCTTCTGCTCGTAGAAACACCATCAGGATCAACTTTGTAGGGATACCTGCTAAGCTCAAGGAGTTGGTTTCCCTAGTGCCTGATCATTCCCAGTTCAACAAGAGACATGGTCACTTATTGGATCTAGTTACTTCAGGGTTCAGTGAAGACATGATGAGTGTGCTGTTTCAGTTCTTTGACCCTAAGCACCATTGCTTTACATTTCCTGATTATCAACTGGTTCCAACCATGGAGGAGTTCGCTAAACTTCTGGGTATACCTGTTCTTGATCAGAAGCCATTCACAGGCTTAGGGAAGGAGCTTAAACCAGAAGTTATTGCTGCAGCTCTACATCTGAAGAAGTCTGACATTGTTCTAGAGACGAGAAGTGGAGTTAAAGGTATTCTTGCCAAGGTATTAGTGGATAAAGCTCAAATGTTCTTGAAAGCTATGAGCTACGATGCTTTTGAGGAGATCTTAGCCTTATTGATTTATGGCTTAGTGTTGTTCCCCAATCCTGATCAGTTCATAGACGTTCATGCCATCAACATATTCCTGAGTCACAATCCAGTGCCTACCTTACTTGGAGACATCCTACATTCTCTTCACACCCGTACTACAAGAGCAAGAGGAACTTTGATGTGCTGCATACCTTTACTTTCTAGGTGGTTTATTTCTCACCTTCCTCGCTCAGTAATGAAGAATGAGCAAGGGTTCAGATGGTCCAAGAGGATCATGTCACTTTCTCACTCAGACATCCATTGGTGCTCCAGATCTACGGAGAATGTCACCATCATTGACCGTTGTGGGGAGTTTCCTAATGTGCCACTTCTAGGCATAAGAGGAGGCATCACCTACAACCCATCTCTAGCTTTACGACAGTTTGGTTACGCCCGGAGCGATGGTCCACATGACATGTTGATTCAGGGCATTGTGTTTGACTACGACAACGATCTTCAGGGTTACCGTCAGAGATTCATACGAGCTTGGGGAAAGGTAAACAGGATTGACAGCAAGACACTGGAGCCTAAGTACACCATTCCTATGGAGGCTTATCTCAGATGGGTACGATTTCGTGCTCAGACACTCATGATGCCATATCCTGCCATCCTACCAGTTACCATGGAACCTGTTGCTGAAGGAGACACAGCTTATACCATCCTTCACCCAGACATGCCTACTGATATGGAAGACTTGCAGAGATCATGGATCCAACTGAAAGAGCAAAGGGATACTTTCGAGGCTCATTACAAAGCAAGCCAAGCAAGGATCCTAGGGCTAACAAAGCTACTTCATGAGGAACGAAACCTCAACTCATACCTCAACACCAAGAGGAAACGTCCATGGGAGACTTAAAACCCCATCTTTTGTACTTATTTCGTTTTCATTTTTTGTAAGCCTAAAAGGCAAAACAAGTTATTACTAATAAAAAGTTACTTTCTTGTTTGTTTAAGCAAATTTAAATCCTGCGGTCCTTGAAAACATTGCATATGCATTCCCATATCATTGCATCACAGGTTTATAATTGTGCACAGGTTTCTCATCTTCTCGCTGTTTATGGAGTTGAGCACACCATTGTCTGTTATCAAAAAGAGGTTAGTACAAGCTGGGATCTTTCCAGGTTGTCATGAAGATTGTCTATATTGTACCTATAAGCCGGATAGTTGCTTCATTTTGAGAGATAGGATTCAACGTCTCATGGATAAATATACTATAGTGTTTGAAAGAAGACCAGCATCTGTAGAAAGTATGGTGGATCATCTGACTCAGGGTAAGAAGGTTGAAGAGGTTGACATGGTTGACAAAGTACCACTAAGAATCACTCATCAGGGCCCAATCAAGATTACTGCTGAAGGTCCTGTGAAAGTTGTTGCTGAAGCCAGAGTAGCTCCTCTGATCATTACCACTCCTGGTCCTATTCCTTATACATCTGACAAAGCTGTGCCTTGGCACTATGGGTCTGATGTTTACATCCATGGTGTCAAGCATGGAGCCTTTACCTGATATGCCTGTTGACATTGATAATATTGCTGGATCTAGCAAGATCACTCGTAGTGGAAGAGTCTTCTCTCCTCCAGTTGCTTCTAAGAGTGCAGTTACTCCTGCTGTTACTTCCACCACTGATGCTCGGGGCAAGGGTCCTGTTATTGAGCCTGTATCTACTGATGTGCCAGCTGCTGATGACCTCTCTAAGCAGATGGAAGAAGTATTGAAAATCATTCGCAAGAGTGATTATGATATTGTTGATCAGCTGGGGCATACTCCCTCAAAGATTTCTATGCTCTCCCTGTTATTATGTTCTGAGGCTCATGCCAAGTCATTGATCAAGTTTCTAAAGATGGCTCATGTACCCAGTGCAATTTCTGTGGACCAGTTTGAGAATTGTGTTGCTCACCTGACCTATGACAACGGGTTAGGATTTTTTGATGCTGACTTGACCCCTGCCAAGAGGGATCATAACAGGGCATTGCATATTTCAATTGAATGCAGGGGCACTACCCTGTCTCATGTGCTGATAGACAATGGTTCCTCTCTGAATGTGTTGCCTAAGGAAGTCCTGAACAAGCTGAGTCCTGAAGATACGGTATTGAAGCCCAGTAATATTGTGGTAAAGGCTTTTGATGGTTCTAGAAGAGTAGTGCATGGGGAAATTGATCTTCCAATCAAGGTTGGCTCTCAGGTGTTTACTGCTACATTCTATGTGATGGATATTCGTCCTTCGTACTCATGTCTGCTTGGTCGTCCCTGGATCCATGGGGCAGGTGCTGTGACCTCCACATTACATCAAAAGTTGAGATATCCGGTGAATGGAAAAGTTGTTACTGTCTTTGGAAAGGAAGAATACTTTGTCAGCCATGTAAACACTTTCAAGTATCTGGAAGTAGAAGGTGAATACATTGAAACTCCATGTCAGTCATTCGAAGTGGTTCCCTGGGCTGTTAAGGATTGTGTGACTCCTCCTGCTGTGAAGAAGGTTCCTGTGGTCATCAGAAACCCTCCAACAATGGCAATGGCCTCCCTCAATGATGCAAAAGCTGTGGTGGAAGAAGAGTCCCAGAAGGCTGTTCGTCGTGCTCGTGCTGTTCGTATCACCAATCAAGGGGTTATCAATGCTGTGGGAGATCAAGATGAAGACTACAACTTGGAGGCATGGATTCTTCCTACTGTGGGTGCTGGACTCAATAATTGGACAGCTGAAGATGTTATCCCTATCTCCTTTAGTCAGGAGTAAATACTATTACTGTGTTATGTTTTTAAATTTATAATTTCTGGAACAATTAAAACTTTCAAGCCATGTGCCTTACCCGGGGCACAATGGTGTGCTTGTTACGGGTTGTCATCTCATTTGCATACTTCATTCGATAAAATCAGTGGACGTTTCGTTTTCGTAAATATTGTGTTCCTTGTCTTTCTTTTTCTTTTATTTTTGCTTTATCAGCTATGTGTTCTTACACACACCCACGTCACTAAAATGCCGATCCTCATCCACTCTGGATCCAATTGATAACAGTTCTACTATTGCCAATTACAATTTCGAGAATCCGATCTATCAAACTGAAGACGGAAACGAGGACGATTGTGAAATATCTGTAGGGCTTGCTAGGTTGTTACAACAAGAAGAGAAAGCTATACAGCCACATGAAGAGCCAGTCGAAGTTGTGAATCTGGGAACTGAAGAAAACAGAAAAGAGGTCCAGATAGGGGCTGATTTAGACAACACTGCTCAGCATAAGAATGCAGGGGCAACATATCAGCGTGCTATGGTGGCTTTGTTTCATGATATGATTCATCATGAGATAGAGGTATATGTGGATGATATGATAGCCAGGTCTCAGAATGAAGAACAACATCTTGATCATCTGCACAAGTTGTTTGAGAGGTTGAAGAAATACAGGTTGAGATTAAATCCAAACAAGTGTACTTTTGGAGTTAGATCTGGAAAGCTCCTGGGTTTCATTGTCAGTGGAAAAGGTATTGAAGTGGATCCTGTAAAAGTGAAAGCTATACGAGAGATGCCAGCTCCCCGTACTGAGAAGGAGGTTAGAGGTTTCTTGGGACTACATTGCAAGATTTATTTCCCAATTAACTACCATCTGTGAGCCAATCTTCAAGTTGTTGAAGAAAGATCAGGTGATGGAATGGAATGATGAGTGCCAGACTGCCTTTGATGAAATCAAGAGATATTTGCTAGAACCTCCAATTTTAATGCCACCAGTTGATGGAAGACCCTTGATTATGTATTTAACAGTATTAGACAACTCAATGGGGTGTGTATTGGGGCAACATGACGAGTCTGGTCGAAAAGAGCAGGCAATATACTACCTTAGCAAAAAGTTTACCGACTGTGAAACAAAATACTCACTGCTCGAGAAAACTTGCTGCGCTTTGGCACGGGCTGCTCACCGACTAAGACAGTATATGTTGACCCATACTACCTTGTTGATTTCAAAGATGAATGGGGCAGTTGAAGCTGCTAATAAGAACATTAAGAAGATTGTACAGAAGATAACTGTTACTTACAAGGATTGGCACGAGATGTTACCATTTGCTCTGCATGGTTATCGTACTACAATACGTACTTCAACCGGGGCAACCCCATTCTCCTTGGTCTATGGTATGGAAGCAGTTCTGCCTATTGAAGTTCAGATCCCCTCCTTGAGAATTATGAAGGATGCAGGCTTGGATGAAGATGAGTGGATTCAGACTCGACTTGACCAGATAAATTTGATTGATGAGAAAAGGTTAGCAGCAGTTTGTCATGGCCAGATGTACCAGAAACGGATGATCAAAGCTTTTAACAAGAAGGTTAAGCCAAAGGTATATCAGGCTGGTGACTTGGTAATCAAGCGTATCATATTACCACGGGGTGATCCTAGGGGCAAGTGGACTCCAACATATGAGGGACCATTTGTAGTCAAGACAGTGTTCTCAGGAGGTGCCATGATATTGACTACAATGGATGGTGAAGACTTCCCACAACCTGTAAACGCAGACATAGTTAAAAAATACTACGCATAAAAAGAGACCCGCTAGGTTGACAGGCCTAGGCAAAAATAAGGGCATCCCGGCAAACCAAAAGGGTTTGGGCAAAAATTAGGGATATATATATAAAAAGATGTACACCCGGCAAGTCGAAAACCTGAAAAGGCGGCTTGGGCAAAAAAGGGTATCCCGGTGGATTGAAAACCTGAAAGGGCAATCCAGGCAAAAGTTAGGGATTAAAGCGTATGACTATGTCTCGTTTGGATCACTCATGAAACTGCAACCAGTTGTACTACTTACTCAAGCTCAAACAGATAAAGCTCAATCCAATCGTTTCCGTCTCAACAGCAAGAAGATGAGATACTTGAGGGGCAATAGTAGAATTGAAACTCAATAGGATTATTTCCCACATAGCTGATTCTTTTTGTAAAACTTCATGACAAAATTCTCTTACTAGGGTTTATGTCTCCTTGTACAAACTTACCCGTGTATGGGTCACTTTTGATATAAATAAATTCCATCTTTTGAATCCAGATTTACTTTTACCCTATTTACATAAGCGAAACGTCCATTGGTTGTGTTTGAATGTATGTATGCCTTTGAATATGATTGATGTTTACCAGAAATGCATGTATGCTTTTAATATGATTGATGTTTACCAGAAATGCATGAAAATGCAGTAATAGTATTTACTAAGGACGAACGAGGGAAGGATTTCAACGAAGCTTCGCCGGTTCATCTTTACAAGGCAGTTACAAACCATCAGTAGGACTAATCCATTTTCACAAAGTCTAATCTCCCCTGGAATTTATATCCATCTCTTTTATCCTCATACGGATATACGGGAAATTACTTCCCAATAAGGGCACGATGAACGAAGACGGGATGTTATACTTATCCTACTATCAAACGAAAACGAAGGTTATCTATACCCTACTGTCCCCAACAACGGGAGGTTATCTATACCTTGTTATCCCCAACAATGGGAGGTTATCTATACCTTGTTATCCCCAGCAGACGGAGGGTTATGTATTCTTCAACAACGAATCGGGATTTATTTTCCTTGGCCAGCAGTTGTTATACAAGGATATCCAGACACTTCCAGCAGTGTCATATCATACATGCATCATTTACATCATACCATAACATATATGTCTATAGTACATTACCTAAGTGCATCATGTCATACATGCATACATAAAGCATAAACTAATGTTGTTATACAGAATGCTACCTTGTTTTCAGGTTAATTATCCAACAAACAAGCTTATGATCTTTGGGACTGCTTTATTGTAACCTCAGGGTTACTTTATCCTCCTGATGAGCTTCTTATTACTTTGGGACTGCTTTATTGTAACCTCAGGGTTATTTTATCCTCCTGATAGCCTCTCATGACTTCAAGACTGCTTTAGAGCTACTGATTGCTCTATCCTCCTGAAATCATCCTATTACTTCAAGACTGCTTTAGAGCTATTCATTGCTCTATCCTCATGAGGTCATATTACTACTTCAAGACTGCTTTAGAGCTATTGATTGCTCTATCCTCCTGAAGCCATCTAATTATTTCAAGACTGCTTTAGAGTTATCCATTGCTCTATCCTCCTGAAATTACATTATTATTTCAAGACTGCTTTAGAGCTATCCATTGCTCTATCCTCCTGAAATCATTACTTCAAGACTGCTTTAGAGCTATTGATTGCTCTATCCTCCTGAAGACATATCACATTATTATTTCAAGACTGCTTTAGAGCTATGCATTGCTCTATCCTCCTGAAGCCATCTAATTATTTCAAGACTGCTTTAGAGTTATCCATTGCTCTATCCTCCTGAAATTACATTATTATTTCAAGACTGCTTTAGAGTATTCATTGCTCTATCCTCCTGAAATTACATTATTATTTCAAGACTGCTTTAGAGCTATTCATTGCTCTATCCTCCTGAAATCATTACTTCAAGACTGCTTTAGAGTATTCATTGCTCTATCCTCCTGAAATTACATTATTATTTCAAGACTGCTTTAGAGCTATTCATTGCTCTATCCTCCTGAAATCATTACTTCAAGACTGCTTTAGAGCTATTGATTGCTCTATCCTCCTGAAGACATATCACGTTATTATTTCAAGACTGCTTTAGAGCTATTCATTGCTCTATCCTCCTGAAATCATTACTTCAAGACTACTTTAGAGCTGTTGATTGCTCTATCCTCCTGAAGCC
The DNA here is from genome assembly GCA_963859935.3 of Lathyrus sativus. Taxonomy (NCBI): domain Eukaryota; kingdom Viridiplantae; phylum Streptophyta; class Magnoliopsida; order Fabales; family Fabaceae; genus Lathyrus; species Lathyrus sativus. The sequence goes on from OZ012737.1 coordinate 210,861,933, forward strand.
ATTCTATTACTTCAAGACTGCTTTAGAGCTATTGATTGCTCTATCCTCCTGAAGCCATTATTACTTCAAGACTGCTTTAGAGCTATTGATTGCTCTATCCTCCTGAGGTCCGATTTATCACTTCAAGACTGCTTTAGGGTTATCATTATTGATCGCTCTATCCTCATGAAGACATGCTGTTACATCAGTATTACTCCAGACTCCTGACAGCTCTCATTATACTACTGAAGAACTTTCCCCTAGTGGCATCTTTAAGCCCACTCAATCATGTTCAACCAACCATCAATATCACTCCATGCACTGGTGAGTGCAAATTTTTGGGCTTTTGTGTTCAATCCCCTTCAACCTTCCAGGTTACGACTGGCAAATATACCAATCTAACCCCTCAGGTTTCAGAAAATTGAACAGGGGCAGCTGTTGCACCCCAAAATTTGCCCTCACAATACAAGACTTTGTGTTCCAAGAAGGTTCACAAGGTTCACAAAATTCACAATTGGTCAGAAGAGTTGACAATTCCCTCAGACAATGCACCTCCTAAGCAGTGCATCCAAAACTAGGGTTTTGACTTTAATCAGGCTAAATGGACTTCCAAGACTTAAAGTGAGCTTCATAACATCTTATATGTGTATAAGAACCCCCATGTCAAGTTTCAAGACTTTTCTCAAAAGTTTGCTCAGTCAGATGATCAGATAAGTCAAAAGCAGTCAACGCAGTTAAAAAGTCAAACTGAGGTCAACTGTAATACCCCAAATTTTACCCTTTCTTTTTATTTTTATTTTAAATTCTGATTAACTTAATAAATTAACCTTTTTTTTAAATCTTGTTTTTTTAACTAATAATAATTTAATTAATTTTTTTTTTTATAACTTTACTAATGTTTTTTAGTAACTTTTTTTTTCTATTTAGTTTATTTATTTAAATCCTTTTAAGCTCTTCTTACTAACTTTTAGGATTTAGATTAAAATTTAACTTTTTTTTTCTTTTCTTTAAGAGTAAATTTTTTTATAACCTTTTTTAATTAATTTCTAACACATTTTTTTAATCAAATTCTATTACCTTTTTAAAATTAAATCTTTTTTCTAACTTTTTTAAAAAGATAAATCCTTTTTCTTACCCTTTTTTAAAGTTAAATTTTTTTTTCTAATTTTTTTAAAAAAATCAAATCTTTTTTCTAACTTTTTAAAAGTTAAATCCTTTTTCTTACTACTTTTTTAAAGCTAAATCTTTTTTTCTAACTTTTTTAAAAAAAATTAAATCTTTTTTTTCTCTAACTTCTTTTTAAAGTTAAATCTTTTTTTTCTAACTTTTTAAAAAAATTAAATCTTTTTTTTCTCTAACTTCTTTTTAAAATTAAATCTTTTTTTCCTCTAAATTCTTTTTAAAATTAAATCTTTTTTTTCTAACTATTTTAAAAATTAAATCTCACCTTTGTCACTTTTTTTTTGTTCTTTATTATTTTTACTCTAAATTTTTCTATCTTTCATTAAAAAATAACAAAAATAGTTTTTTATTATTATTTAATTATTATTTTCGTATTTTAATTAAATCATTTTTTAAAATATTATTTTTTTCACTTTTTTCTAAATTATTCATAAAAATATCCAAAAAATCATAAAATAAAAAATATTGAAAAATTTTTGTTCTTTTTATAATATTTTTGATTTTAGGAATCAATAGGATTATTAGTTTATTTTAATTATTTTAAATTATTTAAATTTTATTTTTTCTTAACTAATTATTTAGTTTGGGCTTTAAAATGGGCTTTAGGGACATTATTGACAATTTGGTGTTAACCCTAATTTGTTCCCTATATATACATGTGTTGCCTTGTTGGAAAAAGAGAGGGAGAATGAAAAAAACCTAAGAGGAGTGAGTGCCGTTGGCCGTTATTTAGTTTTCTTCTTCATCCATTACTATTGTTTCTTTTTCTTCATCGTTTACCGTTATTTCTTTTCCTTCATCTATTACTGTTGTTTCTTTTTCTTCATCTTTTACCGTTATTTCTTTTTCTTCATCTATTACCGTTATTTCTTTTTCTTTATCTATTACTGTTGCGTTTATATATATATAATTTTTAAATTGTTAGAGTTTATATATATAAGATTTTTGATCGAATTATGTCGATACGATGTTTGCACATTTGTGTGCATGACGCGTGACATTTGTGTTAGTTCGATCTGGTTGCGATGATCGCATTTTTGTGTGAGCAATAATACTATTTTTTGCTTAATTTCTTTTTCTTTGCGATAAATTTTGTTTCGTCCGATTTAGATCTGGTTGCGATGAGCGCATTTCTGCGTTAGCAACATTGTTGGGTTATTTGGCACATTTAAAATTCATTATTGCTTTATTATTATTATTATTATTATTATTATTATCATTATTATTATTATTATTATTATTATTATTATTATTTATTATTATTATCATTATTATCATTATTATTATTATTGTTATCATTAATTTATTAAAATTTGTTGTAATATAAAAATCTGTTTTTTTAAAATAAATGACATTAACATCTTTTTTCCAAATTAATATGAAAACCTAATTTTAATTTTCTATATGATTCTATGTATATATTTATTATAATTCTTGTAAATTTTTGTAAATAAAATTAAACCTTATAAACACTTAATGTAAAATTTTGGTGAATGTGATTATTGATTAGTTAAAATTTGTTTTCATCATAATGTGTAAATATTTTTCTTAATAATTGTTAATATATAATTAGAGATAATTAAATTTTTGTAAATGATTAAGAAATTTATAATTATGTTATATTTAGAACTTTATATTATAGTAATTATTTAATCATTTATGTTTCTAAATAAAAATCAAATCTTATGATATTTAGAACTTTATATTATAGTAATTATTTAATCATTTATGTTTCTAAATAAAAATCAAATCTTATGATATTTAGAACTTTATATTATAGTAATTATTTAATCATTTATGTTTCTAAATAAAAATCAAATCTTATGTTTAATCACGTTATTAATTAATTATTATTGCTAATCATATTTTGTTGCTTATTATTATTTTGAAATTTCTATCTTATTATTTTTTCTAACTTTGTCTATTTTTCTCATTATTATTGTTTCAACTAATTATTTTCACTAACTTTATATTTATACTAACCTTATTTAATTTTTCTTATTATTTACTAACCCTAATATTTTATTTGCTTATTTGTTATTTTTTTTTATTTATTATAATTTTGTAATTACCTCTTGGATGTAAATTGTAATTACTTAATTATTATTATCATTATGGTTAGTAATTAGGGAGTGTAACAACATGTATGTAATATTAAAATAAATTTAGATCACTTTTAAATAAAGATAATTAAAATAAACACGTCACACACGTAAGTCGATTTTAATCGCCGTCTCACTTCCTAAGGATATCCCTCAAGTTGCCTACGAATACTGGTTAAGTGGGGTGTATAAAGCAAGTCCCTCAAATAGAAAAATCATCAAAGTCCCTTATGGTTGCCTTTACGAATCGAGTCCCTTTCGAAAAATGATGATGGTCCCTTATATGTGCTTATTACATCCCACAATGGCCTTCAAAGTCAAATTGTCCCTCACATGTCCCTTAACATCCAAAGTAAGGACTACCTACTCCATTATAGTAGGGATAGTCTTACTAAAGGAAAGAATAAAGAATAAGAAAGACCTTTAAACATTAGGGTAGGTTACTCCTAGGTGCTTGCTCACTTCAAAACTGTTTCACACTTAAACAAATTTTCAACAAGTTTTCAAACAAGTTCTTAACACATCCTTACATGGATTATTTATTAACTATTCTGAAAATTTTCTATTCACACACTACACTTTCAAAACAATTTAAAAGTGAGCTTAAGTACCTAAGAGCCCATGGATAACCATGGATGAAAAGGGTGCTAACACCTTCCCTTTTCATAACCTACCCCCCGGACCCAAAATATTCTCTAAGGTCTTTCCTGTTCTTTTATAACCTTTCCTTATGGATAAAATAAAAGTCGGTGGCGACTCTTGCTATCCGCAACATTGTTTAAAGTCAGTTCTCCCACCGTGTTACACAGTGCTAGATGAACTTCTAGTTTAGCTAAGGCGAACGGTTGTCACGATTGTTGTTGGTTTTTAAGAATATTAAAGGCGGAATTAAATTTGAGTTTTTAATAAAATAATACTAAGGCGGTCGGTATGTAATTATACTAACTTAGGTGGGTCAATCTAACCTAGGCGTATAAAGATGTTCACTTAATCTATTCGGTAGAGATTACTAGTTTAAATACCCTCAACTCACACTCTCGTGGTCTTGTATCAGATCTTATCCCTAAAGCCCTATGCCTGCTCTCGCTAGCCCATAAGTGTTTAGAGGTAATTTTTGGAAACTAAATAATTCTAATTTATCTTAAAGCGCTCTCGCTGTATTTAATTTAAATGCCTAACTTTAGCTATCTGGTTAAATCTCACACTCTCGTGGTCTTGACCCAACCTAATACCCTTTTCTTACTCTCGTAACGAAAAGGTCTATTTTAATTAAAAAAGTATCAGCCAGAATGTTAAGTGATTAATTATTTTAGCCTATGGTTATATTTTACCGGTTAAGTTTGTTATAACTACATACCGCCCTAAGGTATTTAGCTACTCATCGAGATTGAATCAGACACAGAATTAAATAATAACTTACTCATGGCAGAAAAATAAATAGACATTATAATTAAATTAAAGTGCAATAAATTGAAAAACCTGATTAACAAATATCTGAGTAGACTCCTTCTTCCACATACCGGAAGGCTTGGAGTAGGCGGAAATAAAAATTAAAATGAATGCTGAAGGTTGGAAACAAATAAAAGTGTAACAATTCCCTAATGTTGGAAATTGTTACACGGTTGGTTTGGATACAAATAAAGCAAGACAGAAAATAAAATAATGTTGGAATGAAAATTCTGGTCGTAAGGTAATTCGGCAGAGCTTCCGCAGGAATTTTGGATAATGAAGTCTGTCCCTCAGTTCACCTCAGCTGGTGCTATTTATAGATCCTTTGATGGGCTGGTGTCTTGGTCTTTTTCTTCTTGGGCTTTGCTGAAGTGGTTGAGAAAATGTTGGAAAGTGGCAGCAAAAATGGGAGAAGTCGTCTTCACGTGCTGCCTTGAGGAGAATTACTAGGAGAAGTGGTCTTCAGTGGTGGCTTGACGTAGTCTGAGTCAAAACTAAGTTTTATCCTTGTCACGGGCGTGACAAGGTCTTCACGTTCGTTATTTGAGGATTTTAAGTGTCACGGTCGTGACTACTTCCTCACGGTCGTGATGGCCCAAATTGGGGTGTCACGGTCGTGACACCCTTGTAACGACCGTGGCTGTTACAAATTATGCAGACTTTTTGCAGGCTTCTGCCTTGCTTCATTTCTTGTGGTTTCTTTCGTTCCTTTCTTCTTAATTCATGATTCGGCCTCACATAACGATGTACCTGAAAAATAGTAAGAAAAACTCGAGAAATCGAGCGTTAAAACGGTGAATGCGCGATAAAACGTCAATGAAATCTAGCGATATAATCAATGCGTTTTCTCGTCATCAGGCAATCGAAGTCGAAGTGAGTCGTAGAAGGTCCAGAGTCGATGTCGTCTGTGATGTGGATCCTGCAATAACGAGGGTTAAGCTTAAAACAAGGATATGCAGGTTAGCACAAACCCTATTGCCATTTTATTGTTTTTCAAAACAAATATAAAGCAGGAATAACAGAGATCACAACATTTGAATGCGAAGAAAAACGCATTTTGATTTATTGGTAAGATGCATGTACATAATCAAACAAGGCCCTGACAATAAAACCACCACACCCCGGGTAGGACATAGGGTTGTACAATAATTGGAGAAAGTAAATCATTACTCTTTGCCTGTCACTTGGATGATATCCCTGATGGACCAGTTGTCGAGGCTCTGGCCTGGTTTGCTTGGCTGGATCCAAGAGTCTATGTCGCAGTCGTTGTCTTCGCCGTCTTCAGACACCGCGTTGACACTTTCAAATATCACCCCGCCACTGGTAAACTGGATCGGTCCTTTACCTCGCGACGCACTGTGAGAAGAGGAGGCTTCAGCCGCAGGAGAGTATCCTAACCCAAACTTGTCCTGCTTGTTAGGTATTTCCAGAATCTGCCCCCAGCCTGGGGTGGATCCGGCTTGAACAACGGCTCGGGCTTCCTTGAAGGAAGAGAGAGTCATCTCTGGTTTCTCAGTCATTACTGGCGCCACGTCCTTGACCTTAACAGCTTCGAATGCCTGACATAGGGTTTCGTGGATTTCCCCATCCATCTCAACGTATTTGAAGGACGACAAATGGCTCACCATTATGTCTTCCTCGCCATAAACAGTTACAATGCTGCCTCCGACAGCATACTTGAGTTTCTGGTGCAACGTGGAGGTCACGACACCAGTAGAATGGATCTATGGCCGGCCTAAGAGACAGATGTAGGCTGGCATGATGTCCATAATGTAAAAGACTGCGTCAAAAGTTTCTGGCCCAACTTGGATTGGCAGGGTTACCTCTCTAAAGACATGACGCTTGGTTCCATCGAAAGCCTTCACAACCAGATCACTGGGTGTGCAAATCAATCCTCGAGTATCTAACTTTATCAACGCCTTCTTTGGAAGGACATTGAGTGATGACCCTGTGTCCACCAACACGTGAGACATAACTGTTCCCCTACACTCTATCGAGATGTGCAGGGCGCTGTTGTGATTTCTTCCCTTTGGCGTCAGCTCCAGGTCAGTGAACCCTAACCTGTTTCCAGCATTCACGTGGGCTACTACCCCTTCCAACTGGTTGACCGAGATTTCCTGCGGTACATACTGTCGCTACTGCGAAAATCGGCGTCGGCTGAACAGAAGAGTCGCCACCGTGCGTTATTTATCCCACGGGAGGGAAAGGAAACGCTCAGAGTAAACCTCGCACAACACGGGAAAGGTATGGTCGTCGCAACCAAAACCTGGATTCGGGAGTCGGTTACGCAAGGGGAAGGTATTAGCACCCCTCACGTCCGTCGTACTCGACGGGATCCACGCTTGTTTTCGGGTATGGATTGTTATTCTATCTACACTAAAGGTTAGGGGTTAAAAGAAAAGAAGATGACTCGGCAAAGTATCGCACTTTATGCCTACGTATTCCCGTCTGGAACGAGAAATCAGAGTCAACGTAGTTCGCCTACCTACGGGAAAGGAGGGGAAGGTTGCTCGCTAGGATATCGCATCCTATGCCTACGTACTTCCACACTGCATGGAAGATCAGAGCAAACGTAGTTCGGGCCACGTACGACACAAGCTTGTCTTGATTGTTTTTATTCCTTCTGAAAAAGGTTTTTCTGATTAACAGTCCCAGCGGACAAAAATGACGTCTTGATGAGTTCACATTCTTTTATGAAAGAAGTGTCTTTTATTGTGTTTGAAATTTTATTGTATTTTTCTGTTTGTTTTGAGAAAGAAGAGACAGAACTCTAACCTACGGTTGCGAAGGGAATCAAACTAACCTAATGTGATCATGCATGGGTTAAGACCTAATGTCTATCATGCTCCTCTCTTGCGCAGAGAGAAACAGAGATCCTAAGGGATAAACGGAAACAGAAACAATAGCAGATATATACAGTAAAGCAGTAAAATGCATGGATGCAACAATACAAGCGAGGCAAGGGAGTCCCACTCAACCTCGAACCTAGAAAACAATAGGCAAAAGTGAATAGACTTCACTTTCAAACCAACAGGTTAATAGCAAACAATACAGTCAGGAAAACCAATCAATACATCAGAAATGAAATACAGCAAAAATAAACAGCCACAGCAGCTCCGCATCAACATTTGTCTTCAAGTCATCTCCAATCAGCTACAAGCTTCAGCAAACATCTATCTCCATCTACACAGCTTTCCAGCAAGGTCTTGATCATCAATCTTCCATCTGCAATGGCTTTTCTTCAAGTCTCAATCTCCAGGAGGAATATCAGTCAACCAGATGAAGTGAATGAATGTTAGACAGTTAATTACCTACCAAGGGTTGTTCATTAACTATTAACATTATATAAACAATTTTCCCTCAAAAGTTCTATCTTTCAAATACATTCACTGATCCTTCCAAAGGAAGGAGGTGGATATTTGAAAGAGACTTTGAATCATAGAGAAAGGATGGATGCAGACAAGGCATTCCATGTTTGAGAAACAAGCTTTCTAATCTAGAGCTCTGCCTAGCTCCTAAACCCTAGTCTCATCACCAGCTGCTAGCAAGAATCTCCTCTTCAACTCTGGAAGTTGGACTTCAGCATCTGGATCTCCAATGGCTTCATCATCACAAGTCTTCATCTCTCCCAATCCCCAAGCAATCCCAATACCCATACAAACAAGCAATAATCCCCCAGAGAGGGCACACCACACCAGTCAAACAAATATAGTAGTATACTAATAGCAGTAGGGGAATCCTAACGATTTCTAAGGGATCTAATAACTACCCATAGTCCCTATAGTCCCATATCCCAAACTTTCAGTCTCTAAATCCTAAGGGGAATGATTCAATTCTTCTAAGTCATCACCTAAACCCTAATTTTGTTCATGTTATTCATACCTAAACTAAACACCTAAAATTAAGTCCTAAAAATATAAACTAAATTGTATATACAAGCCAACATTATCTATTAACCAACCTAAAAAGAATGGACAAAAAATATTAAAGCAACTATGCAAACTAAAATCACCAAATTCATGTATCAAACAAAATATTATTTACACCTATTAAAAGAAAAATATGCCAAAAATATAAAAAGGAAATGAATTATTAATTTTTTTGTATGACAATTTTCTTGACAAAATTATGAAAAGAATGCAAAAAGAACCAATTAAAAATATGCATTTTATGATTTGTTATGATTTTCTAAAGATTTAATGTTTTTAAAAGAAAATAAAATGAATTAATATGGATGCAGGGTGCAGAAAGTAAGAAATTCAGTTAAAAAAAAGAAACGAGCCCAGACTGGGGGGTGCGCCTAGCAAGGCGCGTCTGGGCCCAATGCATCAGAAAATATAACAAAAAATAAAAAAACAAGACGCGGTGCAAATAGCGAATATTTCAGGCGTAATTGGGATTGGGCTTGGTTTGAGGGGTACGAATAACAACAATTGTTGAGCCCATCAGAAAATCTTTAAGTGAAACGGTGCGTTGCACCATTTGAAATCTCCCTCCGTTTTTCTTATTCAATCACGGCCGTTGGATTGGATTAATTAGTCAAATAACCAGGCTCGATCCAACGATGGATAGTCATCGTCCCCAACTGGAAAACCCTAACCTGCAATTCCTCATGCCATGCGCAAATCTTCCATCCTCTGGTTCTTCCTCGTTTCTCCATGAAAACCAAAAATGTAAACACCAAAATTGCTCCCCTCCTCACGTAGAATACAACTGTATCAATAATTTCCAGTATAACAGCCTAGGACTTCAAACCCGATAGGCATAACAATCCTGATCCACCATTTCCACCTGTGATCAATCCTCCCAATTCTCTCTAAGTCTTGCCCTAAATTAATCCATATCTTGCACTGATCATTACAAGCTATTCATCCAAGATTATCATGCAATATCCTAATAGTTACAAGCTTCAACAGTTTTTGCACTCCATTAACAACCTTCATGAAAACTCTCCAAACCTTGTGGAATTCATCATCTAACCTAACTTAACCATTCTATGCTAACAAATCCCTAACATGCTAGCTAAACCATGCAATTCGAGCAGAAATACCAACCTGGTTCAAAATGAAGAAACAGCTATGGAACTCCTTGATCCAATGCTTGCAGTGACTTGAAACTGATCCACACACTCCAACTTTGATTCTGTATGCAAAGATCCTGACTCAACCTTCTTGTATCTTGTGATTCCAACTTCTTGCACCTTGGATGATGGAACTTGTATGGCACGATCCTTGCTCAATTCAGCCAAATCTTGAGGTGAATTGTGATCTATGGATGATAATGATGAAGACCAGATCAAGAAATATGAAAATTGAAGGAGATTTGATGAAGTTTTGAAAGCTTTTGCAAAATGGAGAAATGGAGTATAACTTGTGTTTGTGAGCAATGTGAATCACCAACCCTTGCATGAATCTCTTCATACCAATATATACATGACATTAGAACCTCCTAGAAACTTGGAGAAACTTCCCTTGCACTCTTTCCTTACATTTTGGATTATGTTTCTTCCTTTGTAAGCAACCTTGAATAACTCTCAAAATTTGAACTAACCTCAAAATTCCAATTTAGCCAATGTTCTCAAAATGATTTTTCCATTCAAAATGACCTATAACTTTGCCCCATTTGGCCAAAATATGAAAAATCTCATTTTTAAGTCCTTTTTTATTCATTAAATCCAACAATTTTGAAACCTTGTGCTATGAATCTTTCCAATCTTTCATGGTCACTTTTCTAGACTCAAAATGTCATTTGGAACAAGTTTGATGTTGTGAAGTTTTCCATTTGAAGCTTCCTTGTAGGAGTTTTGGGCATAGGTTGAAATGACCTGTAATTCTCAAATGACCAAAATACCCTTTACTTGCCAAGACCATAAGTAGAGTTCCATAAATCATATGAAGGCATACTATACCATTATAGAAAGCTAAGACAATGAGGAACAACTCTTATGTTGACCAGAAATTCATTTGAAATTTCCTTGAGGGGTAAAAATAGCTTTGAAGTAAAGTCACTTTCACAGACAAAATTTCAGATACCTCAGATGACCTGTAACTTGCAAGGACCATAACTTGAGTTCTATAAATATCCTTAGTGTCTTCCACCACTCAAATTAAAGGTCTTGAGATCCTATACAAGTTTCATGTTGGCCAAGGATCCATTTGGAGCTTGCATTTTGACTTATCTTGCTTGGAAATTTGACCTAAATTAGGGGATTTTACACAGAAACCCTAATTTAGAAACTCCTCTTCTCCTTGATTTCTCTTGAATTCTTCTTGACATAACATCACATCCTTCTCTACATGTCAAATTATTAACCCCACATCTTCCCAATAGCCCTTAATGCCTTTCAATCAGTCAATTGACCTAGAGTTGACCTAGAGTTGACCCCAGATGAAATCCTAGTTGACTGTCTCCAACTGCAATACTTGTGATCATACCAATGACTTTCCTCCTTCTCCAAATGATTTTCTAAGTCTCCCATGATGTCTAGATACTCTCCATGCTCATCCCACAGCTCACAATTTCTCTGATGATCCCCAGATACCCTCAGATAGGAGATAGATGAACTGCTTGATCCATTGACTTGATAGCTTTCAAATTCTTTCTGATGACCTGAATGGGATTGAATTAGAATAATAACCTCTTGATAGGCTCATAGAGATGAGAATAATGATTGGTCCCTGTTGGATGATTTACTATGCTATGCTATGCAGATGATTAGACTATGTACATGCCTCTATATGCAAATGCTAATGATATTGACACATAAACCAAGTGAATAAGGTTGAGCAAATTTTAGGGTGCAACACATACGTGGCATTCAAAACCTTTAACAGCGCGTTGCGATGTGACTCCGAACATAGCAACAAATTCAGGATGGAAATTTTCGAGGGTGTTTGATGGAGGTGATCCACGATCTTGTAGTCACTCTTCTTGATCAACCTCATGAAATCTTCAGCGTCCTTTACAAGTAAGTCCTTCTCTACCCCACAAGGGGTTTCCTCAACGACTTTAATCTTTCCCTTATTAGTTTCCTCAGCTTTATCTGCTTTGTCCCCCACAATCTCAGGTGGAGAAAATACTCTTCCGCTGCGCGTGATTCCGCCAATCCCTACTAGGTTATCCACAGACTGCCCAGATGGTTCTAGTTCCAATTTTTGTCCGTTACAGTAGACGTCTGCCCCATAGTGCCATGGGACAGTGTTGGTGCTTTCAAAAGGCATCGGCCTAGCCTTTGTGATGGTAATTATGGGCGGCCTGGGCGCATAAATGGTTATTGTCTTGCGAGGGATGGTGATGGTGGCAACTTCATCATCCTGCTTCAGCATTACCTCTCCAGATCCACCTTCGGCCCTTCGGCTAAAGTGCAAGATTCCTTCGGTCACCAAACTCTGAATCCCCACTATCAGCTGTTCACATCCATCAGGACAGGTCGCACAGCCCATACACAGTTCTCCACAGCCCGGAAAGAAACCTCTCTTCATCAGCTTGGCTTTAACGAAGCTAAGTGGTGTATTTAGATCCTTGACATCAGTCAACACATCCAAACCCTCTTCTTCAATAATGGAATTCACCCCACCTCCTCTATGGTTCGGCATAGGGTTCTTTGTGACATTCGGCACATTATCTGAGAAATTGATGATCTTAGCATCCACCATATCTTGCACCTTGTGCTTGAACGCCTTGCAGTTTTCTATCGTGTGGCCAGGTGCCCCTGAGTGAAAATCACATGTTGCATTCGCATCATAACCCCGCGGAGGTGCCCCTGTCAAATGAGCCAGGGTTCTTTTCTGGATTAGCTGTAACTGAAGCAGAGTTTGTAACAACTGTGCATAAGACATGGGCGGTGTCTCAAGGTGACGACTTGATAGTGGTGCCCGGTTCTGATACTTTCTGTACCCTTGCTGATTTGGCTGCTGCTGCTGCTGTGGCTGGGGTTGTTGGACAGCAGGGATGGTTATGCTAGCCACCTGTTGGCGCTGGCCCTTACCCTTCCTTCGAGCATTAGACACGGCGCTCGTATCTCCTTCACGCCTCTTGCTACCATATGGTTTCTTTCCTCCTCCAGCTGAGGATAGATCGACACCCTGAATTTTCCCCAATTTGATCCCATTTTCAACGTGCTCGCCAGTAATGATGAGATCTGAGAAACTCCCTGACATACCGCTGACCAATTTCTCATAATAAACCCCTGGGAGGGTGGCTACAAACATCTCAACAAGCTCTCGTTCAACCATCGGCGGCTGAACTCTAGCTGCTAATTCACGCCATCGCTGGGCGTATTCTTTGAAACCCTCGTTGTTCCTCTGTGACAAGTTCTGCAGTTGAACCCGGTTCGGAGCCAAGTCACTGTTATACTGATAATGGTGCACAAAGGCCTCAGCAAGTTCCTTCCACGTGCGCACACTGGTGGGTTCCAAACTCATGTACCATTCTAAGGATGGCCTGGACAAGCTGTCCTGAAAGAAGTGCATCAACAACTTCTCGTCTTCAGAGTGAGCGGACATCTTTCGGTAGTATGACCTTAAGTGGACACGAGGGCAAGTGGTGCCCTTCTATTTCTCAAAGTCGGGTACCTTGAATTTAGGAGGCACCTTGAAATCAGAAATCAATCCCAACTTAGACATGTCGACACCCATAGTGTTCAGGTTCTCGAAATTCCTCATTTTGTCCTCGAGTTCCTTAAACCTCAGACGTGTTTCAGCAGTCAGCTCTCCTTCAGCACTCCTCTGTGAGAACAAATCTTCTTGACGATCTTCTAGCCATGGCTGAGGCCCATACAGATTTCCAGCACCTGTGTTGCCGTTGTCCAGTCCAGCATTGCCATTAGCTTCAAAATTTCCATTGCCGATGCCAGTCGTATTACCATTGAGCCCGATGTTAGTGATCACATTACCGTTACCACTTCCATTCCCCCCCGGTCACGGGGATGCCATTCTGAGGAGTTTCAACAGGCAGAGGGGTCGGAACGCTCCCACCATGAAGTATACCGTTGCTGTCGACACTTAAGATCAGAGGCTGGACCAATGTTCTGAGCTGGTCTTGTCCGTTGGCAACCACTTGCATGAGCTCCATGAAGCGGTCCATCCTCTCTCGGAGTTCTTGAACGTCAGTTCGCACTTGTTCCATTGCTCTAGCTTGATTCGCTCTGGTCGGATAGCGGTGGATCGGTCTTTGATCAATCCTGGAACAACCTGCATACACAAAGGGTTAGAAAGAAAAACGACAAGGTGCTCGTTATGCAAATGCTTCATGCAAATGCAAACGTGTGTCTATGCCTTGGGGAGATTCCCCCTGATCCTAGATTCCGAGAAAAATAAAGTCTATGATCCAATCATGGAACAGAAATCCTCATATATTCATCTGAAAAGCCCGCTCGGGTAGCACACAACTGTAATCACATACAACCGAGGCAATAAGGCATAACCCCAACCAACAGACCTGGCAGTGATCAGCATATCAATGCATAAAATGTACAAAAAGAGATACAAAAGATCAGGTGCGACCACGGGCACGAGAATCTTCTATCAACTTCTTTGTAGTGGAGTGATCTGACTGAGTAAGCAAACCCTGGGTCAGCAGGTCCTTCTGACTGATGGACTTTGGGAGGTTCTCGACAACGCTCCTAGAAATACCTTCTTCGAAATGGTTCTCGACTCTTCTTCTCTTAGCGTCAGCCCGGAGTTGAGAATCTTGCAGAATCGCCTCGGCCTCAGCTAATCTATACTGGACGTCATGTCGCAGGGAGGCTTCAGCCTCTGTACTCTCGTCTTTCACCATAATCTGAGCTTCCAGCTCAGCTACTCGCTGCTTCAGCTTTTCTTCCCGCTCTTTGTACTTGGCTATGGTGCTGCTCCAAACCCTCTCGTATTGGGTTAGCTTCTAGTACACTCTGTCCAGATCCTGTTTCTTGGTTGTCAACACGCCATGTACCGACTTCAAATCCAACCCCAGACGTTCCCTAGCATCAGTTTCTTTGGTCAGGTTAGAGCCTAGACGGTTGATCATCTCAGTCTTCTTCTTGCAGGTATAAACGGCTTCACTTTTCTCTTTCCGAAGTTGAGCGATCTCTTTCTCCAACTCTTCGTTGGCCTTTTGTAACTCTTCCTTCTCTTGGAGTACCTGGTTGAATTTCTGGATATCAACTGTAGTAGGCTCTTTGCACGCAGGAGGATACAGTGGTTCCACGGCAGGAAACGACATTAGAAACTTGGCGGCTCTTTCTCGAACCCAAGTCACGTACGGATCAAAGGCCTTGTTGTTGCTCTTTCCTAGCAAGACTTTCCCCTTTCTGTGAATTTTGCTCCAAGCATTCTGTACCTTGACCAAGGTGTCACCTTCAAGCAACCCCGTGAAATACAGAGATTCCCGTATTTCTTCCTCTTCAGGAGGACCTCGTAGTGCATACCCAAATTGTCGTACTAGCAGAGGTGGATTGTAGTTGATACATCCATTCCTTCTGACCAAGGGGACGTTAGGAAAGCCACATCAGCTATGTACAATATCTTTGCCCAGTAGATCTCTATCAAACCAGATGATATCGTCAGCAGTCAAACCCATCAAGCGTGCATACCAAGGTGAAGACTCAGCAGAATCAATGAACGGCCCCAACTTAGGAAGATGGCTAGAAAACCACTTATACAGTAAAGGAGCACAACATGCCACATTCTTCCCCTTTCTGTTTTCATTCTTGCTGTGAACTAAATGGTAGACGTCTCCGAGGAGAGTGGGCACTGGATTCCCGGAAGCAAATATATGGCAAGCATCCATGCTTATGAAGTCCGGGTGACTTGGGAATAGCACGATCCCATAGATACAGAGGGCTAAGAAGGCATTGAACACATCTCAGCGATCCTTCTCGGTAAACTTTCGGGCTTTTTCCATCAGGAAAGGCAAAGGGAAACCATGAACTCCAATCTTTCTGGATACCATCCCTTCTAATTCAAACTCATCTACATGAAGAGCGTCAGTCAGCTTACTCAGTTTGGGCTCACCCTCAACACGGTAGTAAGGCATTTGATTCATCAAAAGGACCCCCAACAGGTCAGAGTACTCTTCCAAGGTCGGGGCGAGGACATAGTCTGGAAACACAAAGCATCTGAGCTGTGGGTCGTAAAACTGTAGCAGGGCGTAGAGGCCATTCAACTCGTACGTAGGAAGCTTATACACAATATCCAGAAGTCTCCCATAACTCTTTCTGAAACTCTCCATCACTGTCTTGTCAGCCAGAGAAATCAAAGTCCATAACTCTCGGATGTCAGGTGTTGGTAGCTTGTAAGCCACTGTCTTCTTCAGAGATGCCATATCTGCCATAAGGATCAAGATCACTAGAACCAGGGGAGAAATATGCACCTGCAACACAGACACACGTTAATGACATGCAAATGAGGATGCAAACAATGCAAAATGCAATCATGCAGCAGGAGATCAGGACAACTGTGCTGTTGAGGAGATGACGGTTCTGTATCAACAAAACCACAATACTGCTCAGTCGAGAACAACCATATCTCTGAAAAGAAATCCCTGATACCAGACCATAAATCTGCTCTGTCAAGAACACACATATCTGATGATGAGAACCTCTGATACCAACAAAACTGATTCACTGTCAAGAAAACCAGGTAGTCTGAAGGTCAAGGTTTCCTATAACAAACCCGACCCTGCTCACAGGTATGGACCTAATCACGGAAAAGGTTCGGCATCCTATGCGGTCATCAGCGTCACAGACTTTCAAGAAATGATGATACGATACCCAGAAGGTGTGGCATCATCATCTCTTGAAGCGGCCTCACTTAGCTGAATTCTAAATGATCGGTTCCCAGAGTCGACAATCCTCAGATCCAACAACCCCTCGAGTCCAAAGGACCGATAGGAAGCCATCAAAGAGAACCTCGTCTGAGTGTGGATTACATGGGAACAGCTTCAAGCAAAGCAAGCACGTCCTCCACTAACCCACTCTAATACTATGTAGCTCTCAAGCCTGGGTCTGGCTTCTCACTCATCAGAATGCCCCCCCACAATAATGCAGATAATCATATCATACTGAAAAATAAAGTGCGGGAAATAAAATGCGATAAATAAACACAGCCCAACAAGTAATCATACAAGTGCTAGGATTGACTCTCGCAGGGACGTTGGATCCCTAGATTGACTCGTATAAGGGACGTTGGATCCCTAGGAAACTATCAAGTCCCCAGCAGAGTCGCCAGCTGTCGCTACCGCGAAAATAAGGTGCCCGCAAAACAGCAGAGTCGCCACCTTTCGTTATTTATCCCTCGGAACGGGAAAGGAAACGATCGGAAAAACCTGACGAAAAGGTATAAGACAAGGTCATCGCAACCAATGTCTGGGTTCGGGAGTCGGTTACGCAAGGGGAAGGTATTAGCACCCCTCACGTCCATCGTACTCGATGGGATCCACGCTTGTTGTGTTTATATGACGGGTTGTTTACTATCTACCTATCAAGGCTGGTCTGAAAAGAAAAGAAAATGACTCGGCAAAGCGTCGCACTTTATGCCTACGTATTCTCATCAGAGAATGAGAAATCAGAGTCAACGTAGTTCAGCTAACTACGAGATACGGGGAAGGTGGCTCGTCAATACATCAGTATTGTGCCTACGTACTCTCAACAGGTATGAGAGATCAGAGCTTACGTAGTTCGGGATAATACGGATTACGGGAATTCATATTCATCTTTTTTTTCGAGTAGGGTTAACAAACAGTTCCAGCAGTTTGGTGTACGCAGCTCGACCCTTGGAGACTTATGCGTTACCGTTTGCGGTAGAACTGGGAGTTAACGACACTCTTTTCTTCAGAAAAGCTTCCTTTGACTTATGGGCCCACGGGGCAAAAAGGTTTGAAGTTTGTTTTCTGTCTTTTATGGAAGAACTGTTTTTTAGTTGTCTGTAGTTTGTACAGCACTAGAGACTATGACCTAGGAACGAATGCGTCGCATATCGTCCAAAGGACGTATACTAAACATTCTAGACGATTGAGAGGAGGCCGCTCAATTATCATTACCCAAGTAGCTTAAGGCTCATAACGCGTTTATACTAACTGGCCTTTATTATGTTTTTTACTGTTGTTTCAAGATGAGAAGAGAGAGGGACAACTACAGGGAGACTATCAAGTCCTAATGTTGTCATGCCAAGGATTCATCTTATAGTTGAGGTTTGAAACAGGGATCTCCTAGATGTTATCATGCATAGGTTTCAACCTAAAGTTCTAATCGTCACTTCCTTATCAAAGGAAATGAGATTCCTATGGGATCATGTCAATGGTAAACAGAAACAGATAAAGCATCAGCTTAAACAGTAAACAGTAAACGACTGTAAAATGCATGCAATGCAAATGAGGGAGGAAATGTGTGTGGGGCATCAGCCTCCACAAGCTCGTCTCGACCTCAAGCTAGATATGAATAACTGCAATCATATAGAAAAAATAAAATTCCATCAAGCAAATCGCAAACCACATAGGTAAGGGAGCAGGGTTGTACCGAATACCCGCAAGCAAAGCCATACAGTAAAAATACAAGCAGAGGGAGCAACTCAACCTCTAGTGCAATCATGCTCCTAGCTTAACATAATCTAAACATGAACTTATTCTAATGCATCAAGCAAATCAAACAAGTCACATCAATACATTTGCACAGAAAGCAAACAGACAAGAAAGCATATCAACAGCTTCCACAGCTTCACAACAAAGTAATCCTCTGATAGCAGCTCAATCCTCAGTCTGTAACTGTTCTTCAAGTCTATCCTCTTCATCAGAATGAAGGGTATTCCATTTTCAAGCTTCAATCTTCAATAGCAAGTATCAACCTGCTTCTTCAAGCTTTCAATGCATCAAACACAAGTATCAACTTGTTCTCTAACTTCAAGCTGCAGCTCTTTCTTCAATCTCCATTTGATTTTCTTCACACAAGTATCAACTTGTTCTTCTTGATCTTCAAGCTTCAGCTCCAAGGGAAGTCTTCAAACACAGGGAAGTGGCAACCTCTAGCATCTTCAATCTTCTAACAAGGAACTCCATTCTCTAGCAAGGGATAAAGATTCATCTAACAAGAGCAAGGTGGGGATAGAGAGAAGCAAAGTGAAGACCAAAGGCCACCTCTAAGCATTCCACCATAACATAAAGGAACCCTCAAAGGTTCTACCAATTTGTGAGGAGCCAATCATCCTACCAAAGGAGGGATGAGGCCTTCACAATAGGACCTTACATCATAGGGAGGGATGGAAGTGATCAATACCTTCCATGTTTCATGAAGGAAGAAAATCTATTCTAAGAGATCTCCCTAAAGACCCTAATCCTCAACCCTAAATAAACTACACCAAAGGGAGAGAAATCTTCAAGTACAAGCTCCATCATGCATTCCACAGTAGCCCACATATGTCTTCATCATCATCCAAGAGCAAGAGAAGCAAAGCCCTAGTCTAAGGGAACTAATGAAGTCATTCTAGTTGAGTTAGCAAGCTAGGATCACCTAAAACCTAGTACTAAAGTTAATCCTAACTAAAATACTAAAACCCATTATAAAATCCTACAAAAATAACTATGGAAACGTAAGTCAATCATGACTCTACCATGTTAATTCCAGAGATCAAATAATCAAAAAAAGTCCTAGAATTAAATCCTAAACTATGGGGTACCAAGGTTAAACCCTAAAACTAGAGCACCTAAAGTTTCAATACAAAAACAGCCATAAACTTCTTCACAAAAATGTGAGAAAATTACTAGAGGAGCATACATGTCTAAACTAGCTACACACAAAAAATCAGTTTAAAAATCATCATCAAATGATCACACAAAAATCAGCAAGGCAAGGTATCAACCATAATGAAATTAATATCAATTAAAATAAAAAAAATGCAATTAAAATAAAAAATGCATGAATTCCTAAACTCTTAATTTCCTAAAATTCTAGACTCATTCATGAGTCAGGGAAAAAAACCTGGATCAAAATAACCAATTTTTCTATTTATTATGAATTAATTCCTAAACTACATGAAATAACAAAAAAAAATAAGAAAATACAAGAAATTAATAAATCCTGCGTGGTGAATAGCAAATATAACCAGTTCATTCCAGGATTTGGGCCCAAACGGTGGTGTGGATAGCAACTGGATCCTTAAGCCCAAAACAACAATTAAATGAAACGTTGCGTTTCACTTCTCAATCTCTCTTCAGAATTTTCTTCAAATCGTGGCCATCTATTCCTAGTTTGAGTCAAAGGTCAAACCCTAATCCAACGGCTCACATGCTTCGTCCCCAAAACTCAAACTGATGGAGGGAACTCTCCAGACGGTGTCCTGAGTTGCAGCGCCACCGTCTTCTCCGGTGGAGTGCTCATCACAGGTCATCAAAAACACTAAAACAAATCACCCTCTCACTCAGTTTTTCTCACTGAATACGAATCCATCATCCAAATTCTTTGATTCTTCCTCTAACTTCAAACCCGATCACATTTTCAGAAACACACCAAATCTTGATCGTCTTAATTCTCAACAATAATGGTACTAATGTAATCTACACTCTTCAGAGGTTAATCTCCACTATCTAATCATGAATATCTCTCCAAGAATCACAAGAAATCCGTCTCAACAGAAAATGATCCATGACCTAAAGTGTCTCTATTCCTCAATTTCTTGTACCAAAATCCATCTATGTCCTACCAAGAACCTAACCACATGCAAGTTTCTATGGATCTCCCTATAGATTAAGCAAAATTTTGATTGGTACAAACCTGGTTTCAGATGAAGAACAGGTACAGCTTCTGCTCGATTCTTCCTTCAAGCTTGTCCAGAATCACTCCAAATTCACTTCTAAAGCTTTTGCACACCTTGATTAGCTCTGAATCTTCCTCAATCTCAGAATCCGATTGTGAGTTGCAGCTCTGCAAAATCGATCCCTTGCTCTGGTTTCCACTTTAATCTTCTCCAAAAAAAAGCTCTGAACTCACTCAACTAGTTATATAGAAGTGAATGGAAATGTCTAGAAACTTCTGTAACCACCCTACCAAATGAGATTTTCAATTTCATTTTCTCTTTCAAAATCTCATATGCACAGTCATGAATCTAGCTCTGTTTGGGCATGAAAACACTTGGAATCTTCATCTCATGAGATATTGAATTGATTGGTTATGATCATTTCCTTGTTTGCAATCCAATGGTGTGAATTTGATATGTTACTTCATCATGAAGCAACAAAATGGAATGGAATGAATTTGATCTCAAACCAAAAATATAATATTGCCATTGTTTCTAAAATGATTTTCCCAATCAATTTGACCTATAACATTGCCTTGTTTGGACACAAATCAATTTATTTCAATTTTTGGTCATTAAATGCCTTTAATCCTTCTTTTTTCCACAAACTCCTTGAACCAAGTCTTTCCTTGAGCCATTTCAATGTCTCCTTGATACATGGTCATGGTTAAAACCCCATTTTAAGCAACTTTAAAGTTGAACAAAATTTCATTTGAGGTGTCTAAGTTGGTGAAAATGACTTATAATCAAAAATGACCTTTAACCATAACTTCCCAAAATACCCCTGACTTGTCAAAGCCATAACTTGAGTTATACAAATCCTATCAAGGACTTCTAGTACTCTATGGAAAGCTAAGAGAATAAATAACAACATTCATGTAGGCAAAAAGTTCATAGGAATCATCCTTCTAGGGAAAAAGTGTCATGAAAGTTGGGTAAATTTCAAGCTCCAAATTCACATGCCTCAGATGACTTGTAACTTGTCAAAGCCATAACTTGAGTTCTATAAACCCTATCAAGGACTTCTAGTACTCAAATTAAAGCTAAGACCATGCTCTAAAACAATCATGTTGGGGTCAAGATGAGATGACAATCACATCTTGAGTTAAATTGTCTTGAAGACAGGGATCAAACTAGGGGATTTTACACTGTCAAGTCTTAGAAACCCTAGCCTGAAACTTCTCAAACTCTTCAATCATGATGAGTTAACCTTGGAATCATCCTTATAACATCTCAATGTTTCAATCCATGATCACATGTCTCTTGAATTAGGTCTCAACCTTCTTCAAATCCTCAGTTGACTTAGGGTTGACCCAGTTAAACCCTAGCTACACCAATCATGGCTGAGGCTTCTTATTCTTGCACAATGACCTGTCTAGGCCTCAAACTGATCTTCATCACTTCTCATGAGCTCTCTCAAGACCTCAAGTCCATCTTCATGGCCTCAGAATCATCTGATGGTCTTCCCTATAACTCTCAAGTTAGGAGACCCACATACTTGGTTTCAACCACTTTATCTGAGGATCTTTTAACTTCTCTGACCAGGATATCAACCCTTTAATATTTGAATAACCTTCTTAGCTAGCTTCAAAGCCTTGTGTAGCTCTTTATTGGTAATCATACCTCTTGATCTCCTGCATACATATCAATGAAATGCAAATGATAATGCTAATGTGAATGAAATGAAACATAAGCTAGGTAAAGAAATGTTGGGCAAATTTTGGGGTGCAACACAAGCCAAATCACATTTCAAGCATACAAAGGAGTGAAATAAGCACAATCATGGTATACACGACAATAATGACACATAATTTGATACATTAAATTTTATGAACATGGGAATTTTGAGATATTCTAATTAAGGAAGGATATTACCTTAGCTCCAAATGTAACGAAATGCCCTAACATATGGCTCTAAACATCTTCATTTGTTATGAAAAAGGTGGACAAAACAGATATTGATATAGATATATATAGCTTACGAGAGATATTTTCTAAACACGATTCAAAATATCAAGAACACCAAGTTCTCATCGGATGTGAAAGAAAGGCTCTATAGCAAGTGGTTTTGTAAAGATATCCGCAACTTGATTTTTAGTGTCAACATGCTCAAACACCACGCCGCCTTTCTCCACAAGATCCCTAAGGAAGTGGTGTCGATTTTCGATATGCTTGGTGCGTGAATATAGCACAAGATTCTTGGTTAGGTTAATAGCACTTGTGTTATCATAAAAAATTGGAACACGCTCAAGTTTGAGGTTAAAGTCAAGCAATTGTTGCTTAAGCCATAAAACTTGAATGCAACAACTGTCGGCTGCAACATATTCGGCTTCGGTGATTGACAAAGCTACAAAGACCTGCTTTTTGCTATGACAACTTACCAAAGAGTTTGAAAATAGATGACACGTGCCACTCATACTTTTCCTATCTTATTTGCATCCCGCAAAATCAGAATCGGAAAAGCCAACTAAGGAGAAACCATTTCCCTTAGAATACCAGAACCCATACTTTGGAGTACCCGGGAGGTATCTAAGTATGCGCTTTACTACTTTTAAATGGGATTCTTTAGGAGATGACTGGTACCTAGTGCATATATAGGCACTAAACATAATGTCAGGTCTAGAGGCAGTAAGATAGAGGAGAGATCTAGTCATACTTTGATACTTTTTCACCTCTACATCCTTATCATTTTCGTCTGGGCTAAGATTCGCACATGTTGGCATTGGAGTATCGATAACTTTGGAGTTTACCATGTCAAACCGCTTGAGAAGCTCAAGGCAGTATTTCGTCTGGCTCACAAAGGTACCCTCCTGTAGTTGCTTGATTTGCAATCCGAGGAAATATGTGAGCTCCCCCATCATACTCATTTCGAATTCTCCCCGCATTAAAGTAGAAAACTCCCTTACCAGATTCATGTTAGTTGACCCGAAAATGATATCATCAACATAAATTTGTACCAAAATTAAGTGTTTTCCTTGACGCTTAATGAAAAGAGTTGTGTCAACCTTTCCTCTTGAGTACCCTTGATCAAGGAGAAACTTACTTAGACGACCATATAAAGCCCTAGAGGCTTTCTTGAGTCCATACAAGGCACGTTTTAATTTGTATACATGATCAGGATACTCATGGGATTCAAACCCCCGAGGTTGGACAGCATACACCTCTTTATTTATAAAACCGTTAAGGAACACACTTTTCACATCCATTTGAAATAGCTTAAAATTTTCCGCACAAGCGAAGGCAAGTAGAAGGCGTATAGCCTCGAGTCGAGCAACCGACGCATAATCTCCTCATAGTCGATGTCTTCCTCTTGGTTATACCCCTGCGTGACCAAACGTGCCTTATTACGTGTTATTACTTTGTTTTCGTCCAGTTTGTTCCTAAACACCCATCGGGTGCTCTTGCACCCCAAAATTTGCCCAACCTTTTCTTAACTTGGTTTATGTTTCATTTCATTTCTTTCTAGCATTTGCATAGCATAGCATTTTTCATTGAACAGGGGATCAAGAGTTTGTGCATAGCAAGAAGAGTCTACTCAGAGGGTTGAGCCTAAGCAAGGGGTTTTACTCAAGTTTGGATGGTAATCAAGTCATCAGGAAATGGACAATGGTCTTGTGAAAGAAAGGATGGATGTATGTGGGTCAAATCCTAACTTGGAGGCCAGTTTAAGATCATCATGTTAGAACACATATTGGTTCTTAGTTATATCTCTATGTTTTGATGATAACACTTACGAAATTTTGTATTAAGAAATTATATACTCTAAATTTGTTCAAGTATTTTTGCTGCAGATATTAAATTTAATATTCTTCTGAAAGCAAAAATGGATCTGAACGTTGAACTACGCAAGGCTCTGAAGCGTCAGAAGCATCTCTTAGAAGAATCTGAGCGCTGCCTACAGAAGACTCTGAGCGCTGCCTACAGAAGGATCTGAAGCAGAAGCTACAAAAGCATCTGAAGCATAGACTGAAGACTTTGTATGAAGAGTTTCAAGCATAGTTTTTTCAGAAGACTCTGATAGTACTGTATGCTGCAAGTACTGAGGATTTGATTCCTAAACTCTGCTCTAATGAAATCTCACGCTAAAGCACACTTGCTGCAACACTCTGATACAACAAAACTCTGAAGACATCAAGGCTCTGATCACTCAAGGCTCTGATGTTAATTGCTGTGAATTAGAAACTTGTTGAAGAAGATTATTTGAAGATATACCCGTTGGTTATGCCAAACGACTCTTTCCTCTTTTATGCTAGACACAAGAACACAAGCAAAAAGGATTTCTCTGAACATTCTACTTCTAGGAAAGGTCAAGTGATGTGAAGACAAAAAGGTCACGGCTACTTTGCAGACACGGTCTTCAAAGTGCAAACGTCTTGGACTTCTGTGCCTATAAAAGCAAGACTTCATCATCTTTCTCAAGTTGACGTATAATTGAAAGAAACTCATTGAAAAGCTCTCATACAAATTAGTCTCTTTGCTGAATTTATTTCATACGTTCTTAAACTTAAGTGTAAATCACAGTTGTGATATAGCTTTCTTAGAAGCATTCAAACACTTGTTTAGTTTTACATTTGATTGTAAAAGTTCCTTGAGAAGACCCAGTTGTGGTTAGTAGTTCTTAAGAAGACTAAGAACAGTTGCTCTTAGTGTTTGCTATTGTAATCAGTTTGATTAATAGTGGATTAAGTCCTTGTGGAGAAAGGCAAATCACTCTTGATAGGGTGGACTGAATTAGTTGAGTTCAACGAACCAGGATAAAAAATCATTGTGTTTTTATTGCCATAATATTTTCTTTATACTTATTCAACCCCCCCCCCCCCTTCTAAGTATTTTCTCACCTTCACATCAGAGGATTGTGAATGCAGGGTCATGGATATAAGATGTTGAGAGAGCTCATTGAGTTCCTTGAGGGTCATTGTGGAGCTCATCCAAGTGTTTGTGCCAAGTGTGGAAGGTTACAGTTGAAGTTGTTACAATTAGGGTTTTCATCTGGCTAGTCCTCAGTCAACTGTGCCCTTGAAGGAGATTAAAACTCAATTCAAAGTCTCTATGGTAATGGGATGTTGTGTTAAGACATATCAGACATCATTTCAAGTTCAATTCATCAAGGGTTAAGTGTGTGAGAAGTTACTAAATTAGGGTTCTCAGGGTAAAATCCCCTATTTAGTGCCTGACTTCAAGACCACCTATCTCAAGATACAATTTTCATCTCAACTTTTTACCAACATGGAACTTGTAGAGCATGTTCTTAGCTTTAATTTGAGTACTAGAAGTCCTTGATTGGATTTATAGAACTCAAGTTATGGTCCAGACAAGTTACAGGTCATCAGAGGGATGTGATTTTGGTCAACACAAGTCAACAAACTTCCAAGCCATTTTTGACCTAGAACGATGTTTCTACTTAACTTTTGGCCAACATGAAAGTTGTAGGTCTTGGTCTTATCTTTCCAAATTGTACTAGAAGTCTTTCATCTGATTTGTAGAACTCAAGTTATGAGGTTTACAAGTTAGGGGTATTTTGGGAAAGTAAGATTACAGGTCATAAAACTATAGGTCCATTTCACCAACTTGCACACTTCAAATGAAGATTTTTCCAACATCAAACTTGTTCCAAATGGTGTTATTTGCTTAGTCAAACATTGAGAAGTCATGGTTTATGCTTGGAATGAAGATTGGATTTGAGAATTTTCATGGAAGAATGATTAAAAGGGCAAAATTGGAATTATTTCATTTTTAATCAATTTAGTGCAAGTAAGTGCATTTTTTGAGTGAAAACTTCATTTTGAACACTTTGGAAATTTTACAATTTGGATTTGGGGTGTTTAAGTGAGCCATATTCAAGGTTTCTTCATTATGAAGTTACACAACCAACATGAGCCATTGAGATCAATTAAGGTCTTAATCTTGACCATTCATGCTCCATGTGATACCAGAAAGTGTTTCCAACCATTTTGGAGCCAAAATTAGTGCATTTTCGTGTACATGAAAACTTGAAAAACTCATTTCTTTGGATTTTTGATTGGACTGTTAGAGGTTGAGATTGGGCCTAATTATCATCAAGATCCATTGCATATAAGGTTTTGAACTTTCACAATTAATCAAAAGTGCAAATTGGAGCCAAATTGATCAAGTTCATTTTTCAAAAAGTGTGGAAAATTCAAATTTCAAATTTGGAGATTGAAGTTGTTTCAAGGGAAATTGTGAATTGAGAAAGCTTCAGTGAAGTTCAGTGAACGATTCTGGCCAATTATCTTCAAGCTTGAGCTCCATTTGAAGGCTCAGTGGAAGTTCTCCACTAGGTAATTGAAATTCAACTTCGCACTCTTGTTAAGCATCAATTCACTGCCATTTTTGCATACTTGTGACATAGGATCAATGTAGATCATTAAAATGTAAAACAAACTGGCATTGGTTGTGATTGTTGGATGATGCTTGAAAATGTTTGGATCTGGTTTGGCTTGTTTATGCATGATCTTGCTTGTTTAATGATGGATCTGTAACCTACGTGAGCTATAGATGAGTTTTAGATCAAATTGAGGTTGTTTTGGTGAACTTTGAATTTTGATGTTCATTCTTGTTGTTTTCGGTTTGGATGTATTACGCAAGATATGTGGATTTTGATGCTAGATATGAGATCCTCATGATCTCTAGACGAATTTTGATATAAAATTCGTAAAAAACGGTGGAGTTTTGAAGAGGCCGTGTTGTTGTTACAGTCCGCGGCGGCCGGAGCTGTTGGTAGGGATGACCGGAAGTTCAGTCCGGCTGGCAGGTAGTCTTGAGGAAGAAGACGCCTACGTGGCATCTTGGTGTGCGTGCGTTGCGCATATTTTTCGTGTGGACGTGTAGAATTAAGAAACACCGTGGCCCTTCATTAACTTGCTGCATGTGATTCATTTTAAAAATTCATTAATGCGTTGTCACGCTATAAACCACATGATTGGATTACCACACAATCACGTGTCTCACATTGAACTCCATGATGCTCCCTAGTTTGACCTGTTGCATTGGATCACCAGATTATTTTGGTTTTTGTTTTATTTGGATTGGGCTTACCACGTGCTTTCTATTTACACCCTAGTTTGGGCCCAGTTCCATGTTTGAACTTGTTTCAATTGCTATTTGTCACGCCATTTTCTCATTTTCTTTTTATTTTCATTTGTTTTTTTATTTTATTTTCTGTTTACACTTTTAATTAATTAAAATAGCTCCAATATGTTAAAAATTCACCAAAAATATTTTTTATCAACTTTGAGATGTCTACTTTTTTTAGATATTTTTATTTTATTTTTCCATTTTATTTTCAATTAAAAAATGAATTAAATATTGGAGTTGTTTTAGTTGGTTTAAATTGTAACATGTTTTGTGTTTGCATTTATTTCTCTCATTCTTTTTTTGATCCAAAGATTGAAAATTGATCCTCATCTCAATGATGAGTTGATAAATTTTAGAGGACCATTTTGCCCCTGATTGTTGACTTTTGGGTTGACTTTTTGGGCTTTTCTTGTTGCACTTGTTTCTTCCATTTCAAAGTGGTACATCCAAATGATTTGATTCTTTTGATGGTGCTTTGAGAGGACATTTGTCTTGATTTCTTGGCCTCTGGTTGCCAACTTGTGTAGCTTCTTTGTTCATTTTATTTGATATTTTTTGAGCCTTTTTCCTATTTTTGAAGTGACTTACAAGTTAGGTCATCTCATAGGACAGCTCACACAAGTGCTTGACCTAGTTTGAATTGGAAATGACCTTTGTGGATCCAATAAGCTCTCAACTATTCTTTTTTCACATTCTAGACATGTTGAGCTTGCTGCATGTTCATTTTTAGGTCAAAATTATGTTCATAGCTTGTTGATTAATGCCTTTCTTTTTGTGCTTTCAACTTGAGCTCATATGTGATACATGCTTGCTTTCCTTGTGCCTTTGCTTGCATTCCTTCTTATTTTGTTTTGATATTGATTGTGAGACTTCTTCTCTTTATCTCCCTTATGTCCAATGACCTTGGAGTGTCATTTAAGGTGGCTTGGTCCCTCCTTTGGAGGTATTTGAAGCATACCTAGAATGATGAATCCTTGAGGACACTTTTGGTGTTTCTTCTTGTTTGATAAGTGATGCTTATGGTTGAGTACCTATTATAGGGTCCTTTCTGCCCTCATTTGGTCTCCCATCCTCACTTGGCTTTGAGGTTTGTTTACCTTTCATTTTGGTTTGAGTTTATTGGTGTGGTTGATGTTGCTTGACTTAGGTCATTTCATCCCATTTGTTGGTGCACCTTTGTGTGGTTTGTTTAAGTTATTCTTATGAAATTCTCCTTCTTCTCTTTTCTTGCATTTCCATATGCATGCTTGGTTGAGATGAGCTTGTGGTGGCTACTGCCCCACACTATTTTCCTCCCACTATCATTCTATGTGTGAATCTTATGTTTGCATTTTCATTTGCATATGCATTCTTCTTCTTCTTCTTCTTTTGCTTTTCTTGGCCATGTTCCCCATAAGTTCTCTAACCTCTTGAGGTTATGATAGACATTAGGTGCCTAACTATGCATGATAGTATTAGGTAGTTCCCTTTTGAATCCCAACTTTAGGTCCACTTTGTATGATAACTTTTAGGATTGACTAGTCTCCCATTAGTGTTCCTTCTTCTCTTCTCATCTTCAAACATCCATAAAACACTTAATAAAGAATGACAAGTGTAGCACGCTACGAGCCTTAATCTACTTAAGAAATGGTAATTGAGGGGCCTCCTCTCAAGGACCTAGAGTGTTTAGTGTACACCCTTTGGGTGATATACGACGCATTCGCTCTTAGGTCATAATCTCTAGTGCGACATGAGTTGCAAATCAAATTCAAAACACTTCTTCTCTAAAAAACACAAAAAACAATTCAAACCTTTTTCACCCTTTGGGGTTCTTAATCAAGGAAAATATTTTCATAAACAAGAGTGTCATTAACTTTTAGTTCCATCGCAAACGGTAACGCCTAAGTCTCCAATGGTCGAGCTGCATACACCAACTGCTAGAACTATTTGTTAACCCTACTCGGGCCTAAAAACTTTTGAACCAACCTGTGGTCCTTTGAGCCCGAACTACGTTTGCTCTGATCTTTTGTACCAGACGAAAGTATGTAGGTATGAGACACGATGTCTCGGCGAGCAACCTTTCCCCCTTTCTTAACCGTAGTTAGCCGAACTACGTTGACTCTGACTTTCCTATTGCACGAGGGAGTACATAGGCACAGAGCGGCGATGCTCTGCCGAGTCAGTTCTCTTTTCTTTTTCTTTTGTCCTTAAGCCTTTAGCTAGATAGTTTCAACACACCCTTTTAGATAGACAACAATGCGTGGATCCCGTCGAGTACGACGGACGTGAGGGGTGCTAATACCTTCCCCTTGCGTAACCGACTCCCGAATCCAGACATGGTTGCGATGAACTTGTCTTTCCCTTTTTCTTTAGGTTTTTGCCATCGCTTCCTTTCCCTCCCTTTGGGATAAATAACGAAAGTGGTGACTCTTATGTTTTTCCGCCGGTAGTTTTTCGCAGTTGCGACAGGTGCCAATTACTCGATGGTCTCACGGAGGAGGTACAAGGTCCCAAACCTCATTTCTTTTAAACTGATTAAGTTCCTCTTGCATTGATAAGAATTAATGTTCATCGAGTAAAGCCTCTTTTGGGTTTTTAGGTTCTACTTGAGAAACGAAAGCGAAATGATAACATAAATTACTTAGCTTTGATCGAGTCGTCACTCTCTTTGAGATATCACCGAGAATATTGGCAATGGGATGGTCTTTGGAAGACTCCCAAGCTGGAGGGAGAACATATTTTTAGACAGATTAACTTCCTCAGTCTCCTCATGGCAGTCATATTTTTCCTCCTCAACTTTGTCTTGGTCAGGTTGATCAATACCCGTCTCAGCACCTTTGAGTATGTCTTCAGAAGATACACCTGCACCATGAAACAAACTATCTTTTCCGATACTTTTCGGATAAGATTCATCAAATGTGACATGAACAGACTCTTCGACAATAAGTAATCTCTTGTTGTATATTCTATAGGCTTTATTTGAATGAGAGTATCCGAGGAAGATACCTTCGTCTGCCTTGGAATCAAATTTACCTAGACTTTCTTTTCCATTGTTTAACACGAAACACTTACAACCAAAGACATGTAGGTGAGACACATTTGGCTTCCGCCCTTTTAAAAGTTCATACGGTGTTTTGCTTAGAATAGGGCTAATGAGCATCCTATTTAAAACGTAACAAGCCATACTAATGGTGTCAGCCTAGAAATACTTAGGAAGCCCACTTTCGTTGATCATAGTTCTTCCTAACTCTTCCAAAATGCGATTTTTGCGCTCCACAACCCCGTTTTGTTGAGGAGTATGCGGAGCGGAGAAGTTATGAATAATTCTGTGTCTACCACAATATTCCTCAAACAGATAATTCTCAAACTCACCCCCATGATCACTTCTAATTGATATGATATTTGTGTTTAACTTACTTTGAGAAATCTTAGCAAATTTTTCAAAGTCGAAGAATGTATCGCTCTTGCTAGCCAAGAAGATAGTCTAGCAAAATCTAGAAAAATCATCGACTATAACAAAACCATAATAGTTACCACCTAGACTTTTAATTCTAGATGGCCCAAATAGATCCATATGAAGAAGTTCAAGAGGTCTCGTAGTTGAAACAATGTTTTTAGATTTAAACGAGATCCTTGTTTCCTTCCCCATTTGGCATGCATCACATAAGTGATCCTTGGTGAACTTGATTTTGGGCAAGCCTATGACTAGATCTTTTGAAACTATCTTATTTATCAAGTCAAAATTGACATGCGCTAAACGTCTATATGCCACAACCATGAGTCCTCACTCATTGTCATGAGACATTTATCGCTAGTCAATGATACTTCACTCAAATCTAGAATATAGACATTATTTACCCTCAGACCATTAAACACATCCTTCATTTTATCATTGTGTTCAATTAAGCAACAATCTTTTGAAAACGATACTTTGTATCCTTTGTCGCATAATTGACTAATGCTAATGAGATTGTGTTTAAGGCCCTCGATTAGCAATACATCATAAATAGTAGTAGATGAGGGACTACCTACACTACCTTTTCCAAGTATTGCACCCCAGTTGTTGTCTCCATAGGTTAAAAATCCCTTCTTCTTATCCACAAAGTCAATGAAGAGAGATATGTCTCCTGTCATACGTCTTGAGCAGCCACTGTTGAGAACCCATCTTCTCTTGGTAGTCTCAAGACATTGTACCTATGAACACAATTAACAAGAATAGGTACCCAATTGTTTATTGGGTCCTTGGTTGTGAGTGAAAACATGGTCGCATTTAGGCAACCATTGATAAACCCCTTTAGGAACCAAAAATCTCCTAAAGCGACATTTAACAATGGTGTGACCCTTCTTGCAACAATACAAATAAGAAAATTTAACTCTTGTATCACTTTTGCTATCATGATTCTTTACCATATATGTGTATTTTTGATATGGATTAACCATAATCTTTCTAAAATGTGCTTTATCGTTAACAAATGTGACTTTGGGTTCTAGAGCCTTGTTAAGTTTGGCCTTGAGATTTCTAACTTCATTTTTCCAAATGTAACAAGTATCACACCCGAAGTTAACTACACTTTTTCTTATTTCCTCACAATCCAGTTTTGTACCTTCCACTATGGAAGCCTTTAACGCCTCTAGTTTCCTTTCAGAATCAAGAATCTTTTGCTCTAAGTGAGCAAAAATTTGTTTATTTGAGGCTAGCATTTTAAAGGCTTCTTTGGCTTCATGATGTAAGGTATCAAAAGCATTTTATAATTCAGAATGAGACAATCTAGTAGAATTATCATATTTTACATTTCGTACCTTTTTGTTTTTCTTCTTCTGATGAGCGGAGAGATAAAGGTTTGACGGATTCGTCTTCGTCACTAGAACTATCATCCCTGGATGACTCGCTATCGCTTTCCCATGCGATGTAAGCTCATCTCGACTTAACTTGCTTCTTGTGTGACCGATTATTTTCCTTTCCTTTGTCCTTTTTCATCAAGGGATAGTCTGGCTTGTAATGTCCGGCTTTTTCGCAATTAAAGCATGACCCTTTTGCTCTACTTCCTTTGTTGTCATCATTCTTAGAGTGTCTTGATTGTTTTCTGAAATTGACTAGATTCTTTTCAAAATGTTGGATACCATTTTACTTGACATAATGATTATATCGCTTCACAAACAGCCCCATATCCTTATTCTTTTCGTCATCACTCGTATCGTAATCACTCAGCTCTTTTGCATAGGACTTTGAACAAGAAGCCTTTAGAGCTATGGATTTCTTTTCCGTATTTTTCGTTTTCTCCTTCTTTTCCTTTTTCTCAAATTGCTCGAGACTAAGAAGAACTTGCTCGTGTTCTTGAAGCTTTCCAAAGAGTGTTGTAAGGTCCAAGGTCATAAGATCATTTGCTTCCTTTATGGAGGTTACTTTTGGTTGTCATTCCCTAGTAAGACATCTTAAGACTTTGTTAGTAGCAACATCATTGGCAACTGGCCTACCAAGTGAATTTAGTCTATTGATAAGATGAGAAAATCTCTTTTTTATGTCATCAATGGTTTCCCCTTGCTCCATGTGAAAGAGATCAAACTCTTGTGTTAAAGTATTGATTTTAGCTAGTTTGACATCATTGGTTCCCTCATGGGCAACTTGCAATGAGTCCCACATAACCTTAGTAGTTAAACAATTGGAAACTCTATAGTATTCTTCAACTCCCAAGGAGGAGATTAAAATATTTTTAGCTTTCGAGTCGTAATTATACTTTTTCTCGTCATCATCATTCCATTGTGCTTCAGGCTTAGGCACAATCATGTTATTTTCATCGGTCATGGTTATTTCCATAGGGCCGTTCAAAATAACATTCCATACCTTCCTGTCAATGGAACTTATATGCACACGCATACAGTCTTTCTAATAACTATAGTTTTCTCCATTGAAAACAGGTGCTCTATTATAAGCCCCTTTAGGTTCGTTAGCCATTTTCTACTAAGTTATACGTGAAGCACGAAATGAACCGGTGCTCTTGATACCACTTGTTAGACAATGGCACCGATCTAGAAGGGGGGATGAATAGGTCACTTGTTTATAACAGAGTCGGCGCTACCAAAAATTGATTTTTAAAATTGTTTAAGGCAGAAGCAGCCGAGGAACTATACACATCTAAAATGAACGGTTACTAGAAAATCGGATACGCGTAAAGCCTATGGAATTTGATAAACGAGATATGAGAATCACTACTTCAATCATACTTCAATTAGATTATGTTCACTATAAGGTGTGGCTAGTTCGAATGCCTTTAAAATATAGACAATTTGAAAAGATAGCACAAGATGTTTTTAGTTCACACAATTGATCAAACACTTGGAGTGCAGAGCCCTACAAGTAAATTCTATGTTTTGAGTTGAGTGCTCAAGTGTTCTATTACAATCAATGATTGTACTTGGCTTAAAAATAGTTCAGTACAACTCAAATCAGAATTTCATTGACATAATCGTTTGCACTAAAAACTCAAAAATTTAGCAATATAAACGTAAAGAAAAAGACACAACAATTTTTTGAGGCAGTTCCCCCGTCGTCCTCGCTCGGGGTACGTCTGTCCTTAATTATAACAATAGAATTGAGACCTGTATATAGATAGATATAACCTGTTGGTCAATGTTTATACAAGAAGTAAATAGATATCAAACAATCGAACACAGTTTGTTATTGTAGAGCCTATTTTCTTGCCCATTGATTCAATTTGAATCAAGTACTTCAAATGCGGTGAATAAACCTCCGATTACGACACTCTCTTTGAACAACCCTCGATCTTCAAATCTGGTCCAACTGATTTCAGTCACCCACATGTTGAACCCGATTCTTCCCCTCACAATCCTCCGTTTACCGCTACTAAACTGACAGAACCTCCAACTCTTCGATTACCTTCGCTCGGCTGAATCTGCGATGGACCGATTCGTGCAAACCCCCCCCCCCCCCCCAAATATGAGATTCTTGGAGGATAAAACCCTAACAGTTTTATTCAAGAAAAACCTTCTGATTACTCAACCCAAACCAGATTAAACCAATCTTCAGCTTTGGACGTTATCACCTCGAAATGATTATGTGTAGTTGTTGTGAAATGCTATGAAGAGAGTGAAGATGATGAGAACCAAATCGACACGTAAATTTCACTTTTCTTGTTTTCTTAGTTGTTGTGAAAGGAAAGTACAACTCAACTAATATGCAAAACATAACTAACTTAACAAACAAAATAGACTCACAAAAACAGTTTGACATAACAGAATTTTGACACAAAACATCGAGCGGTCGGCCTATGCAGTAAAGGGGTCGACCTGCGCTTACCCGTATACATGATTATGCAAAAATTAGGACCATGTGTCGATGCACAACATGCAATTTTAGCCAAATACCAATGGTCCTAGTATGAGTCGATCGAAGGGTCGACGCTGTTGCACCCTAAAATTTGACCAACATTTCTTTACTTAGCTTATGTTTCATTTCATTCACATTAGCATTATCATTTGCATTTCATAGACATGTATGCAGGAGATCAAGAGGTATGAGTACCAACCAAGACTATGAAGCTAGCCAAGAAGGTTATTCAAGTGCTCAAGGGTTGATGTCCTTGTCAGAGAAGTTAGAAGATTCTCAGAGAGAGTGGTTGAAACCAAAGATGTGTGCCTCCTAACTTGAAAGTTGTGGGAAGCTCCTTAGATGATTCTGAAGCTATGAAGAAATACTTGAAGCCTTGATAGAGCTTATGAGGTGTCTTGAAAGCCATCATGAATCCTAGATAGGTCATTGTGCAAGGATAAGAAGACTCAGCCATGAGTGGTGTAATTAGGGTTTGACTGGGTCAACCCTAGGTCAACTGATGATTTGAACAAGGTTGAGACCTAATTCAAGAGCCATGTGATCATGGATTGATGAATTGAGATGCTATAAGGATGATTCCAAGGTCAACTCATCATGATTGAAGAGTTTGATAAGTTTCAAGCTAGGGTTTCTAAGGCTTGACAGTGTAAAATCCCCTAGTTTGACCCCTATCTTCAGGGCAGTTTAGCTCAGGATGTGATTGTCATCTCATCTTACCCCCAACATGAATGTTTTAGATCTTGTTCTTAGCTTTAATTTGAGTACTAGAAGTCCTTGATAGGATTTGTAGAGCTCAAGTTATGACTTTGACAAGTTACAGGTCATCTGAGGTATGTGAATCTGGGGCC
This sequence comes from Lathyrus sativus, assembly GCA_963859935.3. Taxonomy (NCBI): domain Eukaryota; kingdom Viridiplantae; phylum Streptophyta; class Magnoliopsida; order Fabales; family Fabaceae; genus Lathyrus; species Lathyrus sativus. The sequence continues at coordinate 210,897,676 of OZ012737.1, forward strand.
TTGAAAGTCACCCAACTTGCATCAAACTTTTGCCCAAGAAGGATGATTCCTATGAACTTTTGGTCAACATGAATGTTGTTCCTTATCTTCTTAGATTTCTAGAGAGTACTAGAAGTCCTTGATAGGATTTGTAGAACTCAAGTTATGGCTTTGACAAGTCAAGGGCATTTTGGTCATTTGGGGATTACAGGTCATTTCAAGCATAAGGCCATAACTCATATTTCCAAGCTTCAAATGGAAAAATCTTCAACATAAAACTTTCTTAAAATGATGTTTTAAGGCTAGTAAAGAGGTCACGAGATGTTGGAAAAGCTTGTAGCTCAAAGTGGTAAAAATGACCTAAAATGAAGGCATAAGTTAAATAAGTCAAAGTTGGAAATTGAAATTTTCAAGATACACATCCAAACCATGGCATGTAATATATCATTTTGACTCTAGAAAACATTTTAAATACAATGGTTTAGCCACATTTTTGATTTGAGGTCTAAATCATGGACTTGCTTTGAAAAGCACTTGCTTGCATATTAAGTAACATATGCATAACTTGAAATTGAGGCATGGGCAAGGAACTTGGCAAGCTAAATCCTTCCAAATTGTCACTAGGGGAGAAATTGAAAGAGATTGGGATGAATTTCAAGCTGCAAATAGAATTGAGCATGTCATGGTAAGTGATTCAAAATCTCATGACATGAGATATGTAAAATCTCATTGGAAGGATCTAGAGGGTTCTAGATCATCCAAGCTTCACCTATATATTGAGTAGAATGCATCCATGGCAAGGGTTGGTGATCATTGAAGGTTTGAGCATAGTTTGGAATTGAGTTTTCATAGATTGCAATTGAAATCGGTTTCATCAATTTCCTCCATTTCCTTCCATTTTCTTGATTGGTTCTTCTTCCTTGAGTATCAAGGATTGATTCCAGATCATTTCCAAGGAGAATTGGTGGCTAGATCGTGTGGGAGCAAGAGGTTTTCAGCACCTGCAACTCTTCATCGTGTTTCAAGATTGAAGCACTTTCCATTGAATCTTTTGCATACAGAAGCAAGGAGGAGGTTCAGTGATCATGTCCAGAAGACTTGAGAGCTTGAAGTGGAGGATTCGTGCATCTGTTATTCAAGAATCTCCAGGTTTGTAACCTCCTTCCCCTAGCTTGATTTAGGTAGAATTAGGTTGAATTAGGGTGTTAGATTAGTTGTAGAATGGCCTAGGATGGTTTTCAGATGGTTAATTGTTGAATTAGAGACAAAATAAGAAGATCACCATTTTCGGTTGAGATTAGGAGATGTTGATTCTTGAGGTTTCAGAAGAAACTATTGGCATGATTGAGTTCGTGGTAAAATTTGGAGTGTGTTTCGTGTTTTGACCATTTGCATTGGAGGCTCCTAGAGTTAACTAGGGTTGGGGAAGACGACCGGAGCTCCATCGGCGGTGGCCGGAGCTGGGCGCGAAGCTCAGAGCTTTGAAATGGAGAAGATGAAGTGTACACCATTGGATCTTGGTCTGACCATTGACTAGAAGTTGATCCAACAGATGTGTTTTAATTCTGGCTTGTGAAGAGTTTCAAATGAAACAATGCGTTTCATTTAGTTGGCGCTTTGGGCTTAGTAATCTGAGTGTTATCCACGCCCCCCAGCAAGCCCAACCCAGAGTTTTAATTGAAAATGATTTCTATTTGCACCGTGTCTTTATTCATTTTGGTGGATTTCATTATTTTTTTCATTTAATTCATGAGTTTTGTAAAATTCATAACTAATTGAATATTAATCCAATTCAATCCATTCTTTTTGCATATTACTCATTTAATTCATGTAATTTCTGATTTAATTGGAATTTTGTATTTTAATTGATATTAAAATGTTTATGTTTGATGCATATTTTTGTAGAATTTTGTGTGATCTCATAGTGATGATTCTTGGCCTAATTTTTTGTGTGTGATTAGGTTAGACATGTATGATCCCATAGTAATTTTCTCACAGTTTTGTGATGAAAATAGGTGTGCTTTCTAGATTGATATTTAGAGACTTCCTTTTTAGGGTTTTAGGTTGATACCTTAGACTGTAGAGTTTTGTTCTAGGTCCAATTTGATGATTTGATCTTTGAAACTAATGTGATAGAGTCATGATTGACCTAGGTTCCCATAGTAATTTTTGTAAGATTTTTCAATTGGTTTTAGTATTTTAGTTAGGACTAACTTTAGTACTAGGGTTTAGGTGATCCTAACTTGCTAATTTAACTAGTTTAACTCATTTAGTTCCCTTAGATTAGGGTTTGTGCTTGGTTTGCCTTGGATTGAGATTGAAGACAAGTTGAAGACAAGGTGAGGAGGCTTGAAGTTGCTTGAGGGTGCTTGAAGCTTTGGATTCTGTGGGTGCCTGAAGGTGCCTGATGAAGATTAGGAGATAGGACATAGGGAGATCTTTGTAGTTAGAATGATTTCTTTCACAAACATGGAGAGCATCTTGTGCTTCCATTCCTCCCAATGATTAAAAGTCCTCCCATGGTATTCACCTCCCTCCTTTGGAGGGATAAATGATGGTACCTAGGAAGTAGAACTTTTGAGGGAACCATTCTTCTGATGTTAAACCCTTATAGGCCTCCTTTGGTGGTCAATAAGCAGTTTAATATCCTAGCTTATCCAGTTAAGTGATTTCTTCTGGTTTGAGTATCTTGAAGATGTTAGACTTGAGTTTGAAGATGAAGACTTCATTGAAGAGTGTGGAAGAGGATGATTCCTTGAGCATTGCCATTGTAGCTGAAGCTTGAAGAGCAAGAAGAACAGGTTGATACTTGAAGATCCTAAAGGAGGTTGAATGAAGAGCTGAGGCTTGAGAAAGAATTTAAGGATGAATTTGACACTTCTAAGTGATTAAAGATTACCCTGAGAAGCTGAAGCTTGAAGGTGAAGAAGACCAAGTTGAGACTGGTGAAGCAAAGAGAGCTGAAGCTTGAAGCCTAAGTGGATACTTATGAAGATGATTCAATTGAGATTGAGTGTGGAGCTGAGGCTTGAGGAATAAAAGATAAGATAAGTTGATACTTACATTGATGATTGAGAATCTGAAGGAAGCCAATTGATACTTGTGGTTAAGAGCAAAGCCTGAAGGTGGAATTGACTGGAAAGCTGGAAGCTTGGAGAAGTGAAGTTTAAGTTGAAACTTATGTTGAAGGTTTGAAACCTGGAAAAGAAAATTGATGTTTGTCATGAAAGATGATATCCTTGAAGGGTGGTTGAAGTCTGAAGACTGGATTGCTGTTAGAAGAGTTGTAGCTTGGAATTGAAAGAGGGAGTTGTTGATATGCTTTCTTGTCTGTTTTCTTTCCTGTATTGCTGATGTGCCTTGTTTGACTTGCTTGATGCATTAGAATAAGTCCATATCTAGACTGACTTTAATCTAGGAGCATGATTGCACTAGAGGTTGAGTTTCTCCCTCTGCTTGTATTGTTACTGTATGGCTTTGCTTGCGGGTATTCGGTAGAGCCCTGCTCCCTTGCCCATGTGGTTTATTTTGCTTGATAGCATTCCATTTTCTTCTGTATGATTGCAGTTTACTGTATTTTGCTTGATAGCATGTTTTATTTCCTCAGTATGATTACTGTTATTCATATCTGGCTTGAGGTTGAGATGAGCTTGTGGAGGCTGCTGCCCCACACACATTTCCTCCCTCACTTGCATTGCATGCATTTTATAGTCGTTTATCTGTTTACTGTTTAAGTTGATGTTTTATCTGTTTCTGTTTATCATTGACATGATCCCTTAAGACTCTCATTTCCTTTGATAAGGAAGTGATGATTAGAACTTTAAGTTAAAACCTATGCATGATAACTTCTAGGAGTTCCCTGTTTCAAACCTCAACTATAGGATGAATCCTTGGCATGACAACAGTAGGACTTGATAGTCTCCCGTTAGTTGAGCCTGCTCTCATCGCATCTCAAAACAGCTTAAGATACAATAATCATGAATGATTTCTTTCGTACGTTATGAGCCTTAAGCTATCTGAGAAAGGATTGTTGGAGAGTTTCTTTCCAACAATCTGGATGTTTAGCATGGCACCCTTTGGGTGACATGCGACGCATTCATTCTCAGGTCATAGTCTTTAGTGCGATTGAAATTGCAAACACAATAAAAAACACTTCTTCCGTAAAAGACAGAAAACAAACTTCAAACCTTTTTGCCCCGTGGGCCCGTAAGTCAAAGGAAACTTTTCTGAAGAAAAGAGTGTCGTTAAACTTCAGCGCCACCGCAAACAGGCTTTGTCCCTAACTGCTGGAACTGCTGTTTAACCCTACTCGATAAAACAGATGAATCTGAATTCCCGTAATCCGTATTATCCCGAACTACGTAAGCTCTGATCTCTCATACCTGTTGAGAGTACGTAGGCACAATACTGATGTATTGGCGAGCCACCTTCCCTGTAACCCGTCGTAGGTCGAACTACATTGACTCTGATTTCTCATTCTCTGATGAGAATACGTAGGCAGAAAGTGTGACGCTTTGTCGAGTCATTTTCTTTTCTTTTTAAGCCAGCCTTGATAGGTAGATAGATAAACCAACTCGTCCAGTAAACACAACAAGTGTGGATCCCGTCGAGTACGACGGACGTGAGGGGTGCTAATACCTTCCCCTTGCGTAACTGACTCCCGAACCCAGACAACGGTTGCGATGACCTTGTCTTACCCTTTTTTCGTCAGGTTTTTCCGATCGTTTCCTTTCCCGTTCTGAGGGATAAATAACGAAAGGTGGCGAATCTTTTGTTTTGCCGGCACCTTATTTTCGCGGAAGCGACAGACGCGAGCCCTCTTGAGACTAATTCATTAAAATGACTCGTTGTGTGAGTCGACTGGAGCAGGTTTTGGGTCGACTCAAAACCTTGAAATAGGCAAAAATGCCCATTTTCATGCATTAAGACACATTTGATGAAACCTATAGTATGACAAACAAAGCCAACTAAGCCAACCCTATATGAAACATAGATTTGGACATCTCTATATGCAACAATCATGTTTTTGACGAACGTTTTACTTATGAGAGACAAAACATGCAAATATGACATGGTGACAACGTCTAACATACATTTTCTATGGAGTTGAGTTTTAACATCATCAAAAAGTGCACATCTATATATGAGGCTTGTCGCTTGCGCGAAAATAAGGTGCCGGCATGACAGAAGAGTCGCCACCTTTCGTTATTTATCCCTCAGAGCGGGAAAGGAAACGATCGGAAAAACCTGACGAAAAAGGGTAAGACAAGGTCATCGCAACCATTGTCTGGGTTCGGGAGTCGGTTACGCAAGGGGAAGGTATTAGCACCCCTCACGTCCATCGTACTCGACGGGATCCTCGCTTGTTTGTTTACTTGGATGGGTTGGTTATAATCTATCTACCTATCAAGGCTGGCTGAAAAAGAAAAGAAAAATGACTCGGCAAAGCATCGCACTTTATGCCTACGTATTCTCATCAGAGAATGAGAAATCAGAGTCAACGTAGTTCGGCCTACGAAGGATTACGGGGGAAAGGTTGCTCGCTAGGACGTCGCATCCTATGCCTACGTACTTCCACACTGTCTGGAAGATCAGAGCAAACGTAGTTCGGGAAACTACAGGTTATTTCCTGTTTTTACGAAAGAAGTGTTTTTTATTGTGTTTGCAATTTCAACCGCACTAGAGACTATGACCTGAGAGGGAATGCGTCCTTTCTCAGATAGCTTAAGGCTCGTAACGTACGAAAGAAATCATTCATGATTACTGTATCTTAAACTGTTTTGAGATAAGAAGAGAACAGGCCCAACTAGGAGGGAGACTATCAAGTCCTACTGTTATCATGCCATGGATTCATCCTATGGTTGAGGTTTGAACAGGGAACTCCTAGATGTTGTCATGCATAGGTTTCAACCTAAAAGTCTATCATCAAATCCTTATCAAAGGAAATGAGAGTCCTAAGGGATCATGTCAATGATACACCAAAACAGACAAAGCATCAACTTAACAGTAAAATGCATGCAATGCAAGTGAGGGAGGAAATGTGTGTGGGGCTTCAGCCTCCACAAGCTCATCTCAACCTCAAGCCAGTCATGAAATAACAGTAATCATACTGAAGAATAAACAACATGCTATCAAGCAATAAACAGCAAACTGCAATCATACAAATAAAAGAAATGAAATGCCATCAGGCAAAATAAACACATGGGCAAGGGAGCTAGGCTCTACCGAATACCCGCAAGCAAAGCCACGCAATAACAATACAAGCAGAGGGAGCAACTCAACCTCTAATGCAATCATGCTCTTAGCCTGCACTTATTCTAGATGGACTTATTCTAATGCAACAGACAAATCAAGCAAAACAAACAATACAGAAAAGAAAACAGAAGAAAGCTTCAGCTCCTCCAGCAGCAACTCAGTCCTCAGACTTCAGAGATCACTTGCTTTCCAGGTATCAACCCTACAACATGAGTATCAACTCATCTTCTCCCTTAAGCTTCAGCTTCTTTGATCAGCTCCACCTTCAGGCTTCACTATCTTCAGGTATATTCAGGTATCAACTTGATCTTCACAAAGTCTTCAGACTTCAACAATCTCCAAGGATTCATCCTCTTAAAAGCTTCAGCTTCTAACCCAAGTGTCAACTTGATCTTCACAAAGTCTTCAGACTTCAACAATCTTCAAGGAATCATCCTCTTCAAAGCTTCAGCTTCTATCTTCAATGGCTTTTAGATCTTCAATCAAGTCTTCTATCGTCCTCTTCTGCAAATCTTCAATACTCTTCATTGCTATCTTCAACAACCCAAATGCTCCATCAAACAAGATTCAGTCCACAAGATGAGGTGAGGATGTTAGAGTGCTCACTGACCTCCAAAGGATGCCATTAAGGACTTAACATCAAAAGGAAAGGCTCTCTCAAAGTTCTACCTCATAGGGCAAGGTCACTAATCCCTCCAAAGGAGAGAGGTGAATACCCTTAAGGGACTTTATATCATAGAGAAGGAAGGAGGTGAACAAGACACTCCTTGTTTATTGAATGGAATTATTCTATCTAAAGCTCTACCTATGTACTTATGATCCTATAAACAGAACAAACAAAAGCTAAACTAAGCTCCTCCTCAAGGTCTTCAAAGTCTCAAATGATGATCCACAAGGTCTTCAACTCAATCTTCAAGGCTCACACACTCAAAGGAGAAGAAAAGAAAACAAAACAATACAAACTATGCCTTTAAGCAACACACATACTATCCATACATTCAAAAATCAATTAAAAATGCTAAACTACTATATAATATTCTAGTAAAGTTCTAGGGGATTCTATACATACTTACCCTTAACCCATATATTCCCCATACACTAATTTGGCCTATAAAACCCAAAACAAAATTGTTCAAATCTACTTATGCAACCTAAAACCCTAATTGAGTACACTAAGACTATGCTTAACAAACTAATCAAATTTTAACCTACAAATTGTGAATTAAATCCTATATGAACTATGATTCAATACCTAACTATGCCAAAAAGAATGGCTCAAAAATCCTAAGGGAAAGTCCTAAAAGAAATTATACAAAATTGAGTATACAAACTATCCATATTAAAAAGGCTATTTACAAGAATAATATGCTAAAAAATATTTTAAAAAAAATAAAATGGAATTTTATTTATTTATATTTTTGTAGACAGAATTATGAGCATGTGAAAAAAACAAGCGTTAAAAAATACTAATTTTTCTATTTTCTGTGAATTTTATAAAATGCAAGAAATATAAAAGAAATTAAAAAATGAGGAATTAAAATAAATGGGGGAGGGGGTGTCAAAAGAAAATACGCCTAGTTGCTTTCTCTGATGGGCCCAGGAAGGGGGGTGCCATTAGCGAATGGCGCTAGGCCCATGCGCTCAGAAAAATCTAATGAAAATTAAAAGAAAAAAAACATTACAGCTGCGGTACGAATAGCAAAAGATTTCAGTTCAAAAAATGATTGGGCCGCGCGAGGGGGTGCAGGAAGGAAAAGTCACGTTTCAGCCCAGCAAATACTTTAAGTGAAACGCACAGCATAAGGCTTCATTTTCCCTCCCGTTTCTGAATTAAATCTGGGCCGCGCGATGTAAGTCTTGGTCAAGAGTCCACACGTGATCCAACGGCATATGGCTTGTCTTCTACCTTGAGATAGTTAGGGTTTCATGAACTTCCATGAACACGCATCCTCACATACAAACTTCCTTCGCTCGGTTCTCTCTCATACCTCAACTAAACGCAGTGCTGTAAAGAGCAATCTTGCTCAGCTTCTCAAGCTCTACACGGCTATGGCCTTGGATTTTTCTAACACTCACCCTACAAAGAGGCACGATGAAGGAAAGTTCTGGGCACACTTGTTTACACCTGGTTTGCATGGAAATAACTATGGCTCAAACTATGCAAAAATGTTCTACATGTTGTGGGGAGTAAACTAAACTAAAGAACTAAGATTATAGTACACTAGGTTATGTGTTCTTGATCCTAAAACAGAAACTACCATGGAACCAACCTTCATATAATGCCTTCAAACTCATCACAATTCATCCCTAAGAGTCTCTAACCACATTTATCTTAACAACAAGTTCTAAAATTGAATAATTAAGGGGATTCGAAAGAAAATGCATACCTTGCAAGTGATGATGGCTATGGTAGTTCCTCTTCAATTCAAGCCTTGATGCTTACTTCAAATGATCTCCAATGGCTGTAGATTCTTCTGTTTGCAATGGTTCTTGCTTACACCTCTTGAATCACTCTATCCAATTCTTCATGCAACTTGGAGTGAAGCTTTGGATCTCATGAACCAGCCACGAATTCCTCACAATTTTGTTTGCCAATTGCTCTATGCTGATGGTAGATGATGATGATAACAAGAATTATGATGATTGATGAAGTTTCAATGGAGTTTGAAAGCAAAATGCAATATGGAGTTATGGAATCAAACTATGGTATGCAAGCACAATAAATCACCAAATGACCAACCCTTGATCACATTGTGATCCTCTTAATATATATCCATCAATGGAAGATCCTAGAAGCTTTTAGAAAGAGCTAGAATCTCATGGAAAGTCATGGAATTTCTCTTTTAATGACATGTGGTATCATCTCATATCATGCCTTAAACTTGTCATTTTGCTTTAAAATCTCCCTACAAGAGATATTGAGAAGGAATGTGATGAAAAACAAGCATTGCCTTTGCTTTATGTGAAGTTTCTCAAGTTGCCTTATGATCCAAGAATGAAAATTACAAAGCAACCTCCATTTTAAGACCTCAAATCAAAATTCTACTTGAACCATTGTTTTTAAAATGATGTTTGGATTCAAAATGACATATTGGATGATCTATTTTGGATTTTTAGATCTCTCAAACCAAAATTTCATTTCAACTTTTTTAACTTATAAGCCATTTATAAGCCATTTGCACCACTTTTAAAAATCCATGCTCTAAGCTTTTCCAAACTTTTACACCCTCTTTTCTAGCCTTAAAATCCCATTTTGAACAACTTTTATGTTTTGAGTTTTTTCATTTGAGGCTTGGAAATAGGAGATATGGCCTTTGCTTAAAATGACCTATAATCACCAAATGACCAAAATACCCCTGTCTTGTTCAAACCATAAGTTGAGTTCTACAAATCCTATCAAGGACTTCTAGTACTCTCTAGAAAGCTAAGAAGATGCTATTCAACATTCATGTTGGCCAAGAGATCATAGGAATCATCCTACTAGGGCAAAAGTTGTCTGCAAGTTGGGTGACTTTCAAGGACCCAGATTCACACACCTCAGCTGACCTGTAATTTGTCAAAACCATAACTTGAGCTCTGCAACTCCTATCAAGGACTTCTACCACTAAAATTAAATCTAAGAACAAGCTCTACAACATTCATGTTGTGGGGAAGATGAGATATCAATCACATCTTGAGCTAAAACTGCCTGGAAGATAGGGATCAAATTAGGGTTTTTTCACTGACAATCCTTGGAAACCCTGACTTGAAACTTCTCAAACTCCTCAATCATGATGAGTTGGTCTAGGAATCATCTTTATAACATCTCCATACATCATTCCATGATCTCATGGCTCTTGGATTAGGTCTCAACCTTCTCCAAATCATCAGCTGATCTAGGATTGACCCAGTCAAAACCCTAATTCTACCATTCATGGTTGAATCTTCTGAATTCTTGCATAATGACCTCTCTGGGATTCATGATGGCTTTCAAGACATCTCATAGACTTTCTCAAAGCTTCAAGTTCATTCTCAAAGTCTCAGAATCATCTGAGGAGCTCCCACAACTCTCAAGCTATGAGGCACATAACTCTAGTCTCAAACAGTTTCTGTGAGGATCTCTTGAACTTTCTGATGAAGGCATCAACTTTCAAACACTTGATGGATAAATAACTGTTGGTCAAATTTTGGGGTGCAACAAGGCTTTTCCCTCACACTTAGATATTTCCAAGTAAGTTTTTTCCAGTTCTTTCTTCTTATACTTAAGGATACTATAAGTACTTTTCAAATCTTGGTCAACTCGTCCTCGCACCCATATCTTTTCAGCTAACTCCTTTTCCACCTTAGCCAAAGCTTCTGTCTTCACTTTTGCTAAGTAAACAACTTCATTCTTGTCACTCTTTAGTTGACTAATTTCTTTTTTCAGCTCTTCATTTTCTTTATGCAATTCTTCTTTTTTTGCCCACAACTTATTGTATCTTTGAATATCCACCGTTGTAAGCTCTTCAATGACTAAAGGATATAAGGGTTCTCTGGCAGGAAAAGGTAGCAATATTTTCTCCACTCTCTTCTGGATCCAATCCAAATAAGGGTCATAAGCTCTGCAATCACCTTTTCCCAAAGAAAGTTTCCCTCTTCTATGAACTCTTCCACAGGCTTCCTTTATCCTTGCCAAAGTATCAAAATCAGCTACACCTGTGAAGTACAGAGATTCCTGCACTTCTTCCTCCTTTGGGGGTCCCTTCAAGGCAAAACCAAATTGTCTGATAGCAAGAGAAGGGTTATAGTTAATCCCACCTTTTCTTCCCATCAGAGGTACATTAAGAAAACTCCCACCGCTAAAGATGATCTCCACACCGAGCAGATCTCGATTGAACTAGATAATATCCTTAAATGTCAAACCCATAAGCCTTTCTGACCATTCAGACGTATCCCTTGTACCAACAAAAGCTTCGATGCGAGGAAGATAATCCATGAACCACTTGTGAAAGAGTGGCGCATAACAAGAAACATTTTTCCCTCTCCTCTTTTCATTTTTGTAGTGCACTAATGATACAAATCTCCTAGAAGAGTAGGTACGGGGTTCCTGGAAGCAAAGATGTGAAAAGCGTCCATATCAACAAAATCTCGTATGTTGGGAAACAAAACAATACCATATATTCACAACGCCAGAATAGCATTGAAAACTACCCAACACCATTCCTTAGCAAAATATTGAGCCTTACCCACAAAGAAGGACAAGGGAAAACCAAAAGCTCCACTCCTACAAACCACATTACCTACCAATTCAGACTTGCTCAAATAAAGAGCGTTGGCCAACTTCTCCAGATCAGGTTCCTCCTCGGAATGAAAGAAAGGCATTTCTTCTAAGACTGGAACTCCCATTAGAAAAACAAATTCCTCCAAAGTAGGAACAAGAACATAATCAGGAAATGTGAAACAACGCAACTGAGGATCATAAAACTGCAATAAAGTGTGGATAGCTCCTTGTTCGTAACTTGTGACTTTATGGACGAAACCCAGAATCTTCCCATAATCCTTTTTGAAATATTCCATGACACCAGAACCAACCATGAAAATAAGACCAAATAAAGGTCTTAACTCTGGCAGCGGGAACTTGTAGATGATAGTCTTCTTCAATTCAGGCTCCATGTTGATAGCAGGTCAGATTGCCAGAATCAAAGGGAAGACAAGAACCTGAGATCACACATACATGTGGATGTTAATATGCAACATGAATATACAAATGCAAACAGGGGATCAAGGTATCCAAAAACTGATGTACTTACTGGGTTGAACCAGAACTTCGCTCTGATAAGAAATCCAAAATACTAGAACACTTAAGATTAAACGTTTACTTTGATAGAAAACTAGGTCGGTTGAAAGTCAAGGTTTCTTGCAAAAACCTTCCCCACTCACAGGTAGGACCTAATCTCTAAAAATGTACGACATCCTATATAGGTCGTAAGTATTACAGACTCTCAGGTCGAGAAATGATGATACATTCACCATTTCTGGTGTGGCATCATGGTCAATCGAGGAGGTCTCAACTGAATTCCCAATGAATGGTCTCCAGAGTCGTTAGTTTTCAGATCCAACACCCCCTCAATTGTCCAAGATGCACAGAATAGGATGTCTTCAAAGAAAACCTCGTCTGGAGGCGAATTTCACGAGGGCTCGTGCATGCCAAACATGCAAGCCCGCACTACTCTCCACACTAATACTAGGTGTATACTCAAGCCTGGGTATTGAGCTTATCTCTCAATGGAACACCCCACCCAACAGCACAACAGCGGTATAACAATGACAAAGTACGGAAAATAAAATGTAAATGCAATGATATACAACAAAAATCATACAAATACAACATACATACACACAAATATACACCCAAAAATAAAAACAGACAAGCGCTAGGATTGACTCGCATAGGAAACTAGGGTCCCTAGTAGAGCCGCCAGCTGTCGCAACAATGAAAAAGGGCCGACGAAAACAAACAGAAGAGTCGCCACCGAATGTTATTTATCCCAAAGGGAGGGAAAGGAAACGATCGAAGAAAACCTGAAGAACGAGAAAAGACAAGGTTATCGCAACCAAATCTTGGGTTCGGGAGTCGGTTACACAAGGGGAAGGTATGAGCACCTCTCACGTCCGTTGTACTCAACGGGATCCATGCTTGTTGTCTAATCTATGGGTGAGTTATCTAAAAGCTACTACTAAAACAAAGGAGGAAAAGGAAAAAAGGAGACCCGATAGGACATCGCTGCCCAATGCCTATGTATTCCCCCGTGCAATGGGAAAGTCAGAGTCAACGTAGTTCGGAAAACTATGAGTGATGGGGAAAGTTGTAACACCCCAAATTCTTGGAATATTTATTTAAATATGAATATTCGCATTTTTGGTGATTTTCGGTGGTTGGTGGGAAATATTGAGAATTATGGATTTTGAGTTATTTATTTAAATAATAGTATATAATATGAATATATTAGTATTATTATTAATTTAAATAAATAAAAGTTAATTAAGGTCAAATTGGACAATTGAGGAGGAGTTAGTAAGGGTAATATTAGAAAGCCCAATTTTAAGGCCCAATGTTAGGTTTAACAAAAAGGAATTGTGATGGGATTATGATTCATTTTGTTAGACCGTCAAAAGAATTGAGGCCAAAGCTCTGTAGGATAAGTGATTTGTGATAACTCTAATGATTGTGGGGTATTTGTAAGAAATTATGGGAATTAGAGGTGTAAATATGATACGAGATTGAACCTATATCCCTTATTTTTAAAGGTTTTAGGCATAATCTTAAAACAATTATTAGATGATTTAATTGTGTTAAAATTATAAATTTACTTGAGATAATTATAGTGTTGTATAAGTTGTAATTTTATGAGAGTTTGGGTTTTTACGGAATCAAAATCGGAGGTCCGGAAGGCCTCAAACGGTGAAAAACGCAGAAAATTGCATGTCGTCCGTCACGACTGTTCATGTTTTCGGTTGAAATCGTTTTGGATGTAACTTTTGATCCATAAATCCGTTTTGACACTCGTTCGAAGAGTTGGAAAGCTAATGGATAGGACTATAACATAGAATAAATAAGGGAATTGGTTTCCTAATATTTTTATATCTAATTATGTTTGATAAGTCAATTGTGTATATGTTCTATTAATGAATCATGTCCTAGTTCAGTGATGCCTTGATGTTTTGATGCTGTGATTTCTTTGACGAGTTAATATGAGTATGACTGTGAATTCTATGTGATTTTTTACATGATTATATGATGATTCCTATGATGTAATGATTAATGAACTATGATGATATTTTTATGAGTTTTGATGATTCTATGATGACATGATGATGATGATTTTGATGAATGATGATGCACATATGATGTTATTATGAGGATGATTATTGACATGTGCATCATGCATTCATGTGCATCCCGACTTTGGTTCAGGACCTTGATTTCTTTGGCTTCAATCCCATTATGCGGATGTGAGGTATTTTGATGTGCTCCAATTCTCGAGTAGAATCGATCCTATTGATGGGGATCTATGAAGGGTTGATGGCTCAGTGTCCATCGAGTTGTGATGATTGGTACCACATGCATTGAGTCTTGTTGCATTTGAATTTATGAGATGATCTTGAGTAATTTATGATGTTGTGGCCTTTGATGTTCCTTAATGATTATGATGTTGAATATGAAAATGACGCCATTTTATATATTGATTTTCTACATTGATTATTATGAATCGTTTTACTCACCCTTCCTGTTTGAATGTTGCCTCCACATGGGTAACGTGCAGATGACCAGGTTTAGCCGTGGATGCCGTTGAGGATATTTTCGGAGTTTTGAGTTGTTGGCCTTTTGGTTAACTTAGAGGGTCTTGCTCTGATAGTGTAACATCGGTTGGGGTCTTTGAGTTAAACCATGACTAATTTTATTTGGTTATTTTGATTATGTTTCCATATATGGAAAACTTTGGATTATGCCTTTTTGAGTTCCGCTGCTATTTTTTATATCTTTTGGGAAAACCCGTTGTTTACGGAGCATTGACCTATTTTTGAACTTATTGAGAAATGTACGCCCTTGTGGTGATTTTATTGGGTTTAATATTTTACTCTGATAAATGTGAATATTTTACCATTTATTTTGTGGGGTAGAAAAGGGTGTTACATTAGTGGTATCAGAGCACGTCGGTCCGTCCGGCCAAATTGCCTAACTTTATTTGTTCTCTAGTATTCGACATGTGTGTGAAAACACTGTCTGTACATGTTTGTTTTCTAACCTTTGTCTGCAGAAGTGGGAATGAAACAAGTGGGGGAGAAGCTTGTGCTTCTCCAGGATGCTTCAAGTGTGGAGTGGTGGCTCAGTGTATCGATGAACGCTCTTATATTTTGGTAAAGATGGTTTATGCCCCATCATGATTTTCGGATGTCTATTGATAAATTGAGGAACTGATCACCCTTAATCTCTTGTTGATAGTGGACGGAGTCATGTTTGAGGGGATTGACGTGTCTTGCAAACTTAGATAGCGTGTGCAGTGAATTGTTTTGAGTTAAGCTAAGTGCTTACGAATTATTTTGATGAGTCGGTGCAGGATGGCGGTGAGATTTTTTTTGATGGAAACTTTGAGTGTTAATGAAAGTGGGGAAGTTGGTGGTGTGCCAATTATTTGTGATTGTCCGGAAGTTTTTCCTAATGAGATAAGTGATTTACCGTCAGAACGTGAAGTGGAGTTTGTGATCGACTTAGTTCCTGGAACTAGTCCGATATTGTTGGCTCCATATCGTATGTCTACATTGGGATTGAAAGAGTGGAAGAGGCAACTTGAAGATTTGGTTGAGAAAGTATTCATTCGTTCGAGTGTGTCACCGCGGGGTGCACCAGTTTTGTTGATTACGAAGAAAGAAGGTTTTGTGAGGCTTTGGGTGGATTATAGACAAGTGAACAAGGTGACTATCAAGAATAAGTGTTCACTTCTAAGGATTGATGATTGGATGGATCAGTTGGTTGTTGCAAGTGTGTTCAGTAAGATAGATTTGAGATCTGGGTATCATCGGATTCGTGTGAAGGCTGAAGATATTCAGGATACTGCTTTTAAAACAAGGTATGGACATTATGAGTATTTCGTGATGCCATTTGGTGTGACTAATGCACCATGTGTATTTATGGAGTATATGAACGGGATTTTCCATACTTATTTGGGCAAGTTTGTGGTTGTGTTCATTGATGATATTTTGATATATTCGAAGAGTAAAGAGGATTGTACCGAGCATCTGAAAGTGGTGTTATCAGCGTTGAAAAAGAAGCAGTTGTATGCAAAATTGTCAAAGTGTGAGTTTTGGTTGAATGAAGGGAGTTTCCTTGGTCGTGTGATCTTGAGTAGAGTTATTGCGGTTATGTCGAAGGTTGAAGTTTTATCACAATGGGAAGCTCCAAGACCTGTTTTTGAGATTAGAAGTTTTCTTGGGTTGGCAGATTATTATCGAAATTCATTGAAGGATTTTTCCAAGTTATCTTTTCCATTGACGCAGTGGACTAGGAAGGTTCAAGCTTTTGTTTTGGATGCAAAGTGTGAAGAAAGTTTCAAGAGCTTTTGAGGAGGCTGACAGCAGCTCATGTTTTGATTTTGCTGAATCCGGCAGAACCATTGTTGTATATTGTGATGCTTCATTGATAGGATTGAGAGGTGTGTTAATGCAACATCAGCAAGTTTTAGCTTATGCTTTAAGGCAACTTAAAGTGCATATGAGGAATTATCTGACGCATGATTTAGAGTTGGTTGTTGTTGTGTTTGTGTCGAAGCTTTGGAGGCATTATTTGTTTGGTTCGAGATTTGAGGTGTTTAGTGATCATAAGAGTTTGAAGTAATTCTTTGATCAGAAAGAATTGAATGTGAGGCAGAGGAGATGATTGGGACTTATGAAGGATTATGGTTTTGGTTTGAATTACCATTCGGGTAAAGCAAATGTGGTAGCTGATGCATTGATTTGGAAATCTTTGCATATACCAATGATGATGGTAACAGAGTTAGAACTGATTGAGCAATTTTATGATATGAGTTTGGTTTGTGAAGAGTCTTCATATGGAGTTAAACTTGGTATGTTGAAGCTTACTAGTGATATTCTTGATGATATTTGAGGAGGTCAGAAATCTGATTTGAGTTGGTAGATCGGTTGAATTTGATGAATCAAAGTCGAAGAGATGATTTTTGGATTAATGGAAATGGTATTATGAGACGTCGTGATAGAGGTTGTGTTCCATATATTGTTGATTTGAAAAAGAGTATTCTTGAAGAAGGACATTGAAGTAGATTGAGTATCCATTACAGTGCTATGAAGAGGTACCCAGATTTAAGGAAAATGTTTTGGTGGCCAGGGATGAAGAAAGAAGTGGCTGAGTTTGAGTATGCTGGTTAGACTTGTCAGAAGTCAAAGATTGAACATCAAAGACCGTTGGGTCTGATGCAACCGTTGAATATTCCAGAGTGGAAATGGAATAGTATTTCCATGGATTTTGTGTCGGGTTTGTTAGAACACAGATTGGTTCTTAATAATATCTCTATGTTTTGATGATAACTATTAGGAAATTTTGTATTTAAGAATTATATACTCTAAAATTTGCTTGAGAGTTTTTACTGCAGATAGTAAAGAAATTAACACTCCAGAAGCAAATCAGAACTGAATACAAGAAATTAACTAGACTCTGAAGCGCCAGATGCACTCATTAGAAGATTCTGATTGCTGCCAACAGAAGATCCTGAGTGTAGCCTCCAGAAGGATCTGAAGAAAGAAGCTATCGAAGATTCTGAAGCAGAGGCTCCAGAAGAATCTGAAGCAAGTCAGAAGCATCTGAAGTAAAGAAGAATTTTGTATGAAGAGATTTTCAAAGCATAGATTCTATAGAAGATTCAAGATATGCCAGTACTGAAGTTCTGTCTCAAGATATGCTCTGATATTTAACACGCTGAAAGCACACATGCTGCAGAAGACTCTGATCCAGCAAGCTCTGATCATCATTAGAAGACTCTGATCCAATTAGACTCTGATGAACTTGCTGAAAACTGAAGAAGAAATATTCAAAGATTATATCCGTTGGAGTAAATCAAACGTCTCTTTCCTCATTTATGCTAGACACAAGAACACAGACAAAAAGGATTTTTCTGTGCTTTCTTCTTCTAGGGAAGGTCACTTGATGTGAAGACAAAAAGGCTCAGACCTTTTGGACACTCTTCTCAACGTGCAGCTCACCTTGGATCAGCTGCCTATAAAAGCAAGACTCCACCAAATTCTTCAGTTAGACGTTTTGCTGAAAAAGAAATAAAACATTCAAGCTCTCATACTTTCATATTCATTCTTAGAATTAATTTCATTGTACTTAAACTTAAGAGAAATATCACTGTTGTGATAAAAGCTTTTTAGAAGCATTCTTACTCTTGTATTAGATTTACATTGATTGTAAAGGATTTCCTTAAGAGGATTTAGTTGGAATCAGTAGCTTTTGAGAAGACTAAGAACAGTTGTTCTTAGGTGTTACTATTGTAATCTGTTTGATTAAATAGTGGATTAAGTCCTTGATTTAGAAAGGCAAATCACTCTAGGAAGAGTGGACTTGAGTAGTTGAGTTCAACGAACCAGGATAAAAATAATTGTGTTTTAATTCTAAGTTTTAATCTTTCATACTTATTCAACCCCCCTTCTAAGTATTATCTCACCTTCAGGGTTTACCGAAGACTTTGAAGGGATATGATTCAATTTGGGTGATTGTGGATAGATTGACTAGATCAGCTCATTTCTTACCAATGAGGATTAATCATTCCATGTTGAAGCTAGCTGAGATGTATATTAAGGAAGTTGTGAAGTTGTATAAGATACCGTCGAGTATTGTGTCTGATAGAGATCTGAGATCTTCATCGAGGTTTTGGGAGAATTTGCAGACGCTTTGGGTACCATGTTGAGATTGATTTCTGCCTATCATCCGTAGACTGATGGACAGACAAAGAGAACTATCCAGTCTTTAGAGGATTTGCTGAGAGCTTGTATGTTGGATCAAGGTGGATCATGGAATAATCATTTTTCGTTGATTGAGTTTACCTACAATAACTGTATCATTCTAGTATCAGAATGGTACCGTATGAGTCATTGTATGGTAGGAGATGTAGGACTCCTTTGTGTTGGTATGAATCAGGCGAGAGTGTTGTACCCGGACATGAGATTGTGCAAGAGACGACTGAAAAAATCAAGATGATCTAAGAAAAGATGAAAGTGTCGCAGAGTCGTCAGAAGAGTTACCATGATAAGAGAGGGAAAGCACTTGAGTTCAATGAAGGAGATCACGTGTTTTTGAGGGTTATACCGGTAACTGGTGTTGTTCGAGCTTTGAAGTCTAGAAAGCTAACACCTCATTTTGTTGGTCCGTATCAGAGTGGCGCAGCGGAAGCGTGGAAGGAGTAGCATGTCAGATTGCTTTACCGTCGTCGCTTACAAATTTTCATGATGTGTTTCATGTGTCTCAGTTGAGGAAGTACATTGATTCAGATGGATGATGTACAAGTGGGAGATAATTTGATTGTTGAGGCATTTCTAGTTCAGATTGATGAATGAGAAGTGAAGCAACTGCGAGGTAAAGAGATTTCCTTCGTAGTAGTTTTGGGAGGGCCAGCTGGAGAAAGTTGGACTTGGGAGCGTGAGAATCAGATGAGGGAGTCGTATCTGACTCTGTTTCCTTGAGGCAACTTTCGAGGGCGAAAATTCTTTTAAGTGGGGGAGAGTTGTAACACCCCAAATTCTTGGAATATTTATTTAATTTATTTAAATATGAATATTCTCATTTTTGGTGATATTCGGTGGTTGTGGGAAATATTGAGAATTATGAATTTTGAGTTATTTATTTAGATAATAGTATATAATATGAATATATTAGTATTATTATTAATTTAAATAAATAAAAGTTAACTAAGGGAAAATTGGACAATTGAGGAGGAGTTAGTAAGGGTAATATTGGAAAGCTCAATTTTAAGGCCCAAGGTTAGGTTTAACAAAAAATAATTGTGATGGGATTAGGATTCATTTTGTTAGACCTTGAAAAGAATTGAGGCCAGAGCTCTGAGGACGAGGTTTGAGGCAAAAGCTTCGAAAGGTTTTCTAAAAGATTAGAGAAGACTTAGAGTCGGCAATTAAGGTATGGGGAGTATTGCCTTCATTGTTTTTAATGTATAATTTCAATGTATTTAAAGCCGATTTAAGGGTTTAAAGGGTTTGAGGTTGATTTATATATAAAGGGAATTAGGCCTTCGTGGCCAAATCCTATTTGTGAGGTTTTAACCGTGTAGGGATTTATTTGGGAAAAAGAGAATTAGACCTTCGTGGCCAAAATCTATTGTTGAGATTTTTTAACCCTGTAGGATAAGTGATTTGTGATAACTCTAATGATTGTGGGGTATTTGTAAGAAATTATGGGAATTAGAGGCGTAAATATGATACGGGATTGAACCTATATCCCTTATTTTTAAAGGTTTTAGGCATAATCTTAAAACAATTGTTAGATGGTTTAATTGTGTTAAAATTATAAATTTACTTGAGATAATTACAGTGTTGAATGAGTTGTAATTTTCTGAGAGTTTGGGTTTTTACGAAATTGAAATCGGAGGTCCGGAAGAGCATACACTAAACACTCTAGACAAGTGAGGAGAAACCCCCCACTCATCATTTCCCACGTACTTAAGGCTTGTAGTGTACATCGTTTCTCGTTCTTTATTAAGTGTCTTAAAGAAGTTTGAGATGAGAAGAGAAGACACAGGAAAAAACTAAAGGGAAACTGAAAACCCTAATGTTATCATACAAAATGGTCTTAAGGTTGAGGTCAAAGAGGGACTATCCTAATTGTTATCATGCAAAGGATTGAAAGCCTGATGTCTCTCCTACTCCCATCTTAAACAGAGGGACTAGGAACCCTAAGGGATCATGTGAACAAGCATAGGTAAACACATTACTAGTCAATCACAGATGAAAACAAAAGCAAGACTTAAACAAGTCATAAGAGATGAAAGAGAAGAAAATGGAATGAAGGAAATGTAAACAAAATGAACAAACAAGGTAGTAAAATGAAATCAAGCCAACACACAAACAAGAATTAATCATACAAAGGCACAACATCAACATCATGTTAAAGCATCAAAGAAACATTCATATGTCAAACCAAGTCAAAAGACTGGAAACCAAAGCACAATGGTAGACAAAATGCCCACACACATTCAAATGACTTAAACATAAAAAAGAAAGCAATATCAATCACAAAACAAAGTGAAGAGAGGCCAAATGAGATGAGAAACAAAGTAGGGCAGTAGCATAAACATGTTCGCCAAGTCAAACATTCATTCAAGAACACACAAAAGAGACATCACAGTTGAATTCATACCTCAAAACAAACTCGCACAACAATGTCACTCTCAAAGAAAGGAAACATCCAACAAGAGCACAAGTGATCAAGCATCAACTCATCAAGATCAAAAACAAACTCGTATGATATTTATCACATTCAAAATCAAGCTAACAAACAAAACCAAGAAGAATCAAACTCAAGTTAAAGTACAAAGGTCAAGCAAACATCATACAAGTTAACTCCTAAAAGGAACACAAGATCATGTGAATCATATGAGATGAAGTGATCATGCAATGGACCCCTAATCATGGAAGTCAGAACCTCTAACATATCATCAAAAGCAAACAAGATTCATCAAACATCCATGTAATCATACAAAAAGAAAACTCACAAGGCTAGGTCAAGATATGCACAAACACATGATCAAATCATCAAAAACTTGATGCAATACCCAAAAATAGACACATGACCAAATAAACTCCAAATAAATTCCCTAACTCAAGTTATATCTATCAAGAATCAATGCGCAAAAGATAACAAAAAGAATGGCAAGATATCATCATTAAATGAATCAAACAAGGTCAAGCAAACAA
Source organism: Lathyrus sativus (assembly GCA_963859935.3). Lineage (NCBI taxonomy): Eukaryota > Viridiplantae > Streptophyta > Magnoliopsida > Fabales > Fabaceae > Lathyrus > Lathyrus sativus. Next base: position 210,919,363 of record OZ012737.1, read on the forward strand.
TTTATCAAGCACATGTCGAAGGTCAAACAAAGTGAAATGAAAAACAATCAAGACATGATCACCAAGACCCTAAACCAACACTCAAATACCCTACATGTGTGTGCCTAAGTGTATATGAAAAATTATATCAAAAGAACTAAAGACATGTTACAAGATAGGTCAAACAAAACACATTAAATTCAAAATTCAAAATAAAATATTAAAATAAAATAAAAAATATGAAAAATTAAATAAGATGTGAAAATAATTGAAAAGTATTTTTGTGGAATTTTTAAAAGGTTTTAAGTATTAAAAATAAAATAGAATAAAAAAAATGAAGAAAATAAAATAATAAAAAATAGTAAGGCAAATGGGGGTGTATCAGCAAATCTGGTTTGAACTGGAAACCAGTAATATACGCGAATGGGCCACGAATTAGAGGGTGGAAAAATGAAAAGCAGCCAGGCCCATCACCCAAAACACAAATCATTCAGCCAAAAAGAAAAAGAAAGGAAACAAAAATGTGCAAATCATGAGACAATTATATCAATTGGTCATGTTCATTTTAAGTTACAAAATGACAAAAGACAAAACACCCTCTCACGCTATGACACATCATCATCTTCCTCATGCAACATGAAGAACGAAAATGCAGCAGGCTCTAACATACAATCAACACAGTGATTTTGACTCACTTCAACAACCAATTTCGCCATCAAAACATCATTAAAATAAACCAAACAAAATACTAAAGTGAAGCCCTAAGTGAGTAGAATAGCATGCATCAACCAGAGCTTCAAATAATGGCTCTATCATGGAGAAAATAGGGCACGAAAGTGGGCATCCAACACTTAAAAATAAGATTTTTAGAAAATGGTAGCTCACACACATTCAACCAAACAACATAAACAACAACTCAAACCTTTAAAATGCAGCATACAAAAGTACCACATGATGGTGGAATGTAAAAACCAAGGAGGTTAAAGAAACTTACTAAGTGGAGGAAGTCCACTGCTTCTTCAATCTTGCGCAAAGAGACCTTGAGTAAATGCTTTTATCTACTTCCTTGTGCCTCACCGAAGGTTGAAGGTGCCAGGATATGAGAAGAAAAAATAGAGGAAGATGAGCTCGAAGGGAGAAACCAGTTAGAGGGTATGAGGCCTTGCTCTGAGTTCTTGCAGAAAAATGAGGCTCTCCATATGGTTGGACAGATCAAGGATAGTAGAACAAATTTAATGTTGAAAAGAAATTGAAGCAAAATCTTAAACATGGAGAAAAATGGCCATGAAAACAGCTGATTCATGTATGCAACCTTCCAAAAATAGAAACTTTCTAAAACCCTAACTTCCAAAAATAACAACTTTTCCACATTCTTAATTTTTGATGATTACTTTGACATCTCTTTATCATTTTTCACCCATTAGCCATATTCAATATGAAAAACATGAAATTGACCTTAAAAGATCAATAGTTGACTTTTTCGTTGCACAATTGACTTTTCCCCCAATTCACATGATTTACAAACATTTGATCAATTGAAGCTTCTTTGACTGAAAGTGATGGTCAATTCTCCACCCCTAGACACCTTAGGACACATAAAAGACCATGGAATCAAGTATTTCTCAAAGAATCAAATATAAACTGATTTTATCTAAAACCCTAATTTCAACCCTGAAAGATAGAAGATGACAACCCAAGCTTAAAACTCTATTTCCTCTGAGTAGGCAGTAGGATCTCTTGAACAAAGATGATTTGTGTAGCATAATGATGATGAGGATTCAATGTTTTTACCCATGAGGGTGTCACATATCCAAAATCTAGCTTGAAACCCAAAGATAGGAGGCTATGGCCTGCTTGCATCATTTGCTCAAATAGTTGTGAGACCTATCTTGATGATGATGAAACTTTGTAACTTGAAGTTACCACAAAAATGAAGATGTATCCTTGTTTGAGCTTTGAAGGTGAAGCTCCCTTCTTGTGTGTTGAAAAGGATACCTTGATCCCTTGTCTAGAGCCAATGTTATGCACAAATGCCAATGCAAAGTGCTATGAAACACAAGTCAAGATACAAAGAAGGGATGGGCAAAATTTGGGGTGCTACAGGTTGGTAGACAACCATACTATCAAAGAGGTGGGCGACGTTGAAGGCCGCATCTTCCGAGAAGAAAGAGACGGTGTGCCAGTCCCTGGGTTCACCCTCCTCGACGTGAACAATCACATTGGATCGTGGTCGTCACCGTTGGTGAAGGGGACGAATGCGGTTTTCGGAGCATTGTTGTTGTGTGGGCTGGCCATGATTAAATAGAAGTTGGATGTTGCTTTGGTTCTTGAGCTTCTACACTTGTATAAGAGAAAGAATGGGGGAGAAAAGGGTTCCCACAGATGGCGTCAATGATATGACCTGATCAGAAAGGAACCAACAGCCTGCCACCCGTCACGAGGTCCTGTGTTCACCAGTGGTTTGGAAGAGGAAGGGTGTACCTGTGAGGTACTCCGATGCTTAAGTGAGTAACGAAGTTAGAAAGCGCAAGTATAGAGAAAATAAGTGTAGAGAGTAGAATACCTGACCCTCTAGTGAAAGAGGTTATTTATAGTGTGCCCTCAGTGTTGGGCCAACGATCACTTTGCATTGGGTTGGATTGCCAGACCCAACACAAGTAACTGTTAAGGTCTACGTGGCATAGAGAAGACCAGCACATGGTCTTCACCTTGGTCCAACTACCCTGTGATCTTCAGAAGGGGGAAGACCGGTTCTTTAGGACACGAGTAGTTGCCCGATGACGTGTCCCCACGCGGGGAACATGTGGAGAACGTGGGGAAAACATGTGAGCTTTCCCCGTGCTAAGTAGTGGTCTCCCCGACAGTAGAGTCAAATGTGCCCGACCTGGGGAGGATTGGGTCTCGTTGGGCCTTCCCACATAGTATTGGGTTGGGGCTGCCCGACTGTGGGGCAGGTCTCGGCCCAGTCTAGAACATAATCATAAAAATATAATTTGTATATATTCATAGTTAAAAAAAGAATGTTAATTAAATTTAAGGTTAAATATGTTGATGATCCTCATAAATATTCCAGTTTTCGATTTTAGTTCCTCTAAATATTTCTTTCAAAGAATGGTCCCTCAAAAGTTTTTCGTCCATACAATTAGTCCTTAACGTTAAATGAGACTAACAAAGCTGACATGACATGCCACATGACTTTGCCAACATGAAAAGATGCTGACGTGTCATGCCACATGGCTAAGGTCAACATCATATTTGAACCTATAAAATTTCGTAGTTTAATCTGTAGCTAATTTATTGCAGGAAAAACAAAAATTAAGGAATAACAAACTATGTTTTCCTTGTCCCTCTCCTCTCCTGTCACCACCACCATCGTGATCTCATTCTTCATCTTCTCTCTTCACAATACAACTTATTTACCTTCTCATGTATCACTCTCTATCTGCAACAATACCACCTTCAACTGTGGAACATTTCTGAATCAACAGAAACAACATATGTTGACACCTAACCTAATATATTAGTATAGTGGAAACTAGTATATATTAGTATAGTACTGTAATGAGAACTTAACAACATTTGATAGTGAAAAGTGTGTTAAATGGTCGGTTGGTACCGTGACTTTTATGGAAGAAAACGTCACCTTATAAAAAACTTTAGCGAATATATTTTTCTATAGATTTGAGAATCACATGCACTTAATGCAAGGCCAATAAAAATCAATTACTCCAATCAATGGTTATGATTGATCATGGAGGAGTAGTATAATTTGTAGGTGTATTGTACTTATGACAGAGTTTAATGCTCTTAACTAGATTGGTTTTCATATGACACTTTGATCCCTCCCATGGTTTGCATTGGTTAACAAAGTAGAAAATCATTGCTTTTCATTTTGTTCAATGAGTTACTATGAGTTTGTATAGAAAGATGAGCAGGCAGTTTGCTTCACAAGAATCATTACAAGAGCACAATGTTTATTGAATCTAACTCTTAAAATACAGTATGGGAAAAGAGGGTATATTTAAATTGCTAAGTATTTAAAAACATGTTAAGTATTTAAATTGTATCAGAGAGTGTATTTTTCTATTTTTTTCTCCGATTTTTTATTTGTGTTAGTATCCCCTACTTCTGTAATCATCCTATTCTCTTTTAAAAATTAATGAAGTTCGTGTTTATCTTTTGCTTTAATCATTATTATGTTCTTGCATACTCAACAAATTTCAAAGCATACTTTAAGTAATGTGTTTTAATTTTTTCATGAAGTAATGGAAACACGGTTTCAGCTAACGAAGTGGAACTACATCAACGACAAAAAGAGAGATATGGCATTTAGAAAGAAGTCTGGTCTAATTTGTTTAGTTACGGCTAGTATGAATTTACTAGAAATTAGCTACGACTTTA